>OX940952.1:33614174-34869603 GCA_954870475.1 Euphrasia confusa | reverse complement strand
TTATTGTTTTATTTTTTACACACTTTTTAATTAACTCTTCAAATTAATTTCAAATCATGAATTCAAATTTGTATTGTAAGAAATCACCATTTTAAGAATATTCACATGAAAACAGAATACATGTATACAAGTAAGAAGATCACTTTACAGGCAATCTTGTTCATTACACAGCTCACAACTGAGAATGGACATAACATCTACAATCCAGCAGTTTATTCCCCAAGCCACCCGATTCTGTGGAGCTGGAGGGGCCTTCGCCCATCTCATTGCATAAAAGTGACGCCCGTATATATATATATATATATATATATATATATATATATATATATATATATATATATATATATAGTGAACGTAATAATTCAATAACATAACTTACGATTGATCTTTTAATCCTTTCGTTTCTTCTTGGAGATTCTCCTATGCCAGCAAGAACCAAACAAACACAACTGTAAGAAAAAGGGCCTCTGAACTTTTGTGATTTCTGGAATTAATTTTACCTCAAGGTAGGTTCTGACTTCGTCGGAAGCTTGGATTGTCCCTTCGCTAAAATACAACTGAGCATTTTCCTCAATGTGTCCCACCCTTCAGTCAATAATGTTTGAACTTCAGGATTGATTATTAATTTTCACAATCACGATTCAGTAATTGAAATTAAAGTAGAGCATTTATGCCTGGTATAGAGAAAGCTATAGTGCTGGTTCTCATAACTTACAGGTCAAGAATATTATGAACGGGAAGGTACTGAATGGAAACAACATAATCCAAATCGGAGTTTTCTAAGTCTTACTTGTAGATGTAGTTCACCATTATTCCAGCACTTTGCTGTAGGCCCTTTTCGGACCGATCGGCCATCCAATTAATTCGTCCAACCATCTGTCAAATGTTTTGTGAACTATGATTATACAATGTTGCAGTCGCTAGTCGGGCTTTATTCATTTATTATCTACTTTATTTTGATTGAATATTTTGATTTCGGGTAAAAGAAGAAGAAACAAACCGCTCCATTTTGCAAGTGGAAATTTCCAACAGAGTCGAGAGCCTTTCCTCGTTTCTTCTCTTGAAGAAGGTATCTGTAGTCAGTAGTCATCAAGGAATTTTAATGATAATGTTATGATAATGACTAATAAGATAGTGAACCCCTTTAATCTTACAAAAAAATACCTTGCGCAGAGCCTCATTAAAGGAGTTCTCAACGCTACTAACAACTTTTCCGAATTAGTCCACTGAACAGTACTGGTTGAGGATAACAAGTCCCGCATTACTTCCATCCCTGTTTTCCCGGTAATAGATTCTCTGATAGATAATTAGAAATAATTTAGAAAATCTACAAAGAAATTGCACTCTTTTGAAATAACTGATCATGACATTTCTTTATGACTGATCAATTCAACCTGTAAATTTATAAAGATTGCAATTTGCAAAAGGTCTCAAATCAAAACATATCAAATATAACAAAATAACTTGCAAAGGTAATAAATACTCGTAATTTTCTCCTTATTCATTAAATATATCTTCGGTATCAGACTCAACCTCAAAATATATCTTAATACGATCTATTTAATCCGATTTTCATCAAATGTGAGCCGCTCGTATGGACCCACCTACACCTAGGAGAATCTAGGTGGCCCCTGGGCGACTTGCCTCCTGATGGAGATGTCTGAGCTCAGCCTAAGGCCTATGCGGAGCAAGACGGGGACTTTTATAACATTGACAAAAACCACCTTTGAGAAAAAAGATCTTTTGAACAAAAAATAGCGATGTTTGCTTTACCCCTTCATAAGCAAAACATTTTATAATTAATTAGTTATGCATGCATACCCTTATATTTAGCGCAGAATCATATCTCAGGTAGTTTTTGTAATTTACCCAAAATTACAAAATAGATGCTTACTCAGCTGAATCCAGGAGGACGCTTTCTTCTTCTTCTTTCAGCAAGTTCTCACTGAAAGTGGAATCAGATCTCTCAATTGATGCCAACTTTGACGAAAGCCATTGCATGTAGCCTGGTATTGGACTAAGCGTTGCAAATGTCTGTATGGAATAATAAATTTTAAAAAAAATTAATAATAATGAAAAGAAACCTCTTTTTATATCACAAAAATAATGAGTGGGGGCTTTTTATGATGCTTACTGAAATTGTAGGCATGTCCCTTCTAACCACATCAATTACACGTTTTATTAGGAACTTCCCAAGGTTGATGCCAGACAAACCGGGCTGCAAGACCAGGCTATCATAAATTCATAATGTTTCATAAAACATAATTTGATCCGGAAATATATGAAGTCGATAGAAGCTCAATTAACCTGAGTGGAAGATATGGAATAAAAGAGCGCGCTAGTTGCCTCATGTTCGCCTATTGGGGGATCATCCCATAGAACTTCCTGAATTGAAACTTGTTAATAATGAAGTATAGTTTGGAAATCATTATCTATTTAGCTTGGGTTGATATTATTGACCTGTATTGTTTGGGCAACGTTCTTCATGAGCGCAACTTCGATAAAAATCAGTGGCTCGCCTGAAGATGGATGCAATGTTTTGAAATTCAATAAGCAGTCAAAATTAATAAATGGGCATTACATAACTAAACACTTGAGTGATTTTGGTGGAACTAATTTGCCTAAATTGTGATTTCAGTCCCATGACTTCTTGATGTTGCACTTTGGGCCTTAACGAAATATACCATTAGTCAAAATAGCAGTTTCAAACGTATAACTTTTATATTACAGGTACCAAGACTCCCACGATTAGTCAAAATAGCAGTTCAATTTTGTGGGATCAAAATTACTACCTTTGATTTGGTACCAAGACACACGATTTGGATTATAGGACTAAAATTGTACCAAATTCTGACCGGTCATGATTACTAATATTAAAAAGTAAAAACTTATGAGAGCAACATCAGTACTTTGATTTGAACTAAAAGAAATCACAATTTTGAAAGTTACACAACTAAAATGTACAAAACTGTAGATTATGTCTGTAAGTTATAGGTCTAGAATTATACGAAACTAATACTTATGGGATCAAAATTGCATATATCCAAAACTTATAAGACCAAAACTGTTAACCCCTTATGCTAAGACTTACAGGATCCAATTCTCAAATTAAGCCAACTAATATGGACTAAGAAAGTAAAGTATATGTTGTAACTTGTGAATGTAAGAACAGTCAATGAACTACGACTTCAACCACTTAAAACAATTAAATAATTGCTGACCTGGAATTGCCGGATGCAAGTATCCGAAACAACGGCGTCCCACACCCAGCCTTCGCTTTAGATCTAAAAGATTACTAATCGGATGCACTGCCTATAAAAAAGCAGTGACCGGGACATGTACAATTTTACATTGTTATATACAAGAGTGGGAAAATGATGGACTCAATGACAAACACGAAACTAATTACTACCTCGTATGCGACAATCTTTTCCAATAAAGATGCTGGGTCATCCCATGTTATGTTGTGAAGTTGAAGATTCGCGGGACTTAACCATGTAATAAGCTTCTCTTTCAAGTAAGAGTCCAATGCCCTTAGTGATGCAAGATTTTCATTGCTAGAAATTATACAAATAATTTAATTCAATTAAATTGTACTGAAAAAAAGTTACATGGGTGGGCACAGCAGGTCAAAGTGTTGAGTATGTAAAATTCAAAATATAATAAATAAATAAATAAAAGTGATAATAATATAAAATACAATTTGGTGTAAACCTTACGCTAGAAAAGACAGAATATCAGCTCTCATAGTCGACAGGAATCTTAATCCTCCAGGATGGGTGTTCAACCGTTCGAAAAGAATTTCATACTTTGGCTTAAGAGAATGCCTCAAATTCCTTTCAATCCTATAGAAAGCAGAAAGTGAGCCCTCCCCTTCGTGCACATTTTCCTCAGCATTATCACCTAAAGCAATTCATTAAGACCACCCCATTTTCAAACAACAAGATAATATGTATTAATAAGAACTAACCACTTGGAAGCTCAAGAGCAAGATATTGCTTCATCAATTCACGAACTTGGTTCCGGACGAGATCATATTCTCTAGCAAGTTTTAGCAGTAGCGTATGCCGGTTTTCAATGGTAAGCCCAAAGTAGCCCTGAATTCTTACTTTAAATTCATTACTGAATGTGATTATAGTGTAATAATGATAGAGCTCCTAAAAACACACCTCGGAGAAATCATCAAGGGCAGCATCGAGAATCTCCGCTTTGTTCATCGATATAGAAGCATGCATTGACTCGTGCACTTGCTGAAAGTCTCTGGGAATAAAAAATCGCAAGCACTACACATTAACAATTATGCTTTCACTCAACAGACACAAATGCATTTCCGCATCAAAATTAGTAATTGAAGAAATTATGTTATGTAATTGTATTGTGTACGTGTGCGAGGCGGAGGCGGAGGCGGAGGTGGAGGCGGCGGCATCGCCCTTGTTGTTTCCATCCAACGGTGGGAATTGCATCTGATTTATCCTCTTCTGCTCGGAATCAAACATGATAAAATCAACTCCGCAAAAAATGAAAAAAATATGAAATTAAATAAAAATTAAATAAATGAAAATCAATGGATTGCTTGAGATTAAAGTCAAAGCAACTTACGGTGACGGGGGAGAGTGGACGCATTCTGGTTCGCATCAAAAGAGAGAGAGCTTTTTTGTTCTTGTTCATAATTAATTATTTATTCAATTACCATCATTACCGTATTTGAATTATTTATTTATTTATTAAAGTGTGATTACCGTATACTTCTGTGCGGTTTATACTGTCAGCCCATTAGTTTTTGGGAGGCAGGCAGGCCCAACCCAATCGAGATATTTAAAATGTAAACCCAATCCCACCTAATATGATTTATGAGACATTGAGACCTAACTCCAAGACCTCTGGTAATTACTAGGGAACCCTTAAGTTTGCATAGATAAAATTATAGATAAAATTGTATGTAATTAAAAAAAAATAGTTTTTATTTATTAAATAATAAAAAAGTATGAGTATAATAGATATTGTCGTGTAAAGTAATAATTGAGTTAGGTGAAAAAATAATAGTATTAATGTAAATAAATGAGTATTGTAAAATAAAATTATACAAAAACTTTTTATTTATAGATGTACAAAGTATTGTGAATCAAACAAAAAAGGAAAGTGTTGAAACTCTTAAGACTCGGAGGGAGTACTTAGTTGCACAAGAAAGAAAAAAAAGAATATAGCATAATCTACTGTTTGATTTTTTATTTTAATAAAACTAAGTTCTATAATAGCAAATAAAAGCAATTAAAGAGAAAATAAGTAACTAAAAAAATAATGAATTTTAAATAATATTAAAAGGACTATCGGTCTGAATTCTAGAATCTTTACTTCAGAAATTCAATTCTATTTTGCACAATTACTCTAAACCGGGTCTATGAGATGTTACTTCTGGAGCATTACTCTCGGTGACATCTTAACCATATATACATACACCATACACGTCAGGTGTGGCCGTGTGGGTGATTGTGTGTGTATTTAATATAATAATATTAAATTTACGGTTAAGATCCACATGATGTACTCTACCCGGAGTAGCATAGATAAAACCCCCCTAAAACATTTACTAGTAGCTAGGTTCTAATGTGATTCAATTAATTTAGAACATGTAATTGCCTAATAACATAAAACATTAGTTACATCAATTTAACATTTAATGTTAATATTATTACCAGTATTGGAAATTGGGCGGAGGAAAACGAATGAGTTAGATACTCAAGTAATCCTACACATTGTGAGCAAATTAAAATTCAATTTCTTTTTCGAAAATTTAATCACTCTAACCTTAATAGATTTAGGCACTTATAATTTGTAACAGGAAATAAGAACTAGGATTTGAAGAATTCATAATCAACAAAAGAAATCATAATTTAGGATTTGAAGAATTCATATTCAACAAGAGAAAAAAAACTAGGATTCAAAAATTGAACCACTCTAACCTTACTAGGGTTGGATGATTGATGACTAAAATCCAAAACAAGTCTGAAATTTAAAAGTAATAACTCAAGAAATTGAAACTAAATCGTCTAAGTTCTAAAGTTATTTGAAATTAGTCTCGAAAATAGTATGTGGAAGAAGTGTTTTGCAAGTGAGTTAAAAGTCTTTTAAATAAAAATCAACCCGGTCAAATAGTTAATGTGATAAAAAAAATCAGCATTGAGCGGGTAGAATGTATTTTAAAATTTAAAATAAAATAGTTTGTGAAGTAAAGTTGTATTTTAAACATCAATTAATAGTTTGAACGTTTTAAAAACAAGTAACCAATTTTTCAACATTTAAAATGTAATTTTTTTTTGAAATTCATACACCTATAAGAAAATGAGCAATGTTTAAAACTTCGACATTTAAGATGATTATGTATATATATTATAGAGTGCAAAATGAAGAAAAATAAGACTAGGGGAACATGTGACGATATAAGATATGAAACGATGAGATATAAAGCAAAACCATTAATAGTCGTTGATCACTTTTGCAAATTTGTTTATTTTGAATGTTTGACCATTTATCAAATAGGGGGTTGACTATAGCTGTAAATCAAAGGAAAAAGACTACTCATTTTCATTATTCAAATGTCAAAGTCTCCAATATTGCTTTTGATTTTGCTTTTTGAACTAAAAAGTCATTATGAAGTCAAATGATCCGATAAAAGTACATAAATACCCCCATGGCCCATATTTCATCAAGATTACCATATAAGGACAATCTAGTCCTTTTAATATATAGTCACGCTCATTCTCGCAAATCGTGGGCAGGGTCATTTTCGATTAAATCATCTCCAATTTCGAACATTTCAACATGAATTATTCATTTTTTTATATCATTGTAATTTAGTTGTGGAATTCACAAAAAAATTAAATTTAATTACATACATATATATATATATATATATTTGTTTTAACAATGGGGTGATATAAATTGTATTTATTTAAGTATTCAATTATTTAAATAATTGATAAAGATATAATTAAGGTACTGTATTACTAATTTACTAGTACAATACTATTACTTGTACTTATTATAAATTTTTTTTCATGTTTTTCACTTCATAAAAAAAGTATAATATATTTTTTTATTTTATTAAAAAGTAAAATTCATTCATGTTTTAATTAAATGGTAGTATACTTTTTTAATTGAGTAAAGACTATAATAAATATTTGTCTAAAGCTAACAATTAATTACTAATTACCTCTCTTCCAAATTTCCTAATTAATTAAATTTATTTCCAATTTTAGCCGACACATATTATTCATTACCAGTATTATTTATTTATTTATTGGTGCTTGTTTTTTCCCTCTCTCTACTCTGAGAAGCATCGAATCTCGGAAGGGCGCCGGTGACACCTACAATCGCGCCTTCCCTTCCTCATCGGAGAATTAATGTTTAGGTTAATTAGCGCATTCACTAAGTAGTGATTTACTGTACCAAAAATACACCTCAGCTATGGAGGCGCAAGTGGCGGCCACTCGCTCTCTGTTCTTCACTGAGCTCTTTGTGGTCGCGGCGGCGGCTCTCATTTTATGCGCGGTGGTTGGTGCTACTACTGATCCTAATGATGGTACATACTTTTATATTTTCTGCTTGTTGGATCATTTTTCCCCCTGAATTTCATTGATGTTGATCGGCGCTGAAGAAGAAAATAACATTCGTGGACCTGTTTTTCACTTTATTCTGTTGAGATTTATAGTGTTTTTTGTTTAACTCGTGTGAATTGGGATTGCCTTTTGATTGTATTTGTTTGTGAAATGTATTTCTGAAATTTAATTGTGTGCTCATATTTCCATGTTTGAATTTTTGTTTTTTGGCTGGTTTCTATGGGTGTTTTAGTTTGTGATCGTGGCAATGTAATGGGGACGTTTACTTGAGTGAATTATTTAGGAAAAATTTATTAATATTACTATATTCTAAATTTGGAGGAAGTGTGAAGAAAATAATAGTGTTATGAAATTAAAAGTTTGATTTATTTGGTCCCAATGCTAAATGGGTTGGAATATGATTTTCTATACATTTTTCGTTGCAATAAATTCATAGAGTAGAACAGAATTTGACTATGATTGGATAGATATTGCATTTTTTTTTATTCATTGGATAGATATTGCGTTTTTTTTATTCATAGAGTAGAACAGAATTTGAATTTGACTATGATTGGATATATTAGTCTTGTGTACGGAATGTACGTTCCATCTTTCTGGTGAGACGGGCTTGAGAAATGTGCTGAAATATTTTGGCATCTTTTTTAACACTGAATATATAATTTTAGCTGATAATTTGTATTATCCATGATAAGGATGTACATTTGTGATTTGACTATTAGTGGGAATATTTACGTGCTCTGTGCAGTTCAAGGTCTCCAAGTCTTGTACACTTCACTAAATAGTCCCCTACAGCTAACAGGATGGAAATCAAGTGGTGGGGATCCGTGTGGAGAGTCATGGATGGGAATTTCATGTCAACTTTCTTCTGTTGTCTCTGTGTGAGTATTACAAGCCCATATTTTTTACATCACATGGCATGGAGGGTTTGTTCATTTATTCCAGGGCCTTGAAACACGTTTCTTTGATTTGTCGGAACAGCCAGATATCTGGAATGGGAGTCAGCGGGACAATGGGATATATGCTTAGCAACCTTGTGTCACTCAAGACATTGTAAGAGTGCTGCTTGTGTATTTAATTTGATAAAATAACGACATATATTTTCAGTTTCTTTTTATAAAATTATTTGTTTACTTTTTGGTTTCTGCAGAGACTTGAGTAACAATAATATTCATGATATGATTCCATATCAGTTACCACCAAACCTGACAAGCCTGTAATGCTCCGTATTATGACAACTCTTTACTTCAAATAGTTGCTAGTACTTGTTCTCTAAGATGTTTTGATTTGTTTTCTGCAGCAACCTTGCTGGTAACAATTTAACTGGGAGTCTTCCTTATTCTGTATCTAATATGGGCTCCCTCAATTATCTGTGAGTGACAGTATGCCTAAGTATAACAAGAAAACTCTATCCATAGTAAAATGGTTTATGTTCTTTTTTCTAATCGGAGACCTATTATTCATGGTTTTAGGAACCTCAGCCGAAACATGTTGTCTCAGACAGTTGGAGATGTATTATCCAATCATTCTTCATTAGCGACTTTGTGAGTCACTATGATGTGCTTTAAAAATATTTAATGCTTAAATTGATCAATGTATAAAATTACATTTATGGCTTGTGATAGTGACATGTGGCCGAGTACTTATTAGTTTAAGTTGCACTAATATAGAAGAATTTCAGGGATTTATCCTTCAACAATTTTGCTGGGGATCTCCCATACTCCTTCACATCATTGACAAATCTTTCTTCTCTGTGAGTATGACAGTTACATATTAGTTTTCTTTATTTCCTTTTTTCTTTTTGTCACTTGACTTGCTATTGACGTCACATATATGTTTTATTTGGCAGTCTAGTTCAGAACAATCAACTTACAGGTTCTCTCAATGTCCTCGTCGGTTTGCCTTTAACAAATTTGTAAGCATTTCCTCCACATTGATACCTTTAATTAGATGAAAGAGATGTGATGAGGTTAATGCATTTTAATCATATCACGAATGCAGAAATGTCGCAAACAACCATTTTAGTGGCTGGATACCCCAAGATTTAATCTCTATCCCAACTTTTGTGTAAGTGATTTTGGTGGTGTGATAAATATAAGGGATAATGACAAAAAAGTACCCTTGAGATTTCACCTAGTTACAAGAGAACCCAAAAAGAAAATCCAAACTTACGGAAATACCCCTTAAAATTTATTTTTCTCGTACATCCTTTTCATAAGCAACAGGCATGGATTTTTAGCTAGGTTAAACCAGAAGGGTTCTTTTTTGTAATTATCCCCATCAGTAATTTCATACTTATGATGCTCTTAGCTTTAGTAAAATGTCTCACCTTAAACATCCTGGTAAACCAGTTCCGATGGGAATGCATTTGCGAATGGTCTTGCTCCTCCTCCCCCGCCTTACACTGCTCCGCCTCCCGGAAGGTCTCTTAATAACGGAAGTCAACCCGCTCCGCGTGGTCGTAGTCCTGTCTCCAATGTCCCGAGCAATTCTCACAATAAGCACAAGAATGGGTTGGCAGCTGGACCTATTGTGGGCATAGTTCTCGGATCTCTATTAGCAGTACTATTGCTTCTGCTTACAGTTGCTTTCTGCCTAAGGAGGGGTAACAGAAAGGAAATTGCCGCACGGCCCTCGACTGGAAGTCTACCTGTCAGCAATAATGATAATGGTAGTAATGAGCTGTATTTTGTATGACAGACAATAACCCAAGACTATTGTCTTTCATTATATAAGGCGGCATGTACTTTACTTATTCATCTTGCAACATGCCTTGTTTCATGCAGATATGGAGATGCAAGAACAACGATCAAAGCCTACAGCTACTATATCTGATTTAAAGAGCCCGTCGATTGAAAATGTGACTGTGGAAAGGTTACAGGGAAAAAATGGATCTTTGAAACGAGTGAAGAGTCCACTAACTGCTACGTCTTACACTGTTGCTGCTCTTCAAGCTGCAACTAATGGCTTTAGCCAAGAGAATCTGGTCGGTGAAGGTTCTCTCGGTCGTGTTTATAGAGCAGAATTTCACAATGGGAAGGTAAAGTAAACTAAAATGGTTTCTTTTATTGAACCATACTATATTTTAGCTTGTCAAATTGGGCTATAGGATGAGATGCAATATAAGAGAATTAAACAAATGGATAAAAAAGATAACACTTGCATTTTTTATGCCTGTATTTCATTTTTTTCGGGTTCATTTAAATATTTTGAGATTTGATGCTTCCACTGAAAAATTGTTTTTATTTAAGGGAAAGTCCCCCTGAGTTTAATTTATTTACCAAATATAAAAAAGTTACTTTGAGAATTACAAAAACCTACCTTAAAGAGTTGATTCCAAATTGTGAGATGGAAATTTGGTGTTATTTGCAATACTTGGAAAAATTCAGGGGTGTAATTCTAATATAATGGATAACGTCAGCAGGTTCCGTTAACACCACTGACGGTAGGTGCAATGGGTGTTTTTTGTAATTTAAAGTTGCCTTTTTTTTGGCCAAAACCCATTGATATATTTTTCAAATGATGCCTAAAGATATTTTTCACCTATGACCCTCAGTAGGATGAATTTATAATTTGTATTTTTCTCTGGGTTCAGATTATGGCCATCAAAAAGGTCGACAATGCAGCACTTTCACTTCAGGAGGAAGACAGTTTTTTTGAAACCATTTCAAATATGTCACGTCTGAGACATCCAAGTATCGTGGGACTGGTTGGATATTGTGCCGAGCATGGGCAACGCCTTCTGGTTCATGATTATGTCAGAAATGGTAGTTTGCATGATATTCTGCACTTAGCTGATGAAAGGAGCAAGCTGCTCACGTGGAACGCACGGGTTAGGGTGGCACTTGGTACAGCTCGAGCTTTGGAGTACGTCGTGTGGAATGGGTTTTTGAATACATAAACACTCTCCCAAACCCTCATTTCATTTGGATTGAATCTCAAACATTTTATTTCTTTCCACTTTTGCTTAGGTACTTGCATGAAGTGTGTTTGCCTTCTGTTGTACATAGAAACTTAAAGTCGGCTAACATCTTACTTGATGATGAGCTCAATCCTCATCTTTCAGACTGTGGGTTAGCTGTTCTGACGCCAAACATAGACCGGCAGGTAAATTCACATACTAAACTTGCATTTCCTCCAATTACTGAAAAACATTAAATATATATTTCAAAATTACAAATACTCCCCATTAACTTATGTTTACATGAGGGTATATTAGACATAAAATTAGAGTAGTTTTTTTTAATTATCTCCCCTTTCTTAATCCTACTTTTCATGGAGATGTATATGCCAACATTGCAATTGATTTTGGTTGGGAGGATGTTAAGAGCATGCATCATAGTTTTTTTTAATTATCTCCCCTTTCTTAATCCTACTTTTCATGGAGGTGTATATGCCAACATTGCAATTGATTTTGGTTGGGAGGATGTTAAGAGCATGCATCATTTAAAATCATGGTTTGATCAAGTGTAATTTACCAATGGCCTGCCAGACATTGATGATGATGCCACAATAGTTACTGCCTTACTGGATAGGTAAAAAAACATTCTAACATAAAAAAAAATCTGGTATTGTTGACAGGTGTCACCAACCCAGATGATAGGCTCATTCGGTTACAGTGCGCCTGAATTTACCTTGTCTGGAGTATACACTTCAAAAAGCGATGTTTACAGTTTTGGCGTGGTTATGCTTGAGCTTCTGACCGGACGGGAGCCTCTTGATAGGTATTTACATCTCATTTCACTTGGTTCGAAAAATGGGGTTATGCTTTTCAATATTTACATCAATTTTCCTTTATTCTATTTTTATTTCCATGTGTTTCAGTTCAAGAGTGAGATTGGAACAGTCCCTTGTGAGATGGGCCGCTCCTCAACTCCATGATATCGATGCTTTAGCCAAGATGGTTGACCCTACCCTAAATGGAATGTACCCTGCAAAGTCATTGAGTCGATTTGCTGACATAATCGCTCTCTGTGTCCAGGTAATGTTCTAACAAAAAAGTTAGCCGGAAGCTATACCTTGAGGTTTGAACTAATCACAGAAATCCCAGATTTTTCCAAACCACAAATACCCCATCAACATTTGTTTTTTAAAACCAAACATTTACTTTAAAGTCTCATTTGTGTAGGATTAGAAATACAGTAATATTTACTTTTGCGGTGCAGCCCGAACCCGAATTTCGGCCCCCCATGTCAGAAGTGGTGCAAGCGCTGGTTCGGTTGATGCAGAGAGCAAGCATCGTGACAAGGCGGTCAAGTGGGGATTCAGGTTTTTCGTTCAAGACGTTGGATCATGAAACAGATGGCATGTTATGACACACAATCAACATTTGCGGGAAAAAAAATCAGAATTGTGGAGTTTAAGGCTTTAAAGCTTTAAATCTTTAACAGTCCTAAGAAATGTAAGTATGTTTTATACATCTTAGTAGTGATTACAGCTAACTGGCAATTGTTTTGATTTGTTTCTATTTGATAACAATTTTTTTGCATTAAAGAAATAATCTAGAAAATATAATTTACTGTATTTGTTAATTATTGAGAAGAATTGATTTTAGTATAGTAGTTAAGTTTAATCACTTTCTGAGAAGAATTGATTTTAGTATAGTAGTTAAGTTTAATCACTTTCAAGCCGTGAAATCTAGAGGTTTTTAACAATTTATTATTTGGTGTTTGATTTCAGTTATTCAATCTTTTTGATATTCCCTTTCGCTTCTCTTTAGAAATTCTGTCTCCGAGAAGTAGTTACAAAATGCAAAATTGTTAGTGGATATTAAAAGAAAAAAAAACAGAGTGAAAAATAGAGAAACTATATCTCACTGTTGAGAAAAATATACTGTATAGTATATATATTAATAAAAAATGGTCTGTACAGGTTTTTCTTACACCTAAGACCAAAGAAAATCACATGAATATGAAATTAAATAATCCTAGCAATTCAGACCAGTGAAACTGATGAAGTGTATTCTAGAGGAAGAAGCCAATAGAAAAATCAATGATGCATCTCTTTGCCAAACATGGCAAGAGATGCCAAACATGGCCTTACCATGTTGCAGATGCGCTTACTCACTTCCAATTATAAACAATCAGAATAGTAGTTCTTCTGGAGCTTACTCACTCTTCAAGCCATGGGTTACTTCTTCTGTCGCTTGGCCTTTTCCTGAAGGAAACAAAATCAAAGACCCATAAAGACGAGCATGATAACAGAAGTTACAGAACGAACAATGGAAAGATGCCGAATAAAGAAAAGTTTTTGACCACACACCAGACCTTACCTTGCCATTTGCGATTGGATTTTTACGAGGCTTCTTTATGTCCTCATCACGTACATGATCAGAGCAAACAAAGTGATCCAACTGTTTCACCTGTTCTATTGTCAAATCTACACAACCAGGATGGTACCTACAAAAAAACATAAAACGAACAATCATAACAAAATACAAGTTTTATGATACTTTCGAAATGACAAATTCTGAATTTTTTCCCACTCCCTACCACACGAAGCCAAAACATAAACATAAAAAAAATACACTACTGGGGGTGCCTTCCACGTACAGACACAAGACCACTATACGAAATCCATAATCAAGAAAGATGACAGCTCGAGAATCATCAATTGCATGCTTTGATGAACATGAAATTTGCCAAGAAAATTTTCTTGAGTCAATTGAGCAAAAGGAAAACCCATACTGGATAATCCTAATCTAAACCAAAGAAATGAGCTTTGATCGATTGAGCAAAAGAAAAACCCTTACTGGATAATCCTAATCCAAACCAAAGAAATGAGCTTTGCGAACCTCCAAACATTAACATAAATACATAATAAAAAAGGTACACTATTGGGGTTGCTTGTCAAGTAGACACAAGACCACTATACCAAATTCATAATCAAGAAAGAAGACAGCTCGACTATCATCAATTGTATGCTCTGATGAGGATGAAAGTTTCCAACAACATTTTCTTGAGTTGATTGATCAAAAGGAAAATCCGTACTGGATTTTCCTAATCCATATCAATGTAATGAGATTGGAGAACCTCCAAACATCCACATAAACAAAAAAGTTTTAGGGTTGCTTGGTCTGTACAGAAACAAGACCACTCTACGTAATCCATAATCAAGAAAGAAGACAACTCGACAATCACCAATTGCATGCTCTGATGAGGATGAGAATTGCCACAAAATTTTCATGAGTTGATTGAGAAAAAGGAAAACCCGTACTGGATATTCCTAATCCAAACCAAAGAAATGAGCTTTGAGAACCTTCAAATACATAAAATCCATACATATATTCCATTAACCCACAACTGATTACACTCTTTAGAAAGTTCTATTTTACAAAAGAAAAAAATATATAGAATCAAGGAGCCATTCACATACCAGTCTTGGCATTCATCACACTGTATCATCAAATCATCTGGATTATAAGGCATCTCACATTTGCAGTACCTTTGAAAATCCATCAAAAAGAAAGCGCCATTTAGCATCCCTTGAAGCCGATTAAACATACAAAAAAATAAAATTACAACTTGCGAGGCACTCACACTATCACACGGTGTGGATGGAAAGCTCCAGTGGCGGGTTTATACTCAAACCTACAGAAGAAATCTGCAGGGCCCACATTCTCGAGCCGGGTGTAACTCTTAAAAGTGTGAATAGCGCATTTCGCCTCAATGGTGTGGGCACTCTGAATGTCATAGTGATCGGATAAGAACAGTTCTTTAGCTCCATGGTATGACTTCCGCCCACCGATTGCTTCCTCGGGCCTGTAGTACCATCTTACCCGAACCACCAAGTTATGGTTATCAACCTCAATTTTCTCAATACGTGCCACATAAGGAGCTGAATCATGCTCCGATGGACGCATTAAAACACAATCTCCCGCTTTGAATCCATATAAATTCAATCAATTCAAATCCAAATTAATCATTTCTAATAATAAACCAGCACTTTCATTACCAAGTACCAATATCACAAACAATTTCAAATCCCCCAAAAAAATAAAAAAAAATCTAATGACGAAATCAATATATTCTACGAAATGTTTCATGTGTGTACCTTTAATAACTTTGTTGGTACCTCTGATGGTGTAAGAATCAACGTCTCCTTTACCAGGTCCGTGCCTTGTTCTCGCCATGAACGGTTAAATGGAAAAAAATCGATTCTAGATTTAAAAATAATAAAATTACATCGGTTTAGATGACGAACATTTCGAGGAATTAGGATTATAAAATAAAATGTCGTGATTTAGGATGCGAATTCGCAGGCCATGAATCTACGAACCCTGGAATTTGGGTTCGATGTGCTCCGATTTTAGTCGTTCCCGGATATTAATTTACGGTATTTTTATCAATACGATAAGAGAATCGGGTTTTTACTTTTTAATCCTCGATTAAAAATGTTAATCCTGATTGGATTTATTAGTTTTGTTTAGATAAAGGTCAATCATATAAAAAAATATAAAAAAATAAAAAGTGTACGATACGGTAAAACCCTTACCACATCACGCTAACAGACTAGCTCTCCAACCAACCAACTAAACATACAACACTAAAGAATACAAGCATAATCACCGGGCTATATGCCATACCCTCTTTAGCGCACGTGCCTGAAGAGAATCTGGAAGTCGTAACGAGCGAATCCTCTTCTGTATGATAGAAATCGACTGAGAGACCACCACTCCAAGCGACACCGAACGAGTTTTATGAATCCTCATGTTCCTCTCGTGCTTGGGTTTATTAGTTAACGAGTTCTAATAGGTTACGCACTTTTTTTAGGTTTCATAATAAATGGCAGGCCACAAACAATAAATAAATATTAGTATTTAAATTTTTTTAAATAAAAATATAACTCTATTTTATCTACACTTCCGTTTTAAATTTTATTTAGAATTATTTTATTTTTCAACTTAAAAAATAAAATATTACCTAATATTACTTTAAAAAAATCAAAAAAATAATATTTTTAGAACTTTAAATACTAAAAAAGTATGGCATCTCTTATAAAAGGGAGACTATAAAGTACCCCTCCAATTATTTAAGGTTTGAATAGATAAACTTTTACATAAATGAAGAAAAAATAATTTATCTCTCCAATCTATCAATATATAAATTCATACTTTTTTCATCAAAGTGGATCAATAGAATCGCTGGAAATTTTGAGCATATTCAGTTGTTCACACTAACACTACGTGGTTTTTATAAATCAATTTTAATTAACAAATAATTATATAAATGACATAATAATAATTTCCAGTCTTCCATAAATCGTTTTTAGTTTTCCTAAAATTGTGTCAAATCAATTTCGGTTCATTTATTTCCTTCTAATCTTCCCATTCAATATGATAAATAATATAAATATGGTAATTTTTAATTTTCAAAATACAACTATAAATATTATTATATTATGTATAATAATTCAAATTCCCATCAAATTACAAAATTTTAATTTAAGCTTATATTCATGTGATAGTGTTCAATTATTTCAATATATATAAATTAAAATGATTTTTTTAATCATTATAGTATTGATTTTAATGTTAAAACAATTATTTTAAGTAATTCATGTCAATCTATTTTAAAATTTTATTTCTTCACAATTCTCTAATTTTATTTTTCACAATTCTCCAATTTGAATAATGCTGATTTTAAGTCAATAATTTTCCAATTTAATTAGAATATTAAAAATAATCCGGATCAAATAATAATATTTTAAAATATTCATAATAATTAATATATTTAAGTCTAATACTAATCGAAGTCTATTAATACGTTTTGAATAATAACAATAACAATAACAATAACAATAATAATAATAATAATAATAATAATAATAATAATAATAATAATAATAATAGTAATAGTAAATTGTTTTTCTATTTAAATTAAATGAATTAGGATAGAATAGGAAGGTAAATTCAAATTTTACGCACTAAATTAAAAAAATATTCTACTTATTAGTAAATGATTTAATAAATTTTATATTAATTATATTTATTATTCTATTATTAATGATTAATACTTTCAATAAACTTGGAATTTTTTGAAAGAATTTGATTTACCAAATCTCTTTGTTATTAATCAAATTATTTATCTTTTCCATATTTTTTGGTCTTTTCCAAAATTAAATTTTTTTATAATTATTCTTCTATCCTAACATAAATTTTATCATTATAATCATTATTCGAATTTCAAATTTCAAATTCAAATTTGGTGGTATACTCTCCATCTCTATATATATCACATCACAATTATCAGCAAGTTTTGTTGAATTATTTTTACAGGGGTGCCGGGTTGTTATTTTTCGAAGAACTTTCTTTCCGATAAATTAGTAATTGTATAATTTGATTTTATTTATTTCTCTTTGTATGGATTCATGAGTTACGTTTTCTTATTTGTTATATAAATATTGTTTCAATTTTTTTTTCATGACAAACGGTAGGTATTTATTTTTTCTATTTATTTTTATTTTGATTAATAATTAAATTATCTTTTATTATTTGTATTTGTAGTATTTAATTTTTCTTTTTGCAGATTCATACGCTAAGTTTTTACTGATTTATTTTACATCTTTGTTTGTTAAACAATTTTACTAAATTATTTTTAATTTGTTTTTCAGGACACAAATTAAGTATTTATTTATTTTTAATATTTTTATTTTAATTCATCTTTTGATATTACTTAGTGTTATCAACTAAATTATAAATAATTTATTTTATTTTCAGGACACATGTAAGAGTTTATTATATTTTTAATTGGATTCATCTTTTAATATGATTTATGGTTTAATATTTGATTGTTATGTAGATTAATAATTAAATCATTAATCTATTGTTTATAAATAGGATTTAATCTTTTTTTTTTTCATATTTAACCAATAAATGTTAAATCATAATATATTTGTGACAATTTACTTATTTTTATTATTTCTGAATAAATTAAAATTTTTACTTATTTTTATCATTTTTGAATAAATTAGAATTTTGAGAGTTGGAGATGAAGATGGGAAGATGGAAGAAGAGGATTTGTATACATAATATTTTTTTTTATCGTTGTAAATGAAAAATCAAATCAAATTTATTTACTACGTTTCAAAATTTATTTTTATTATTTAATTTTCATATAAATGATAATTGATGTATTCATATTCTATTTTTTAATTATTAAAATTACTGATATTAAGTAGTTACTAGTTACTGATATTAAGTGGTTATTTAAATAACTTTAATCACCATTAGTTAGTAATAATTAACATAATATTATCATTATTTCTAATAAATTGCATAATTATATATAATATATTTATTCAATCACCATTAAATAAAATTACTTAATATGGTATATATGGTACCATATTTATATGGTATATTAATTGATAGCAATTAATTAAGTAATTTATTAGTAGTTTTTATTTAGTAAACACAACCGGTCAATTAATTTATTATTATCATTATATATGGCAATTGAATTATTTATGAATAATGTAATCATTTTTTTTACCAAAAATACATCCTGATTTAATTTAAAATTAATTTTTATGATTACTTATATTAATTATGTTAATTGATTCCTTAATTTTATATTACTTTATTAACAAAAAAATATTTTTTTTATCTTTTAATATAATATTTATTCAAACTTACATAAATCAATTTTTAATGTTAGGAAGCAAAAAAAATTGATATTATTTTCTATTTATATCAATTTAATTATGTTTATTTTTAATTATTTTTTTATTTTTATGTTAAATATTTAACTCAAATAAAAAAAAGGAACAATTCGTGTTAAAAAATCTAATTTAACATAAATATATTTCACTCCAAAAAATATTAATAAATAAATATTTACAATAAATATATTAACAGTATAAATATTTACGGATGAAAAAGAGAAGTTCAATAAATTAATTATAAGAAATTATTCACATTCCCATATATAATTGATATTATAGAGAAGTCCAATAAATTAACTATAAGAAATTATTCACATTCCTTTATATAATTAATATTATGTTATGGTAATTTTTCAAATTACATATATTAATAGTCAATTAATAGATTATACTCAATTTATATAATTTAAAAAAATAAATTAACTCAAATCAAGCCAAAATATCTTAATTAACAATTTATATAAGGAAATCTAATAATTTAAAAATAAAATAAAAATAAAGGGTCATTTTCGTTTTCAATTAACTCTTTCAATTAATTAATTATTCTTCTCAATAAAAGGTAATTTTATGCTTTTATATTCTTTCCATATTTTTTATTATATATCTATTATGTCAAGTTTAATTCAAATGCTATTTATATATGTATCATGTTTATTGTTTTACAAGTTTCTTCTATCTTTTTTTCCTATTTTATTTGTGTATATTTATTTTAATTTGAAAAATCAATCAAGAATGCATTTAATTATTTCTATTAATTATTAAAAGTGTCAAATTCAAATTAAAATATTGTAAGATATTTATTTTTCCTTAAATCTCTTAATATATTGATTTTACTATATATGTTTAATAGATACAAATTATAAATTTATGAAACAAATTCCAATATAATTAACATATTATAGGCTATTAAAATTTCAAAATTAAAAATATATGTTATTAATCATTAATAATATTATATATTAGCCAAAGTATAATCTATTAATATTTATGGTAATTTTTTTAAATTCAACAATGAAAATGAGTTATATGTTATATGTTATATGTTAGAAGAGATTAATAAAAAAGATGATAATTATTTTTGAAAAATACTCAATTAATATTTTATTTTCTTTATATTAATGATCAAATAAATAATAAAAAATTGAAAAAATATATAATTGAAACTCAAATAAAACAACTACTCAATAATTTAGTTTTATTAACTCTACCACAATTTAATTTTTATAATTATATGATTTTATGATAAATATATTTGAAAAACACTTTGAAAAAAGTTTTTTTTAATCATAAATATCATAAAATCAAATTAATAAAAATATTGAGAAGAGATAATTGACAAAAAAAAAAATTATATAACAATTTAATTTTATAAGCTATACAACTATTCACATTTTATAATTTACACGAGTTATATTTTACAAAAGACCAATGAAAACGATGATAATTAACAATTTAATTTTATAAGCTATACAACTATTCACATTTTATAATTTACACGGAGTTATATGTTACAAAATATCAACGAAAACGATGATAATTATTTTTGAAAAACAATTTCAAACCCAGTTTTTTTTATTTTATTTATCATAAATATAATACAAGTAAATTAACAAAATTAATGAGAAAAAAAAATAATCGAAACAAACAAAATAATTATTCAATAATTTATTTTTATTAATTATATGATTCAATAACTACTGTAAATGCTAAAGTATATTATTGAAAAACACTTTCATATATCAATCACACGGTCGATTTATGTAACGAGGCTCAATTTGTAAATTAATTTATTAAAACTAAAGTCTTAGGCGAAAAATATGCTCAAGAGATAGTTTTTCTTTAAGAATGACGCCTAGGATCTGTTATTCTAAAATTATTTTCTGTTCAATTCAGTTTATACTCATTCAGTCAAGTTTAGTTCAAACTAATTGAGTTAAGTCCATTTATTATTATTATTATTATTATTATTATTATTATTATTGTTATTATTATTATTATTATATAAACATTCTTTTTTTTTTTTATAAAATGAAATATTTGATTAATATTTCATTATTTTAAAATTTAATTATATTGAAATTAATTTCATTTTTTTCAATTCAGAACAGTTCAGTTCAGTTTGCCTAACAGAACATATTTTTAGTCCATTTGATTCAAAAATTTTGTTTCTATTTCATCGTCCCCAATTCTCATTAATGATATTCTATGCTATAGCCACTAATTAAAATCAATGTCAATCTTGCAATCGCTAAAAATCGATTTTTTATTAAATTGTATTAGTAATTTGCTAAAAAAGATATAGTTTTGTTCCGTGCATAGATAAACTTTAACATAAATGAAGAAAAAATAATTTTTACGTGTAAAATAGTAAATAGTAAGCTTATAATAAGTATTGTTGGGTAAGTAATTAATGAGTTAGGTGAAAATAAATTGATAATATAAATAAATGAGTATTAAAAGAATAAAATTCGTGTAAAAAAACTTTTCATTTATAAATACGCAAAGTGTTGTGAAACAAAAAAAAAGTGTGCAAATTACATCGAAAAATTAAATTACACATTTTGACATAATAAAATTCTTTTCAACTTACTACATAAAAATCATATGTTCACCACTAAAGAAGTGTATTAGTTATATGATTTGAAGAATAAATAGTCAATAAATTTTAATAATTTATGAATTTTTACTAACTTGAGCTTTTCTAACTAATTTGTTTTTGGTGATTTACATAACATGTCACTGTGAAGGTGGTTCACGAGACCGAGAACTGTAGGAAACTTGCAGCCGAAGTATGGGCGCTACTGACTAGAAGTATGGTGATATGATTAAAGGTGTAATCATTACTCACCAACTAAGCATGGCGCATAACCCATACTTAGCTGCAGAAAGTACACTGACGGCTGGCGCTACAGTAATCCTAACAGACCTTGCGTACAAGTAAGCTATTGGTTGGAGAAGGCAGATGACAGTCAACGCACGATGATAGAGATCATCTTTCCAGAGCGTGGAGCTGAAACTACTCACCATGCCTTCGACATGACATCCGTACACTGACACCACAGTTAACCTGACTGACCCTGCAGGGAAGTGTGCAAAGCTGGTTAAAGAGTGATGGGCGAGAACATCCCTACCCAACCACTCATGCAGTGTTTGGTGAAGTACGCACGCAACGCTTGGTCTTTAAATAGAGGATTTGAAGACCATTTTACTTAGAGCTGCTATCACCGTTGTAAGATTGAGAAAAAAATAAAGTGAGGAGCTTTATTTTCTTTCTCTTTCACATTTGATTTACAGGGATTAAACTTAGTAAGAGTGAGGAGCTCGCTACTTTGTTCTTTCCCCTAGTTTACAAGGTTAGGATTTAGTTAGATCGCTCGCTGCTTTATCATTTCCCCTAGTTTGGTTTAGTCCACATTGGATAAACCACGATACTCTATTTATACATGTGACTATGTGAGTTGAGTTGAATAAAAATTGTGACAGTGGGGGTCATTCGCAGGCTGTTGAGAAAACAGTCTGTAAGATTTTATATATATTCATACTCCGTGTTAATTGAAGTATCGACTCACCCTTCGCTCTCACGTGTAGTCGAGATAACTTGAATCCGTAAGCTTCTTAGAGCACTTTCAGATTCTTTTCAAAACATATCTTCATAATTTCTTATAATTACTAGAGATTTCTACTTATTCTCTCAAAAATAAAATTCAAAAAACGAAATATCATTAGAAAGAAAAATTAGTTGTTTTTCTAACAAAAGTACACAAATTTTTCATGTTTTTTTTATAATAATTTTTTTATACATATGATAGATGAATTAATTTAAAATTAAATATATTTTATATAAAATAATAAGTAGAAATAATTTTGACACTTGTAATTTTTTTATTAAATCATTTGAAATATCATAGATAATTTTTTTTTTAATTTAAAACTATTTAATTTTTATATTACGTAATATGAATTTTAATTAAATGAAAAAAATTATAAAAAAAACAAATTTATTCATTAAGTTATTAATAAAAAAAATCATTTCGAAAATTAAATGATTCATTTTTTAATTTGGTCTTTTCTGATGTATTAAAATTCATTTAAATCAATAAAAAAAACACAATATTTTAAAACCTATCAAAATCTATATAAATATATAAAAAAAATTGGTGAAACTCACATGGAGTCGATGTATAAAAAAAATTAGTGAAACTCTACATGGAGTCAATGTATTTTTTAATGGATGATTTTCATAAAAGAGTAATTTTAAAAGTTTCTATAATTAGGATATTAGTTTTTCTTAATTATAAATTTGTATAATATAGTAATTAGTATTTTCAAAATGTACATTTTTTATAATAATAATATTAATTAATAATACCTTAATTAATAAAAACAGTTAATAAAAATTATTTTTAATTTAAAAGTGTATTATATAAAAATTTAAATATAAATTAATAAATCAAACTACTCCTTTCTTTAAAATACTTTTTATTTTAAATTCACATACTTAAAAAGTAAAAAAAAAAAAAATAGTAAAATCATTATGCATACACCATTTTTTTTTTGGTATAGGTCAATTGCAATGTCTTGGGATTCGAACCAAGGACCTCAAGTCCTCAATTCAAGTGCTCAACCAACTGAGCTAACAACCCCTAGTATCATTGAATGAACCAAATTAATTAGGACACTAAAGGAATTGTGTCGACAAATCTAAACGATTTTCCTTAGATGATAAAGCACGACAGACGAACATAGGTGATCGATGAATACTTGGATAACTTAATCTTGAACGAAGAAAGAGATGACCACGTACGTAGACAAATGAATTATTTGGACGACTTAGAAGTTGTTGTTTTAGACACTGAACTTAACTGAAATTAACTGAACTGAATTAATTTTTTTATAAAAATAATAATAATTTTCGTAAATTATTAAATATTTTTTTAAAAATATTAATAATATTGAAAATTATTAAATATTTTTTTAAAAATATTAATAATATTGTGACAGTAAATATATTGTATATTTTAAATTATTGATTGAAATTATTATTTATTTATTTCATTTTAATTTATTTTAAAACGAATTTAATCGAACTGAACTGAATCGATTTGAACTGAACTGAACTAAAACGATCTGAACTAAACTGTACTGCACTACAATTAAGTTCAAAATAACATATCCTTAATATTGAATAACTTAAGACGACGTGACGAATTGGAAAAAAATGCCTTATACGAAACTATTGACGAATTCACTTTACACGACCATCAGTGAGGAATTATGTTTTGTTATGTTATTTTATCTTATCTTATATGCATTATTGTAAGTTTTACACTTTTTTGTGTGAGCACTTTTTTTGTTTTCTCCGAGCATTCTTTTTGTTTTCTTTTTTATCGTCTGTTTTTTGTATTGTTTATGTATTTGATTTGACCCTATATAAATGTGGGAAAATTCTACTAATTTTTACATTATTTTAAAGAGAACGTATACTCAATCTCAATTAGATTAATAATCATACTTCTTTTATATTTTGTGAAGAAAATATGACTATTAGTTGGAGAGAGTATTCTAACCAATAGAAAGTTAACATACATTTCATTTAATATACTTACTATACATTAATTTTATATCATTATATAATTTAATAAAATTAAATTATCTAATAAAAATTGAAAAAAAATAAGATTCATTTAATATACTTACTATACATTAATTTTATATAATTATATAATTTAATAAAATTAAATTATCTAATAAAAATTGAAAAAAATAATATGAAACTAAAAAAATCTGAAATGAAAATAAAATAATATATACTTGTTAAAAATTAAAATAGTAAAATAAGACTATGAAGTGTATAAATTGCTGGAATTCGATATCCCGGGGTATCAAAATTGCGGAACCGATAACCCCGACCGAAATCCCATCGCCGGAGAACCAACCGCGAACCACCGCACGACCCGAGGCTCGACCGAGCATCGCACGGGCGAACCCGCGCGCCCAGCCGAGCCCCCGCACGGGGCTCGCGATCGCTCTCGTAGCGATCGCTTGGGATGCACGAGGCATCCCCGGGGCTGCTCGTAGCAGCCCCGCAGCGAGCCCACGGCTCGCTGCCCAGCGGGGCCTAGCCCCCGCACGCATCCGCTGCGGGCGAACCCGCAGCACGTACGGGGTCGCTGCGGGTGACCCCGCAGCTTACCCGCGATCGATCCTAGGATCGATCGCACCCCTCGGCTTCGGACGAGGGTTTCTCCTAGCCGCCCCGCACCGGCGGTCCGAACCCTAGGGTTCGACCGCCACCTTCGATCCTCGCCGGGGATCTCGAATCCCCGTCCCCGAGGTTCGTCGTTTTTCCCGAATCGTGCGTTCATGTATGTATCACAATCAATTCACATAAAATCATAGAAGAGAGTATATGATTTTACCTTTTAATTCGTTGTGCGGAGAAACGAACTTAAGTTGATGACCTTACGATCTTCCCACGTATTCCTTGCACTAGCTTGAACGTCGGGTGGGCGACGATCCTCCAAGCTTATGGATCCTCTTCTCTCTCTCTCTACTTTCTCTCTCTAGGAGAATTATGATCTTGTGTTATGTAGAATAGAGAAGACCATGTAGTGCTTTTATAGGCTACGTAGGGGATCTAAAGGAGGTGGAATATTGGGCTTCCAATATTAATGATTAAATTGAGCCCAAGCCCAAATCTATTAATCTCCCATTAATATTAATTAATTTATTTTCCACTATATAAATTAATTGCACTCCCAATATTAAACCATATTATATCAAATAATATTTCTCCGGTAGTATTATTTATTCCGTGTATTTAAGATTTAAATATCCATGAATAAAATTAATTTATTGCTAATTAATTTATTCATCTCTTGAATCCGAGACTAGTACCATTCAACCTTAATTATTGTGCGGAACGAATCCACTCATGAGGTTTACACAATAATTCCTTATGAACTCATCTCGGGGATATTATCAACCCTTCCGGGATACACTGTCCGGTCAATCATTCACGGCATGCCATATATAAAATATAGTGACCCAACTTAACCGGTAATTAACCCAATAATTAAATCGGTTAATTCCTTTGGTAAATCAAAGTCACTTATATTGAATATACACACCCGCAACAATATCGGGGATTAAGAATAAAATACACTGAGACTCGAATCGATTATCGCCGGCAATCCTAATCGATGAATCTCAACGATCCGCTCAATACACCAAGTGTACAAGTGTGATAAAATAACTAAGACAAATTATTTTCTCTCTCACACAACGACTATACCGATGGATTGGTCCGGGTCCATCTAGGTCGTGAGCCACTGTTTGATTAAATACGAGTAACCGATAGTATGATCTTCTGTGTGACGTCGCACACCATACTAACTATAACGTATAGAATCTAGGACTATGATTTGCATATATTTAATTAATAATAATTAAAAGCAAACAATTGTTTATTAATTTAAATAGATTAAATGCTATGACCGGGAGTTTATCGTTACTTAAATCTAGACATTAAGTACACAACTCCAACAATCTCCCACTTGTACTAAGGTCTAGTCATTTCCTCCAAACTCCCGGTTCCCATACTCATCACGTGCTTTAAAGTGTACTTCCGAGAAGTACTATGTGAGTGAGCAATCTAGGTTGCCGCTCTGAAGTTATCTTGGTGACTACTACGTCGTCTCCCCTGACGATAACTCGTATCAGGTGGTACTTGCTCTATGTGTTAACATCACTTTTGACTTATGACCTCTTCTAGTTCACCGTGCACCGCTATCCAATAGCCTTTGGTAAACTAAGAGTCATATCCAAGTCAAGAGGTTATCCCGGAACCTAACCAAAACTTCCGCTGCCTCTGAGGCTGCTATTCGGTTATGAGAGAGTCTGAGAAGCGTCCCGCTTATCACTCTTTCACTTCATGGTTCCACCTCTTTCTGAAAGTGAACACATAGCCTTATATCGACTTTCACTGGTCCTTCTCTGATTTTTGGATCTGAGAATCTGTAATCTAAGAAGATTTCGTCTTGCTCTGTAAGCCAGTACTATGAAAGTACTCTTGCAGCATTCGAACATCCCTTATCCAGATTACTTTGATATCCTCCCACTACGCAAACCGCATAGTTGATATCAGGTTCTTGTTTTACAACATTGCATCTATAAAGCTTTCCATACTTGAAGTATAGGAAACTGCTTTGTCCTGAAAGGCAATAACCTTTCTCAGAAGTATGCATGTTAAAAACAAACCTTAATCGTACAAGATATCTAGGAGAAGTACAATGTTCTTATCTCTAGATCACAAGATCTTAAGAACATGTTCTAACTTCTTCTTAATCTTATATCTCGATTTATTTAGACAACCATTATTTTATGTCTGAAAGCATTTTTACATTGTTGCCAATGATGAAATGTTATCTACATAAAATCTCCGAGAAACACCACCTTGTTTCCATTACGTCTTTAATACACCTTTCGTCTATGCCTTTTGATGAATCCATCAAATGGACTATCCCATCAATTCGCAAGTTCCACGATTCATAGCTTTATTTCAATCCATAAATGGATTTACTAAGCTTGTACTCTAAATGATCTAGCCTCTCAACAATAAACCTTATTGTTCCAAGCAGGCACATTTAGATCTAGTACCGCCCTTATGCAGAGCTAGGGGTCGATTTCATCTTTACTAGATCCAGAGTCCGAACTCCTCTAGTCTTATGAATATCTCTGGTTGTCCGACAACCTCCCACTGCAATGGCGTCCCGGTGTATAACAGTAATAACAATAGGTGCAGTATGTGGTGCACTTCTACTCGGTTTGGCTGGTTCCTAGTCTTTTGTCCTTCTTCTCATTTCAAGGTATTACGTCAATTTTAGGCTTTGTGGTTCATCTGATAGTCTTCCTCTATGAACCGGACGATAGACGTCCCTCTGGTTCGTAGTACTATAGAACACACAATACTTCGTTCATCTAGGATATCCTACAACCATATTCAATATGTCGTTGTATCTAGGAATATCCATAGAACATAGGTAGTTCCGAACAACTTGTCCTTTTACCATCAGATTTCCATTTCTTTACAACGCACTATTTCTACACGTAAGTGTAAGGTGCGGCCCTTTGGGATTGAAACCCAATCTTTGATTATGCTATGTGTTATTCAGATAGGTGATGGCCTCCGCGACCGAGTCGCAGGCTCCTAATGGATATACTTTGATGGTTCCCCATAATCGCTTTGTGTCCATTGACTAGTCAAAACACTTTGCTTTTATGGCACATCAAGCATTCTAATCCACCACTTGAGTATTCTTGAAAGAATCACTCGTGCCTTTCTAATATACACATATGTCTGCATATCTAATCATTTCCAATACTTGTTTGAATTCTATCCTTTTTCAAGAAAGGTTTGCTTAGACGTATTATCCTCCAAATTCAATCCTTAGGTCGGAAGGTCCATTCCTTCAACTATAATTGATCACATCAATTTCGACCATTTGAATCTCATTTGAAAATACTACTAAGTATAAGATTTCACAAGTATAATGATAAAGAAATATCTAATTAGTAAAACAAGTTATAGAACGGTTCTTTGCATTGGGGTAGACTTAGGATCTATCATTCATATATTGCTATCTAATGTACCAGAATAGATAATGCCATTATTTCTTATCAAAATCATCCAATGATTAAAGAAATAAAATATCCATTCATTAATAATAGAAATCCAGAACAAAACGTTCTTTCTAAAATAAAGGGGTACATAAAGCAATAACTTTGAAATGAAATCCTTTTTAACTACTAAAGCAGATAAATGTCTTCCACCGCAACCGCTGCCTCCTCTACAGCTTTGCCCGTGTAGACTCGAACTCTTCCTCTCTAAGTCGCCGGGTTTTCTGGAACCCCTGCATTCAAAATGCACATACCGTCAGTGGTTCCATATCTACACACCAGAATTCTGGTAGATAATACCGCTGACTATGTTTTTACGACTAAAGAAAAATTCGTACCTTTGAGAGGACATTCAGACTTCCAGTGTCCCATCTTGTTGCATCGGAAGCACTTACCCTTTGGCTTTGCAGCCCCCACTCGTGGTACAGTCCTCTTGACACCACTGGGTTTCCGGGCTTGCTTCCTTTTCTTGCCCCTACCTCCACCAGGCTTAAAGCCTTTGGACTTGGTAGCTACAAGCGCTTGAGACTTGCCCTTCTTGTAGATCCCCTCTGCCGCCTTTAGTCCAGTCAGGAGTTGCGCAAGAGTATAAGATAGTTTACCCATATTATAGCTCATACGAAACTGCTCAAAACTAGGGGCCAGAGACTGGAGTATGATGTCGACTTGCGTCTCAGCATCAATAGAAGCTCCTAGGACCTCAAGTTCATTCAACAAACTCATCATCTTAAGAACGTGCTCCCCAACGGGCGTTCCTTCAGATTGAGTAGTCGACATGAGGACTCTCATGGCTTCTTGCCTTGCCGCACGATCTTGCTCCCCAAACATCTCCTTGAGGTTAAACATCATATCATAGGCAGTGTCCATCGACTCATGTTGGGTTTGGAGTACATTTGACATGGAAGCCAAAATATAACACCTAGCCATTTCATCAGTCTTTTTCCACTTCCGATATGTCAGTTTTTCCTCATCTGTTAAGGCAGCCGTGGGCTCAGCAGGGCACACTTCATGGAGTACAAACTTGTACTCCTCCGAAGTTAGGACAATGTCTAAATTTCTCTTCCAATCAATATAGTTGGGGCCAGTGAGCTTATGCTCCTTGAGTATCATAGAAAGTGGATTCATAGCTATTCTCTAAACCTATAAGCACATTTAAACAAACAATCAATTTAATATCCGATATTATCTCCCTCTAATAATATCATTAAATCACTAATTACATCTAAAATCCCATCAGATAAGGCAAGCCACGATAGTGTGGACGTTTACCCATCCAAATGATTTAGCAATTAGATTTGCTTTGGTCGTACATCACTATAGCGTTACTTCGATGGGAAGAATACTATAGAGCGTACCTAAGTGTAAACCATTACTCAGTACTAAGAAGTTTGTTTAAGATTCGCATGTTACCGCAAGCCACGATAGTGTGGACGTTTACGTTAACCTACGTTTCCTTCACTCCCTTCTATAACTGTCTACATCAATCGTTCCAAAATCCCATTCAATGCAGCAAGCCACGATAGTGTGGACGTTTACTACACCAAAAGATTTTTACAATTGACATCCAATTACTTGAAGCATTCGATTTTGTAAATCAAGACGCGGAGAATCATAAGTGAAACTCGAAGTTTCTAACCAGTGATTCACCATGCGAACAACCCTATCTCTCATTAGATGAGGGAGCCGAGCAGACAATCGATCCATCTTTCAAAGAATGGTACGACTGCCTCTAATTTGTGTCATCCACATGACCAAGTGGCTTTGGCTCCATTCCACTCCCCGGGGTGAGAATGAGTCGACTTGAAGTCAGTTTCAGAAAGACAAATTAGGCATTGTTTGATAAACTTAATCAATGTTTCTCGTAAGAGGAATTACAAGAATTCTCCTCCAATGACACATCTATACGAACTTCAAAAGTCCATAAGAGTCACCAAGAGAACAGTAATGGAGACCATGGGAATGTTTCCATCCCCGCTCCCACTTAGCTTTTTATAACAAAGGGATACGCTATCTAATGCATAATTAAACACATAAGCATGCATACAAGCAATAAAGCACATATCACATAGTCAAAATAATGCTAGAAAAAATTATTTTCCGACTATCATGGCTTTATTCCATCTCCGTACGCGTCTTCTAGTCTTCAGTCTTCGTTCTTGAATGCTCCATGTGACGAGAATATTAATCCCAATATTTAAATCTATTTATTTTTAATAAATCCAAAAGATACTCAATTCGAAAATTAAGTCAATCGAATAAATCAAAAATAAAATTAAATATTATTAATATTTTTATTTATTTATTTTCCTATCTAATTCTATTAAATCTCTAGAATAATCTATCCAAGTCAAACTTGGAATATTCTAGAAGACTTCTATAATAGAATAAGGAAATAAAATAAATTAGGACTCTTCTACTTTCCAAGATTAATTAATTTCCATGTCCATGAAAATTCCCATAAAATAGGAATAATCAAATAGAAATAAATTAATTTACTAATTAATTATTTTCCTATCTAATTCTATTAAATCTCTAGATTCCTATTTCAAGTAGAACTTGAAATATTCTAGAAGACTTCCATAATAGAATAAGGAAATAAATAATATTAATTAATTCTTTTCCTATCTCCATGAGAGTTCCCATACTTAGGAATACTCAAAGTAGGAAAACTTGAATCAATTAGAAAAGTGAATCTAGGTAGGAGTAGCACGAGATCACGAGGACCCCGCGCCCCCCCCACCTTGATCGCCGGCCGGGACCACCACCGCCGCCATCCCCAGCCCACGCGCCACCACCACCGGTGGCCGGCGTGGCCGAGGAGCCCCGCGGGCAGCCCCTCCGATCGATCTCCATGGGATCGATCCCATCGATCCCAAGCCCTAGTTTTCCCTCTCTTCATCTTCTTCGTCACATGAGTTCTCCGGCGGTCGTCTCGACATCGATCCAACGTAAATAAATTACAAGAAATATTTACAATTCCGGTATCGATTCTATACATGAAATCGACCCTATACACTTTCCGGAAAAACATAGAACGTAATAATAAATCCTAAATTCGGTCAACCCCCGAATTTTTACTATTACAAGCATTCATCCACACAAAACGAATCTCGACATGTCCGAGAGTTTAATAAACGAACAATCATGGTAAATTAAATAGCAATTAATTAAACCAATAATTAACAATTAATTAAACCATGATAGTCGGAATCCCTGCAAGGTAGAACACAATTGAACACATACATGAACACGAAACCAAACGCTCTGATACCAATTGCTGGAATTCGATATCCCGGGGTATCAAAATTGCGGAACCGATAACCCCGACCGAAATCCCATCGCCGGAGAACCAACCGCGAACCACCGCACGACCCGAGGCTCGACCGAGCATCGCACGGGCGAACCCGCGCGCCCAGCCGAGCCCCCGCACGGGGCTCGCGATCGCTCTCGTAGCGATCGCTGGGGATGCACGAGGCATCCCCGGGGCTGCTCGTAGCAGCCCCGCAGCGAGCCCACGGCTCGCTGCCCAGCGGGGCCTAGCCCCCGCACGCATCCGCTGCGGGCGAACCCGCAGCACGTACGGGGTCGCTGCGGGTGACCCCGCAGCTTATCCGCGATCGATCCTAGGATCGATCGCACCCCTCGGCTTCGGCCGAGGGTTTCTCCTAGCCGCCCCGCACCGGCGGTCCGAACCCTAGGGTTCGACCGCCACCTTCGATCCTCGCCGGGGATCTCGAATCCCCGTCCCCGAGGTTCGTCGTTTTTCCCGAATCGTGCGTTCATGTATGTATCACAATCAATTCACATAAAATCATAGAAGAGAGTATATGATTTTACCTTTTAATTCGTTGTGCGGAGAAACGAACTTAAGTTGATGACCTTACGATCTTCCCACGTATTCCTTGCACTAGCTTGAACGTCGGGTGGGCGACGATCCTCCAAGCTTATGGATCCTCTTCTCTCTCTCTCTCTACTTTCTCTCTCTAGGAGAATTATGATCTTGTGTTATGTAGAATAGAGAAGACCATGTAGTGCTTTTATAGGCTACGTAGGGGATCTAAAGGAGGTGGAATATTGGGCTTCCAATATTAATGATTAAATTGAGCCCAAGCCCAAATCTATTAATCTCCCATTAATATTAATTAATTTATTTTCCACTATATAAATTAATTGCACTCCCAATATTAAACCATATTATATCAAATAATATTTCTCCGGTAGTATTATTTATTCCGTGTATTTAAGATTTAAATATCCATGAATAAAATTAATTTATTGCTAATTAATTTATTCATCTCTTGAATCCGAGACTAATACCATTCAACCTTAATTATTGTGCGGAACGAATCCACTCATGAGGTTTACAAAATAATTCCTTATGAACTCATCTCGGGGATATTATCAACCCTTCCGGGATACACTGTCCGGTCAATCATTCACGGCATGCCATATATAAAATATAGTGACCCAACTTAACCGGTAATTAACCCAATAATTAAATCGGTTAATTCCTTTGGTAAATCAAAGTCACTTATATTGAATATACACACCCGCAACAATATCGGGGATTAAGAATAAAATACACTGAGACTCGAATCGATTATCGCCGGTAATCCTAATCGATGAATCTCAACGATCCGCTCAATACACCAAGTGTACAAGTGTGATAAAATAATTAAGACAAATTATTTTCTCTCTCACACAACGACTATACCGATGGATTGGTCCGGGTCCATCTAGGTCGTGAGCCACTGTTTGATTAAATACGAGTAACCGATAGTATGATCTTCTGTGTGACGTCGCACACCATACTAACTACAACGTATAGAATCTAAGACTATGATTTGCATATATTTAATTAATAATAATTAAAAGCAAACAATTGTTTATTAATTTAAATAGATTAAATGCTATGACCGGGAGTTTATCGTTACTTAAATCTAGACATTAAGTACACAACTCCAACATAAATTATTTCTTTAAATAAGAGTGTCCATTTGTTTGCAACTTAAAATCAAGAGTGACAATTCGATCCTTTTAGAACGTGCATATATTGCATATAGTATAATAAAACTATTCAATTATAGAGAACCATATAGTATATGCAATTAAATGGACTATAAAACCCATATGATTAAGACTCGCCTATAGAAGATAAAACAAGCTAGGTACTCAAACTGCCACACAAACACTGAAACACAGATATCAGATGATGCAAAAGATATCATGAGCAAATTTAGTAACACATTATAATGGTTGAAAGCTTCTCAGGTGATCAAGTTCGACCTGAACTCTATCCACAAAGAGAAAATGCTTCCGATCATTTTATATATAACATCTACATAGAGTTCATGTAGATTTAGGCAAGCATTGCAAAGGTGGCATACTAGGCCAACGTAATTAGGCTCTAACATTAGTGGTACGTAACAGTTTATAACATACATACTTGATAATACCAGACGAAGAAACTAATTAATTTGCATATAATATATCGTTAAATTGAAAACCCCGTGCAGCCGATCGATCGGCTCCTTTGTTTTTAAAGAAGTGCGGGTGAAATATCCATGGGAAAAGGGTTTCCCAAAACATTGTCCATGTAATAGTGCGGAGGGTGAGTTGCATCCATCACCACAAACTGCATGTCCTCGGAAGGTTTCCAGTGCCGTTTTCTTTGGTTTATGAACCAATTGTTTATTTGCTTCTGGTCGAGACCTGTCGACTCGGCCAGTGCCAGCTTTTGCGATTCCTGTTGTTATATATATATATATATCCAGTTGAGATGACAATGGTGAAAGTTATAGAAAAATAAGAAAAGGTGATGATCGAGAGGATGTACGTACGGATGGGTAGGGCCATTTGTAATGCCTGCTCCACCAGTCGAGTAACTGCTGGCGGGCTTCCTTGGGCAGCTTCCCTTTCTTCCTCTTCTTCATGAATTCCTGCTTCAGGCTGCCCAAGTATCCGCTGTATTTGCGCAATAGCTGACCTTTGAGTTCTCTGTCTTCAGCTTGAGGGTCGATGAAGCTGTTGTTGTTGTTGGCGTCGAGCTCGTCATCGGACGAACCGTTTCTCTCCATCGCTTCAGTAGCACAAGCTGCAAAGGAAAAAAAAAACAAAAATCACGAGTTCAAAGAATTACTAAATATTTCATGAAATTTGAGGCCTAAAGTTTCCCCACTTACAAAAAATAAACCCGGATCGAGTTACTTAAAGATTCAACAGCTTCATTACATAAATGTACATGTATATGAGTAGAAGATAATATAAAGCTAAAGGAAATCTAAATCTTGATAAAAATAATCAAGATTGATGCTTATAAATAATAATAATTGATGCTTTGTAAAGTAAATGAATTTGTATACGAGGAGAGCAACAGTGGCAATACATACCCAGTTAGGATGTTTCCGACAAGGTAATTTAGCAGAAGATAGAATAGAAAATCCAAAGGCAAAAGAAACAGTGTAATGTGTATATGCACAAGAAACACAAACACACACACTTGGATACGAGAGTCCGAAAGGGGGGTTCAAGGGAGCAAACAGGAAACTGGGGATGAATGTGGAAGAAAGAGAGAGGCATTCAAACAATGCATAGTAGTAAATATCTCAAAAACTAAAACTAAAACAAAAAACATGCACATGCATACAAATACAGCAGATCTACAACATGACTACTATAAACAGTTTTATTATAGAGATGGATGGATGTACTTGTATAAATTTGTTTGTGCAAATCAAAACAAAGACACACACACACACTCACCAGAAGCGGAATTAGTGGAAGAAGGAGAGAGAGTGAGTTGTTTGAATTGTGACTCGACTCTGGAGAGGAAGAGCATGGCTTCTCGGAAGGGCTTGGACAGCTCCTGCTCGTACTTGATGAGCATCTCGCAGTACGCCTCCATGAACTGGTCCAGCCCCGGATCCTCCCCCACCGCCCCCGACCCTCCCATCGCCGCCGCCGACGCGCAAGCCTCCTCCAGCCGAGCAACAACCTCCGGAGGCGCTCCTATCTATAATTAATTCATCAATCAATATGGCAAAACCCTAAACCAAAAAACAAAACAAAAAAGTTAAATATTAAATGATTAATTAAATAACCTTTTGGCAATTGGCGTAGGCGGAGAGTAGACGGTGGTAGTGAGGGTGAGAGAGAATCTTGGCCCTGGCGGAAGAGGAAGAGGAGGAATCTAGGTTGGTGAAGTAGTAACCGGTGCTGGTGATGTTTCCGGTGCTGGGAGGAGGCATCATCATCATTTCCATAGGGCTCAAAAATAACCCATTATTATTATTATTATTATTAGGGTTGTTTGTATGATGATGATGATTATCTCCATAGCTCATGATAGCAGCAGCAGCAGCATCCATTGTTACTGTCTTGGTTTGTGTGCCTGCCCTGCCCTGGACTTTTGAAGAAAACCAAAACCAATTTCACATACACATACACATACAGATGATGTTACTGTGTACAACTTACTTTATGATATCTATATACCACACGCAGAAGCAAACTACCTTTTGTTTTATTTTTATTTTTAATAATATATTTAATAGTAGTATTAATATGAATACAGTATTAGGTTTAGTTTGTCTTTCTCTTTATGAAGCAGAAGCAGAAGCAGAAGCAGAAGGGGTCTCCCGAGTTTTGTGCTTACTGCTTTCAGCCTTTTTACAGAAATTATCCTAAACCTCCACATTCAATACAGACTTGTTGTGCTTCTAGCTACTAGTCTGTGTTACTGTATGTATTCACCACCACTATAATTTCAATTCCCCCTTATTATTATCTTTAATTTCCTTTTTGCCTTTTGGGTTTTTTTATTTTTAATTTTAATTTTGAAATTAAATAAAAATACTGTAGTAGATGTAGAAGTAGAGGTTGGGTATGATTTAATAAGATCTATTTGGTGGTTTTTACCTTCCCGATGAAATCTCTCTCTCGCTCGCACTCTCTCTTTTTCTTCTGCAACTACTGATGACTCACTGCCATTACATTACTACTGGCATTACCACAGAGAGAGAGGAGAGAGTCCGTGTGTTTGTGTGTGGGAAAATTAATTAAAATATATAATTAAAAACTTAAGACAGATCGATGGAGTGATTGATATATATGAATGATCGATCAAATCGAGGTGCTTATGTGTTTGTGTTTGTGTGTAGTAATATTAATATTGACGGACGGATGGATGGATGGACACGGTATCACATGCCAAATAATCATACCATCTTTTTACTTCAAGCATCACTCAAAATTCATTCATTCATTTGTATATATGCTATTGCTATTGCTATTGCTATTGCTTGCCACAAAATAAAACACTTCTACAAATTGCTTTCACCTAAAATTTGTACCTACCCAATTTCAATGCCTCAACTCTTTTCTTCAACTAAATATTCCCTTCTAAATTTACATATATTTATAATTGTTTTTAATAACAATATACACCGTGTGTAACGAATGATTAATACTATGCTCTTTAATTTACTGTAGTTAAAGATGAACACTACTACTCAAATGTGCTAAAAAATCTATGAATTCTAAAGTTCAATCCAAAACTTGAACTTCTCCAGATGAGTTTTCAAACCCTAAATTTTCTAAAAACTTGCTATTGTAATTGAAATTCATTTTTGAATGATTTGAAAGAATGGTACAATTAACCTATACTTGTATATATACATGTAGTCACATTATTTTGAATATATATTCCCTTTTGTAATCTTTCTTTCGATCTTGAAACCTAAGTTGGTACCAGCCAAGGCTATGGCTAGCTATCTAGACTTGACGTGTGTAAGTGCGTATATTAAGGCCGGGTTTCAATATTTTAATCATACATTTTTATTAATTCTTGATTGATGTGATATTTATTCATATATAAATTATACTCCAATATTGTTTTTTTATTTATATCAAAATTAATAAAAATAACCACATCTTATATAATTTTTTTTATTTAAAAATTAAAAAATATTTCTAAATTAAAAAATAAAATATTTTTGAATAAAATTGAAAGAGTATTTGAAACAAATTGTTACTCTCTCTTCCCTAAAAATGCAATATTGTTGTGGGCACGAAGATTAAAAAAATATTGATTTTTAACTTTTTAATTAAAAAGTAAAATATAAAATATATTTTTATGTTTAAAATTTAAAAAACAATGAATAAAATAATAGTAAAATAGTATTAAAGTAGCGGTAAAAATAATATTTTAATTAAAATGAAAAAATTAAATTTTTTTTAGGGTGTATGAAAAAAAAATTGTCCACTTTTGTGAAAGAAAGCAAGTACATGGTTAGATATAAAAACTGCCATATAATTAAATATATAAGTACATAAGTTCAATATTTATTTCACAAATGAATTGAAATAAGTACTTGTATGTAATAAGTACAATAAATATGGCCTAATTAAAGCAAAATAGATTAAACGGGATATAACCGAAAGAGGAAAAAATGTAAACGAGGGAAAGGATGGTACAATCCATGCTTGAGAAATGTAGTATAAGGTCTGAGGAGTTGAACACTGAACAGAAGCATACACAAATATGATGAAACATTCAAAAATCATCCAAAAAAATATTCAATTTTTGTGTACGTGGACTTCCAAAAACATATATTAAAAATAAAAACTATATCTTATATATCCAGGATTAATTAAACATATTGTATGATAAGATAGACAGCAAATAATCAAATACGAGTTGTCTCATTCCGTTTTACACAGCAAAAATACCATCTCGCAAAACAACGTATATATATATTTGAAAAGATTGAATAGTAGGACTACTGTTGAAAGCAATTATTTGGGTGAAAAAAAAATATAGAACTAAAACTTTAAAGCTGATGATTTGTGGGGCAGTGGAAATGTCCTTTCTGTCCATTCACATTTTTATTTTATATATATATATATATATATATATATATATATATATATATATATATATATATATATATATATTTATTTATTTATATTTATATTTACAATATTTACATTCATTATACTGTATCTGGTTTATAACAAAAAAAAAATTATCTATCGCTTTCACGGGCGTAGTCGAGTGGTAAGCTCTGTGATAATTTCGATGTAATTCATGACGCTCGAACCTCAGGTGAGATAAATTATTATTAAAATATTATAAAATTTGTCATGAGCTCGACATGTTGGCTTTCTAGCACTCTTTTCTCCATATAAAAAAACCTATCATCTCATTGATAAAATACAAAAGACCAAGTCTTATTATTATACTATTTTTGTCTCACACTAATGGTCATACTTTATTCACAAATTACAAATGAGAGAAGACTAAATGTTAAAGTAATGTGTTCAAAGACTCTTTAACTTCTTTGAATTCATGAATTTGAAGAGGCAAGTGACTTTTTGGCTTCCGGTGAATTTGAAGGGCCAAAGGTTTAATTCATTGATGTGTTCAATTAACATACCATGGATTGACAACTATAAAAGGGTGATCAAAGTGTTGATCAAAATAATCCAACACAATAGAGTTTATTACTAAAGCGTGAGTTAGAACAAAGTCGACCTTGTTCGGGTTTTAACTGTGTGTCTTGTAAACATTTCTCCAAGTAATAAAAAGAGTGTGTTGTGAGCCTGAGGACGTAGACATTAGTTGTAAATGTTGATTTTGGAAACAACGTTTTTGTGTTGTTTGTTTGTGTTTTAGTTTCAGGTCTACAGGTTTAAAAATCCGAAGTCAAGAATTCAGTGCATGAAAAAGGAGACTTGAGTCTCCACTTTTGGAACAACATAGGAACGGCGACAGAAGTCGCCGAAATTGCGTGTTCCTGGAAATGGCGACAGCAGTCGCCACTTTTGATGCGGATGTGGAAACGGCGACAACAGTCGCCGCTTTGAATGAAGTGCGGAAACGACGACCACTGTCGCTGGTTTGGTGCGGGTTGCGGAAACGGAGACTATAGTCTCCGATTTTGATGAACTATGGAAACGGCGATTGGCGTCGCCGTTTGTGGTGAAGTGTGGAACGGCGACCCGAGTCGCCGTTTTGTGTGACATGGGTGCAACGACACGGAACCGGCCACAGGAGTCGCCGGTTTGAACTCTTGACATGGAAACGGCAGCAACTACTACTTCCTTGCAACTATGGAACCGACGACATATGTATTGAGTACATTCAACGTGATTTCTTCACCAAGTACACAGTTCAAGGAAATGAAGAATTGTTCCAAGTTTGCAACTTCAACTTTATCGACGACCATGAAGACGATGAAATTCTGAGGCTTCAACACTTAGAGTTTTTCACAAGAAATTGAAGATGAAGAATTGAGATCGATGGAGTCAAGATTGAAATTGAAGTTTGTTTTTGAAATTGAAAATTCAAGATTCAAGGGTTCAAGAATCAAAGATTCAAGATTCCAAGATTCAAGAATCCAAGTTCTACAATAATGATGTCATCCATGGAAAAGTGACATAGGTCAAGCATGTGACGAATGAGAACGTGCCACGTCATCGCCTTCGCATGTGCGGCTCTACTATATATACCCATGGATTTGAGTTTCATCATTTGACGATTTTGAGAGAACGAAATCTGATTTTTAGAATCGTAACCGAGAGCTTCGAGCTTCGAGTTTGTGTAGTAGCTTTTGCGCCGTGTGCCAAGATTAGAGTTAGGAGATTTAGCTCTAGGTACTCGTGTGCTAGATTGCAAGTTAGTGGGAGTTGTTGCGACACTCGGGAAACTTCTTGTAATCGTTTTGCCTACCATACTCTTCAAGTGTAATAGTTTAGTTTTGTTGATCAATGAAATGAAAACTATTACATAAATTATGTCTCCACTTTTTATTCTACGAATTGTGTGAGTGTTTACTTTGACGGAAGCTGCTGTCTGTGAGTTCAAGACCAATTTCTCGAAAAATTGGTATCCTACGCTGAAGGCGTAATTTCAATTGGTATCAGAGCGGGACGTCATACGCATAAGACGTGATCCGTTACTTGACTTCATATTTCCGCTAAAATGGAGTCGTCAATGTTTGTTCAGAAACCGATTATGCTTACTCATCAAAACTACTCAAATTGGAAAGCTAAAGTTTCTGCTAGAATTAAAGGCCATGACTCTCGTGCATGGATGGCTGTTTTGGAAGGTTGGGTGTGTCCGTATACTGAAGATGCCGATGGAATAAGAATTCCTAAACCTGAACGTAACTGGACTAGGGAAGAGCATGACTTGTCTACTGCGAATAGCAAGGCTTTACTTCTTATTTGTGAATGGTTGGAACTTAGTATGTACCAACTGGTTAAGAACTGCACTTTAGCGAAAGACGCATGAGAAACTCTTCAGAGAACATGCGAAGGGAGTAAGGCCGTGAAACGCTCCAAAATTCGAACTATCACTGCTCAGTTCCATCAACTCCGTATGAGAGAAGATGAAGACATAAATGAGTACTTAGACAAAATCATGAGATATGTGAACGAAGTTCATGAACTTGGAGAAACTTTTCCTGCCATCATGATTTACGAGAAAACTCTTCATAGTCTAAGTTCTCGGTTCGAAAGTAAAGTGCTAACTCTTGAAGCACGAGAAGAAAGGAATCAGGCATGGGACTATGCAGATTTAATGGCTAATTTGAAAAACTACGACTTGAATCTGAAAGTGCGTAGCAACCCTGAAATGTCACTTGTTTACGAGCCGATGACTGCTCTAAAAATTTCTGAGAAGGGTAAGAGTTCTAGAAGTCCGAAACCTCAGAAAACTCCTTCGAGAAATGAGAAATCTGAATGTAGTTTCTCAGCTGATGTAAATGAATCTGATGACGATGAAGCAGAGGACATTGAACGTTTGATGAACTCAAATAATCCTGACAAACTTGCTGCACTGACTGAAATCGTCACGTATCTTGTGAAGCAAGAGTTTAAGAGAAAGAATCGAGCTCGAAATTTTCGAAATTTTCAGAAAAATTCTAACTCATTTCAGAGAAACTCCGACAACCGAAATCAAACTTCATTCTCTGACAAAAAATTTAAGGAGACAAAACTATCTCCATATTCATCAACTAGCAAGGATGTTTCTAAAATGCAGTACTTTGAATGTAAGGGATTTGGACATGTCAAAAATGAGTGTCCCAACTTGCATCGCAAAAAGAAACTGCCAGTGAGCTATGTTGTTTTCGATGATGAAAATGTAATCTCAGAAAGCGAGGAGTCTGAGAATGAAAATTCTGATAACGATGAGGACAACGCTCTAGTTGTCACTTTTGGTGAAAACTTCGACCTCTCGAACGTAGAGGTTGAAAACTTTGTTTTTGATGGTTTTCTGAAAGATACTGCAACTGCAGACAACATCTTTCGTGTAGCTTCAGCGAACCGAAACTTCTGTGATGATGATATTTTCTCGGATGTTGAATCCGTTTCTGAGACTGATGAGATTGTGAAGACATCTGAAATGTCTCAAACTGAAGATGTTTGTGTTGAGTTACTTACACTAAGAGAGAACCTTTCTGAACTCAAAACTTTATATGACACAGCTATCACTGAGAATAGCACTCTGGAAGTGTCTTTGAAAGTTCTTACAGAATCTTGTAACGAACTCTCGACTGCTAACCGGATGATGTATGACGAGACTGTTGGTTTGAAAAACTCAGTTGAGAAGACGAAGGATGAAAAACAGAGGTTGAATAATTCTCTAACAATTATGAAGATCATGTTTGATACTCTTTTCGAAGAAAAACATAAATACTACAAAGAGGTTGTCGAACTAAGAGAATCTTTTGAGAAGTCGAATTCTGAAAATTCGAAACTGAAAGCTCTCCTGAAGAAGGAAACTGCAGAAGTTAAGAAACTTCAAACTTTGTTCAAAAACTCTGATGCTGAGAATGATGAACTAAAGTCATCCCTTTTGAAAGCTCAGACTGACCTTGCCATGACAGACAAGGAACGCTATGTTTTGAAGGAAAAACTTCACATGACTGACGAACTTTTGAGGAAGATGAATACGAATTCTTCCGTGTTTGATAATGCTGCGTCATATATGAATCCTAATCGCTGTGGACTAGGATTTCAAAAAGTTTTTGAATCAATTTACTCCACACCTGAGAAGAAAGAGATGACGTTTGTTAAAGCTTCAAATGATCAACCAGAGGATGAACGTAAAGCTGAGTCTGAAATATTGAAACGAAAAGAGATTGCTGAAGGGAAGAAGATTGTTAAGTCTCCTGAATCTAAACCTCAAAAGTCGGTCTCGACTTCGAACTCTAAATCTGAGACATATCAATTTCCAAAAAATATTGTTAAACATCCTCGTGGCATCTTGCCATATGAGAAAACGTTGCTGAAAAAGTTGGATGAACATCAGAACGTAAAGTTGAACAGAAAAACTCTTCACTCTAAAAATGTTTTGATCAAAACTCCAATGAAAGTTGAAACTCGTCAAAGACGAGAATATGTCTGTCACTACTGCAATGTGCATGGACACATAAGACCATTTTGCTACAAACTAAAAGCTGACATGAACCATGAGTTGATGACGAAGGATGACAAATCACGAAATTCTCATAAGTTGAGTGTTGAGAAAAATCTGAACTCTGTGGTTCAAACAAAGTTGCGAACTTTTGATGTGAAAAAAGTTGAGGTTGCTAAGGACTCAAAGAAAACCATTTCTCCAAACTTGAAAGTTAAGACAAATCTGAAGACTGTGACTGAGAGAAACGTACAAACATCAAATGACAAGAAGAGATGGGTGCCTAAGTCTCAAAAGAGTAAAGTTGAACTTAACACTATCTCCACAAAAGTCAGTTGGCAACCGAGAGAACTCATTTTCTGCAACGTTGCACTTAATGCATCTGAGACTGGAACCAAAGGAATCTGGTATTTTGATAGTGGTTGTTCCCGCCATATGACTGGCACGAAAAAGTTTCTGAAAAATTACGAGCCTATGACTGGTGCTCCCGTGGTGTTTGGAGGGGGAGCGAAAGGCGTCGTAAAGGGAAAGGGGACTCTACAAATCAAAGGTTTACCTCCTATCAGAAATGTAGTCCATGTAAAGGGACTTGTTGCAAATCTTATCTCCATCAGTCAACTGTGCGATGAAGGACTGAATGTGAGTTTGATAAGGAGTCGTGCAGAGTTTTTGATGGTGAAGGAAAGTGTATAATGGAAGGTCCACGAGCTAAAAATAATTGCTATACAACTGAGTATAGTTGTTTTTCTGTGACCGTTCCTGATGAAGTTGATTTGTGGCACCAACGACTTGGCCACACTGGCACTCGAAATCTGAGTAAACTGGTTAAGGGGGAGATAGTTCGAGGAATCTCTCAACTCCCCAAAATTGAAAAACGAGTGTGCGGTGACTGTCAGAAGGGTAAGCTGACGAGAACTTCTCATCCTGCACTGCCAACGTTAATGAGCACTTCGGCTCCGTTTGAACTGCTACATATGGACTTGATGGGTCCAATGGAAGTCAAAAGTATAGCAAAGAAAGAATATGTGTTGGTTGTAGTTGATGATTTTTCTCGCTATACTTGGACAAGATTTTTTGCTACCAAAGATGAAACTTTTGATGCCTTCAAAGGCATTGTGAAGTGGATCAAAACGAATCATGAAGCTAAAGTAAAGAGGATCAGAAGTGATCATGGAACTGAATTTCGAAATGCTAGCTTCAACGAATTCTGTATGATGAAGGGAATTCATCATGAATACTCGGCCCCAAAAACTCCTCAACAAAATGGGATTGCCGAACGCAAAAATCGTACACTGCAAGAAATGGCACGTGTGATGCTAATCTCGAAAAATCTTGCACGAACTTTTTGGGCAGAAGCTGTCTCAACTGCTGGATATATTTTGAATCGGATAAGTATTCGATCTGGGACGACCGCAACTGCCTATGAACTGGTGAATGGCAAGAAACCTTCAGTTGGACACTTTCGTGTCTTTGGCTGTACTTGCTATATTTTGAAGGATCGTGATCCTCTGAAGAAATTTGAAGCCAAAGCTGATCGTGGTATTTTTGTTGGTTATAGTTAAAATAGCCATGCCTATCGTGCCTACAATCTTCGAACTAAGAAAGTCATCGAAACTGTGAACATAAATTTTGATGAACAAGACTTTCTAGGGAAAAATGCTGAGGAAGACTGGGTTAAAGAAGGAATTTTGGAATATCAAAATTTTTCTCCAACACATACAACTGCTGCTCCTGAAAATGTAAATCCTGAAAATTTTACTCCAAACACTTCACCTGAAGTTGGAGATTCTAGCAATCAAGACAATGATACTTCTTCCGAGGATGATGAAAATGACCAAGTTGAAAATCCTGCTGATGCTCCAAGAGAAGCTCCTGGACATATTCAAAAACGACATCCTCCGAATCAGATAATTGGAAACTTGAATGAGCGAACTACACGCTCAAAGAAACCTACAAATTCTCCGAATGAACTCTACAACATCTGCACTTCTGCAATCTGTAACGAAATCGGTATTTCTTGCTTTCTCTCTGAAAATGAGCCGAAAAATTACAAGGAAGCCATGAAAGAGGATTTTTGGATCATGGCCATCCAAGAAGAGTTGAATGAGTTTACTAGAAACAATGTCTGGTCCTTAGTTCCCAGAACGTCAAATATGAATGTGGTTGGAACTAAATGGATCTTAAAAAATAAAACAGATGAGCACAACCAAGTTGTTCGAAACAAAGCTCGTCTTGTTGCACAAGGCTATGCCCAAGTTGAGGGTATTGATTTTGATGAAACCTTTGCTCTAGTTGCACGAATTGAATCCATCAGACTCTTAATTTCTATTGCATGCCACCTCGGCATCAAGCTTAGACAAATGGATGTCAAAGCTGCATTCCTAAATGGAGTATTGGAAGAAGAAGTGTATGTAGCTCAACCGAAAGGTTTTGAGGATCCTAAGAAACCAAATCATGTCTACAAACTTCACAAAGCTCTCTATGGTTTGAAACAGGCGCCTCGTGCTTGGTACGGATGTTTGACGGACTATCTTCTGAAGTTCGGTTTTGAACGGGACTCTGTGGACAAAACTCTTTTTATTAAACGGGATGGCAAACACATGATGGTTGCTCAGATTTACATTGATGACATTGTTTTTGGTGCTACCTGCTCTAAACTCGTCAAAGCTTTCACGGAATCTATGTCTTCAACATTTCAGATGAGTCTTGAAGGAGAGCTACATCAGTTTCTTGGGCTACAAATTTCTCAACGACCGGATGGGATCTTCGTTTCTCAAAGCAAATATGCGAAAAACATGGTCGAAAAATTTGAGATGCATCATGCTAAGCCCGCAAAAACTCCCATGGCAACGACTGAACGATTATCTAAGTCGACTAAAAGTCGAAGTGTTGATCAAACTCTTTTTCGTTCCATGATTGGAAGTTTACTTTATCTAACCGCTACTCGCCCTGACATTATGTTTAATGTTTGTATGTGTGCCAGGTACCAAGCTGATCCAAAGGAAGACCATCTACGAGCTGTCAAACGGATTCTCCGCTACATCTCTGGAACTTCTGAACTAGGATTGTGGTATGCATGCGACACTTCATCAAATCTTGTCGGTTACTCTGATGCGGATTGGGCAAGCGATACGGATGAACGAAAGAGCACCTCTGGATGTTTTTGCTTCCTTGGCAATAATATCGTGTCATGGCATAGTCGCAAACAAAATTGCATCGCGCTCTCAACTGCCGAGTCTGAATATGTTGCAGCTGGAAGTTGCTGCACTCAATTGCTATGGTTGAAGCAAATGTTGAATGACTATCTCATCGAGAGTGCTCCATTGGTGCTGTTTTGTGATAATCAAAGTGCTATCAAAATCAGCGAAAATCCTGTCCAGCATTCAAGAACTAAACATATCGACATTCGACATCATTTCATTAGAGATTTGGTTGATCGTGATCTAGTCAGTCTACAGCATATTTCAACAGAAAAACAGCTCGCTGACATCTTTACCAAACCACTGGACTTTGAGAGATTTCAAACTCTAAGAAATTCTCTCTGCATGTGTTCTCTTTAAGAGTTCACAAAAATTTTGAAGTCTGAAAGATTATTTTCTTTACTTCTGAATATGCACGCTGAATCGTCGTGGACTAGTCTAATAAGTTGAACATGGATTCGAGGTCGCTTTAGTCTTCGGACCCAAGTGAATTTATTCCTCTAAGTGCAATCATGTGAACTTGGCATATAACTCCCATAAGCTATCATTTGCATAGATCCATAATACCAAGTAACGGAGGACGCCGGATCACTTTGTCCGCCGGCTCCCCTCTTCGAAAGGTAGCACATGGACGCTGTAGTTTAAGATGCTCTCCCATCACACTTCGGAGATGCAGGATGATCCTTGCTCCCCTCTGACTGCTGTAATTAGCATTTGTTGCATTTCATTTAAAAGCTAAAACTCGTCTGGAGGACGCAGGTCGAACCTTGCTCCCCTCTGATTGTAGTAACGCTTGTCCCAAGTGGAGTGCCTTAAAAGTTCACCTTGCACTCATGAATTAAAATCTCTTGTGCGGTGCAAACTCATCCAATATGTTTCGACGAAACACGGCATGTATTCTTGTGATTGTGACGAAGGACAAGTTAAATGTCTATCAACATACTTCGGTCCATTCCACCGGTTTTTAATATGAGAGATTTTTCATATACCTCAAAGTTGCTATCACCTCGTGTGAAATTTTTTTTGGTTTTGGGAACTGATGAAAATGTGGATTCTTTTCTGGGAAAATATTTGCTCTTCATTGCCTAATATCACCCCTCGAATCTCCACTAAAATGGTTTTGAATGTTTGTTGTGTGTTGAACACTTGAATGACTAACTCGGGATGTGTTGTTTTTGGTTTTGCATTTTTGTAGTTCATATCCAGCACTACGTGGTTTACCATCTCTGCAGTCTAAATTTTGAGTGTAGCGACGGCCAACTTGCAAAATTCAAGTGACAATTTTTTTTGGAGACTTAGACACAAAAACATAAACTAAGTCCAGAGAATGCAAATTTCGGAGACTACACCTAAATCCGGAGAATGTCAAAAATGGAAAATTTCTCAAAAACGGAGACTCGAAAACGGAGACTCCAAAACCGGAGAATCTTGTCGCCGTTTCTTCAGCAACTTCAAATGCCAAAAACCGGAGACTCAACCACACCTCAAAATCGGAGACTCGTGTCTCCATTTTCTTGGCATCACTGGCTGTGCAAATTTCCGGAGACTCCAGTCGCCGAAAAAGTGGCGACTCAACCTATGCCACAAAAACGGCGACTCTCAACTCACTCTCCTTAGCCTTTTTTTTTTTAGCGTCAACGAAAAATTGACAACTAAAGTTTCTCAACCAATGGCTCTCAACTTCGTTTCTCAACCGATGGCTCAACTTCGGTTTTTCATGCCTTGGTTTGTTTTTCACTTTTTTGTTTTTATTTATTTTATTATTTATTAAATTTGGAAATCATTATTTTAATAATATTTTCAAAATTAATAAATTTTTGTTTGTCTTTTAGACCTAATTTTTCTTCTTGAGATGAGCTTTTTGCAGGTCTTGGCCTGGGCTTTTTCATTCCGACGGGCGGCCCAAAATTTCTCCTATATATAGGTCCTGTTGAGAATCTCATTCACTTGCGCGTACATCGAATTCTCTAACTCTCAAGCTCTCGATCTCTCAGCTATCAACTGCAAGTTCAGCGTCCGAAATTCTTAGTTCTTAAGTTCTTGTTTTTCCGTTGCATCCGGCAACTCTTGCTTTGCGCAACCGGCGCCCTGTCCTTGTTTCTGTAGTTCAAGTTAGTTTTCGTGGTTACCGATCTCACAGCTGCTAACTCTCAGTTCCTTAACTCTGAAATGGCTACCAAAAACTTCGATGACATGATGGCTGACATGACTGCATATCTTAACGAGCAGTTCGAAAAAGCCCCTTCTCCTGAATCCAAGAAGGCGGCGTACGAGGAACTCAAAGCTCACCTTGACAAAGTTGATCGTCGCAAGGCTTCGTCTGCTGAAGCTTCACTTGACTTGACAAGATCCGCAACTCCCGAACTCTCAACTGCCCGTCATCCGGGAAAAGAGCCTAAGTCTGGGAAAACTGGAAAAGAGAGAGATACTTCCCTTCGCATCTATAAGGGCACCGTTTCCAGGGCTGAATACAATCGGTTACTCGCAGCTGGCGAAATCACTAAGGATGGAAAGAAAGTTGTCAAAATTCCATCGACTGCGACTGTGTCTGAGGGTCATGACCCAAAAACTGCGAACCCTAAGACTCCATCTGGGAGTTCTGCTGGAAAGAAACCTGTCGTCAGTGGCAGTAGAGTGAAACCTACAACTCCACAAAATTCGGCTGGTGGGTCAATTGCTAAATCCAAAACCCATAGCTCTCAAAAACCCCCTCTGGCGCCTCACTCTTCGGGATCAGCTGGATCCCAAAGATCGACTGATACTTTCAAGTACGTTTTAGAATATTCAGAGTGTCCGAAAGCTCACTCTGATGATTTCTTCACCCCAACTGCTGAACGTCGCCACAAATTGATTCAGAGGCTGCCTATTCATACTGATCGAACTATCCTCAAGGATGACTATGAAAAGCATGGCATCACGGAATTTCTGACTAAAATGCACATGCTCAAATCTGTGAATCTAACCTATCGTTACTCCATTCCAATACTTTACAAATTTTATGCTAGCCTGTCCCCAGACTTTGCTGATCCGAAGAGTCGGATGTTTGGCTGTTTTGTGTTTCGTCAAAAGTTGTACAAGTTCCGTCCGTTCTCCATCAACAAATTTTTGGAAAGATTGGAAATTGATTCCAGATGGACATCACCGACAGCTGAGGAAAGGGCTGAAGACTTGAAGGTTGGCACCTTCATTACCCAGAAAAAGGTTAAGTCCGAACTGCCACCGTCGGCCAAGCTCTCAGCTTTCTATGGCATTCTGCATCGTCTTGGGATGTCAAACTAGATAGCTAATCAGGACTCAACTGTGATGAACCCTGACTTGATGCATCTCATTTTCCGTCTAAGCTGCGGCGAACAAGTTAACCTTGGCAAGATCATTTTCGCCGACTTGTGTAAAATTGCCAAAACTTCTGATGAGACTATCATTCGGCAAGCTGAGTTGCCCGAGGAGAAAAGAATTCATCTCACGCATCCGTGTCTAATCTATGGCATGCTACATGACCAAGACTTTATTCCTGACACTCCAATTGAGAAAAAGATGAAGAAGAACGGGGCTGTCAAGATTACGGGAAAGTATTTGAATCCGAACAAAAGAGTCATCGACTTACCCTGGCATTGATTTGTTGACAGGAATGCACTTCCTGAAATATTGACACCGCCACCATCGCCGAAGTCCGCCAAGAAGCGTAAGTCTGCAGCTAAGAAAGCTACCTCTCCCCCTGCCAAACGTCAGAAAATTGAATCGACATCTGCAGCTGCTGAAGCTGAAATCAAACCTGAAGATCAACCGACTGCTGTGCCTCGGGGTTTTGGTCCAACTTCCGGCATACCATCTTATCAAAATCCTTATCATCCGATACATAGTCATCGTGCCGTGGTTCCATCAGCTGTAGTTCAAGAATTCTATGCCGACTCTCAGTTGGTGGAAAAACGTCAAGCTGAACATGTTTTTGCGTACAACAGGATGGTTGAGGCACAAGAAAAACAAAAACAATCTTTTAAGAAACTTCAACGGGAAATCCAACAAGGGGGAGGACTTGGTGATGTTGGAGCTCCCGATGCAAGTTTGAAAGACACGTTTATTCTAAAGATGGTGCGGGATGCTATTCAGGAAGCTCACTCGCAGTTGTCCAAAAGCAAACTTATAGAAGTTGTGAAAGATGATGGTGAGAAAACAGATGATGGCGAGAAAACAGACGACGATATCTTTGATGGCGTTTTTGATGCTCGTGACAAAGGAAAAAGGAAGATGGGTGAAACTACAAATCCAGGGGCGTCGTTCGCGATGCCGTCTGATGGTATGAGAGACGAAGATGATGTCAATGTTGTGGACGTTGATGACGATGCTGGTGATGGTCTGGGCGAGCGTGAAATTTTCAGGGATCCGGAAACCGACTCTGATGAGAGTGATTACTCTAGCTCTGATGATGGCTTCAGTTATGAAGACGATGAAGAAGAGTTGATTGGAAGTCCGGAACGTCATCCTTCCCCAACAGCCTCGCTACAAGACTGAAGTGCAAGTTCAAGTTTTTAATTTCTGTTTTTATAACTCCTGAACTTCGTTTTTCTTGTTTTGTTTTGCATGTATTCAACTCTGAACTTATTCGTCCATGCATGGTTTTTCATATTTGGTTAACTCTTGAATACTTGTTGAAACTTGGTTTATCCTACTTTGAATTCTCTATCTAAGTTTTGTTGATTGGTTTGAAATTTGTCTAAGTATTTTTATGGTTTTTCATTGATTGTATGATTGATGTTTTTCCATCTTTTTACTTAGTTATTTTTTATGATGTATTTGATTGAGGGGGAGATACTTCTATCTCATTTTGTCTTAACTTCGTTTTTATGAGTTGTGCCAAAAAGGGGGAGATTGTAAATGTTGATTTTGGCAACAACGTTTTTGTGTTGTTTGTTTGTGTTTTAGTTTCAGGTCTACAGGTTTAAAAATCCGAAGTCAAGAATTCAGTGCATGAAAAAGGAGACTTGAGTCTCCACTTTGAGAACAACATAGGAACGGCGACAGGAGTCGTCGAAATTGCGTGTTCCTGGAAATGGCGACAGCAGTCGCCACTTTTGATGCGGATGTGGAAACGGCGACAACAGTCGCCGCTTTGAATGAAGTGCGGCAACGGCGACCACTGTCGCTGGTTTGGTGCGGGTTGCGGAAACGGAGACTATAGTCTCCGGTTTTGATGAACTATGGAAACGGCGACTGGCGTCGCCGTTTGTGGTGAAGTGTGGAACGGCGACCCGAGTCGCCGTTTTGTGTGACTTGGGTGCAACGACACGGAACCGGCGACAGGAGTCGCCGGTTTGAACTCTTGACATGGAAACGGCGACAACTACTACTTCCTTGCAACTATGGAACCGACGACATATGTATTGAGTACATTCAACGTGATTTCTTCACCAAGTACACAGTTCAAGGAAATGAAGAATTGTTCCAAGTTTGCAACTTCAACTTTATCGACGACCATGAAGATGATGAAATTCTGAGGCTTCAACACTTAGAGTTTTTCACAAGAAATTGAAGATGAAGAATTGAGATCGATGGAGTCAAGATTGAAATTGAAGTTTGTTTTTGAAATTGAAGATTCAAGATTCAAGGGTTCAAGAATCAAAGATTCAAGATTCCAAGATTCAAGAATCCAAGTTCTACAATAATGATGTCATCCATGGAAAAGTGACATAGGTCAAGCATGTGACGAATGAGAACGTGCCACGTCATCGCCTTCGCATGTGCAGCTCTACTATATATACCCATGAATTTGAGTTTCATCATTTGACGATTTTGAGAGAACGAAATCTGATTTTTAGAATCGTAACCGAGAGCTTCGAGCTTCGAGTTTGTGTAGTAGCTTTTGCGCCGTGTGCCAAGATTAGAGTTAGGAGATTTAGCTCTAGGTACTCGTGTGCTAGATTGCAAGTTAGTGGGAGTTGTTGCGACACTCGGGAAACTTCTTGTAATCGTTTTGCCTACCATACTCTTCAAGTGTAATAGTTTAGTTTTGTTGATCAATGAAATGAAAACTATTACATAACTTATGTCTCCACTTTTTATTCTACAAATTGTGTGAGTGTTTACTTTGACGGAAGCTGCTGTTTGTGAGTTCAAGACCAATTTCTCGAAAATTTGGTATCCTACGCTGAAGCCGTAATTTCATTAGTTGTCGAACCTCGTAATATTTTGTGTCCTATTTTTTTTCTTTCGCTACAAACAAGAATGTGTGTGTGCGGTTCATATTATTAGAGCATTTTCACATGCCTTGAATATCAAGCTGTGGTAAATTGTATTGGAGTACATTTTATCGCAACACTAAAGTCTCGCACTGATGATCATACTTCTTTCACAAATTACAAATGAGAGAAGACCATTAGTCTGAGACGGGGGAGTATATGAAGCGAAAAGAGTATAAAATTAAGGAATCTCTTCTCCATTGTACTTAAAAATAGTATTCTCTACATCCATTAAGACAATTCTCACTTTTCTTTTAGGTCTATCCTTTAAATCAGTGCACACCTACCTATAAATGAATGAATTTTCACAATTTTATCCCCAATTAACATTTATTATACATTTATTTACATTTTTACCATTATTTTTTCAATTAACTACTTTATTATTTACATATTAATACATATAATACCCACACTTTACATTATTAAACACACAAAAAATCATTTGTTCTTATTCTACATGCAATTTCTTCTATACACTCTTTAAAGGGATGTAGAGAGTACAATATATATGTCCTGAAAAATTCAATACATATTTATGAAAAATATTTACTGTGAATAATTCAATATTAATTGTATAAAAAACTAAAGTGTAAATATAATTTTGAAGAATAAATAATAAATTGTGAAAAATAAATAATAATACATTTTATTTTTTAGAATAAAATAATATTAATATTATAAAAAATATACAGTATTGTGATATTGTTAATAATGTAGTATAATAATGTGAAAAATTGAACAAAATTTATACCAGTATAAATTTATGTGAAGCTCATGATATAGTGTCTTTATTTTTGGTGCTACAATACTAAAGTTCTTTTGTCTTCTAAGAAAATTAGAACGATTGTTTCTTAAAGTAGTAGAAGTTTTTCTCTGAATTATATATTTTGTTATTCTTTTTATTTTAAAAATAATTTTATATTCATTTTTTTTGTCAATGTATATTTTTTTTGTAAATATACACACTTTTTTTTCAAGATATTCTACATTTATAAGCATATTTCTTAAAACAAATAATACTTTTTAATTAATTTATTGTTTAACTTAAATATATTATTTTTATATATTTTTTATCAAATAAGAGTTGATTTTTTTTCACACACACATATATATATATATTTATTTATTTATTTTCGTTCTTAACAAAGTAAGAATTACTTTCTTCACATTATTGTTTATTTTGTGAAGAAATTGAACACTAGATGCATCTAATAAACCAAAAAAGAGTTTACCGATTATAACATTTGTGAATGCTCTAGTCAATATAAATATTTAATAAATGCATGTCTAAGAAGGACAAAAAAATATACAATAATACAAATGAATGTGAAACTCAACAATTCGAAGGTTGAGTCCTGAAGACCAAAATTTATATTTGAATAACTAAGTTTTTCCTATATGGTTTTATTAGTTACACGTTTTAATGATCGATCACCCATAAATACTCTCAAAAAGTCAAAAAAAATTCAGTGATTACAATCAGGTTTTGTCACTCAGACAACAATAGTCATTCAAGGGGAGTGTTATAAATATTGTAATTAGTGAATGACTAATTTACTATTTTTTGGTGAACAAGACATAAACCTTACTTTGTATTATGTTGAAACGGAGGTACTAACGTGCGGTCCCACGCCTAGCGCACACACGAGAGCGGGAGCCCGAATATGCACTAGGTATTAATGTTAGGATTTATATAATCGAACAATGATTAACGGAAAAGATGAACGTAGAAAACTTGTAGTATTAGAACAAAATAAGCGTTATCTAAAATATACAAGAGAGATGCTTTATATAGCCAAAACAAAAGGTAAACCCTAATCCTATAAATAAAAGGTAAACCATAATCCTATAAATATAATAACTAATATAAAAATATGCTAACACCCCCCCCTCAAACTCACGATGGTACAGCAAGAAGCATCGAGAGTTTGTCAATGAAAAATCTATGACAGCTGACAGAATGAGACTTCGTGAAGCAGTCAGCCAGCTGTAAGGACGACGGAGTAAACGATAGAGAAATGGTTCCGTGATCCAAATGATGCCGAGTGAAATGACAATCAATCTCAATGTGTTTGGTGCGCTCATGAAACACCGTGTTGTGAGCAATCTGAATGACACTCTTATTATCGCAGTACATAGGTGTGGGGTCAGTAAGAGTGATTCCCATGTCAGCCAGTAACCAGCGCAACCATATAATCTCAGCCGTAGTGGAAGCCATAGCACGATACTCTGCCTCGGTGGATGAACGGGAAACTACAGCTTGTTTCTTACTTCTCCAAGAAATAAGAGAATCACCAAGAAAAATACAAAACCCAGTAGTGGACTTCCTAGAAGTCGAATCACCAGCCCAATCGGCATCAGAAAAGGCACGAAGCTCCAATGAAGAAGTGGATGGAAACAAAAGACTCTGATAAAGAGATCCCCGTAGGTAACGTAAAATACGCACAACAGCAGCCCAATGTACAGTCGTGGGTGCTGAAACAAACTGACTAACAATGTGAACAGCATAGGCAATATCAGGGCGAGTGATCGTCAAATAAACAAGACTACCAACAATGGACCTATACAGAGTGGGATCTTGTAGAGGAGTGCCATCATCTAGAGTATACTTTGCGTTCAGCTCGAGAGGAGTGTCAGTGGTGCGAGTGTCAGTGAGTCGTGCACGGTGAAGAATATCAGCAGTATACTTGGACTGAGAGAGGAGGTAACCTCGAGGAGAGGAGGCAACTTCAATTCCCAGAAAGTATCGTAAAGGGCCCAAATCTTTCATCTCAAAACAACGGGACAAGGTTTCTTTCAAACCCACAATACCATCAACATCATCACCCGTAATAATCATATCATCAACATATAACAGAAGGAGAACACGGCCGGCAGAAGTCGATCGAACAAATAAAGCCGAGTCATAAGGGCTAGAGACAAAACCAAGGGAAATCACAACTCGAGAAAATCTATCATACCAAGCACGAGGGGCTTGTTTAAGGCCATACAACGCCTTCTTAAGGCGACAAACCTGTCCTGGAGCATGAGAGACGCCTGGTGGGGGAACCAAATACACTTCTTCCTTCAATTCTCCATTCAAAAAAGCATTTTTAACATCCATCTGAGATATGTGCCACTGTTGAATAGAAGCAACAGCAATGAGGACACGAACTGAAGTCATCTTGGCTACCGGAGCAAAAGTCTCCTCATAATCTAAACCATACTCTTGAGCAAACCCCTTAGCAACTAAGCGGGCCTTGTATCGCTCAATAGAACCATCAGATTTCGTCTTAACTTTGTACACCCATCTAGAACCAATAGCCTTTTTACCTGCAGGAAGATCAACAAGGTCCCAAGTACCAGTCTTGTCTAAGGCAGACAGCTCCTCAGCCATAGCATTTTGCCAATCACGGGATCGGACAGCCTCCTTATAGGAGGAAGGCTCAGAGATTGGATCAATGGAAACAAGAAATGACGCAAATGACTTAGAATAACAAGAGTATGCAAAATCAGGTAACTGAGTAGACTTACGTATGCGTACTGGATAGCGTGGCGCAGCAAGATCCGTAGTCACAAGCGGTGATTGGGTAGCCGTGTCAGGGGTCGGAGAATCGTCAGCAATAGGTGTAGTAGGAAGTGAAGAGTCAGAATGGAAGGGATCAATGTGAATAAGATCAGATTTAGTCAAGTTGTGTGTGCTGGAGGGAATGGTAAAGAAGGGGATATGCTCAAGGAAGGAGACATGGCGAGACACATAAAATTTTCTAGAGGAGGGATCATAACAACGATAACCTTTTTGACCTATACCATACCCAAGAAAAACACATATAGCAACCCGAGAGGAAAGTTTGGACAGTTCAACATGTGGACGAAGAACAAAGCAAGTGGAACCGAAGACTCTTAAGACAGAATAATTTGGTGTTTGGCCAAATAACTGCTCATAAGGAGAAGTGCCAGAGTTATGAGCAGTCGGAATACGATTAATAATGTAAGTGGAGGTAAGGACAGCTTCTCCCCAAAACTCATTTGGAACACTAGCGGATAACAACATAGACCTGGCAGTTTCAACAATATGTCGGTGTTTTCTCTCAGCAACACCATTCTGCTGAGGGGTATCAGTGCACGAGGACTGATGCACAGTACCTTCAGACAAAAAAAGATCAGAAAGAGTTCCACTAGTGTATTCCCCTCCCAAATCAGAACGAAAACACTTAACAACAGCGGAGTGTTGGGTTTTAACGTAGGCTTGAAAATCTGTATAAATCTTAGTGAACTCAGAACGATTTTTCATCAAAAACACCCAAACATAACGAGTATAGTCATCAATAAAGGACACATAATATCTAGACCCCCCTTTAGTAGGAATAGGAGCGGGTCCCCAAACATCAGAGTGGACTAAATCAAAAGGTGCACAAGATTTTGATGAACTATTATGAAAAGGCAAAGCAGAAAATTTCCCAAGTTTACATCCACGACAATCAGAAATATTATGAGATTTTAAATCACCCAAAACGCCAGTATTACACAAAAATTTTAAACGAGAGTGTGAAACATGACCAAGTCTAGAGTGCCATAAAAAATACTTAGAGGATGACTTGGTTAAATGAAAGGAAGATAAATCAACAGAGGTGGCAGCTGCATAGCCAGGAGTGCGCAGCTCATCCAAAACATAGAGACCCCCCTGTCTACGGCCTGTCCCAATCAGCCTCTTGGAGTCGGGATCCTGCACAGAACAAGAAGTGGAAGAAAAATGAACAAAATATCCAGAATCACATAATTGACCAACAGATGCAAGACTTAGAGTAAGCTTAGGTATACAATAGACATTTGAGAGAGACACGTGAGGAGTGTTAATAGTGCCAACGCCAACTAATGGTAATGATGAACCATCAGCAGTAACAACAGTAGGGGAACAAGACTCAGAAGACAAGGATGTAAACTTAGATGGATCAGGAGACATATGAAACGAAGCCCCCGAGTCCAAGACCCAAAGGGATGATGATATACCTGAGGGATTTGATGAAGGCAAACCTGATGTAGAACGAGTAGTCATGGCAAATTGCTGAGGCGGGGGGACTGTCTGACCTGAGGACGAAGACTGAGTAGCAAGGAATCGTTGAAACTGTTCTGCAAGAGCATCCATAGAAGTATTCTGAGAAGAAGCTACATCCAAATCACCCGCAGAGGCAGCTGCAGCCATATACGATGACCCACTACGGGTTTGTCCGGTACCCAATGTGCGTTGCTGTCCACCACTTTTCTGTTGCTGAGACTTATCACCAGACGAGTTCTTCAAGGCTAATACAGGACACTGACTTATCCAATGTCCAGGCTTCTTGCAATAACGACATTCAACCTTTTTAGCAGTATTTGGTCGAGACTGTTGAGATGGTGCTGCCAAAACGGATGCAGAAGGGGCGGTTGGTACCTTTTCAGTTTGCGTTTTCAAACGAGTTTCTTCAGCTAGTAACTCGTGAACCACTGAATCGACAGAGGGCAAAGGATTACGATGCATAATCGAAGCACGACAGTGCTCGTATTCTGGGCGAAGCGAGTGCAGAAGCTGAACAAGACGCGATTCCTCCCGATGAATAAGATAAGGTCCAAAGGCCTTTAATTCAGCAGACTCTGTCATAGCCAACTGATCCCAAAGAGCAGTGATTTCAGCATAAAATTCCTGAATGGTGCGATCATTCTGTGATAGAACACGAATTTCCCCTTCTAACTGAAAGCGAACAGATATATTGGTGCGCATAAATAGCCTTCCCAAGTAGTCCCAGACCTCCTTAGCAGTTTCATATTTAGCCAATTGCACACCAATCTTAATATCGACAGAATTATTGATCCAAGTAATAATTTTGGAATTGGCACAATCCCACTTATCAAGCAAATCATCATAATTATCCGTACCTGTTTTGGGAGCTTGAGCAACCCCAGAAACATATTTCCACATCTCTTTACCGCGAAGAAAATTTTTCATAACGTAGCTCCAATACGAATAGTTTTTGCCATCCAAACGAACACCAATTGACTGCAACGAGTCCTCACTAGGAGCCATTGGAAAACAAGCGAAAACGAAAACGCCAACAACCGAAACGATCAGAAAAAAAAAAATTAAACGAAACGAACAGAAAACGTGGCAGCGTCCGATGAGAGTTGAGAGGAGTGTGTTGGACGATCACGATCGACCCAAAAAATCTCACGTATGAAAAGGGGAGTGGATCGGAATCAGTCCAATAGGTTGACCCACATGCTATAATAGTAATTAATTAATTACTTATTCCGACCTGCTAACAAATCAAATCACACACTAGTGTACGACTTTGATTTCCTCTGTTTTCTTGAAATTAAATTTTCTTACTTTTGTTCCAATTTCAAGATCACCATGTCGTCGATCGTAGGTAGTAGTAGTACGATGAACGGATCATCATCGTCGTCGTCGGGTTTTGTTGAATTCAAGAAACACGCTTCTTTCTTCCTCAAGGAGAAGATCAAGATCCGCGAACAAGTGAGGTTTAGATGATTGCTGGCTCTGATACCATGTTAGGATTTATATAATCGAACAATGATTAACGGAAAAGATGAACGTAGAAAACTTGTAGTATTAGAACAAAATAAGCGTTATCTAAAATATACAAGAGAGATGCTTTATATAGCCAAAACAAAAGGTAAACCCTAATCCTATAAATAAAAGGTAAACCATAATCCTATAAATATAATAACTAATATAAAAATATGCTAACAATTAAGACATAGCATGCAGGCGCCATGCAGATTAACTAGGGTTGCGCTTATTTAGGAGTAGATTTATCCCAGTTGTATTTATGCACAAGGATCCCTAGTTACTTGGAGTTTCTGTTAATATGATAAGGAAGGTTGCTAGCCTTAGGTTATCTTGTAACCCTTATAAAAGGAGTCATTAGGGTTTGTTATTATTTAAGTTTAATGAACGCAGCATCTACTGAGTGCGCGTATCAAATAATAAAATCTCCAGTTGCCTTCTTCGCGTTCTTTTATTTTTCTTTCATGGTATCAGAGCTGCTGTGATCCTTCGGCAGTTCCCTTTAAAAAAAATGGCCGCGTCTCTGGTACAACAACTTCAAGGGCAACTTTTGACTGTGAAGTTAGGAGACTCCAACTACCTAGTATGGTGCCACCAAATCCTTGCAGCCATAAGAGGTTATGGACTGGAAGGATATCTCAATGGAGATACCAAACAACCGGAGAAAACCAAAAAGGATTCATCAGGAGTTGAAACCATCAATGATGAATACCTATTTTGGGTGAGGCAAGATCAACTTATTGCTTCATGGTTATTATCATCCCTTTCTGAAAGTTTGTTGATTAGTACAGTTGGGCTCACTACCACTCAAGAGATATTGAGTAACCTAGAAAGCAATTTCTCTATCAAATCCAGAGCCAAGGTTCTACAACTCAAGGAGCAGTTACAAAATGTCAAAAAAGGAAACACTCCCATGAGGGAGTATTTAAACAAAATCAAGGGCTATTGTGATGCCCTAAATGCTGCTGGACATCAGGTAACCAATGATGATCATCTACTGCATATTATGTCTGGATTAGGGTCAGAATACAACCCTGTTATGGTCTCAGTAACATCAAAGTTAGATCCAATATCCATCATGGAGGTGACCTCTCTCTTACTCACCTTTGAGTCCAGACTTGAAAGAATTGACAAAGTGATTACAAACTTTGAAGGCTCCAATCCTACTGTGAACTACTCTTCTAAAGGCAATGACTACAGAAACAACAACAGTTATAGAGGAAGAGGATTCAACAACAACACCAGAGGAGGAAGAAACCCTAATTACAGAGGAGGCTCATCCAATAGAGGAAGAGGTAGATCTTCTGGTAGAGGAAATGTGAGGTGTCAGATTTGCCACAGATTTAATCAACATAGACACATTGTCCAAATGGCATTATCTCTCCTTTCCACTTCCTCAGTTCCTACAACCTTTTAGGATGATGCTTTTGCCCATAGTGTGTTCCTCATAAACATCACTCCCACTTCTGTCCTGCACAACCAATCACCAACTACTGTCCTTCATGGAAAACCACCTGATCTCAAATCACTTAAAATTTTAAAATTGTCTATGCTTCCCTCACATAAGACCCTATAATGACCACAAACTCCAACCAAGAGCCACTGCTGCTATCTTTCTTGGATTTAGCCCTCAGTACAGAGGGTTCAAACTCTTCTTACTTGATTCCAAAAAGGTGATTGTCAACAGACATGTTGTGTTTGATGAGAACACATTTCCTTTTGCTGCCCCTTCCTCACATACTATACCTCTTCCCACTGATCCTTTCATAACCCTCCCTCCTCCTCCAATTCTTACTCCCACTCCTTCAAATACTCCTGTTTCACCACATAATATTCCACCTGTCACAAACCCTACTCCACCTTCTCCTCCCACTCCTATTACTGACCCTGCAAATCTCTTTGTCCAACTACCTAATATTCAACCCTCAGCTCCTATACAACCTGTTGCTCCAGCTCCTCAACACTCTATGAAAACCAGGTCCCAATCTAGAATTTCTAAAAAACGTGTCATGACCTTGTCTGCTCCCTTGCACCTTAGAGAACCTACTTCCCTTGAGGAAGCTCTTTCCTCTCCTCAATGGTCAGCTGCCATGCAAGTTGAGTACTCTACTCTCCTCAAGAACAACACTTGGACACTTGTTATTTTACCCTCTGGTCAGTCATCAGTTGGGTGTAAGTGGGTTTTCAAACTCAAAACTCATGCGGATGGTAGCATTTCCAGGTACAAGGCACGTTTGGTTGCAAAGGGATATTCCCAAATTCCTGGTTTTGACTACAATGACACCTTTAGTCCAGTGGTTAAACCTACTACAATCGGGATCATTCTCACTCTTGCTCTTATGCATTCTTGGCCTCTCAAACAGCTTGATGTAGAAAGTGCTTTTCTCAATGGTGACATGGATACTACTCTCTACAACCACCAGGCTTTGAGCAAAGGGGCACTATGGTCTGCAAACTCCATAAATCCATATATGGTCTGAAGCAAGCCTCTAGAACATGGACAACTAAATTTGCTTTTGTTCTTCATGCACTCAGTTTCACCTCATCCAAGGCTGACAGTTCATTATACTTTAGAAGGACCCCAACATCCATTATATTCTTACTTATATATGTTGACGATATCATCATAACAGGCTCCAATCAGCAAGACATTTGAGCAGTCATTAATGCCTTAAACACTCACTTTGCTCAAACCACTGCTGGTTTATTTTTGAGCCAACAAAAGTATGTGGAAGGTCTGCTCAAGAAGGCCAACATGCATGAAGCCAAGGGATACACAACTCCTATGATCAGCAGCAATTATTTGGCTAAACATTCTGGCCAACCCTTTGAAAATGAGAAGTTATATAGAAGTATGGTGGGAGCCTTGCAATATGCTACAATTACAAGGCCTGACATTGCATTCTCAGTCAACAAGCTGAGTCAATATATGCAAAGTCCCACTTAGGGCTGCAAACGAGTCGAGCGGCTCGCGAGCTGCTCGGTCAACGCTCGACTCGAGTTCGAGTTTGACCGAGCTCGAGTCAAGCTTGAGCTACTCGTTATCCTAAACGAGTCGAGCTCGAGCTCGAGCTCAATTTGTGAAGAAACGAGCCGCTCGCGAGCGGCTCGCATGTATGTTTAGTTAATTAAATCTCATTAATATATATATATATATATATATATATATATATATATATATATATATATATATATATATATATATATATATATATATATATATATATAAGTCAAAACCCTAATTGAATAAAGCATTTTCAATTCCCGCAGCCACGAGGCCCACAAGTCCGCAACCCATAGAATCTTCCTTCCTTCTTCACCGATCGTGTCTCCTCAGCTGCTCACGAAAATTAAATTTCGTCTATCTCCTTTTCGCTTTCTTCTGCTACTGCTCAAATAGATCTATACTATATATATATATATATATATATATATATATATATATATATATATGCTTGTGTATTTTTTTCTTAAAGATCTAGATTTTCTGGGGCTGTTTCATTGAGTCGAGCCGAGCTCGAGCTCGAGCATGCCAATATTTTGGCGAGCCGAGCTCGAGCACTTTGGAGTCCAGCTCGTCGAGCTCGAACTCGAGCTCGAGCCTATTAAAAAAAAAACGAGCCTGCTCGATAAGGTTAAAACTCGACTCGGCTCGGCTCGTTTGCAGCCCTCTCCCACTGACATTCATTGGAAGGCTGTGAAAAGAGTGTTAAGGTATTTAGTACATACAAAGGATCATGGACTCAACTTCAAAACACCACAGAACCTCAACCTTACTGCCTTTGCAGATACTGCATGGGCCACAGACCTTGATGATAGGAAGTCGACAAGTGGATATTGTGTATATTTGGGAGGAAACTTAATTTCATGGAGCTCAAAAAAACAGCCCACAGTCTCCAGATCAAGCACAGAGGCCGAGTACAGGAGCCTTGCAAATGCTACCTGTGAAGTTGTTTGGATAAAAGCCCTCTTGCATGAACTTGGTTTTCTCTCTCCCTCAGCTCCAGTGATTTGGGTGGATAATACAGGAGTTGTCTCACTTTCTGCTAATCCCACAGCACATTCAAAAACCAAGCATGTAGAACTTGATCTACATTTTGTGAGGGACAAAGTTAACTCAGGAGCTATTTCAGTTCGGCATGTACCAGCTCTTGATCAGGCAACTGATTCTTTTACCAAAGCCCTGAGTGGACAATTCTTCATGCGCATGCGTGACAAGATCAATGTCACTTCTAAATCCGCAATCGAATTGAGGGGGCATGTTAAGACATAGCATGCAGCGCCATGCAGATTAACTAGGGTTGCGCTTATTTAGGAGTAGATTTATTCCAGTTGTATTTATGCACAAGGATCCCTAATTACTTGGAGTTTCTGTTAATATGATAAGAAAGGTTGCTAGCCCTAGGTTATCTTGTAACCCTTATAAAAGAAGTCATTAGGGTTTGTTATTATTTAAGTTTAATGAACGCAACATCTACTGAGTGCGCGTATCAAATAATAAAATCTCCATTTATGCCTATGTTTTGAGTGAGTTAAAAATACACCTACAATAATTTATACATATTCTTTTAGTGAGTTAAAAATACACCTCTACTCAATCCCTAAAATCTCTATGTTTATTCGGTAAAAGCTTACCATGATTTTTTGACAGCTAACACTAATCACACATCAATATAAAATATTAAAATTAAGTTTTTTTTTTATTTATTTTTTCAATTTGAATATACAGTATAATGAATTAGATTTGCAGTGTTAAAAAGAAATTAATTTCCCTAATCACCCGTTAATAATGAATTCGGATATACAATATAATGATTTAGTGCACAACTAGACGATTTTTCATTGAGACTATATGATAAGAGTTACCTTCATTGTAAAGTTTTATGTACACCCTATAAAGCCCATGACTAATCCATTGTTATAATCACTTAAATTTCTTCATAACTAATTAGCTTTCTAATCAAATGAATTTTTAGTCTAAACCTAACCCTGAAAATGGTCAACAATTAGAATATTTACACCTTTAGTCCAAATACCAACTCATGATAACTCCCAATTCACAAATCACAATAACTCACAAGTCACAACCTCACCAACACAAGACATTCCTTTGCAGGCCACACAAGGAAAAAACTTGAGATAAAGGAAAAATCAAAAGTTTGGTGTTGATTGTGAAAAATGCCAAACTCATGCGACGATAAAATAGTATCTCTATGGACGAATATGGGTTTTGCAAAATAAAAGAAAAACCCTCTTTTCCAATTCCTATTTTTCGTAGCTTATCGTTTTTCCCATCTATGGACTATGATGTCTTTTTACATGACAAGACTCAAGGCCAAACACACTCCACATGCAACAAGTTTTTTTTTTCCTTGTGACAACATGTTACATAGTTAGTACACATATGAATATATGATTCCTTGTCCAAACATAATATTTTCAAACTCCCAAATTCAAATCATTCAAGTTTAATCTAAACTCTAAGTATCGTATTCAACTCCACGACTACAAGCACGAGCTTTACATATTCGATCGAGAACAACGAAAGACGACGAGAGAAAGGAAATCTTGGAGATAGGTACACCACAATTGATAACGTTACTTTGGCCGACAACATGTTAGCTTTATCTCATCTCATCCATGCCACTATGAATGGGTAAAAACTATTGTCGGTATTGGATGCCATTACACTATATTCTTTGGCTTTCGTCACTAAAGAATAAATTTAACTTTGAATAAACACGGACTCTTGTGTATAATAATATGTGAGAGAGAAGGTTAACATCGGTTCGTTAGTTGGACAATGTGAAAAACTATAATTCGTGTTCATGTGTTGAGATATGTCATCTAACATATCATTCTTGTAGGCCTCCAAGGTTTGTAGTTTCCCTGCTTAGATGTTTGCAGAGTGTGTAAAACATCAAATACTTCACCGTTGATAAAAGCATAGTAGTTAAAATCAGTTAAGAACACGATACGATACACTACTTGTCACTCTTAAGCTCCCCATAAACCCAGAAAAACCTACTTCAAAAATCTTTGCTAAAAAAACACAATCATAAATAAAATGTTAAACCAAAACTCATAAATCACCATCCGAAAAAAAAAAAAACTCACTTCTGAATCACTGGGCACTCTTCTTCCTCCTCAGCCGCACCACCTCCTTCATTGGAAAAGTGATTCTTCAAAACCGCAGCGATATCCACTTCAGAAGCCCCTGCAAGCTTAAACCTCCCAACTGCATCATCCAGATTCTTCTCCCAACCACCCAGCCCCAACCTGCACTCAATCTGCGACCTTTCGAAAAGCATGTTACCCCAAAACAAATGAATCTGCGACCTCATGACAGCCGCATTCTCCACTGCCTCGTCTGGGGACACCTCCGGCTCCCCCTGTTTCTTCCGTATCTTCGACACCTCATCCTTTTTCCTAATATCACCTCGGGACTCCTCCGCTTTCTCCCACATCTCGGTGGCCAATCTCATTTTCTCCTCCGCGCTATCAATCAGGCTGATCGTCTCTGCTGGGTCCCACTGCGAGAGGTCCGACTTCTTTGCCAGCTGGAAAGACCAGTGCAGCTTTGCCATCTCAAACTGCTGCTGCCCTATTGCCAACAGCCCCTCGTAGAAATCCGATTTCACCCCTAAAGCCTCCTCGTACTTTTCGTTGGCTAGGGTGTATTTCTCTTTCACCCAATCGTACGCATTCTGAAGCTGCACGCTCATGGCCTCCTTTCCAGACGACTCTTCGATCGGCATCCGTTTTCTTGCTGCGCACATGTGGACGTTCCCCCAGTTGAAGAAGGCCAAGGCAGCCACCTCCTGGAATTTCAAGGCGGCCCGGTCGAAGAGGGCTTGGGCCTCCTCACATGTCACTGTCTCTTCCAGGGCCTCTGTGCATAGCTCCATGCCAATCTCATGGAGGTCAATGTGGGAATCAGGGTCAATCCCCACGTGGGCCCTGAAGAGCTGCGCGAATTCAAAAAGCCAGTCATCCATCTCCACCTCCTTGCATTCTGGGTCCTCTGAAGCTCCGGTTTTCTCATCAGTCTCGTCTGCTTTAACTGGCTCGATCTCGAGAGGTTTGACTTCTTCTTCTTCTTCGAGTAGAGGCGGCTCTTGCTCGGGACTCACTTCGACAATATGCAACCTCAACATGCTGAGGGAGGAAGAATCTCCTTTGTCAACCGAGGACTCTGCCAGCCTGAGTTCGTCCGAGCAAGTTATAGTCACCAGGTCACCATCGGAGTCCTTGTACTTGATCAGGACAGCTTTCGACATGGGAAAGCGTTTTCCCACCACGTCTCTCAGATACTTGAAGCTACAGTTGACGGGCATTTGGGCAAGCCTTATGTCATGGTCGTAGACAAGCTTCAATGGTCTGTACTTGATTGTAGCCAGTTGTTGAGGTGGTGAGAGATTAGTCAACTGTTCTTTCTGTCTGTCGTTGCTGACATTATTAGCATTGGACTCTGAGAAAGCATTCGAAGGCTTCAAAATGAATTTCGGGAGCTGGTTCTTATTTTCTGGAATCGGATACAGCTTTTCTGACTTGTTAGTCAATGGTAAAGCCTGCTTCTTGGGAACGGGCCGTGCGGGTAAACACGGGCCAAGGCCTGCAATTGGGGCCCCACGGACAGCAGAGGCCCCAAGAGCCGCAGGTGAAGGGCGGCTCTGGAGATCCTGCTGTTGTGGCTCTTGGCGGGGCCCGAGAGCTGTCCTCAACCGCCCAGCAATCTCCAAGGCATCAACGTTGTTAGGATCAGAAAGCAACAGGGATTGAACATCTTGGATAGCCAATTCATACTTCCCTAGGGCCTCGACTGCACGGGCTCGCCTGAGCAGGGCCCGTACGAATTTGGGCTGGACCTCAAGCGCTAGATTACACTCGGATATCACAGCTTCGTAGTCGACGGGCTTCATTTGCATCAAACAGGCGGCTTTGTTGCTGTGAAAAACGGCACGATCGGGGTGCATTTTGGGGGTGAGTTTAACGGCGTTATCGTATTGATGTAGGGCAGCCACGTAATCCTTGGCCAGGAACCTTTTGTTACCTTCTTCCTTGAGCTCATGGGCTTTTTTCAAGAAAAAAGACAAGTCCAGCTTAATGCCGCCGTTGACGGCGGGGGACTGCGGCGGATTGGAATCTCCTGTGGTTGTTTGAGTCTGGGTTTGGCTAGCGCCATCCTTCCTTTTCTTACCCACAGGCTTTTTCCCCATATTTGTTTTTAAGAAGTTGTCCCAAAATCCAATATTTTTTTCTTAAAAACAGTCTGTGAATCACTACTAAAACTCTGTAGGAGATGCGAAAATTTGAAATCTTCATTAAAACAGAAAAATGAAAAAAACAATTCAGAAAAAAAAAAGTAAAAACATATACTTACACGGATGAAGCTTTAATGGAGAAAGCATGCGTCTTTCCATGATTTAATTCGAAGCCGTAGCAGCTCAATCGAAGGTTATTTTTTATTAAAAAAAGGATTTGGGAAACTTGTGAGTGTGAAACCCTACAGAGTGGATTCGGAAAAACAAATTTCATTCTGCAGATCCCTTGCGCGGCCCACTTAATGTTTGGTCAATGAGAACCGCACGATTAGTACATGCAATCGGCACCGTTGGTAATCTGTTACTTCAAGATTCCGGTCTGTGCCGATGCTTTAAATTTTGCATTGAAAAAGTTATTTTATGTAAATTAAGAAAAAATATTTTTTTAAATATTAAATAATAAAAAGTAAAAGTATAATAAATATTGTTGTGTAAGTTATAAATGACCTAAATAAAAAAGTAATAATATTAATGTAATAAATAAATATTGAAAAAATAAAATTATAAAAAAAAACTTTTTATTTAAAGAATATACAAGGACCTGTTCTTTTGGACTTAATTTCAGTCCAGTTCAGTTCAGTTCAGAACGCTTCAGTTCAGTTCAGTTCAGTTCAGTTCAGTTCAGTTCAGTTCAGTTCAGTTCAGTTCAGTTCGTTTCAAAATAAATTAAAATAAAATAAACAAAAAATAATTTGAATCTATAATTTTAAATATAAAATCTAGTTACCGTCATAATATTATTAATATTTAAAAAAAAATATTTAATAATTTATACAAATTATTATTATTTTTATAAAAAATCAATTCAGTTCAGTTCAGATCGCTTAAGTTCAGTTCAGTTCAGTTCAGATCGCTTAAGTTCAGTTCAGTTCAGTTCAGCCGATTTCAGTCCAAAAGAACAGGTCCTAAGTGTATTTTTAACTCACTCAAAAAATAGGTATAAATTATTGTGGGGAGAGTGACGTGGCATGAGTTAAATTGAGGGCTTCGAAATAATTATTAATATGAATTGCATAGTCCAGATCTAAGTGTATTTTTTAACTCACTCAAAAATAGGTATAAATTATTGTAAGTGTTATAAACTCAAGAGAATTGAGATAGAATAACATGGTAGAAAGAGAGACAATATGAGAGGAGAATAGAATTCTTGTGGATTATTCTTTCATTCATATGGGGAGACCCCTTTATATAGGATACAAAAGTAGGGTTTCTGTCTTGTTCACCAAGAAAGGGTAACTAGTCATTCACTAATTACAATATTTATAACACTCCCCCTCGAATGACTATTTACAGGATTGTTGCCTCGTTAAAACCTTGTCAGGAAAACCCAGTGGGACAAAACCTGAGCGAAGAAAAAAGAGCACAACTTGCTCCCTTGATTGTAATCACCGAAGATCTTTGACTTCTTGAAAGTAGTTATTGGTGATTAATCTTTCTCATTAAAACATGTAACTAATAAAACCATATAAGAAAAACTTAGTTATTCAAATATACATTTTGGTCTTCAGGACACAACCTTCGAATTGTTGAGTTTCACATTCATTTGTATTATTGTATATTTTTCGTCCTTCAGGGACATGTCTTTACCAGACATCTATATTGACTAGATCATTCGTAATTGCTATAACCGGCCGGTAACTCTTCTGAAGTATTTTAAATGCGTCTAATGTTCAATATACGTTTCTTGACAAATGAACAATAATGTGAACTTCAATTCGAAATCATTTGAACTTCAGGTTCAATATCTTACTTTATCTCGAAAATAAACCCATATGGAACATTCTGATGTCCTCATTATTATCGAGTGATGTACATGCCTCGTTAAAAACCTCGTTATAAAACCTTGTAGGAAAAAATAATCGAGGAAAAGAGTACATGACATTCACATGTATATTGTGGTGATTGTCTCGTTAAAACCTTTAACTAAGAAAACCTTGTGGGAAAAACTTAACATAGAGAAAAAGAGTACAATCACTGGCCTTCGGGACCAATCACTGGTCTTCGGGACCTTGTCTCAATATTAATTTTGTCCATAATGACATATATAATATGATATTTTACATGTTCTGATTTTCATTTCCTTTCATATCAGGAATCTTAAAATCCATCCAGGATTTTCATGTATGTATATTTCTAATGACTTCTACATGCATATCTATATTTATCGTTGTTGCTGCCAGAAGTATAAAGTAGCGGAACTTAATGTCATCCTTTAAAATATCGAGTTTCTACGAAAAACTCTTGAGCAACTAATTTTGCTTTTATATCTCACCACATCATTATTCGTTTTTCTTACGAACACTCAAGTATATCCTTCTGGAATAATATTTTGAGGTGTTTATTATAGAGTCAAAATATATCTTTATTCAGCGAGTCATGCTCAACCTTAATTGCTCGTTTCTATTTCTTTCGAGTGTTGCTGCCACACTATCATTGATTTAAGTTTTGGATCCAGATTTTCTAGAGCAACTCTTGAGGCAAATATGTCGTTGATGACTTTTTATTTTTCCATGTTGATGACAATTCAATATATCAACCAAATCTTTCATCATTTCCCAAAATATTTAATTTGGTTGTTCCGCAATCCCATAATTTTCTATTATCATGTGCACATGCTTTTTCAATGGGATTTCCATCTAACTCTCTTGGGGAGATTTTGAGGGTGACTAAATTTTATTACCGCGGATTTATTTTATATCTTGAGATCGATCTACTACGCTTCAGGCGTATATTAAAATCAACATTTGAGTTGATCTCTTTGGTATTTGAACTCTTATAGTTCATTTTTCACAAATATATGTGATTTTGTCACACCTTCATTAATTTGGCAGATTACTTGCTGAATATTGCAAGTCACTTATTTTCATGAACTTCAGGTTCAATTGATTGGTGCGTGGATCTAAAATTAAAGATCATTTTCATTCCATGAAATTTCTCGGCATTTATAATTTTTATATTCTTATCTCCCCCTAATGCCGGGAAATGATCTTCGTTAAATATGCAAATCAGCGTAATTGTTATAAATTGATCTTCAGGATTGTGATCTTCTGGATCGTGGGCTCAAGATATTTAATATAACTTATTTTCTACTATGCCCACTCATAAACATTCACTTTAGTGGTGATATAAATAAAAGTTGCACATTTCAAATAAATTTGCAGATGGGAAATGTTTGATTCATTTCCACGCACAATCATGATATGCATCTTTTTCATGTTTAAGTACATTTGTAGTACTCGTGGGGATAATTAGTAAAGCTCTTCCAGAGCTCACTCTTAGTATGTCATCATTTTCGTAATAATATATTTACCAATGATCCTTCGGGGATCCTCGCCAGCCGTGACCCCTACTCCGTCTGATCGAGCCGCTGCCACCGGGACTCGACTCTCGTCACCTCCGATGAAACCACCGAAGCTCTCGTTTCCATCTCCGAACAGCCCCCGTGATCGCTCAGAATAAGCCACCGCCTTCGGCAACGCGATCAATCTTCAGCCCCGACCCAAAACGGAAGCGTGTAGAATCCCACTTCCGGCTGCTACCGCTGAGGAGCAGGAGGATGATACCGACACTGCCGATCGACCGCACCCTCTACGACCAGTTGAGAGCACGGATGGTCCCCGTTTGCGTGCATAGTGACGCCCAATATGCACAGCTAAATAAACGGCTCGATGAGATTATGGCCATTCTACAGCCAGCGCATCAGCCATCACCCGAGCCTTGAGGATCGACCGTAACATCTTACGGTCGCGGTTGTTACTCCCCGACGCTTTTGGATTACTCCTTGAGGTCGATGTTTATGGAGCGTTCGTTCATCCATGCGGACACGGATGAGCTCAAGTGTGGGAGGGTTTGCTTTCTTTTCTCCGATCTTTTCTCTCTTTCTTCTTTACTCTTCATATGTGCTTTGTTGTGTCTTGTTTGTGTTTCTCGTGCTTCTTGCTTGTTTTGTGTGGTTGTCGTCTTGATCATTCCCCCCCATTTTATGTGCTATGATTATCATGAGAGCATGTGTTAGATGATTTGTGTATGCCAATTATTTTATCTCGTTTCTTTGAGTTCCGGTAGATTCTTGGTGCTATAGGTCAGTATATGAATATTTTTGACCCCGTGTTTAGTTTCCGTGAAGTAATTGTGAGATAATCGCATGTTGCCTATGACATTTTCCAAATAACCTTGTGAGATTTTGAGCTATTTAGCTTTCTTTTATGTGTGAGATTTGATTCGTCGTCTATTGAGCTTCTTACTTCCTTGTTCTATACCATGTGTGCCCGTATGAACTAGAGATAGTTAGGCCGTGTTTAGGTTGCTACTTGAGACTTGTATATCATTACTTACTTGATTTTGAATATGATTGAGATATGATCGATTAGGATAACCATTTTAGCCGCTCATTTTTTTACCCTGAGCCCGTCGTGGGACACCCTAGTAACCCTGTTGAGCCTACATTTAGTCTTTTCTTCATGTCCTATATTCCGTGGAGGAGGGAAACGAAGTATTTTGTTGGGGGTATGAAGAATGTTCATTGATATCAGTTCGTTCGCTTGTAATAAATTGAGACTTTTGTATATAAGTCTCCAAAAAGAAAATCAGAAAAAAAAATTAGACGCGTTATAAGTCTCCAAAAAAAATAAAATATATTGAGATGTGTTATAAGTCTCCCAAAAAAAAATAGAAAATCGAAAAAATGTTATAAGTCTCCAAAAAAAAAAAGTCAAATAATGTTATTAGTTGATTGCTCGAGTACTATATGTGGCCTGGTGAGTTGTATGACATGTTCGTGGTTGTTGGGGGTTTTGGTGTTGATAGAAGGATGTTTGGTGTGGTGGTGACGCGAGTTTGAACAAGATTAGTCCACTTTTTTCCCAAATAATCCCGAATACCCTTAGCCGAGCCCCGTTACACCCGATTTATCGATCACCCATGATTCTTAAGATGGTAGACTTTGATTAGTGGAGAGCACAACTTGAGTACGTGTTTAGTTGGCGTTCTTAGGCGCACATGTTATTATTTGAAGCTCGTCCTTGTTCCAAATATGCTTATCTTTCTTGAGTGCACAAGTTATACTTTGTCGATTATCCTTCGCTTATGTACGCTTATGAGTGAAACCTTGACTCGAGGGTAAAAGAAAAGAGTGAATTATAGTGAGGGAATTTGGATTGGTGACATGTGATGATTCTTAGTTGATCTTTGTTGCTTCTATGCATTTTGGGGTCAAAATTTATTTGTCATACTTTTTCCGGATGCACCAGGGGTTTATTTGTAACTTTTGGGAGATTGAGTAGGTAATCGGCATTGTTGTGCGATTTGTTTGTTGCTTTCGTGATTGTTTGCTTGAGGACAAGCAAAATGCTATGTGTAGGAGAGTTGATTTATATGTTTTTGTGTCATTTTTCTTTGTTTCGTTGTGTGTGAGTGTGTCATTTCAGTCGCTTTTGTGTGTCTTCCTCATGATTTGTGGTAAGTTTGATGTTTTGTTGAGTGTTCAGGCTAGTTGACGTGATTAATGTGAGAAGAGCGAGAAATGAGTTGAAAAACGGTAAAAGCAATTTGGTCGACAAACTTTCGAGATTGCGCTGCAAACTTGGTCACCTCGGTTCTCCCAACTCCGATCACCTACAAACATGATCCATAATTGTCGGAAAGCCCTTGAAGTCCTCTACATGGCCCAGCCATCCAAGCGCCCGTCTGCCCACCAGGCGCTCGCTCGCGACGCATTCGAGGAGCCCGCCCGACTTTGCGTCCAGATTTGACTTTTGTTGACCCAAGAAATTTCCTGTATAAGAATAGGGCTTTGGCCTATTCCAAACACCACGCTTTTTCACTTTTATTTTCCGCACGTTTTGGAGAAGACTTGAGACTCGACATCCTAGGATTTCATCTTTGTTTTTCATGCTTTCGATTAACGGACGAAAATCGGGGTTAGCTTCCGATTGTTCTTATTGCTTTCAGCACTTGATTAATTAGTAAGTTTATTTTATTTTTCTTTCGTTGCTTGCTCTTATTTTATTTTTTTAATTTATTTATCTCGACTATGAATTCTTTCAACGTTTTTTATTTTCTTAATCGAATTATGAGTAGCTAAACATCACACTATGGCTAGGGGAATTCAAGCATAAATTAGGATTTGAGATTTACAAACGCATCAAAGGTGTTCGATAAAATGCCAACATGATTTTTAATTATTTGTATGAGTCTTAAGAGCAATTACAGAACATAGGATAATCGAACACCCTAAAATCTACCGGCGACGGACGTTTTAGTTTTGATTCGTACCTCGTAAATTGACAACCCGAAGTTTATGCTTGATGAACCCGAAGGCCTATGTTGGGATATGTCCTTCGATCCTACGTGTGCAATCGATAAAGTCATAAGGTCGTCTATGGATGTTAAATGATTATTTGATAATATTAATTGTTGGGAACAATATAATATTGATCGATAAAATCATACCTACAGGGTCACACACGAGCTCGATATTGATATACATTGCTTAATAAATATATTGATTTAGAATCAATATTTACGTGGGTTTTCACATGCATGGGATGCATGGCTTGCATGGAATGCATGTCACATAGTGTGATATGGCATGCCACACAAGCCAATGGGACCACATATCATGATTTGACATGATTATGTGGAGGTGACCTTTGAACTTTCTCATAACACCCCATTATGTGTGGTTATGACACACACATTATGGTGGGGTTATGATTTTAGTCGTGTGTGTGCGTTTTTTCGGTTATGTTTTGTGTCGTTTGATAGTCTTGTTGTGTTGTGTCGTGTCGTTTTAGCTTTATTTCTTGTTTTGTTGTGATTTGATCTCACTTGGGTGTGTTGGAGGATTTTGAGTTTATTTTGTAGGTCGATTGCCGAGAAAAGTCGAGAAATCGAGCTTCGACTGGAAAAGGAGAAATGGCGAGCGCCATTCTCAAAACGACGGTCGCAGACACAAACGGCGGTCGCAGGAACAGAAGCGGCGACCGCCAAATGGGGTAAAAAGCATGCAGATTTCCAGCCAAGTCTTTTGGGCAAAACGGCGCTCGCCAAAATCAAAACGGCGGTCGCCGAAATCCTTTTGGCGAGCGCGGAAATATAAACGGCGGTCGCCGTTTTGGAGCGGTTGCATGGCAGTTCTACAGCCATGCTGTGATGCATTTAGGCGAAAAAAGGAAGGGGAAAAGATATCTTTCGCCTGGAATTTGTGGGAGAAGACGGAGAAGTCAAATTCGGAGCCGACAACTTCGAAGATCGACAACAAATTCACGAGCCATTTTAATTTCCGTAATCGTAGTTAATATTTCTAGTTCTAAAAACTTCTACTTGATTTTCTTATATGTATTGATCTCTTTTGCAAAACTTTGAATGCTTATGAATGATTATCTAGATGAACTTGGTTTTCTTAATTAAAGATTGTTCTAAGCTTTTCCTTTGTTTAATCCTCTTAATTAATTTCTTGTTTATTTTCGAGTGCATACTTAAATTGATTGTGAGTTTAATGTTAATTTTCATTATTCGTTCTTTGTTGAAGATGATGAACTAAACTTTTGGCTCGGATGATAATATGAAGGACAAGGTTGAATATTTGTAGGATTCGGAAGACCGTATATAAACGACATAGTCTTGAACTCGTAACCCGACCGGGAGCGAGATTTCAAGTGAATTAAACGTTTTCAAACGAGTTAAGCAACCCGACCGGGAACTTGACTTTCGTGTGTCGATTATATAGAGTTGATAAAGAGGAATACAAATTACGAACTAAGTTTAGATTATTATTGTCCGAGTGCTTTTCTTAAATTGTTAATTTCAATATTTCTATTATAATCGAGAATTCCAAAATGAATTTAGGATTTAGTTTAATGATTTACGTATCTATCTCTTTACTTGCACTTAAATTTCACTCTTTCGTTTCCTTGGATTGATACCGAGTCAACTACAATTGACCTCGGATTTTGACGAGAGACGCACACAAAAACGTCTAATCAAAATTGGCGCCGTTGCCGGGGAAACGGATAGTTTGTTTAAGTGTTTGTTTAGTTTTAGTTTTGTATTTCATTTAGTTTGTTTAGTTAATTGTCTTGTTATTACTAATCTTCTACTTTGAGTGTGTATGGTCACTACAAGAAGTAAGGCGGCTAGTGAGCAACAAGGTTCATCTACCGAAGGAATGGAGAAGAATAAAGAAAGGGTTGACATTGAAGATGAAACCGGACAAGAATCTTCGGGATTAAAGAAAGGTCAACCTTCTCAAGGATATGTTCTATCTCCGAATTCTCAAGGACCTCTACCTTTGGGAGCTCCTCAAAATAGCAACAATCAAGAGGGAGGAAGTAATTTACAGATCCAAATTCCTCAGTTCAATGTTCAAGCACAAATTACTCCTCCAACACCTTTAAATTTACCAGAAGAAGATCATCATTCTACTCCTCATAATGTGATGAGTCCTAACGTTGGATATCCTCCTCCAATGATGAATCCTCAGATGATGAACCAACCTCCAATGATGAATCCTCAGATGATGAACCAACCACCGATGATGAATCCAAACATGATGAATCAAAACATGGCATATCAACAAAACTACGGGTATCCATTTCAGCAACCCGGAGTTCAAGTGAATCAAAACATGCAAGGTCAATTCCAACAACAATGGCCAAACATGGTGCCCAATATGATGCCGTATGGGGGTTATGGGATGCAACCGAATCAGTGGAATCAATATGGAAATCCAGCGGCACGACGAGTTCAACAAGGTGACATCACAAGGCCTATCATTGGAGCAACTCCGGCATGTGTGGATTTACCGGAGGTGGTGAAGAACTATAAGGTTAATCCGATGGATTTTAATCAACTACCGGAGTATCATGGGAATAACAATGAGGATGTGTTGAGTTTTATCCGAGACTTCTACAACACCATTCATACCTTTCCGTTGAATGGACTTCAAGAAGATGAGTTGAGATGTCGGTTCTTTCCGATGACATTGAAGGACAAGGCCAAGTCTTGGTGGATAGCTTTACCACCAAATTCTCTCCAAAATTGGAATGACATCTATGACGAGTTCATGAGTCAATTCTTTCCACACCATAAGACGACGGACTTTAGGAATCAAATTTGTGGTTTCACTAGTCGTCCGGGAGAATTTTTCCACGAGACTTGGGATCGCTTTCAAGATTTACTTCTTAAATGTCCTCACCATACATTCACTCAAGTCTTACTTAATCAAATTTTCTATGACTCTTTGACAGATTCTTTACAAGGGTCGGTGGATAATCAAGCCGGAGGCGACATCACTTACCGATCACCGGAAGAGATGGTTACTATATATAAGACCATGGCTGGGAATTCAAGGAGGAAAAGTTCGAGAAGAAGGGTGGTGAATGATGTTAAGGAGGTGGAAGCAAGCAACCTTGACTTGAAAATTGAGGAGATGTCGAAAGAAATCAAAGAGTTGAAAATGGAGGATGGGAACCGGAAGACACAACTCCTTTTGAACCAAATGGAAGTGTGTACGTTGTGTGGTTATCAAGGGCATGGACCAGCTACTTGTCCGATGCCTCAAATGCAAGCTCCTTTGATGATTGAAGGGCAGCCCATGGTTGGAGAGCAAGGGAACATGTCATGTGTTCCATATCAATCACAACAAGGAGAAATGGTGAATTCGGAAGTGCAAGCTTCAGTGGTACAACCGTATAACCAACAAGGAGGTTACTACAACAATCAACAAGGATGAAATCAAAGGCCTAATTATCCTTACCAACCAAGGCAACAACCTCAACATTGGCAACCGAGGCAAAATTTTCAGCAAGGTCAATCATCGAGCACACCTTACCGAGCTCCTTATCAAGCACCTAGTCAACAATACCGAGCTCCGTATCAAGCTCCTACTCAACAACAACAGACCCTAAGGCCACCTCAACAACCATCGAGCAATAATTTTGAAGAATGGATGAAGAAGTATGCCGAGAAAAATGATTTGAGGATGGACAATTTAGAGGTGAAAGTTGGAGGTTATGATGCGGTGCTTAATAGCATCAACACTCAAATGGGGCAAATGACAACTACACTTGGGAAGATGCAAGCCAAAGAGGAGTCGGGAAGACTTCCAAGTCAACCATCACATGCAAAAGCTCTTACGGTATTGAGGTCGGGAAAGATAATAGATAATAAAGTAAGGATGCCGGGTGAAGAGGTTGAGAAAGGAAAAGATGCAGCGGTTTTTGATGAAGAAAATGAGGAAGAAATCGAGGAGATTGTTTGTGAGGAGAAGGAGGAGGAAAAAGAAAGGGAAAAAGAAGAGGAAGACAAACTCGAAAAGAAAGAAGAGGAAAGAAAGAAGATAAAGAGAGTAGAAGCCGAGGCCGAAAGTGAAAGAGTAGTTCTTCATAAAGCGAAGAACCCATACAAGCCTCCCGTTCCTTTTCCGAGCGAACTTAGGAACAAAAAGAAGGATCAACAATTTCAGCAATTATACGATCTTCTAGCAAAGGTTGAGGTAAATGTCCCTTTGCTTGATATGATTTCTAATATTCCTTCTTATGTGAAATTTTTTAAAGAATTGGCTTCTAACAAGAGAAAGTTCGAGGAGAACGAGAAAGTTGTGTTGTTTGCAGGTGCTAGTGCCGTGATGCAACACCAAGTACCACCAAAAGAGAGTGATCCGGGAAGCTTTGTGATCAAAATTGTGATCGGGTCCGGAAATGAGGTGTCCGGTATGCTAGACTTGGGAGCCGGGATCAACTTGATGCCGTCGGCTATATTTGACCAATTAAAGCTAGATAACTTGAAGCCGACGAGGATTTGTCTTCAACTTGCCGACCGATCGGTGAGGTATCCTAGAGGAATTGTTGAAGATATTTTAGTTGAAGTCGGAGGGTTGATAGTTCCGGTTGATTTCGTCGTGTTAGATGTTGGTGATATACCGGAGAATTCCCAAGACCATTCTATCTTATTGGGACGTCCTTTCATGGCTACAACCAATACTCTCATTGACGTGAAGAAGGGACAACTCCAAATGTCGGTACTTGGAGAGACGGTGTCGATTTCGGTGAGAAAGAAGAACATTGCTCCAGCTGCAACGTTAATGGAAGAGTGTTCATTTGTTGATGTGATTGATACATTGACGATGCAAGCCTTGGAGATTAAGGAAGAGAATGAAGTGGAGCTTGGAGATGATGATTTGGAAGAGCTAGAAGAGAATGAACAAGCTCCACGGTTTGTCGACTTGAGCGTGGGGGGAGATGATCGAAAGAAAGAGGTTTCATTGCCGACAAAGAGTGTGAAGTTGGTTTTGAAGGATTTGCCTCCAAACCTCAAGTACGTGTTTTTGGAGGAAGGTGAGAACAAACCGGTCATCATATCATCAAAGTTGACCGTTGAAGAAGAGGTGAGATTGGTCGAAGTTTTACAAGAGAATAAAGCGGCCATTGGTTGGAGTATAGAGGATTTGAAGGGAATCAGCCCTTCTATGTGCATGCATCGAATTAATTTGGTCGAGAATGCTACCCCGAAGAGGCAGCCCCAAAGACGACTTAATCCACTTCTTAGTGATGTCGTGAAGAAGGAGATTATCAAGCTACATGGAGGTGGTTTGATTGTACCGGCAGCGGATAGTGAATGGGTATCACCAATTCATATGGTTCCGAAGAAAGGAGGGATAACGGTTGAAGAGAACGAAGCGGGTCAGCTCATTGCTACAAGAGAACGAACCGGTTGGAGAATGTGCATGGATTACCGGGAGTTAAATGCCGCAACGAAAAAGGATCATTTTCCGTTACCTTTTATTGATCAAATGCTAGATAAACTTGCCGGTAATTTCTTATATCATTATCTTGATGGACTTTCAGGTTATTACCAAATTTTCATAGCACCGGAGGATCAATCCAAGACGACATTCACGAGTCCTTTTGGAACATTTGCATGGAAGAGGATGCCATTTGGGCTTTGTAATGCCCCAGGTACGTTTCAACGTTGCATGCTTTCCATATTTTCCGAAATGGTAGGAGATTTTGTTGAAGTGTTTATGGATGATTTTTCCGTGTTTGGTTCGTCATTTGATGATGCATTGAAAAAGATTGACACGGTTTTGAAAAGATGCATTGAGTGTAACCTTACTTTGAGTTGGGAAAAATCGAATTTCATGGTTACACAAGGGGTGGTACTGGGGCATGTGGTTTCTAGAAGAGGGATAGAAGTTGATCCCTCGAAAATTGAAGTGATTAAAAATTTGCCACCCCCGGTCAATGTGAAAGGTGTGAGAAGTTTTCTTGGGCATGCGGGTTTTTATAGACGATTTATTAAAGACTATTCAAAAATTGCACAACCTTTGTGTCATTTACTTGGTCAAGATGTTGAGTTTGTCTTTGATGATTCATGTTTGCATGCATTTAATACTCTTAAAGAAAAGCTTGTGAGTGCACCTATTCTTGTATCACCGAATTGGAATTTAGAATTTGAAATAATGTGTGATGCTTCGAATTTTGCTGTGGGTGAGGTGTTGGGTTTTAGGTCGTATTTACTTGGTACTAAGGTTATTGTTCATAGTGATCATGCGGCTCTTAGGTACTTAATGACTAAAGCACAAGCTAAACCGAGAATCATAAGATGGATACTTTTATTGCAAGAGTTTGATGTGGAAATTAGAGATAGGAAAGGATGTGAAAATGCGGTAGCCGATCACTTGTCTAGACTTGAATCATGTGATAATAACGTGATTGCTAATGTTTCTATTTCTGGAACTTTTCCATATGAACAATCCATGCTTGTGAATGCTATTGACGAAAAAGTTCCATGGTATGCCGATATTGCTAACTTTTTGGCAAGTGGAGAGATGCGTGAGGGAATTACTTCCCAAGAACGCAAACGTTTGTTGCATGTGTGTAGGTATTACTATTGGGACGATCCTTTGTTGTTCAAGCTTGGGAAGGACAACTTGTTGAGAAGATGTGTACCGGAAGGAGAGCAAAGGGCTATAATTTCTAAATGTCATGAAGATGCATCGGGGGGACATTTTGCAAGTAGGAAGACCGGAGCTAAGATTCTACAATCGGGTTTTTTCTGGCCTACTTTGTTTAAAGATGTTCATTTCTTTATTCTTTCATGTGACCGATGTCAACGTATTGGTAACATTGGTAAAAGGAACGAAATGCCCATGCAAGTTAATCTTGTGTGTGAAATTTTTGATGTGTGGGGTATTGATTTCATGGGTCCTTTTATCAATGCTAACAAGTTTGAATATATTTTATTAGCCGTTGACTACGTGTCGAAGTGGGTTGAGGCAATCCCCACTCGAACTTGTGGGGCTGATGTTGTGTTGAAGTTTGTGCAGGAGAATATCATTTCTCGCTTTGGATTTCCAAAGGCTATCATTAGTGATGGAGGGTCACACTTTTGCAACAAACTTTTCAAGAGATTGATGAAGTTAAATGGGATTGATCACCGTGTTGCTACTCCGTATCATCCTCAAACTTCCGGTCAAGCTGAGACGAGCAACAACCAAATTAAGACTATCATTGCCAAAACCGTGAAGCCATCGAGGAAAGATTGGCCGGAAAAACTTCGAGATGCAATTTGGGCTCACCGGACAGCTTTCAAAACGATTCTTAATGCAACTCCTTTTCAGATTGTGTATGGGAAATCATGTCATCTACCGGTGGAAATAGAGCATAAGGCTTTTTGGACTATTAAAAAGGTGAATTTGGAGATGACGAAAGCAGGAAAGGAGCGTGCATTACAAATTGATGAGCTCGAGGAATTGAGGAATGAAGCATATGAGAATGCTAAGATCTCGAAGGCCAAGATGAAGAAGGCACATGATCGGAAATTAGTTGAGAAGGACTTACAACCGGGTATGAAAGCACTTTTATTCAATGCCCGACTTCGATTATTTCCGGGAAAGCTAAAGTCGAGGTGGGTAGGACCATATGAAGTTGTAGCAATGCATGAGAATGGGTCAGTTACATTGAGGAAGGCAGGTGACGAGAATGAGTTTAAGGTCAACGGGCATTTGGTTAAGCGTTATTATGAAGGGGAGTCGAAAAACGAGGAAGTCGAGGCTTTTCGACTCGAGAAAGTTGACATTTGAACGTGAAAACAAGAATAAGTCCAGCTCTGGACATTAAACTGAGCATGAATAAAGGCTAATGGACTTAGACGAGCTTGGAAGTTGTCGGAATCGAAGAAAAAAGGGTCGAATAAGGGGAAGTCGAGGAATCTGGATTCAGCGACCGCCAAAACAAAAACGGCGATCGCCTAATTAAAACGGCGGGCGTCAAAGTCATTTCGGCGGTCGTCAAAAGAGAGAATACGGGGTCAGATGATCTGCATGGTTTTGAGCCCAAACGGCGGTCGCCACTTACCATTCTGCGACCGCCAAATTAATTCCGCGATCGCCAAAGTCAAAACGGCGGTCGCCGTTTTTGAAAAATCTGGAATTAAAAGGAACGGGCTAGGGCAGTTAACACAACATAAAAACTCTTTTTTTTTTCTCTTTCTTCAAATTCTCTTTTGCGATTTTTCTCTTTCGATTCTTCACCAAATTCACTCAAATTTCTTCTATAATTCACTCATAAATCATCTTGAGGACATTGTGTGCAGGTTTTGGGGGAATTTCAACGGCTAAATATCAAGAAATTCGAAGGTTATAGAGGTGCACACAAGGTGTTCGACAAAAGTCCCGAACCAAAATTTCAACTTTCTTCCAACTATTTCAATGACGAATACTCGACGTAAACCCGGAGCTCGCGGTTCTTCACCACCTCCACCACGGAAAAGAGGACGAGGAGCCGGTACTACTTCCGTTTCAACCGGGCCTAGAGATATCTCCGATCGTTATGGAGCCCCGTTTCCAATTTTCGACGACGCTGAAGGAAGGGCTTACTTGAAGTTGATATCAAAGGGAGAGCATATTCTACCTCGACCGATCGATTGGGAGTTCATTGGGAAGTTGAAGGTCACGGCAAAGTTTAAAGAGCTCCTTGATTTTATGAGCTTGAAGGAGTTTGCGGAGATGGATTTCAAATACTCCGTTAAGCTAGGATTGGAGATGTTAAGCACGTTCAAGCTCATTCGCGAAAAAAATAAAGACACGTATGCTACGTGTCGGCTCAATGGAGAGGAGGTGGAGATAACGGAGAGTGTAATGTATCGAGTGTTTGGGTTTTACAATGGAGATAACAGACTTACCGAAGAACGAGAAAGTGGAACTGTGAAGACCACACATTGGCAAGAGTTAGCCGGACCGAATGAAAATTGGAAGGATCACGGTCGATCAATTGCATTTATCGATCCTCTACTCAGTATTATCCACAAGTTCTTGACTTACAACATCTTCGGAAAGGTGGAGGGCAACAAGGTTAACTCTTTGGAGTTTTCGTTCATTAATGCGGCTGTGAACGGACAAGAATCGACTCCATTAAAGAAAGTTTGGGGTTTGATGGATCAAGCGGCCAAAGGGATTAGAAGCCGAGGTTTGTTATTCCATTTTGCTCGACCACTTGCAATTCACTTTGATATCATTGGAGAAGGTGATGATGCTTATGGCGGAGAGCCGTGGGTAGTACCTAGACCTTTGGATGTGGATGAATTGGAGGCGAGTGGATTGATTTTGGCCGGAGAGTTCGTACCACATGAAATCCGAATTGCAAAGAATCCACAAGTAATGGTGGATTATCGACAAAGAAACGCGGCCCGAATTCAAAAATGGAAGTTGGAGTTGGCGGGAGAAAGAGTGGGTTCATCGATTTTGAGAGCGGCTCAACTTGAAGAAGAGAGCCTAATGCGTGAACGCGCTGGATCATCGGCGGGAGGAGGTCCAAATGTTGATGATGGGATGACGAGGGATCCGGTTTGGGATCAAGCGTACTCGGGCTACGGAGCACAAGGAAATCAAGGCTCCGGGTGGACCGATTCGGGAATGAATTGGAATCCTTCATACGAGGTTCCTCAAACCGGAAACTACTACTCGGATTCGGGACTGATGCATCCCGATGACCTCCAAGAGATCATTAATGCGAATGCTAGAGCGTATGAGTCGATGAATGCTAGGATGGACCGGATGGCTCTCGACGATGCTACTTGGACTAACCGGATGGCGGTCGAGAGAAGCTACTACGAGCAAACTACCCGCCGGATTGTGAGAGAGGAGATGGAGGACATGCGACGAGAGCAACTACAATTTTACGAGGCCTATGCTAGAGGAGGAGGCCACTTTCCACCACCCGACATGTGAGAGAGGTCGTGCTTGGCACGACTTAGGTACGTTTTCTTTTCGTTAATTTTATGTCTTTGTATATATGTGTTGGTGTTTTATTTGATTTGTGTGGTTTAGTTATTTTTTTTATTGTTAGTTGGTATGTTTTGTTTAAATTACTCTTCTACGCTCAAAAATTTGATTTGTCCCGAATGTGGTGTGTTTGCATGGGATATGGTTAAGTTGTTGCTTGAACTCATTTGGTTTGTTGGTTGTACCACTTGTTAAGTGTCGAGAAAATGAGTTGTGATATTCATGAGTTTTGTCCTTGCTATATATACATGTGAGCTTTTGAGCCTACTATTCTTTGGAGCGTATTGATATATTTCCTCGAGTTGTGAACATGATTGTACTTTGTTGGTGATTGAGATACATGTTGGATGGAATTTTTATATATATCACTTGTTATATGACGATTCTTTGACTTGGTTGAGATTTAGAAAATGAAGTATGAGATTGCTAGGATTTAACTCCACATATTAAAAATTCCCCAAAAATGACCGTGCCCGTCGAGGGACTCCCTAGTTAACCCTTTGTGCTTACATGGTGCCTTTTTCTTGTAACCGAGAGTTCCACGAGCGATGTGAGGTTGTGAGGGTGCTACAAGTTTGATAGTGAGGGTTGATAAGGGATATTGTGATGTATTGAACATGTATTCTCGTATAAAGGCATAATATAAAAGAAAAAGCTTACTCCCTAAATAAAAAAAAAAAAGTAAAAAAAATGAATACTATTCGATTGTGAAAACAATTGATTAGGATTGAAGAATAAAAATAAAAAAATAATAATAAAAAAATCAAAATAAAAAGCAAAAAGAAAAGAAAAAAAAAAAAAAAAAAAAGTAAAAAGCGGGGAGTACATAAAGCCTAACGAGAACATGATTTTATTGATATGATTTGGATGAAATAAGGGGGGTTGAATGATGTACATTTGGTGTAGGAGGGTGATTGTGAGTACATTTGGTGGAGGAGAGGGTCGAGAGCGATTTTATTGTATTATTATTTTTTCGATTCTTACCTATTACCCGTGCCTACCTTGTTTACAATCTCGTACCGATTCTTGTTCTCCTTGGTCAAAGATTATAGATTATTCTTGTGATACTTGGTTATGCATGTCTCGATGAATCTCGAAGTTCATGTTGCATTGTTTTACCGTTGCTTTTTCGAGGGATACACTTGGAGAGTTTGGCGAGCTTGAGTGACATGTTATCATTTCTCTCATTTTTCTCGTACATGGCAAGTGGTTGGATTGTGGTTTGTAGTGAGTTCAAGTAGGTGATTTGTGCAAATACGTTGTTGGATGATTTTACCTTGCTCGGGACTAGCAAGGACTTGAGCGTGGGGGGGTGATTTTAGTCGTGTGTGTGCGTTTTTTCGGTTATGTTTTGTGTCGTTTGATAGTCTTGTTGTGTTGTGTCGTGTCGTTTTAGCTTTATTTCTTGTTTTGTTGTGATTTGATCTCACTTGGGTGTGTTGGAGGATTTTGAGTTTATTTTGTAGGTCGATTGCCGAGAAAAGTCGAGAAATCGAGCTTCGACTGGAAAAGGAGAAATGGCGAGCGCCATTCTCAAAACGACGGTCGCAGACACAAACGGCGGTCGCAGGAACAGAAGCGGCGACCGCCAAATGGGGTAAAAAGCATGCAGATTTCCAGCCAAGTCTTTTGGGCAAAACGGCGCTCGCCAAAATCAAAACGGCGGTCGCCGAAATCCTTTTGGCGAGCGCGGAAATATAAACGGCGGTCGCCGTTTTGGAGCGGTTGCATGGCGGTTCTACAGCCATGCTGTGATGCATTTAGGCGAAAAAAGGAAGGGGAAAAGATATCTTTCGCCTGGAATTTGTGGGAGAAGACGGAGAAGTCAAATTCGGAGCCGACAACTTCGAAGATCGACAACAAATTCACGAGCCATTTTAATTTCCGTAATCGTAGTTAATATTTCTAGTTCTAAAAACTTCTACTTGATTTTCTTATATGTATTGATCTCTTTTTCAAAACTTTGAATGCTTATGAATGATTATCTAGATGAACTTGGTTTTCTTAATTAAAGATTGTTCTAAGCTTTTCCTTTGTTTAATCCTCTTAATTAATTTCTTGTTTATTTTCGAGTGCATACTTAAATTGATTATGAGTTTAATGTTAATTTTCATTATTCGTTCTTTGTTGAAGATGATGAACTAAACTTTTGGCTCGGATGATAATATGAAGGACAAGGTTGAATATTTGTAGGATTCGGAAGACCGTATATAAACGACATAGTCTTGAACTCGTAACCCGACCGGGAGCGAGATTTCAAGTGAATTAAACGTTTTCAAACGAGTTAAGCAACCCGACCGGGAACTTGACTTTCGTGTGTCGATTATATAGAGTTGATAAAGAGGAATACAAATTACGAACTAAGTTTAGATTATTATTGTCCGAGTGCTTTTCTTAAATTGTTAATTTCAATATTTCTATTATAATCGAGAATTCCAAAATGAATTTAGGATCTATTTTAATGATTTACGTATCTATCTCTTTACTTGCACTTAAATTTCACTCTTTCGTTTCCTTGGATTGATACCGAGTCAACTACAATTGACCTCGGATTTTGACGAGAGACGCACACAAAAACGTCTAATCAGGTTACATGTGAAGTAAAAGGGGTATAATGAGCATGAAAATCAGATTTTCATGTCTCATTCTAACACCATCATCATCAGCCACGAAATTCACAAGAAAGAGTGAGAAGAGAGAGTGTTCTTGGAGAACCACTTCAAACAAGCAAGGTGTTTATCATCCGGGTTCGTGTGCAACACGTAGAGGCCGGGCCTTTTGTGCGGCTTCAACATCCGGACGATCTAAAGGAGTGACGAGGTCATTCACAAGGAGATCTTCGAGAGGCTGATCCATTTGAGGTGGTTCAATCGACTCAACACCACCTCAACGACTTCAACGAATCACTTCGTCACAAAAGTAAGTAATCGTTGAACCTTATATATATATATATATTGGATGTGTATATATATATGTTTATATGTGTTCTTATACACATTAAGTGTGCACTAAGATCATGGCATAGTAGATCTATTGCTTTACACGCTTCCGCACACACGGTATATCGATCGGATCGGTATATCGGTACCTTCAATTGGTATCAGAGCCTAGGGCTCGTGCACACTTTTGTGTTGGACACAAGAAGTTTAATCAACATAATTGGATTATTTGTTTAAATGTGATTATGTGATTAGATGTAAGGCCGGCCACCGTTAGTGGTCGGGTGAATGAAATTGTCGTTTTTTACGTTTCGATTGGCCATAGTCTTTTGAGGGCTGCGTCCCTTGGAATCAATTGTAATAGATAGGTTTTTCTATTATATTTGTATTGTACTACTTGTAAGCGATGGAATTAGTCCATGGTTCGATGGAGGATCTCGGCTCTCTGGCGAAAACGAGAAGAAACGAAGCAAAACGAAGCAAAACGAAGCAAAGCGGACAAAACCGGGCTGCTGGAGCCAAACGGCGGGCGCCGTTGTAGCTCCAGCGGGCGCTGTTTTGTTTCGGCGGGCGCCGTTTTGGAAACGGCGACCGCCGAAAGCCCTTTTTCTTGGCAGATTGTTCCCGGACCTTTCGGCGGGCGCCGTTTTGGAAACGGCGACCGCCGGTGGTGTTCAGCGACCGCTGGTTGTGAAACGGCGGGCGCTGTTCGTGGTTTTATGGGTACGAAATAGATTTGACCAAAATCGGAGGGCACAGAACTAAAACGGAGGGCGAGGACCAGTCCAGAAGATGTTCAAGGCTTTTGTTGTTATTTTAATCTTTTCGTTTGAGAGTTGTGAGGTTCTAGGGGCCTTTCGATTTCGTATTTATTTGCTTTGCTAGTTATAGGTTGTTTTATGTTATAAATGTTCAACTTACATATAAACAAACCTATGCATGCAAGTTCCCAAAAATAATGAGTATAATGTCTTGTCCAAAACGTCACACTCATGAAGCCCTCGATCATAAGTTGGTAGGTCCGCCTCAGTGGGGTACTACTTGTTATCTTGGGATAAGTGGGAGTAAGGGTTAGACCTTACACGTGAGTTTGGTTTTCTCATCGATAGATCCACTGCAGGCGTGGCTATCGAGACATGAGATGAGAATGGGACTCTCATCGACCGAGAGTGACATTAGATGTCATTGACATGGGATGTCTACCTATCATGGAGTTTCTTAAGTGCGGACTCAGTCGGCTTAAGGATTCACAAGATGAGGGTCTTGGGATCGTTTTGTTCAAGGGAACATAGATATTGTATATCGATTGAACAAAATGGAACAAATAAGTAGTTTTGATAGACAACCTTATTTGTTTACCGCTTTGTGGATGTTTACATACTTTAGTTATCTTTCTTTTGTAGTTTATCATGTCAAATATCAACTCAATTCAAGTTTGGTTCAATTCTTGATTGTGAAAAATTGAACAAAACAAATTTTCTTGATTGACAACGTAATTTGAGGATGGTCCTCAAATACGAATACAAAGAGAATGTGTTAGACTACCAATTCCTATGATATCATTGAACAACTCAATAGCATGTTCGGGGAACAGACTATGATTGAGCGGTTCGGTATGACCAGGGTCATCGCTTCAGCTAGGCTGGAAAAATGGAAATCTATGGGATCACATGTGCAACAAATGATTGGATTATTTGCTTCAAGTGACCGTCTATATTTTTCCTATGATGATTAGTTGGCAACCGATTTCATACTTCAATCTCATGATGGTTATAATGCCTTTAGGCTAAATTTTCCATATGAATGGTTTGAAGAAATCGCTTCGTGAGCTCCACGGGATGCTCAAGGCTGCTGAGCCGGCGATAGAGAAGGACCCTAAGAGGGAAATTCTTATGATATGGGATAGGGTATTCAAAAGAGCATGGGCAAGAAGGCTACTAGGGTTCCTAGGGAATCTCAATGCGTCTACTGCAAAAGTGTTGGACACTACTTGCAAACATATAAAATTTCATATTTTATTCAATTTCAAAACAAATGCCTGATTTGTCTTTCATGTGATGAATTCTAAAGTTAAGATTATTTACACCTCGGGGAGTGATTTAATCCAAAACACTTAGTTCATCAATGACACAAATTAGAGACTTTCGAGCCATGGGATGGCGTGAATCGATTGTCTGGTTGGCTCCCTCATATTTTATGAGAGATAGGGCTTCAATTGCATGATAATATCGCTGGTTAGAAAACTTCGATTTTTTCACTTACGATTTATCACGTTTTGACATTGAGATAATTTTGAATGGGAAATTCGAATAAGAGTCAATTATTGAGAATAATTGAACTTGCCCAAAGTTTAAAGAAGATGTGAAGAGCGGGGTTGCTTCATCTTCAGGTATTAATGTTATAGACATTAAACTTCACAAATTCTACTTCTTGGGTATTGGATGCCAAATGTGGTTCTCACATTTGCATGTGAAGGAACTACATAGAAGTATAAGTTTGGTGAATAGAGATGTCAATCTATGGCGATAAATGGAGCGAATGTCGCTGCATTAGCCGTATGATCATATGATATTGTTTTGCCTTAGGGCTTTGTTTTAGTATTATAACTATGTAATTTCGTACCTTCAATAAACAATGAATATTGGTTCAGTATTAGATACTGATGGATTCGTTTTTCACTATTAAATAGTTTGGTAACTATTTTAATTGTGAATTATTCTTTGTTTTGGCACGATTATTATATGGTTTATGTATACTTTAACTTGACAAAATCACATATATCATTAAGACCAAAGGCCAAATCGAATAAGTCTCAATGAGACATAACTGAAACATTGTTGATTAGATCAAATCAAAATCTAAACATGTAACGAAGCTTCTTTTAGAAGGAATTTTAGAATCATTTGACTTGGAGTCATTTGATACATGTGAATGATGTGTGATTGAAAAGATAACAATGTCATCTTTCTTGGAGAAAGGAGAACATGAGAGTAATTAATTAGGGATGATCCATACTGATGTATGTGGAACCTATTAGTTCACAAGCACATGAATGTTATGTTTCGGAAAAGAGAAAACTAACTCTATTAGATAGAGTTCGATCTATCGATGATGAGTCTAATTGAACTACTGAACTCTTTTGGGAACACACTATTCTTGACTTCAACCTATACACTGAATAGGACACTGTCAAAAGCTGTTGATAAAGACACCATACTAGGTATGGAAAGGGAGGGTCCCTAAATTGTTTTCATCAAGATTTGAGGTTCTATAGGTTCTATGAAGAGATTTATCTCTACAGGGCTTGAACTCAAATGGGATAAAAGTTTCCTTATAGTATGTCCATATGAAACTCGAGGGTACAAATTCTACGATCTATCTGAGAACAATATTTTGTTGCTCGAGATGGTGATTTTCTTGAAAAGAGATATCTTTCCTAGAAAGTCAGTGGGAGCTCGATTATCTTGAACGAGGTTCAAGTGGAACAACCAATGATGAATACTCAAGACTGGGTTGAGAGTATTCCTATGGTTTTGGAAACCATACCAGCCTTTGTAGGTCCAGAAGGCATATATCTCTTTTAGTCAGATACTTAGGTATTGTGATCAATGAGAGATATGAAGTCATGCTTTTGAAAAGCGATGAACCTTCGAACTATATCCAAGCTATGACGAGTGCAGCTACTAAAAAATTGGCATGGTGCCATATAATCCGAGATGATTTCAATGTCTGGTAATCAAGTTTGGAACTTGATAGATTTGCATCAAGAGGCTAGACCTTTTGAGTGCAAATAGTTCTTCAAGATCAATATAGACATGAATGGAAAACCTAGGGTTTTCAAAGCAATTTTGGTGGTAAAAGTTTTATATTCACGAGGTGGATTATGATCAATCTTTTTCACCAGTTGTTGTGATTTATTCATTCGGATTAACTTAGCCATTGTGACTCATCTTGATAATGAGTTATGATAATATTGGATGTTAAAACTAACTTCTTGAATTGGATTCTAGAAGAGAATGTGTTTTAACACAGCCAAAGAGTTTTATCGATCTTAATAAGGCTGAGAAATTATGCAAGCTTATAGTTCTATTTATGAAATAAAGAATGCATATAGGAGTAGCAATCTTCAGTTCAATGAATCCATACTGGGATTTGGATTTCAGAGGAACTCGGAAGAGTCTTGTTTTACAAGAAGATCAGTGGGAGTTACGTTGTATTAATTGTGTTGTATGTCGATGACATACTCCTTATTGGAAACAATATTCCTATGCTTAATTCTGTTAAAGAATGGCTTGGAAGATGTTTTTTAATGAAGGATCTTGGAGAAGCACAGTACATATTGGGCATCAAGATCTGTCGGAACAGATCGAAAATGATGTTTGGACTTAGTCAAGTGACCTATATTGATAAGGTACTTGATAAGTTCAGAATGAAAGACGCCAAAAAGGGTTTCATTCCAATGAGTCATGGCACATCTATTAGCAAGATGCAAGGCCCTACGGGACTTGATGAGCAAAAGAGGATGGAAAACATTCCTTATGCTTCGGCAATAGGGTCTATAATGTACGCCATGATATGTACACGACCGGACGTATCGTATGCTTTGAGCATGACGAGTCGGTTTCAAGGAAACCCAGGTGAGGCGCATTAGACTGCGGCCAAGAATATTCTTATGTACCTTAGATGCACTACTAGAATCTGCCAATTAGATATCAGTTATTAACTGATGTCTAATGTTTTCCCGACTGATGTGTAGCGAGGAGATGTCTATAGTAGGCCTACTATAGACATCAATTTATACCCGATGTCTGTATCCGTAATAGATATCAGTTAGTAGAAATTCGACGGATGTGGTTTAATGTAAGCACATCTGTCAATACTCGATGCAGAAACCAGCGAAAATAGCCGATATCTAAAGTATCGCTTTAACATCAGTTGTTTGTTCAAAAACCAATTTCCTTAAACTCTTTAATATCGCTTAAAGTCTTAAAACTGATTTCTACTATATACATAAAACATCATAATATTTTAAATAGTCTTAAATAGTCGATGTTGTATATATGTTAATACAACTGTTTCGTTCGATAAAGACGACATTTTTAACAAAAAAATTGCATCAAATATAATATTAAAAACATTAAATATCCATTATATTTAATATCCACAATTATCTTTCCAAAATGTAGAAATGAACAAATCCAAAACTCCATTCTGTCACAATGATCCATGAACACCATGCTCCAACACAAAAACACAGCAAGGACTTGAAAAAAAAAATCGAATTATCATTTCATTTCACATCTAACACAACATGCTCTAACCGGTTTCCCTTGAAAAGAAGAGGGCGCACAGATTGTGATACCTTGTGTAATCTGTAGAGAAAGAAAAAGGATAGTAATCAAAATCATATAACATCCAACAGAAAGAACACCCGAGTAACATGCATTAATCAAACTCCAGTGTGCTTCTAGAAGATTAAAACAGCTAAATGACGTTGTTAATTAGAAAAAGAAATTGAGGAAACAATAATCTATTCAAAAGCAATCACATAAATAAACCAAGATGTACTTTAATTGATATCCACAAAATAGCAACACAATACCACTACTATTTTTTTAACAGAATTTCAATTTCAAGCCACAAAATGTCCCTCGAGCTATGGTATATATATATACAGAACTCTTATTATAAATATAATGACAAGACAACCAGATTTTTCAATTTCTCAAATAGACATATACGGACAATTCAAAATCAACTATGTTTATCAAGAGGGAAAAGATACATACTGTGATGGAACAGCGGGGTGTATACTAAATTCGGCTACACTATCTGACCAAGCACCAATATACCACCTCCACCATCTTCTCCCTTCAAACAATGTGAAAATGCATTTGGGGTTATCCCCTGTGAAGAAAGCTGTGAGATCACTGATAAGCTTTGCTGTCCAAAACCAAATATACCATCGACGGCTCTATCGGGCTTCGTGAGGTCCCCAGACTGTGATGTGCTACACCTGTGGCATAATTACACAAACAAAACCAAACACATTCGAAGTTACTAAAAATACTACATTCGAGTGCTATCTATTGAAATTAGCAAGAAAAGCAAGTTCACGAATAATATGCAAAAAGAAAGAAAAAAGAGAGGCATAATCGGATATATACTTGGTGTCCACTGGATGTTGGGCAACCGGAACAAGAGCTGCAGCTGACCCATAGCACATCACTTCCTGTATCTATCTGTACATAGAATTCTTTTGGTGGATTCCCTAATTTAACTCTTGTGAAATATAACCTATAAAACACATTAGTGCTTGCGAATCAACATGCTTTTCAAAGAGACAAACTAAACTTACAAGAAAATAAGAGATTACGAGCATTAACAAGAATTCGATACAAGGCCTGGAAGTCAAGAAAAAATTGTATTCTTCTATCTATTCGAATAAAAATTCAGAATCCAAGATACTAGTAAAACATTAAATCAGCTGTACCAAAGTTTTTGGTACCTTTTACCCCCCAAAAAAAAAAAGATTGAACTTTTATTGATCGAAACGAAAAATCCCAAATTCTGGAAACTAAAAAACGTGGCGAATTCAGACTCATTTATCTGTACTCGAATTTAACTTTCAAACACCACAATTCAAAATAAGGAAACCCAGAAATCAATGGCATTCAAATGGAGAATAAAGCTAAAGCGACCCGATGAGAAATGAATGAACTTGAATCGCAATCGGAATCTAATTCACATTCTGAGAAAGTAAAACCAAAGAAATCGAATTGAATTTAGAGAGAGAGAGAGAGAGAGAGAGAGAGAGAGAGAGAGAGAGAGAGAGAGAGAGAGAGAAACTAACCTAATTTCTTCGAGTAGAGACTAGAGATCGAGAGTGTGGGGTTTAATCCCCCAATCCGCTTCTTCGTTTAGGGTTTCCCCAAATTGATCGGTGAGCACCTCCGTTCCCCGGTGCTAGGGTTGGGGTATTGCGACGGTGGGTAAGGTGTCGCCGCCGCGAAGACGTAGCGATTGGCCGTGATCTCCGGTTGCGGAACCTGAGGCAGCGGCGGCGGCGGATGCCCGAGTAGAGAAGCCCCTGGAGGACAGCGTCGGAAAAAGGGGTCGAAAATCGGAGGGAGAAGCGGCGGCGGCTAGAGGTCGGAGGCGGAAGATGAAAGAAGGCTTTGGGATTACAGCGGAGGAGGAGGAGGAGGCCGTGGTGTAGGAGTGGGAGAGGACGGGAGAAAGATTTTGGTTTTGAGAGAGGAAAACGAGAGCGCTTTACTAGTAAATTCATATTTGTACAAATTTTTAGAATGAATATTTAGGGTGTGAATACTTAGTATTGTTTGAATTTTTTTATAAAAACTTTTAGAGTAAATTAGAGAAAAAATTAGAATGGTTTTATGATTTTTAAAAAAATATCATAATTTACCTTTCTAATAAAAAAGGTAATGAATTTTTGGAATATATATAATTTAATGTATTGATATTAAATATATTCATAATTAAGGTAAGCTCTTAAAATTTGATTTGTCTATTCTAACCTTTCTATTATATCAATTTTAAATTCTCCTTTATTTTATTTTATAATTTAATTTAATTTAATTTAATAATTATTTCTACCATTTTTTTAGGGTAATCGATTTTCGCGAGACTAACGCACGGTGGTCGGCGGAAAAACTACCGCAATCGGGAACTAACACGCTAGAGGCGCACGATCAAAGGATTTTGTAAATCGATTCAAATGGCCAAGAAAGCAATCGAGGTTTATGTGGGGATGCAATGCGCAAGCTATACGCCCAGAGTATCCACCTTCACTAGCATTATCGGGAGCGTGCTCTCTCTTGTCGGCGTTCGAAGTCGGCCAGGTCCATGGACTGCTAATAAAAACTGACCTCTTCATGAACATAAAAATTTGGAGTGCCATCATTGACATGTACTCCAAATCCAGTTGAACAGAAAATGCGCGCCAAATCTTCGATGAAATGCCTAGAAAAATGACTTTTCATGGACGTCGATGATCGACGTGTACGGGAAAAATGGAAGCCCAAACGAGTCGCTTAAACTCTACGATCAAATGTTGACCAAACATAATATCGTATCGAATTACGTCACGCTTCTAGGCACACTCTCCATTTGTGCCCACGTGGGTTTAGTCACTAAAGAAAAGCAGATTTTCTAGAGTATGGAAAGTGTTTTTTCGGTCCTAGTTGTGTTTAACTAATAGAATTACCAGTTATATATATGTTTAGTTTCGTTTCTAGTATAGTTAATAGAATTACAAGTTATATGTTTAGTTTCGTTCCTAGGTGTGTGTGGTTTTTATTTTGTTGTTTGTATTTTTCCTTTTTAGGGTCCTGAGGTTAGAAGTGGAGACATGCCACAGCCTATTCTTCTCAAAGATGTGCAGGAGTTCAATTTTACCATTGAAAGAGTAGTTAGCTAGCTACGACTGATACTGTTAGTGTTAACTATGATGAATTCATAAACGATGTTGAGTGTGGAGACATTATACTATGAATATAACACGTAAGCTTCGTCATAACAATAATAACCAATTCCTCAATAATCACACATATATACAAAATATATAGACAAATATTTGTTGGTATTGTTAAGTTTTCGTAACATCATAATGTTAACGTTATTTTGAATCACCTAAAATGGGTGTGTAATATGTACAGTGAGTGGTATGAGATTTCATACTAATGAATATATTAGCATACACGATGAATATTTATCTACAAACACATGAAAATACACTACTTGCTTTACAATTAAAATTGTACTCCTAGGAACAAGATATAAATTGCCGATCTAATCCACTAAATAAATCAAATATTTCAGCATCCAGAATTTGGCACATTCCTAGCAAAAAAAACTTAAACAAACTCACTCTCAAATCTCAATCAGAATAACAAAATAAATTAAAAGACCAATTTTAGACGTTCTCGAATCATCACCATAAGGTCTCGCTTATTGATTAAGACACAACGTCGGCGAACGATTTCCATTTCAATTTAGAGCGAAATCTTCTTTTTGATTTCGGACTTGTTGAATCAGCTGCATCAGCTAATATAGGGCTTCCACTCCCCATCAAAGAGATGTTGTGCGTTGACTTCCTCGAGATCACGAAACCCATACATAAATTGGGTTGGGAGCTGTGCGTTGACTTCCTCGAGATCACGAAATCCATACATAAATTGGATTGGGAGCGACACGCTTTTCAATTGCATTGCTCGTTCTAGCCGGCAAATAACAAAATCAATATTTCTAGTACTGTTTGCACCCCTAACCCGACGATAAACAGTCAATTTCCCGTGAAGAAGCTCTCAAATATCGCTGCGAATGGTGTTTGAGCAATAATTCTTCAAACACCCTCTGTAATAGAGCTGTTGTTCGAGTTGTAAGAAGGGACCGTGCTCCTAAACTGTACAGTCTGAGACTAGAAAACAAGTAAATAATAGTGATTAAACTATTAAAGCTTTAAATCAATATTGAATAAAATGTTTCTTATTTACTGTCATATGAAAATCAAGCAATCATTCACATTTGACAACAAATTACATATTATGACTTATTACATACAAACAAATTATGATTAATCAATTCATTACAACATCAATCTGAAGCACAAATATTTATATATGTATATCTAAATATTTAAACAAAAACTAGACTGGTAGTCCATTGGTGGTTCAATTTCTACTTCTGTAGTCAAAATATGTTAAGTAGACTACATATAAAAATACTAATCCCATTGTTAGTAAACTACTGTGTTACAACTTATGAATAGTAAACCACAACTTACACTACATAAGTATGTATAGTGTATTTAATAAACTTTTTCAAATATGGTAAAAACCTTTGTTATTCATCACAAATAGACACATTTGTAATTTTGTTTCCCAGTCGTTAAGTGAAACTACCAACAACACTGCACATTGACACATAGTGTATGTATTAGTGTCATATTTATAGAGTAACTCACAATTTACACTACACAAGTATGTATAGTGTATTTAGTATACTCACAAATTTGGTAAAAACCTTTGTCATTCATCTCCCCTGGACTCCCTTATAGTTTTGTTTCTCAAAGAGTTAGTGTAACTACTCTATTAAACTACTGGGGTGCAAATAAACCAAAAATTACCAACAACACTGCACAACTGCATATAGTGTACGTATTAGTTTCATATTTAGATAGTAAACCAAAAACTACACTACACAAGTATGTATAGTGTAAGTATTAGTTTCATACTTACATATTATTACACAAGTTTGTATAGTGTATTTAATAGACACTTACAAGTCTGGTAAACACATTTAAGGTTAATCACCCCTATACACCCTTATGATTTTGTTTCTCAAACGTTAGGTGTAAATAAACCATATTATCTACGGCGAACTACCAACAACACTGCAAAACGACATATAGTGTACGTACTAGTTTCTTGTATCTAGCCGAGTACTTCCTAATTATTCACTGTGACACCCATTAAGGATGAAGGTAGTATTTCCAACAAACAACAAGCATGCTAATGTCATAAACAACTTAATGAATTTTACAGCATGAAAGAACAGAGTTGAATTTTCAAAAAACAACAATATGAACGTGTAGTAAACAGTTTACTAAGTTTACAAAATTATACAAGCAAGTGTTGTTTTTTTTAAACAAAGAGACATTTCATACAACATTTCATACAACATTTCATAATGATCTTATGTACTTGGATAATTTTTTTTTTTTTGTTAAAATGATGTGTCAGAGTCAGATAGTTTAGCGAATACAACAGTGTACTTACACGTTTTTTTTGCTTAGGAAGTGACTGGTTTGACTGAAAGTCATCATGACTTTCGAGTACATTCACAGTCTCCTACAAGAATTTATAATGGATAAAACTAATGTTATTAGTGTTAGTCATTTTTAGAATAATATGAATTTGAAGTATACCTTAGCCTTTTTGGATATTTTTGGGATGTTTATTCCCATATTGAATCTTTTCCTCTTTTGTGCCTTCAAGGAGATCGGTATAGGGTTGGTCTTTGGAGCATGTTTTGTAGCCTATGTTGAAATAATTAGTCAATTATTTACACTAGGCAGCGCGCCTTTCAGTAAAAGCTATACATACCTTATTCTCTTCAGGTTCGGGAGACGACGTAGTCGCCTAAAAGTCATTCGCCAGACTTCTCTTGGTGGATCTCGAATACGCTCACGAGGCTCACGAGTCTGTACTTTCTTTTTCAAGGAATCAGATCTAGTTGTTGGAGACATCGTCTCGAAAACCTGTTTCATATTTGAATATTTTTAGGAATTATGTTATAAAATTCAGCGTCAACAAATAGAGAACTATTTCATTCGTACACTATAATTACTTGAACCGTCTTTTGTTTGATTTTTTTTTTATTGCCTTAAATTAAGTTGATAAACTAAGACAAACACATGCCAGATACAATCTTGTCTCGAGCAAACTATTATACTGTACAACTTGCAAAAGATACGGTTCGATCTATCAAATAATATGATACACTAGTTAACAGAACTAGGTTGCACTTTATTCTTTCTCATTCGGAAGGCTCAGTCCCACACTCTAACTTCAATGATGAGAACTAGGTGTCTGGAAGGGTTAATTGAAAACTAATTATAACAATCATTTCAAGTGAACAATGGATACAAGACCAATATACCAACCCTACAAATTGTATTTTTGTCCAAAAATCATATTTTTCGTAAGAATTCCATGAATGTAAGACATGCCGGAATTAATAAAAAAATGTCGGGACTTCAAAAACTTGGAACAAGCACAGCCAACAACACAAATAGTTTATGGTTATTGTTCATCGGGTTATTTATAGAGGTGATTCAATTCCACATATCAATCTTTGATTTACACATGTGAATAGTCACCCAAAAAGTTTTTTGTTTTTTTTTTGTTTAAATAAAGGAGAGTGAGAGTGTACACTTTATCCACGGTTAGCAATCATTCTTATACTCACCATGTGAAGTAATCAAGCAACTACATGTGCTGATTTCGACTGTTTCTGGAGTCAAATTTTAACCTTAAAATTAATACACTATGTTAATTCAAACCTTAAAATTAATCTTTTGGGTAGATTCAAACACAAAATTCAAAAACCCTAAATCTGGTAGGGAATCTATTCACCAATAATTTCAAGAACAGTTATAATGAATTGGGAAAACTTACCTTAACAATAGGACGCTTCAAGGTTTGTCGTACACACTACCACGAAGACGCCGACGAGAGAATCACAGAACTGTGTATTGAAGAATTGTGAAAACCGTTTTACGTATTGAAGAATATAGTGTATTACACAAGCTTTGGGTATTTAATCTATATTTAATTCGGAAACCGTTTTTTGGTAGTGTATAACTTTATATGGTAATTGTATATTTAATAGAATTAATTAAGAGAAATCATATAATCGGACACATATATTTATACTCTAAGACCAATGTTTACACTATTCAAAGGGCTTTATAGGTAAATCTTGTTTTTTTATAAATAGTGTAAACATTGGTGTTAGAGTATAATTCACTTAAAGATATTTACCCTTTTTAAAAATCCCCCAAACTTTTAATATCTGTTCTATCTTAAGAAATGATGTTTAAAAAAATTGTCAATTTCAAAACTAACTTTTTAAAATCAGCTACACAAATAGCTGATGTTAATGAGTCTAAACATATCAATATTTCTTTGACTGATATTAGTAATACCAAACACATCTGTTGCATAACTGAATGACGTTAAAAATGTGATGTCTATTTGTCAGATTCTAGTAGTGATGGACTAAAGAATATTTTGTTGTCTTTGGAAGACAAAAAGAGTTGATATTAACAAGCTGTTTGACTGCTAACTTCAAAACAGAATAAGATAATTTCCGATTTTAATCTGGTTATATCTTTTGTCTGGTTAGAGGTGAAATTTGTTGGAATAGTTCCATGCAATGCAATATAGCTGATTAAACTACAGAAGCTGAGCATAATATTGCATTGGATGCAGTAATGTTGGCAGTTAAGATTTGAAAGTTCTTGAATGAACTAGGTGGCGTAACTAGCTTAGCCCATCCGATAATTCTCTATTTATAGTAGAGTTATCGCGCAAGCCAATGAGCTAGGAAGCACCACAAGTCTAAAACTGGTGCTCAGGAAGTTCCACATTATCTGGGAGATAGTTTTGTGGAGACATCGAGATAATAAAGTTTCAACTTTTGGTAAGGTTGCAAACCCGCTTTCTAAACCTCTCCAGCAGTTTAAGCTTGAGGCTTTCACGACTGCAATAGATATCAGACATCTTAGAGATGGGTTGTGATTTCTATTACTTTATTAGATACTTTTGGAGATTTGGTAAACATTCACTCATATGTATAATACATATTTTTTCATATAAATATGGTTTAATTTATATGAATTGTCCAAATGATTAAGTGATATCAATTGGGTTATGAGGTCGACTTACCGCATAATGAAGTCCCAATGGTTGAACTGATATACTTAAATCATATAGTTGTTCCTGGTTCGTATAATCGAGTATGGACAAACCGATAATACAATGAACTAGTTTATAATGTGTACTATAGCGCCGCTTCATGGGCTAGTGATGTGGGACATCAAGTACAATTACATAGATATTAGCTGGGAGCTAATGATCGAACAGACCCGACTGGAATAGTATTTAAGATTTCGAGTCATAATACTATTTCATTGACTGTCGAGCAATTTCCTCTGACCTGAGTAGTCCAGAGTGATTCCATTGTGAAATGGTGTACTTTGATACAAGTAAATGCCTTTCGTAAAAGGAGGTTATAAAACTTGTTATTGGGTATATCAGGAAGCAAGTGGGAGAGCTTGGATTGACAAGATGGGATTGTCCTCCATTTTATAATGGGATACATGTCTTACAGGCCACTTGGAGAGTCGAGACTGTGGAAAATACGTGGCCACGTCCAGATTCGTATCATAGTGATAAATCTGGTTTTACAGTCTGTCTCAAAGTCCAAGAAAGGTTTGAACCGATTGAGGATGACTCGAGTCTTGCCTCAAGTTCAAATTTAGACATAAAGTGACAACAGGAAATTGACAGCACACTGGCTCTGAAGGCCAAGTGGGAGATTGTTGGGATATGTCCTTCGATCCTTACGTGTGCAATCGATAAAGTCATAAGGTCGTCTATGGATGTTAAATGATTATTTGATAATATTAATTGTTGGGAACAATATAATATTGATCGATAAAATCATACCTACAGGGTCACACACGAGCTCGATATTGATATACATTGCTTAATAAATATATTGATTTAGAATCAATATTTACGTGGGTTTTCACATGCATGGGATGCATGGCTTGCATGGAATGCATGTCACATAGTGTGACATGGCATGCCACACAAGCCAATGGGACCACATATCATGATTTGGCATGATTATGTGGAGGTGACCTTTGAACTTCACCATAACACCCCATTATGTGTGGTTATGACACACACATTATGGTGGGGTTACATGTGAAGTAAAAGGGGTATAATGAGCATGAAAATCAGATTTTCATGTCTCATTCTAACACCATCATCATCAGCCACGAAATTCACAAGAAAGAGTGAGAAGAGAGAGTGTTCTTGGAGAACCACTTCAAACAAGCAAGGTGTTTATCATCCGGGTTCGTGTACAACACGTAGAGGCCGGGCCTTTTGTGCGGCTTCAACATCCGGACGATCTAAAGGAGTGACGAGGTCATTCACAAGGAGATCTTCGAGAGGCTGATCCATTTGAGGTGGTTCAATCGACTCAACACCACCTCAACGACTTCAACGAATCACTTCGTCACAAAAGTAAGTAATCGTTGAACCTTATATATATATATATTGGATGTGTATATATATATGTTTATATGTGTTCTTATACACATTAAGTGTGCACTAAGATCATGGCATAGTAGATCTATTGCTTTACACGCTTCCGCACACACGGTATATCGATCGGATCGGTATATCGGTACCTTCAGCCTAGTCATTCTTTTTATTAATTACACCTTGTTAATTTTCGTTAATTGCTTCTTGATTATTTTTAGCTTATTTTTAGTTTATTAATTCTTAGTTAATTTTATTTTAAAACAAAACAATCAAAATGCATTATGCTATATCTCTTTTCTTTCCCTCGTTACAAACATAAAAACATTTGTACTTGCCGATAGTAGTGTTCCTCGTGAGATCGACTCGGGCGAATTGCTTTGGCAATAAGTTCGGTTATTTTTAATTGATTTTTGACGCACTACAACGTCTTGTCAAGGGAGAAGCTGAGTAACTTGAAAACGGAAGGGATCGACGGCGGTCGGAGATAGTGGTGGCTCGGGCCTGAGACGTGGATGCGACGCTGTGGTGGTTTCGGGGCTTCAATCGGATGGGGTCCCTTGTACAGCAGTTGATTTTTGACGCACTACAACGTCTTTTTAATTGATTTTTGACGCACTACAACGTCTTGTCAAGGGAGAAGCCGAGTAACTTGAAAACGGAAGGGATCGACGGCGGTCGGAGATAGTGGTGGCTCGGGCCTGAGACGTGGACGCGACGCTGTGGTGGTTTCGGGGCTTCGATCGGATGGGGTCCCTTGTACAGCAGTTGAGTTGGTGAAAACTGAAAGTAAAGACAAGGATGCAGGTGGATCGAAGTCTGGTGTTGAGACTTCGGGCTCTCTGCTCACTGAACTTGGAAAGGGTAAAGAAAAAGGTCATTCAAAATCCTCTGATGTCTCTTTTACAGGTTCGAAGTCAAAAGACACCACCAGACTCATTGTAAATCAGAAAACTGGAGTGTCAATGAAGAAGGTGCCAAGAAAACAAGTTGCGAACAAAGGGCCTTCGAAGAAGTCAAAGTCAGAGCAGCTACCCACTCCTAGTCTCCTACCCCAGAGTCCGAAGATGGTGATGATGGAAATGAACAGGAAGAAGAGGAACATGAAGAAGAAGTAAGTGGAGATGACAATGTTGAAGTTACCTTCAGCGAAGACGAGGTTTTGTCAGAAGAAGATTTGAGGGAGCCAGATACAGATGAAAGAAAGTCAGATGAGTCACAAGAATGAACTTCGAAGTTCAAATTGACTTACTCGGTTTTTCATTTCTAGCTTGCCGTTTATGAATTTGAACTACTACTTTGAAACTGCTTTTTTTTTTGTCTTTGGGCTCGGTTTGAGCATGCTACATTTTATCTATTATATCTAAGTCTTTTTGACAAGTTCAAACTTTTGTGCATGTGCCTATGTACTGTTTCTATTACTTTTTGCATTTTTGTTTTTATTCAACTATTTGAGTATGATACTAATTTGAGGGGGAGATTCACTTCGAATCCCCGATTATGAAGTTGACTCAAAAAGGGGGAGATTGTTAGTGTGTAGTTTGCTCTCGTTCACTAAGAGTCTTCGAACTCTTGTGAACTAACTTGAACTTCACACTATGGTTTTTGAATGAACTTCATTCTTATGTGATTTTGCTATTTGTACAAGTTAAGTAATTCTAAGTATGCTAGTGTTTGGAAGACCTAGCCATATGCAAGTGCAAATTACACTGTGGGACTTGGAAGCACTGTTGTTGCTAAGTCCCTGGAGTTCGAAGACCACGGGGGATCGAACTCCCTGTTCACTGTACACCGAAGGAGTAAAGTAGAAGCTGATGGCTCTGGAGTTCATCCCGCTAGGGTATTGAAGCCAGAAGCGCGAAGAGTGAAAAGGCCTTGCTAAGGGAGTTCGAATTCACTGGTTACATAATCAAAGAGCTGCTACGCACTCTATGTTCGAAGTTCGAAGGCTCGCTAGAGACAAAGGACTGAGAACAAGTCGGTGTTAGAATATTCGAGATTCCATAGAAGATGCTTTGGGCTCGGCCCATTACGCGCAAATCCCGGAAGCCCATTAGGGTTTCACTCACGAGGTCTATAAATAGTCGCTAGATTGTTTGTAGACTTTAACACTTTTAATTGGAATTTCTAGAGAGAGAAATATTGTAATCCGAGAGTATTCGCTAGAAAGTTCCGGTATACACTCTTGTTAGTACACCTAGAACAAGTTCGCTAGAAGGAGTTCGTAGTGCACTTTGTGTAGTCTGAAAGTTCAAAGGCCGCTAGGACTGCGAACTACTAGACTTGGTTTTTGGTCGTGTGACCTTTCTATAAGTTCGTAAGGACTTGTAGATATTTGATTGAAGTGTTCAATACAAAGATTTCATCCAAGAACCTCTTAATTGTGTTTTCATATTATCAAAGTACATAGACCCAGCGAGTTTTCACTACGGATCTACCTAGTACTGCAGTTCTTAACACTGTAGTGCTATAAACACAATTTCAGTCACGCCCATAACTTTATAGGCGCAAGCGCATCAGCAAGACAATTGCGGGTGGTGGATGTAGGTTATTGAGAACGGCTTTGAGGTGTGGAAGGGAAGATCACCCTGAGTTCAAACAAGCCGACCCGATTTGGTTCAAAGTACTTGTCGCTAGTCGAAAACTTAACTTGAATGGAGGGAATTTGACCATCTCTTGTCCTAAATACGGTCGAGCCCACACTGGTCGGGGACCGGAGCCGTCCCCCGTGATGAGCTCAAGGCAGAGCGAAACCAACAATTGTATCGATAGTTCGGCTTAATCTCTCGTGCGAGGATACCACGCTAAAGCTGGAAACGAGCCGAGCCGAGTCGAGTTTTGAACTTATCGAGTCGGCTCGCATAATTTTTGCACATGCTCGAGCTCTAGCTCGACGAGCCAAGCATTATGGGGCTCGAGCTCGGCTCGCAAACAATATTGGAAACTCGAGATCGGCTCGTTCGAGCAGCTCGGGATTGGCTCGTTTCTCAAGCTTTCGATCAGTAGATTTGAGGTAATGGTTATATTTCTCGTGATAGTTCGATACTACAGTAAAATTAAATTACAAAATGTCGCGAGGACTCGTGAGCATAAAAACTAGGCTCGAGCTCATAAAAAGCTATATATATATATATATATATATTAGAAGTATTTTAATAAAAACATATTTATTCGTTTGGATTAATAATATATATATGAAGTATTTTAATAAAAACATATTTATTTGTTTGGATTAATAATATATATATATATATATATATATATATATATTAGGAGTATTTTAATAAAAACATATTTATTCCAACTGTCGCGAGGACTCGTGAGCATAAAAACTAGGCTCGAGCTCGTAAAAAGCTCGAGTTTGACCGAGTTTGACCAAGCTCGAGTCGAGCGTTGACTCGAACCGCTCACGAGCCGCTCAACTTATTTTCAGCCCTAGTTACCGTACGGCGGAGTGTTTCCATCACTCGTGTGTTGTCGTGACAAAATGCAACAAACCAACGTGATTGTAATTTGTAAACCTATACATACTTTACATAGATTGCAATAGATCTCCGTCGGCCGGCTGAGTCTGAATATTGACAACTCGAAAACAGTCAGTTTTTTTTGGCTCGGCCCGATAGGTTGACTCGATTTTTATTTTTTATTTAATTTTTTGTGTTTTATACAGTATATTTTAAATTTCTAAAAAATAAAATTTCTATCGGAAGCGGATGTTCAATTGCATCGTCATCATCTTCCCAACATCTGTGAAGTGAACCGAACTAAATTTACAGTGATAACATAAGAATATAATTCAGATAAATGGAGAAGATAGGGAAAAGGTTTGTGGATAAAGTGGCTATTATCACGGCTTCGACTCAGGGCATCGGCTTCGGCATAGCTGAGCGTCTCGGCTTGGAAGGCGCCGCCGTCGTTATCTCCTCTCGTCGACAGGTTGCCCCTCAAATCTATCATCTGAATTTAGATCCAGATCTGCTATCGTGTTATCGAATTTCTCTGCTTTTATTGGTTCAATTAAATTGGGCGTTTTTTTTTTTTTAATTTCTGGAAAGTTAATTTTTCGATCGTGGCTTTTGTTGATGAGTTTTGAAAGTGGTTTCGCAGAAAAATGTTGACGAAGCAGTTGAGAAGCTGAAGGGTAAAGGAATTGAAGCTCTGGGTTTAGTCTGCCATGTTTCTGATGCACAGCACAGAAAGGATCTGATCAAGAAAACCGTCGAGGTTGTATTCATTCATATGAATTCGACCCTATTATATTTCACTTTCATTATATTACTATGTGTTTGTGCATCCAAATTCACCAGTTTAGGGTTCATGGAATTGCATTTCTTCGACTTAGATCGGTAACCTTGTTTAAATAAAATACAGAAATACGGTAAAATAGATGTAATCGTCTGCAACGCCGCTGCCAACCCTGCGGTTAGTGGCATCCTGGAAACAAAAGAATCGGTCCTCGACAAACTATGGGAGGTCAACGTGAAAACCTCTATTCTTCTTCTACAAGTACGGGAAGAATGATTCAATAAGGGCTATCGATTTCTAAGAAAAGCTTTGTTTTTGTTAAATCTCATGTATTGAGCTGTTATACAGGAAGCATCCCCTCACTTGCAGAAAGGCTCATCAGTCGTTTTCGTGTCGTCTGTAACGGCCTTCCAGCCGCCTCAAGGTTTGGCTATGTACGGTGTCACCAAAACTGCCCTTCTCGGACTGACAAAGGTACTTACTTGCAATCAATCCAACAGAAAGTATTCTTTTGTTAGGTTTCTATCGTTTTAGTTTTTCTTTTCAGGCACTTGCGGCTGAGATGGCCCCTGATACTCGTGTAAACTGTATTGCTCCTGGTTTTGTTCCGACCCATTTCTCTTCTTCTCTAACAGCAGATGAGAGCATGGTAAGCCTTGATTCTTCTGTTTATTGTGTCTCAATGAAAAAAAGGGTTGTTCTCGGTTCTTGACTAAAATAATTAACGAAAATGAAAGCCTGTGTTTCGGTATCTGCTTAATTTAATAAAGAATTGGGTCGATTTCTTTCAGATTCCTGTACTACAATAAGTCACTTGTTCTATAGCAGTAGTATTTGGCAGACATTCCCTTATTACGTACCGCGTACGCTTCTTGTTTGGATACTATTTAATGTTCAAGATCAAGGACTAATTTGTGATTATGGTTACATTTGATAGAGGATAAGCCTGGAGGAGAAGACACTACTTAATAAACTCGGAACAACAAAAGACATGGCTGCTGCAGCTGCTTATTTGGCATCTGATGATGCTTCTTATGTAACCGGAGAAACATTGGTGGTTGCCGGAGGGATGCCTTCCAGGCTCTAATTTTACTCGGAAACTTTATAGGTTTTGCTGAGTACGATCTATGAGCTGTGTAAGCCAAAAGTAGAATAGATTACCATTGGTAATGGTGTTGACCTAAATAGACATGTTAAACTTTCACATTACAACCAAAATAAACTTAATAATTTTTCAGAAATGGCTTTCCGCGGAGTTTAAATACGTGTTTGATGAGCGAGAAAAGATTGTTGAGTACAGCGTTGCGAAGGTAAGATTCTTGGTGCACATAATACATTTGTAATTAGCTTATCATGCAATAGATGCAAGCACCAAATTCTACTTTTGGGGATGGATTCCAATTATATTTCAAATCAAAACTAACGTTAATTCTGTCCAGAGGATGTGGAGTTCACCAAAGTGCACTTTCATGTTCATTTATTCTCAAGTTAATAATTCAATAAAGTTTTTCTATTAAAAATGGTAGAAAAAGCTAAAAAGAACAACAGAAAACACCTGATATTTTTAGACTGAAAACTCCAAACTGAAGTTGGTCGGTTTTCGTTCGCCAATTCTAGTTTACTAATTCCGATTTGGGTAAAAGTCGACAGACCCTTCAGATGAAAATCGATACATTAGTCGGCATGGTGTTGTAGTTAGTAAACCAACATATATAGTCGATCTTGGTCGATCTCGTGAGAAAGATTATTTAAGTTATCTTGCATGAGATAAAGTGTTCTTTTTTGTGTGAAAGAGAAAAAATGCAAGAAACCACAAATTCCATTAAAGTCACTGTGCAACTTTATTCGTGAAACCAGCAAGCCGCCTATGGTTCACCCCATTTGCATTTTCGAATATTTTTACTAAACAAACTACCCCTATTTTTAATCTAATTACAGTAAGACCCCATTACTCTCCAAAAACATCAAATAAAATCCTTACTTTTGTGCCTCTTTTTGTAATTTATACCTTTCACAAAAGTCATTTTCTATAATTACACAGAACTTTAGGGGCTTTTTGTAATTATTCCCATCTCTCCCTCCCTCCACTATACATACTTTAGAAACAAGAATTCACGGGACATCCCTGAAATTTCTTTTGCAAGCAAACTACTTCACATCATTACCACATAATATATACTATGTGTGTGTATATATATATGTGATATTCATGATCAATGAAACCACACCCTAACACTCATGTTTCCAAATCAATTCATGCACTTCATGATATTAATCCACTCCTTCCGAAGGAAAATACCTCGTGATCATCGTGTGTTTTGACAACAGTTATCCAAAGAACCTTGCACACAAACACAATGCCTTCGTCGTGTTTCAATCCATTCCGCCTCCGAACACCGAAGCCCAAACCTCCGTCGTCAAGAACTCAACTCAACCTCGAAAGGGACAACATGGAGAGAAAACGATTCGACAGCCTCGAGTCATGGTCCATGATTCTTGAATCCGAAAACCTCGAGACATGGGAGGCCTCCAACGAGGAAGACCGAGAAGAGTGGACGGCCGACCTCTCTCAGCTGTTCATCGGCAACAAGTTCGCCTCGGGGGCCCACAGCCGCATCTACCGAGGAATATACAAACAGAGAGCTGTCGCCGTGAAGATGGTGAGGATCCCGACTCATAAGGAGGAGATGAGGTCCGTTCTTGAGCAGCAGTTTAAGAGCGAGGTCGCGTTGCTTTCTCGATTGTATCATCCCAGTATAGTGCAGGTTAGACATCTTTTTTCAAGGCTTTCTGTCTCATATCAATCTTCACACTTTTTTTTTTTTTTTCGAGTTGTCAATTAATTAAAGAAATAATTATATCTACCTTTTCATTTTAAAATACAGATATACCTTTAACTTTTCACCTACTCTTTTAAACGTTACTCTCAATTACATACTTCTTTTATTAATTAAAAAATACATTTTTACCGTCAATAAGTGTACAATTAATAGATAGTACTCCCTCTGAAATTCATAATAATATGACAATAATAGGACCTTCTAAAAAAAAATACTCTTATTTTTTATTTTAAAATACAATTTTACCCCTACTTTACTCACCTATTTTCTCAACCTCCTCGCTCACAAGTACTTTACTTTTTCAATTAAAAATACATTTATACCCTTCACTCTTTTGTCAAAAAGTCAAAAAATAATATTTTTCTTAATCTCCTTAATTAGAGAAAGGCTTCCCTCTTTTGTCAAAAAGTCAAAAAGTAATATTTTTCTTAATCTCCTTGACTAGAGAAAGGGTCCTGTATTTATGAATCGGAAAGAGTATTAATTTTTGTAAGAAGTTTTGTACTTTCTCGACAGTTCATCGCGGCTTGTAAGAAGCCTCCCGTGTACTGCATCATCACCGAGTACATGTCGCAAGGGACGCTGAGGATGTACCTCAACAAGAAAGAGCCGTACTCCCTCTCGGTCGAGACCATACTGAGGTTGGCCCTCGACATATCTCGCGGGATGGAGTACCTCCACTCGCAAGGGGTGATACACAGAGACCTCAAGTCGAACAACTTGCTCTTGAACGACGAGATGCGAGTCAAGGTCGCGGACTTCGGGACGTCTTGCTTGGAGACGCAGTGCCGAGAGGCGAAGGGCAATATGGGAACTTACCGTTGGATGGCGCCGGAGATGATCAAGGAGAAGCCCTACACTCGGAAAGTCGATGTGTATAGCTTCGGGATTGTGTTGTGGGAACTCACGACGGCTTTGCTTCCTTTCCAAGGGATGACACCGGTGCAAGCCGCCTTTGCCGTGGCCGAAAAGGTTAGATTGTTGGGAAATTCATTTTTTATCTTTGGAGAGGGGCTTTGATTTCTTGATATGGGCATGCAGTTCTGATATTTGTCAAACCAGGAGTTAATTTATGGATAATTACAAAAGTATCCCTGAGGTTTGACATAATTAAAACCATTGTTCATTGCAAATCCTCTGCTTATATATAGAAACTAGAGTTGATTGTCAACTTGTAATTATGAAAGATAACCCTGTTTTTTGGATAATTACAAAAGCACCCTTGAGGTTTTGCCTAATTACAAGTTTGGATAACTCTCATGGGTGTTTTTGTACTTTTGAAATCTAGTTGGGCAGTTTTTGTAGTCTGAGTCTTGATCTATCTTCATTTATCTGCTCTCCATTTTACAGAACGAACGACCGCCGTTGCCCGCCAGCTGTCAACCCGCGCTCGCACACCTTATAAAGCGCTGCTGGGCCGAAAACCCTTCCAAGCGTCCGGATTTCCGTGAAATCGTGCACGCGCTAGAAAGATGCGACGAGCGAGTGAAGGAGGGTCTCCCCTTAACCCTCCACTCGGGGCTCGTCAGTCGGAATGCCATTCTCGAACGCTTGAAAGGATGCGTGTCCATGAGTTCATCCATACCTGTAAATGCCTGATTCTGATCACTTGCTCCATCTCCAAATATAGTAGAACTAGCAGTAGTAGAAGCAGTACATTATTATTAGCAGCTATTGTTGTATTCTGATCATTGGCTTTCTTAATTAACCAAGGAAAAAAACAAAGTTGATAGACTTTGTTGTTCCAAGAACTATCAACTATGTATATAGTGAGTTTTTTTAGGAGCATCTCTTGTCGAGTGCGTGAAGTAGGGTCTCAGCTTAACCATCCACACGAGGCTCGCCATAGTTTGTCATGAATCATAAAGATGAAAAATTGATGGGTTTTATCAGTAATTGATACAACACGAAAAGGCACATTGAATTGAACAACCACACGAGTTAATTTTTTCTAACACATGATAAAATCGGTGCACATTGGTTCTCATTACAACAGTCGACATAAAATGCCTTTGAAATCCCAAGAAAAAAAATTACATTTCATCTCCCTAGAAATGGAACCATACAAATCACGATCACTCAAATAATACAAGCAGGTGAATCCTAAACCTACCACACTCAAAGCTTAGAACGTACTCTTTCGCATTTAATCTTCTTTCGAGTCTGGGTCATTTTCACCATCATGAGCATTCAACCCCAAACTCAAATCCAACGTGCTTACATTCAGGTCTTGCCGTTCTACCGGACTTTTCTTGACAACCTGACATTAGATTTGCTAGATAAAACCTCAACAGTACTAAACCAATTTTCTTTCCAAATATATAATATAAACAACATGATAAGACTTTTAAGCTGACCTGGTTTTCATCGATGGTTACGTCATTAATACCAGGCTTTTCATTGTGCCCACCTCTCTTTGAGGTTGCCTCCACATTGTTAGTGTTATTGTCGATAGAGTTTGTGTCATCCTCCATCTGCTCTGAGGAATCATCTTTTTGCTCTTCGAGCACAACCATCTAAACACTCATTTTCAGCAACTAATTAATAAATGGGACCTCGGAAGAGCTAAATAAGTTGGATATGACATGGAAACAATCGTCAAACTTTATTCATTTCTTAGGCCTTTCAAGAAGGGCACTGCACACCGGGAAGTATTAAAACAAAGGAATGGAAAAATCAGCAACTGAAATTTTGTATATTAATCGAAATTTGAAATATCGTATACACAAAACAAGATTATGGTTATAAAATGACGAATTGCATAAAATTATATCCGGAACTTCCATCATCTCTATACCTATCTATATCCGGAACCGACCGGCTAAACCAACTAGTGGGATAGAATTTTAAATCACGATGTTATCATCTTTCAAAATGCGTACATAGAAAACACAGTTACGAAATGTGTATATTAAAAATAGGAATCAAGCTCGAGCGCACTTTTTCCTCCATTGAAGTATATAATTCAGCTTGAGATTAACTCGATCAGCAATGTGTAAATTGTAATTATGTCAAACTACTTGTGAGCTTAATTCATGTTCAGCTCAGTGAAAGCTCGATTTTTAATCAAACAAACTCTAACATAAAATTTTAAGCTCAAATTATATTCAAACAAGTTCGAACGCCTCTGCATTCGGCTCAGTACAATTGTTCTTGATCCAAACTAAAACTGTATCATATCATAAAGGCAAATTCTTACAAAAACAGAAAAAGGGGGAAAATCGCTCGGTAAGAACACGATTGTAATTTGACCCCCAATTCCTATGCCGCAGAGAATATTCATGAACAACTTGAAGATTACGGGAGGAATTACCGGAATATACTTGAATCTTTTTCTCGGAGGCTCTTCTGCTGCGACGGCGGCGTCTTTGCTGGGTTCAACATCACCATTATCAGTGCCTCCGTTCTTACCGTCCTTAGTTTGGCTGGGGGTCCACTTGAAGAGCAAGAGGTGGGCGCCACCGTCGCTTCCGGTGGGCGCCGTACGGTTGTGGTTGTTAGAATTCGGCGCCGGCACGTGAACCCACTTCTTCTTCCATTTGCGAACAGGACCGGTGAAGACGGGGGTGGGGCCGTAACGAGCGGAGGATCTGCCGAGTCTCGCCCCAACTCCCTCCATTATAGGGTTAAACGGCGGCGGCTGATATACCCGGCGACCTGATTGGTTGCTGTTTAGGTATTCACAATCGGCTTTCTTGTATTTAATGCTTTTTCATTTTTGTTTTAGATTTTATTTTCCATTTTTATGTATCAGAATATTTGTGGATAAATTGCACATTAGTCCCCCAAGTTTTACAATCCAATACATTAACATATACTCTCCATTGACCTTTTATCCAACAAAACAATGTGTAAACCTACACATTGTACACATTGTAAGTTTTTTTTTAAACTAACAAGAAAATAATTTTTTAATTTAACTGTTCTCTCTATAAAACAACGTGTAAACCTATATATTGTAAGTTTTTTTTAAACTAAGAAAAAATTATTATTTTTTAATTTAGCTGTCATTCTCTCTTTTATTGTGTTAAAGGACAGATAATTTTTTTTATTAATATTATAAAATAGCTCTTTTTCGATTTAATTCCACTAAAGTATTTCAATTTAGTTCTAAATATATTAAAAACCAGGTCAATTTGATAGTAGGAAAACCTAAGTGAGACCTGAGGTAAGTTACTCAACTTTTAGCATACTGACGATTTACAAAGGGATGATACAATAAGAATTCTACATCGTGTTGGACCTGCTCGTGAGGGGAGTGTTAGAGTATCTCACATCGTGTTGGACCTGCTCTGATACCATATCAAAGTTGGGTCAATAACACCTTAAAAGGCCCCAGTCGATGGAATGTCCGACTGTGGGCACCCTGCCGATGGAATTTTCGGCCACGAGTAATTCCGATGGAATTTTCGACCACGAGTAATTCCGATGGAATTTCCGACTTACTCGTGAGGGGGAGTGTTAGGATATCCCACATCGATTGAATACCGAAATTTGGGCTCATATATAAGTTAGACAACCTTAATACATTAACAAGACATTATTGACCAAACTTTGACAATTTTTATAAATAATATTTATATCCATTTATGAATAATAGACACATTTTCATAAATTGATATTTTTGTATGATGAAATTTTTTATAAACTTATTTTATTAGCTCGCATGAACATATATTTGTATGATATAAATCTATTACTACTATTTTAAAAATGTATTGTACACATGTACACGTGTATCATATAAATTTATTATTTGAAAAATAATGTTTTAGTGCCAAATTTCAAGTATAATATTTCAACATTTTGCTCTAGTTACTTAGGGCATGTGTTACTTTTTTTTTAGTTCAAACTCAATGAACTGAACTACAACCGATGCATGCAGAGGTCAGTTTATTACACCCACCCCATGTACACCACCCAACCTCATTGAACTCGGTTCAAAGGTATGAACCGAGATATTTTTTTTTTCCTGTCCATTTGCCAGCTGTAACTTGTTTATTGAGGCTTGTAATTCACGCGCTGAATCGCATTAATTGTTCCTCAAAAAACCGAGGTAGTTTTATTTCTCTCTCTATATTATTTTATTATCTTAATTATTTTATATAATTTAATATATTTCAATTATTTTTAATTAATTGAAAATTAATTTTAAGAATTGTTTTTTTAAACTATGTTCATATATATTTTTTTATTTTAACAATAATAATTCTTGTATAATATTTAATTATTTTACACCAAAAAAAATTAAAATTAATATAAAAATAAATGATATACAAAAAAATTAAAATATAAAAATATAGAGTAAATGATGGTAGACTCACCCAATCGAGTTCGAACCCAAAGAATCAATGTAAGTATTTAAATCTTTAATTTAGTTAAGTGAATATTGATTAAAATGTGATTCAAATATGATTGATTTGTGGTTGTTGAGTATGAACTGAACTCACCAATGCACGTGTCTTTAGTAACTAGTGATCTCATTTTTTCCGTCAATCCTCTTTGCTTTATTTTCTTTTTCATTTGAGAGAGACAAATCCTCTTTAAACATGACACTTATTGCTCACGACTCGAGTCAATTTGTCACTCTTCGGATGCTATAGTTTGTTCTGAGAGACACGACTTGAGTCAATTTGCTACTCTTCGGATGGTAACACGACTCGACTTGAGTCAACTTAATATATGCACTCATTCAAAAATTGTATATTAAAAAACCTTCTAAAAAATCAATTTTATTTTTCTAGCAACTTTTACACTAAACAATTTCTCAAAAAATGTAAGCTCTTGTCAATACCAAAATTGCACAATGACCCCAATTTTATTCGATTCATCGGTTCAAAACTGCCGCCAGATTTACTACTCGAACAACACCATCGGCCTTGAACGAGATTCGACTTTCCACGGCCCTCCGGTTTTCCGACAAGTCCACATTCCGGCCAACAACAATCTGATTCGTGGTCAATTTGATCTTTTTGGTAGGAAAACCTAATTAAGTGAGACCTAAACTAAGTTACTCAACTTTTTAGAGGATAGTGACGAAGGGATGGTAAAATAAGAATTTCATAAAATTATTTACACAAGCTTCCATCATAGCATTAAAATCGTCAAAATTTAGTTATCAATTTATTTTAACACTATTTAATAATCTCTAAATTAATAAAATAAATATTATTATAAATAATATTACCTCAATGTCTATAACCCGAAACAGAAGAAGTATAAATACTTTTTAGTGAATATATATATATATATATATATATATATATATATATATATATATATTGGTGAAAATATATTTCATTCTATTCATAATAGATGTCGTTGTGATTTTTAAATTATTTTTATTTATATATTATTTTAGATCTTTCACAATAAATGTGTTTCTTTCAAAATTACTTTTAACATCAATTCATATGATTTATAGTATATTAATTAGTTCAATGATTTGAATTTTAAAAATAATTAATAAAAAAATATAGAAAATTTTAATCGATTAATCTTTAAAATATGATTATCGTTTTAAATATTAATTTAGCAATGAATTGATTCAAAATGTTTATTTTTATAAAGTAAACAAAAATAATAATAAAGCACGTACAGTGTAAAAATAATAATTAATTTTAATTCTTTTTTATATAATTATAATACATATTATATATAATTAATTTATATTATATTTTAAAATTTTAGGAAATATATTATACTCTATAGTAATTTACTTTTCAATTTTGGAGATTCGATAGAATATTTTAATTTTAGAAAGATTTTTGTTTTTATTTATAATATTAATATATAATATTCTCAAACAATTTTGAAGATTTTGGAGAATATTTTAATATTCCCAATCATTCAAAAATGTAGTAATAATTTCGATTTCATTTTCTTAAAATAATAGTGATTTGATTTTTGTTATTAAAGGCCATATATTCAAAAATTATTTGTTGATAAAAAAAAGTAGAATAAATTTGGTACTCAATGGAGTCGTAGTAACATTCATTGAAATCTCAAACCAAAAGTTGATTAAATTGATCACCAAAGGGAACAATGACTTCTACAACCTTCAAGAGTGTTTTCATTTTCATTGCAATGGCATTGCACTTTGTTATCGTTGCCAATGCCTACCCATTAAAGAAAATTAATGTTTCCATAAACGACGACCTTCCTATAAACTCGTATACTCTTCTCGTTACATGTAAATCGAATGGCGACGATTTGGGCACTCAATTGCTGGACTTCGGTAGTAGTTTTCAGTTCAACTTCCGAATTAATTTATCTCAATCAACTTTTTTCTACTGTCGCTTCACGTGGGGATCGAAGGATGTTACTTTCGACGTGTTTAGAGCGGAATGGGAATTATTTGATAATTATAACTATGAAGTGAGAGAGGATGGGTTCTACGTAAACAATGTTGCTGAAGTCATTCGTGAACAAGGTTTCACGAAAATAAGATCATGGTGATGATCTTAAAATTAAATATTTATTAGAGTTTCATTTGTCTATTTGATTTAATAAATGAATCTTATATTATCATGTAATAATTTATTTTACTTTTTCTTTATCGTTAATAAGCGGTGTTTTATTAATTTGTTCTATATATCTTTTATTCTTAACTTTTTCTATATATATTAAATTATAATTTCAAATTATTTATTATAATTTTAGAAATGTATAATATTTAATAGATATATTGTGAATATTAGTGTTAAAACATGAATTATGTAGATTTAAAGAAATCAATTGATAAGAATGCAATTTATGTATATAGTGCAAAAAGATATACAATGTATCGTACATAGTCTTAATTATAATGACAATTGTATTTGTATTGTTGATTAATAATAAATAATTATACTTCCTTATATTTAAAATATAAGTCATTCTAAACTTTTACACACATATTAAAACGATATTTAAATTGTAAAAAAATCAAAAAATGAAAACGTCATTTAAATTGAATAGGAGAGTATTATTTAATCAATGATGTTGTGAGTGATTTATTTTTTAATATATTGATGATTTCAGTGTCTTGAATAAATATTTATTTTCTATATATTTATAAATGTGATTTTTATATTTTCATTGATGTTTTTTTATTAAATTTTTTATAGGCGTATTTTATTACTTTCAAAAATGCATTGTACACATGTACACTTGTATCATATAAACCTCTTTTTTTTTTTAATTTATAAAGAAAAATTTCGAGGGAGTAATGTTTTAGTAACTAGTATAATATTTCAACATTTTACATAGCTCATCTCACTTTTTCTTCCTTAACTATCTTTGCACAAATTCTCTTAAAATTAGCATGACACTTATTGGACACGAGTCAAATTGTCACTCTTTCGGATGCTATAGTTTGTTAGGGAAAAGGCTACACTTACACTAGGTGTACCGAGCTTTCGGTACACCCCCAATCAAAATATGACACATGTCATTATTAAATTAATTATTTAGATAAATAGTATTTTAATTATTATTACATTTAATTATTAATAAAGAAAATAAATCATAAGAATCTTCTAAAAATTTCAAAAAAATAAAATTAATATAATCTTTCCAAATATTAAATATATTACAAAATTTATTAGATTTTTTTCTCTTATAATATAATAATAATAAACAAATAAAATAAAATAAAAATAATAAATATACTAAATTTATAAAAAAAGCGTAAGAACAAATAAAAAAAACGTAATTTAAAAAAAAATATTTCATTTTTTAAGTAAAATTAATTTATATCTTATTAAATTTTATATACAATAGTTTAATTATTTAATTTATAAATAAAGATATTAAAAAAATATGAATAATATATGTGTATATGATAATTATTGTTTTAAAATGACCGATTTATTCAATAAAATAAATTATATATGTATATATAAAATAAAAATGAATTCATAATTAGTAATTTATATATTGAACAAATAATACATAATAATATTTATTTTAGTATTTAATTTTTTAAGAACTATGAAAATTTGAATCAAATCTCAAATAATTCTATTAATTTTTCATTCTACCATTATTTATGTACAAATATTTATGATTAATTTTATTTTTTAGGATTAATGGTAAGAAAAATAATTTTGCATATAAGCATATCAAAATATTTTAATATTATTATTTCTTATTTATTTAAAATAGAAATAATATAATTCAAATAAAAATAATATTTTGGTTTAAATATTAGCTCAATTTTAAATATTATCTCACTTTTAATTATATCTTATTACATTTCGAATATTATGTCGAATATATGTTCAATTTTAAAATATTATCACAATTGAGATATACGCGACAACGTATCTCTATATTTTATCTTGTATGACTATGAATCAGTGTTAGGTAAATACATTATGAATTTATAAGTTTATTTTGTGTCAAACAAAAAATAACATTAAATAACGAATTTACCTTATTCATTTTTTAGCAATGACTCACTTAATTGATTTGTAATCACGCAAGATTAAATTAAACAACATAGTAAAATTTCGTTTAATTTCAAATATATGTTATTCATTTTTTAGCAATGACTCACTTAATTGATTTGTAATCACGCAAGATTAAATTAAACAACATAGTAAAATTTCATTTAATTTCAAATATATATTATTAACGGGTGAAATTAAATAAATATTGTTTTCTTCACAAAATTAAAGAATTCATGATGTATACACAAATTTAGAAAAGAAATATTTAGGAAAAAGGGAGTTGTGATTTTAATTTTTACAAATAAAAGTTCTTTTTTTTTCATCATGAAAAAGGGTAGAATATTTTTACTTTGTTTTTTGTTTGATAAAAGGGAATAATCATTTTTTTTATTAGAATGAAAGGTAGTGTAAATGACTATATTACCCTTGTTAAAAAATAACTGTCCATTAAATTCAAAAGGGTAAAATAGACATGTTACTCATTTTTATAATTAAAAAAAATTGATATATTTAATTATAAACAAATTTAAAATTTTTCCAATTACCCAAATTTTCCTTTTAGAAAAGTACATTTTATTAAGAATTCATGATGTAATCATGTAATTTTCAAATATCACAACATTTTTTTAACAAAATTAAATTTATTCAATGAATGTGACATTTTCTAAAGATAATACAAAAATAAACTTATAAAAGTCATTTTTACTTAAATGAATAATCATTCAAAATAAAATGATAATATAACTTGCACGTAAATCTCTATTACATTATATTTTAAAATTGAACATAGTATTTTAATTGAATTTTATTTTAGTTTTTTTAAATAGAAAAAAATAATTGAAATAAAAATAGTATTTGATTTAAATATTATAATGATAGCTCAATTTTCAATATTATATATATATATATATATATATATATATATATATATATATATATATTCATACTAAATTTAAAAAATGTCTATTCATTAAAAATAAATATTTAAAATACAAACAACATATTTTATTTTGTAAAATTATATATACTTAAAAATAATATATATATATATATATATATATTATTTTTAAGTATATATAATTTTACAAAATAAAATATGTTGTTTGTATTTTAAATATTTATTTTTAATGAATAGACATTTTTTAAATTTAGTATGAAGTATCATTTTAATATAAAATTAAAAATTAAATTATGTTATTATTTTACTTTAAAAAAATGAAATATTTTTTAATATTTTTTTCTTACGCTATTTTTTTTCAATGTAGTATATATATATATATATATATATATATATATATATATATATATATATATATATACTAATTTATTTTATTTTGGTAATAATATAAGTTTTTCAATGTAGTATATATATATATATATACTAATTTATTTTATTTTGGTAATAATATAAGGGAAAAAAATTTCATAAATTTTGTAGTATATTTAATATTTGGTAATATAATATTGATTTTATTTTTGAATATTTTAGAAGATTTTGAAAATTTATTTTCCTAATTAATAATTCAATTTAATAATAATTAAAATACTAATTATTTAATTAATTAATTTAATAATTTTACTTATCGCATTTTGATTGGCTCGGTGCACCTTATCATCTTTCGTTTGTTAGAGACACGGCTTGAGTCAACTTGATATTCTTCGGATGGTAACAAGACTCGAGTCAACTTGCTAATCTTCGGATGATATAATTTGTTTTGATGATACATGGGATATAAGAAATGAATAATCAAATCGCATGGTCGGTCTATGCAAACTCATTCAAAACTATATTAAACTCTTCTAAAAAAAATTAGATTTTCTTTTGTCTAGCTAGCAAGTTTTACACCAAACAATTTCTCCAAAAATGTAATCCCTCATCTACACCAAAATTGCACAAACTCCAATTTCATTCGATTCATCGGGCCAGATTTCCTACTCCACCAACAACACCCAAAGCATGTCTGCAATCGAACGAGATTCGACTTTCCATGGCCCTCCGTTTTTCCGGCAAGTCCGCAATATTCCGGCCAACAACAATCTCATGATTGATGGTACGTTTGTACAAGCCGAACCACTTGGAGTGCATGTACCCGATGCGGCGCCAGGGTGGCACAGTGATCCCCACGCGCCTCATCGAGACTCTAATCGCCTTGCACATTATCCTCACCACCTGCTCTAGCTCTTCCGATTTTCCCACAAAAATCGGGGGGAAAACCTCAAGGAGGGCGGAGTAGCCGACTGTGGGGCGAGCGATGGTGAACTCTCCGTCAAAACCCGGCTCGATTATGTAGCGCTCCCCGCCCGCGTACACATCCACGTATTCGTTCTCGCCGAAGGGGCGGCGCCCGTCTTTTTCGCACTTGGATACACAGAGTCCTGTAATTAATTAATTGACATAAATTAAATTAGAGAAGAATTCAAAATTAATTTATCATAATTCTTAATTCTGAGTAACTCACCAGCATCGAAGCCTCTGCTCAGAAGGCGGGCGACCAAGCGGCGTTTGAATTCCAGCGACGAGCTATTTCCGCGGCCGATTTCTCTGCATATTCTCGCCGCCTCCGATTGGATTCTGCCTCTGACGGCGTCGTTTCCTCCGGCGAATAAGCGATTCAGTGAATCCCGACTCTCGCGATAATCATCGTCGTCCAAGGGATTTTCCCAATCTTCTTCGTCCCTCTGCCCGTCTCCTCTGCTTTCTCTCTCTAGGAACGAATTCACGAGATCGAACAAATCGGCGCCGTTCTCGTCCTCGCCGCCGTCGCTTGCCTCGTTGAATGCGGCCGCGAATCTACCGAATTTCGCCGGAAGTTTTACCATTTTCTGTGATTGAATGTTCAAGTGTTGGTAGCAATAAAGAAAGGGAAGGATTAATTTGAGTTTCAATGGATAATCACATTTGGGCTGATGATAGATGTGCTTATATAGATTACGGGCGCTGATTTAATTAATGTATATTGCTTGCTTATAGGTGATTGTACATGCCAATGAACCTGCACCGGAAATACGGATGAAGTTCAGAATGTAGGCCAATACATATCTACAGTATATCAGGATTTGTTGGAGACTTGGAGCGAGGTATTGTTTAACTTAATTTTAATAAATTAATAGTAAATATTTTATATTAAAAAATCTTATTTTTTTCTCATTCATTTTGGTCAATTAAAGTAAAAAATCTAACCTGCACCTGCATATATAGTTATAAACCTGTCCACATTCTTATTACTAGATAGATATTTGCTCTTCATTTTGTTTACAGAGTCAACAAGTCAACAAGGAAAATTGAAAATTGATACACAGTAGGTGCCATCAAATTGACTTAATTCATTTTCTACATCGTGAAATTGACCTAAGTCATGTTCTTATACTAGTACATTCGAATGTATGACAATTATCGCAATTAAAGTTGATGAATGGACGGGACCTTATGGTGGCCGGTTTAATTTGAACTTAAAAAAAAAGTTCACTTAAAGAGCGATGAATATGGTGATCGAAGTTGATACTACGGATCCTGTCATGGTTAATTCCAATCGAGCTCTCGAATTAATGTTGAAGTTTTTTTTACAAATGTTTAAATTCGAAACACAAAATTAAAATTAAAATTTACACATATAGATCAGTAATTCAATATTTTGTTTCAATTTTTCCAACAATTTATTGATTAATTGAAAATTCGAAATTTCAGTGAATTTGTAGGATCATCATGAATTGTATTATTGTTGTATTTCTGAAATGTTTTAATTAATTATGAGAACTCGATCACTACAATCTTATTGAAAGGTCTTAAAAGTACAAAAGTCAAAACAAAATTAAAAAATTAATCGAACAGAACTGAACTGAAACTCACTAATTAATCTCAAGCCGAAGAAGCCAAACAACTGCACTTGCACTGCGACAAGCACTTTTTGCAATCGGGCAAACGCGGATAACCGCCCGCACAATCGCACTTCTTGATGCACTTGGAGCGAGTGGTGCGGGCCCACAAGCAGCGGGCCATGCACTGCATGATAGGGACACATCCGGGGCAACCCGTTTTCATCCGGTCAGCGATACAGTTCCTGCATTGGCTGCCGTCGTCCGAGGGGCAACCAAGAGAGAGCGTAGCCGTTTGCAGGGACAGTATTAGCATCAACAGCAGGCACACAGCATTTGACATTATTTTCCCGTGTGACATATGAGAATTCTTTGATTTAATTTTTAGGTGTAGTGTTTGAATTGTAGAGTTTGCAGTGTAGAAATAGTATTTGGTTTCTAGCGATAAATTAATTAGTTGTCTGGATGAGATGAATTTATGGCTCTGTCTACTCTGAATTAATTGAGCGTTCAATACGTCTTGGATTGCTGAATATTTATTGTTTCATAAAATAATACTCCATTCAAGATAGCATCTTTAGAGAAAAATATAAACACGATCTAGTAGTGTACTAGTAGTACAATAAAACATCTATAAATTAATAATATACGGAATTTGAAATTTTACTATTAATTCAGAGAGATTACTAATTTATTAAATATTTTTTTTTTAATTTAAAAGATCAATTTAAGACCAAAATATTTTATTAATTTAGAAAAACTATTAATTCATCAATTATTAAGTATAGATTTTTATACTCATATCATTAGATTTAGGAAAGGCCAATTCGACCCGGCCCGACCCGAAATGTTTTGCGTGTTTCATTTAAGGGCAAATTTCACGTTTTAGTCAAGGGTTTTAACTCATTTGGTTGAGTAATTGAATTGAGAACAGTAAGTTTCAAAGTTCAAACTCAAAAGAAAAAAAAAATCAAATATAAAGCATTTTTTTTTTAATGAATCCAAAGGTTTGAGGACGGATTGGATTTTGTTGCTTCTTTTTAATACATTATTTTTTTTATATTTATTAATTCATGTGCTCAACCAACTAAGCTAACAATTTTTAATACATTCTTATGTCCTAAGTATTAAACTTTATTGTAAAAGTCGATCAACAGGAAAGAGTGGGACTTCTCTTGCAATATTTACACAATCAAGAAAATTGAAACATACTGATCTAATTCAAATTAAATATTGTTTTAGCTAAAAAAAAATTGGAATTTAGTTGTTTTGATTTTTTCTATACTAATTAATTATAACTTTTATTATAAAATTACTCTCAAAATAATAAATGTTACTTAAATAATTATTTTTTTAATAGTTAATTTAAAGTTTCAAAGTAATGAATGAAAGAAATGAATTTTACTTAATAAATTTTTTATTATTAAATTTTAATATTATTTTTTAAAAGTGATAATATTTTTTTAAATGGTCACTACTAAAAGATAGGCTTTTAGCAAAACATGTAATGTACATCGGTTATTTGCTAACCGTCGTGAATTTATAGATGCACATTGGTTATTGAAACAACCGATGTTAGTGAAAAGTGTTTCAGACACATTCTAAACGGATGTAAGAGTTCAAGTGGAATAAAAAATACAATTAATATTTTATTTGTACAATTTATACAAATAATAGTACGTGATTCACACTTAGTTTATTCCCGTTAAAATTTATAGAAAGAACCCTAGCTCTCCCTCTCCGTTGACTTGTAAAACCGGCACATCATGGTCCTGCTTTTTACGCCACCGCCACCAGCTTTCCCCCTGTATGTCATCGCCAATGCGATAGTCTTTCCCCGTGTCTGGAGCCATCCTATATTAGAGGGAACAACGCCTCTGGTTATCTCCGCCACCGCCTCCGACGCTATTTGTTGAAATTTTCGTGGCTTTTCGACGATTAAGGTGAAAATATTCATTTCTCACATTTTATTTGCTAGATGCGAATTAGCTTATGAATTAAGGCTATAAAAATTGGGGGTAATTAACCCTTGCATGAATCTGCTGCAATGGTTGTTTCGAGGTCTAAAAGTTTTAACTAATTTTGTATATCAAGCGAGCATTCAAGAAAATTGGAATGATATACTAATTAAATTTGTGGTATTTAACTAATCACAAATATGCTAGTTATTGTTATTATAATATGTTCATGTGTATTATTGTTATAGGTATTTACTGATATTAGTCCGCTTGATCAAAATCATGACATTGACGAAATTCGAGCTCGATGGGCAATTTTTTATTTTTTTTTAGAAAATAAGATGATTAGTTATAAGTTTATTGTCTTGAATGTTTATGTGTGAATTGTCTTTGAGGTTTATGTATGTATTTTGTCTTGGAGGTTTTAATTTGTGTTTATGGAGAGTATTGACTTGTAGGTTTTAATTTATTTTTATGAGGGTTGACTTGGAAGTAATTAATATTATTTTGAAATTCATGATTGTGTAGCAATTGATGATTTAGGTGGATAATTTATTAATTATTAAAATTTTATTTTAAATAAATGAATATATTTGCATTGGTTCAATTTAACTGATGTAAATTTATCGTTTACATCAGTTCTATGTGTAACCGATGTTAGCACTGATCCATATTCTGTACATCCGTTGACTAGGAACCGATCTTTCATGGCCTGAACATCGGTTCTATAACCGATGTGCATACACGTACTGGACATCGATTCTACAACCGATATACAGACATATATTGGACATCGATTGCTAAACCGATGTGCATACATGGCCCGACATCGGTTCTTGAACCGATAACTAGCATTGCTTTTTTATATGTCGGAGCCTATAACGACAATTACAGAACCGATGTAAATGTATACTAGTTTTTAATCGAAGTAAAAACTTATTTTTGTAGTAAAAACTTATTTTTGTAGTAGTGTGTGTTTTTGTACTTAAGTTTATACAATATATTATTTTATACGGAGTATTGTTTAATATTTAATTTTGTGATTAATATTTTAATTTTTTAATTTAATTTATATGTAATATTATAAAAAATTATTTTATATAAAAAATAAATTTTGCAATAAAATTAATTAAAATTTTATTTATGTGAGTTAAAATTTGAATTAAATAATTGAAAATAATTTACTTTGACTTAAATTTGATAGCAATATAAGAATTTGGGTAGCAATTTAAAGCGAACCGTCCAGATGACTTGAGGAATGAGAAGCCACAGGATTTGAGAACATCAATCATGAGTTGACCCATCGCTCGACTATTTTACATCATAAGTTCATCTAATGGCTAGGAATTAGAGTATTAAATCTAATGGTTATTATCGATTCCAAAGTACCATACTATAAATGTACCTTAGAATCCCTATTTTATGTAATTATTTATTATTTGTAGTATGAAGCCATTGAATTTTGATCTCCAGTTGATTAATTTAAATTTGAATATATATATGGATAATAGAACAATAATCATTTTAAATAGTCATTATGTTCCTAATAAATAATTTAATAAATAAAAGAATAATTTTATTTTAATTATAAGCATTAAGTAACATGCATGTATATATATCATGCATTGATGGTGTTGGAGACTTGGAGTAGTTTATTCATGCATTCATGGTGTGTGTTGGACTAGTACTTTATTCATATTATCATTTATAATGCATGAGGATAGAATATATAGTCACTATAAATCACAACATTCCGAAATAAAATTTACCCACAAAAATCAAACACCCAAACCACACAAAATCACACATTGTGTTTGTTGGATATGAGTCGAAAGTTGAAGACTCCCCGCAGTGAGCAAGAATTTAATAAAATACTGGAAACCAATGATTTGGCAAGTATAAATAATAGTAATAATTTTTTGTTATCGCGTGTGAATTTACTAACTTTATTTTTTTTCATTCTTATAGGTGGTTGTAGGAATTTTCACTAACAGCAGTCTTCTGAGTAAGTTACATGAGAATGTAATGCCTCAACTAGTGCAACACTACAAACATAATGGACTTGTATTCGTTCATTTGAGTGCAGACCAATTGAAGGTATACAAATTAATCTTGCGTACGCGTACTATATAACATTAATTGTTAAAATGCATGCTCATTAATTATTATTATATTACATTGTAATTTTTGTAGGTTGTTGCTGAAAATTATAGACCAGTAAGATTTCCGACCTTCTTATTATTTAAGAGTAACGAAGAGGTGGCTAGGATGGAAGTGGAAGTGGGATTGGAGACACCAGAAGTGCTGGATCAATTGAAACAACTCGTGGATGGTACTCTTATGCCGTTTGTGAATTAAGACTAATCACAAGTTTAGTGCATTTTCTCTAAACTAAATAAATTATAACAAGCATTGCAATATTATTAATGTACTTTTTCGGTAGAATATTTCCATGGTTATGGTCGATGTAAGAATTCGTATAAATATCCATTATTATTAAATGACGGAATTAAAGTAAGTGTGATCGGTTTATTAATCTATACCCAAAGTGTCATAAAACCAATTGTGATTCGTATGTTTGATGTTTGATAAATTTACATTTGTATGTTTTGATTCATTGTAAAACGATCTCTGATAGCCGATAGGCATCTTTCTCTTCTTTCTTTCTTTATGCAAGAAAATAAGGAGTGGTTTGTGATTACTTGTCATAAAACCAATTGTGATTGTATGTTTGATAAATTTACGTTTGTATGTATTGATTCATTGTAAAACGGTATATCTCTCATAGGTATCTTTCTCTTCTTTCTTTCTGCAAATAAAGAATAAAAAAATAAGAATCTCCAACCAAGACGAAACAAAAACAAAAACTAATGAGGTACGTAGATGACTTGTCCATTCATCAGCAACGTGCCCTTCTTCGACAAGCTTCAGACCCACGACTTCTGAAGGCTTCTTTCGAGCCTCTACTTTGTATAACTTAATTAGAATGTTTTTAGATTACTTTCAAGCATTTCTTTTAATGTTTCTGGAGATTTGAGACGTCAAAATTGCTACATGGGTGGAAAGAATATTATTCAGTTTATTCTAAGTATTGGTTAGCGGCGCGACTAGTTTTGGCTTCGAGACCTGCTAAACAAACACTTAAAAACCGATTACTAAGGTAAGACAAGATTTGTTAAGACCAAATCTGTGAAGATTTGTGTAGTAATTTACTTGAACAAATAAGTAAACTGGATAGTAAACTTACTTCTTGTTCGTGCGGAAGAGAATTGAACCAATCGAATTCACTTGCTTGTTCGCAGCGTCAGCAACACCCAGATAGAATGTTGAATTGTTCACGATCTAAGAACCAATAATATTGCTATTTTACTGTTTTTATGTGCGTTAACTTTCTTTCTTGCAGTCACATTCATTTCTGTATAATATATCTATATATATATATATATATATATTAAAATACATATAATTGCAGAACAATAACTGCATAGTAGTTATTTAGGATTTATTTATAATATATATTATATTAAATATATAATATATATATTATTAATGAATTAAAATATTTTATTTTAATTTTTTCATTAGTCGGGTCAAACTCACGGGCGACCCAAATCCTAACAATTTGATTGGAGAACACAGAGTAAAATGCAGCGGAGAACAAATATAAATAAAATAGAGATTGATATAATACTTAAATTTGGTTCAGGACTTTAGGACGAAAGTATTGGTGGTAGTAGTATGATCTGATCTAGCACATGCAAAAGGCAAAGGACCACAAAAACCTCGCTGGCGAATCCAAGAGCACACGAAACCTCCTTCGGCGATTTTGACCTCTTTAGCGTTTCGATTCGAGTCATAAACAAAAAATTTCCACCTTGACGAGAATCCCCGCGACTTCAAGCCGCACCATCCTCCAACGATCATAAACCAATGTTTCTTCCTTCCACCCAGCCCCGTAGGGCTCACTCAAAGCATGAGCAACCTAAGTTTGAGCCACACCCAAACTTAGTACAAGAATCCGAAGTTGCACCGATCACCCCTTGGGTACCGCCAAGCTCCATGACCATCACGCAATCTCCATTCTCAAGTCTCGTCTTCCCACTACTATCAGCACCCCCTGCATTCGCCATTGCTCCAGTGCTATCCATAGTACGCCTAGGCTCGATCTCCGACTTTTGAATACTATTCGAGTTAGTATTCCCGGTGTTCCCGACACCATCACACATGCATGAATTTTCAACCAAAAGTGATCCCGACTCACTTTCCAGCGAATGACTTCCTTGAGCAGAGGCAGTTGCCCTCGTGGAAATTGTGTTTCCGCACAGCTCATACAATCCACCGATCTTTCTCTCGCCTCGCAAAATAAGTCGTCTACCCCGACTTACTTTCAACACTCCACCTTTACAGAAGTATCGGTACCCTTTCTGATCTAAGGTGCTAAGAGAGATAAGATTCCTCCTCAGGTCTGGAACGTACTTTACATTACCGAGGGTTCGAATATTCCCATCGACCATCTTGATTCTCACCGTTCCCGTGTCGCGTATCTCACACAATGAGTCATTACCCATGACCACCGTTCCACCGACACTCTCATCAAACGTGTCAAACTCATCCTTTTTGTGACACATGTGATATGAACATCCCGAATCCAAGATCCACCCTTCACTCGTTCCCAAATCGGATACAGTCATGAGTTCCCCATCAAGTGAAACTCCTCCTCCAAAATCGACCACGTTCGATTCCTCTCTCCGATTTTTCAGGGCCTGACAGTCCCTCTTCATGTGGCCTTCTTTCTTGCAGTAGTGACAAATCCCCCTGAATCTCTTCTTCTTTGTCCCGCCCTGGACATTAAGACCTACACCTGGATTTTCACCACTTACAACCTTCTTCATCGTCTCCTTTGATCTCAAAGCATCGACCAAGTGTCCAAGCTTTAGGGTCTTACTACTATATAGAATAGTATCCCTAAACGAATCATACGAAGATGGAAACGAACAAAGCAAAATCAAAGCAAGATCCTCTGTATCATACTTTAACTTCATGGTCTCAAGATCAGACACGATCTCCATGAAGGTAGACAGATGCTCTTGCAGGTTTGTACCCTCCACCATACGATGCCCGTATAACCTTTGCTTCACATGCAACTTTGTGGTCAAAGTCTTCGTCATACACAGATCTTCCAACTTCGACCACATCTCTGCCGCCGTCTTCTCCTTGATCACCTCTTCGAGCAAAGGACCAGAGACGTAGACCGAAATTATACCTCTTGCCTTTCTGTCCTTCTGAGCCTTCTCTTCTGGCTTCATCGGGCTTGCCATATTGTCAATGCCCAGCAACGCATCATCAAGGTCCATGTTGGTGAGAACCGACTCCACCTTGAACTGCCATGTAGAGAACCGCATGCTCCGATCTAACAACGGAATATCAAATTTCGTCGACATCTCCCAGAATATTCACGAGCACCACCGGAAAACGGAAACCCAAGTCGCGACCTCAAGCTCTGATACCACTTGTTGCGATTTAAAGCAAAAATCGCGCACGGCGCTCGCGAATATAAACACGAGATGACACAAAGAAAAGAGATATGCGTAAAAGAACGAACACAGAATTTACGTGGAAACCCAAAACACGGGAAAAAACCACGGGAAGGAAGAAACAATTCACTATATCGATGAGACTTACAATAACTCGTCTTGTCTAGTCTGCTTTTCGTCTACCGGAGAACCCCAATTTATAGGTGTAGAAAACTTATCAAATTGGAAACCATTAAAATTAGGAATAAATCCTTTTCCTAATTTATAACTCCTAAATAAGTAAGAAATAGAATTATAATTCATATAATTCTAATTCCCTAATTAAATAAACCCACGCAAAAATCTCAGTGCAAAAAGCCACGCAAAAATCTCAGCGCAACTGCGCGCACAGAAAAATCCCGCTAGACAAAACAGCGACCGCCATTTAACATTCGGCAGTCGCAAAACACATTCGGCGGGCGCCGAAACTCCATCGGCGGGCGCCAAAAGCCCCTAAAATGGTGCAGTCCCGATTTCGACTTTTCGACGGTCGCCGAAACCTCTCCGGCGTCCGCGAAACCTCCTTCTGCGATTTTGACCTCTTTTGCGTTCCGATTCGAGTCATAAACAACACATATATAAAAGTAATATATTTATTAGATGATTATCCAGGATGAGTAATTGTATTCACAATATATACTTAATATTCATATAATGTATTATTAATTTTTTCTTGATATATTATAAAAATAATATATTTATTAAATGATTATCCCATGGATGAGTAATTGTATTCACAATATATACTTAGAGTACATGTGATCCCATACTAATAACTATACATAGTAAATTAATATACTACAATATCAGAATAATATTGTCTAATAATATTTGTTAAGATATGACTCAAAACCGCTTAAGGAATAGAAGCTTCTATGATGACTTCTTGACTTATGGAATAAGTCTTTTGGATTCCTAACTTGGTTAGGAGGTTTGAGTTATAATAGGAAAGGATTATAATTCCTATTCCTATTATTACCTATTTTATGAGTTTTCTACAACTATAAATAGGGATCTCCATAGACACAATAAGACACATCAATTATAATTCTATAGCTATTGCGTGAGATTTGAGGGTTTAGAGCGTATATCATCCTTGTAATCGTGAAGCAATATTATAGTGAATTGTTCGTCGTTCCTCCCGTGGTTTTTCCCAGTTGGGTTTCCACGTAAATTCTTGTCTTCTCTATTTTCTTGTTGATTTCTTTTCTTCGGTATTCTCGTTTTCATCATACTATACATCGTCCGATCGTCAACAAGTGGTATCAGAGCTAAGGATCTATGACGAGCGTGAAGTATGACATACCGATGTTGGATCTCAACACAAGGTTCCCGATTTGGCAATACAAGATGAGGTTAGTTCTACGATCCCTGAAGCAAGAGATCACCCTCAATAGTATTGACAACATGACGGTTCATATGGAGCATGACGAGCGTGTGTCGCTCGATCAGATGGCTATGGCGACCATATGGCTCCATGTTTCGAACGCTTTGGCGGAGGACATCATGGAGATGAAGACAGCGAAAGAATTGTGGGAGAAGCTTGAAGAGATGTGCATCACCAAGACGGTGTCAAGTAAGCACAATTTGAAGAGGAGTCTTTATTTCCTCAAGATGGCGGAGGGATCTTCGATCCAAGCGCACGTAGCGAAGTTCAAGGAGAAGGTTGCCGACCTCGGCAACATTGGCGTGAAGATCGAAGATGATGATCTTGCGTTTTGGCTCCTAATTTCTCTACCCCCTTCTATGGCGACCTTCCGTGATACTCTCCTATATTCCGCACGAGAGAGTCTCGCGTTTAAAGACGTTATTTCGGCTCTCTCATCTAGAGATAATATTATGATGATGGAGAATCCTAATTCGGGAGAGACGCCAAGCGAAGGGTTGAATGTCCGTGGGCGGACAACTCAGAAATCGAGCCAGAGGTCTCGATCGAAGTCACGACATAGTAACAAGGTTTGCAACTATTGCAAGAAGAAGGGTCACATCAAAGCCGATTACTACGCCTTGAAAAATAGGTTGGAGAGAGAAGGCGACAACAACAACAACAATAATTCCGGGAAGAGTTCCGGTGAAGTTGGTGTAGCCGAGAATTATTGTGATCTCCTTATGGCTTTGAGTGAGGTCTCCAAATCAAGCGAGGAGTGGATTCTAGACTCGGGATGTACGTTCCACATGTGCCCGAATCGTGAGTGGTTCGAGTCTTTTGAAAAGGTGGAACAAGGTGCGGTGACTATGGGCAACAACGCGTCATGCAAGATCGAAGGGATAGGAAGCATCCGGATCAAGATGTTTGACGGCGCGATCCGCACCCTAAGCGAGGTTAGATTCGTCCCCGGCTTAAAGCGGAATTTAATTTCGCTTAGTACTTTGGAGCTTAAGGGTTACTCGTTCACCGGAGAAGGTGGAGTCGTGAAGGTGGCCAGCGGTTCGTTGGTCGTTATGAGAGGCGAACGTAAGTCGAATAGGCTGTATGTTCTTGAAGGTACCACGGTGAAAGGCGAAGTAGCCGTGGGTGATTCGAAGGTCCAGGATGTCGATACGACGAGACTTTGGCATATGCGTCTAGGGCATATGAGTGATTCCGGAATGGCCGAGTTGAGTAGACAAGGGCTTCTTGGGGATAAGGGCTTGTCGAAGTTGGAGTTTTGTGAGCAGTGTGTCTTCGGGAAGCAAACACGAGTGAAGTTCACTACCGGCGCTCACACAACTAAAGAGATACTCGGGTATGTCCATTCCGACTTATGGGGACCATCCCCGGTCCCCTCCACTGGAGGTTCTTACTACATGCTTACCATCATCGATGACTATTCCCGAAAGGTTTGGTCGTTCTTCTTGAAGAACAAGAGCGACGTGTTTTCTACCTTCAGAGATTGGAAGGTGATGATAGAGAAACAAAACGGGAAAGTCGTGAAGAACCTACGTACGGACAATGGCCTAGAATTTGTGTCCGAAGAATTCAACCAATTTTGTAAGGGTTCGGGGATTGTGAGGCACCACACTGTGAGATACACCCCTCAGCAAAACGGAGTAGCCGAGAGAATGAACCGCACGATTATGGACAAGGTACGTTGCTTGTTAGCGACTTCTGGGTTGAGTAAAGGTTTTTGGGCTGAAGCGGCTTCTTTAGCATGTTACCTTATCAACCGATCCCCGTCCATGGCGATTAACAAGAAGACTCCACAAGAATTGTGGAAGGGATCTCCGGCGAATTATGAGGACTTGAGGGTGTTTGGGTGTCCGACCTACATGCATGTCAACGACGGAAAATTGAGTGCACGTTCTAAGAAGTGCATATTCGTTGGCTTTAAGGAAGGAGTTAAAGGATACAAGCTTTGGTGTCCAGAGACGAAGAAGATCATTCTAAGCCATGATGTAGTCTTTGATGAGGCTTCTATGATTGGTGATCGGGCGTCTAAAGGGAATCTCGAGGTTCCAAGTACTCCTATTGAGGTGGAGCCGGACAGGGTGCAAGAGGAAGATGATAGGTCAAGTTCCCCGACCGATGAGACGAGTAGTTCGACTACTCCGGAAGATCCAAAAGAGGTGGAGCCGCAATGCATAGCTAGAGATAGGCCAAGGCGAGAGACTCGACCACCTAGAAGGTTAGCCGAGTATGAGTTGGTCGCTTATGCCCTGAGTGTAGCCGATGATGTTGATTCGTATGAGGAGCCTTCCTCATATGACGAGGCGGTTACTTGTGATGACTCGGGCAAGTGGATGCTAGCTATGCAAGAAGAGATGGAGTCTCTTCATAAGAATGGCACTTGGGAGTTGGTTGATCTCCCTAAAGGCAAGAAGGCCATCAAGTGCAAATGGATCTTCAAAAAGAAGGAGGGCATCCCTGGGGTTGAGGACGAGAGATATAAGGCGAGATTGGTGGCTAAAGGTTTTAGTCAAATTCCCGGAGTAGATTTCAATGATGTGTTTTCACCGGTGGTCAAGCATAGCTCGATTCGAGCAATTATAGGCATTGTGGCAATGCATGATTTGGAGCTTGAGCAAATGGATGTGAAGACGGCCTTTCTACATGGGGAGCTCGATGAAGATATCTACATGGTTCAACCCGAGGGGTTCGAGGGTTCAAGTCAAGAGAACAAGGTTTGTTTTCTCAAGAAGTCCTTATATGGCCTGAAATAGTCTCCTAGACAATGGTATAAACGTTTAGACACGTTTATGATCAAGAATGGTTTCCGGAGGAGCTCATACGATAGTTGTGTGTATTTTCGGAAAGTCCGTGATGGGTCTTTAGTTTATCTTCTCCTCTACGTCGACGATATGTTGATAGCGGCTAAGGATAAGTCGGAGGTGGAGAGAGTCAAGACACAACTAAGCAAGGAGTTCGAAATGAAGGATCTAGGTGCGGCAAAGAAGATCCTAGGAATGGAAATCACAAGAGATCGAAAGGATGGCAAGTTGTATCTTGGCCAAAAGGGGTATATTGAGAAGGTGCTACGTCGATTCAACCTTGAGAATTCGAACCCGGTAAGTACTCCCCTTGGAACACAATTTAGACTTACCTCTGCTTACTCTCCGACTACGGAGAAGGACATCGAGGATATGGCTCGAGTCCCTTATTCCAATGCCGTTGGTTCTCTTATGTACGCCATGGTGTGTACGCGCCCGGATTTAGCACACGCCGTGAGTGCCGTGAGTCGGTATATGGCGAATCCCGGGAGAGAGCATTGGAAGGCGGTGCAATGGGTGTTGCGCTATTTGAGAGGTACGTCTAACAAGAAGTTGGTGTTCGGGAGGAATCAAGATGATGTGCAAGGGTTCGTGGATTCCGACTATGGCGGTGATCTAGATAAAAGAAGATCTCTTACCGGGTATGTTTTTACCATTGGTGGGTGTGCTATAAGTTGGAAAGCTATCTTGCAAAGTACGGTGGCCTTATCGACTACCGAGGCGGAGTATATGGCGGTTACCGAGGCATGCAAGGAGGCTCTATGGTTGAGAGGTTGGTTTAGAGAACTCTCGAAGAGTTCTAAGACGACGTCAATCTTTTGTGATAGTCAAAGTGCTATTTGTCTCACAAAAGATCAAGTGTTCCATGAGAGAACAAAGCACATAGATATTCGTTATCACTTTGTTCGTGAGGTGATCGCTCGAGGCGATGTTAAGGTGAGTAAGATTAGTACTCACGATAATCCGGCGGACATGTTAACGAAGAGTTTACCCGCAACCAAGTTTGAGCTTTGCTCTAGCTTGGTTGGACTTCGATCGAGAGATTAAGCCCTTAGGGGCTTTTGGAGGAAGACGGAAGGCGAAAGAAGTTCGCGGTTTAGTGTCAAGGTGGAGATTTGTTAAGATATGACTCAAAACCGCTTAAGGAATAGAAGCTTCTATGATGACTTCTTGACTTATGGAATAAGTCTTTTGGATTCCTAACTTGGTTAGGAGGTTTGAGTTATAATAGGAAAGGATTATAATTCCTATTCCTATTATTACCTATTTTATGAGTTTTCTACAACTATAAATAGGGATCTCCATAGACACAATAAGAGCACATCAATTATAATTCTATAGCTATTGCATGAGATTTGAGGGTTTAGAGCGTATATCATCCTTGTAATCGTGAAGCAATATTATAGTGAATTGTTCGTCGTTCCTCCCGTGGTTTTTCCCAGTTGGGTTTCCACGTAAATTCTTGTCTTCTCTATTTTCTTGTTGATTTCTTTTCTTCGGTATTCTCGTTTTCATCATACTATACATCGTCCGATCGTCAACAATATTTATATAAATCAAATATAAATTGTCATGGATATCGCTTACTATTTTTTTTTTTAATTCATTATGTTCACAAATCTCTGTTACTTAGTGATTTTTTAATTCATACATGTTAATATGTTATTACGTTTACCGTGAAAAATTATCTATATACCGTATATATAAATATAAATATATTATATTTTAATAATAAAATAATAGTAATCGGCATAGAAAAGTTTCTAAATCGTTGGGATTCTAAAAGTCACATAGAAGTAGGAAACTAATTAAAAAGGTATGTGTAATATTTTAAATTTTATTTTAATTATAAAGGTTAAACACGTAATTATACATGAAAATTTGATATTCTGGACATCCAGAATCTGGATGTTTAGGTCCACCCTTTTTGTTTTTGGTTTATAGAAGTAAATGTATTTTAATGGTGTAAAATGTGTAAATGAAAAGGGTGTGATCATTAATGTGGGACATCAATAAAGATAAAATTGAACTGTTTCTAAAAGAGGGAGAGAAGATGTATAAATATATACTATATTTTCCCCAAAGCAATGATCAAATTTCCTTCACAAATAACAAAAGAAGTATGACTATTAATATGGACAGAGAGTGTATTAAATTACAAGTAACAACGAAGTACACACATGTACAATGGATTCGAAATATGTTCTGTCTATGATTTGCACTCTATTTGTTTGGTTCTTCTTGTGCACATTGAACCATGTTCACGCAGAAGATCTTCCCCGTGACGAAATAGGGCGCAGTTTACGATGTGAAAAGAAATAACAGAATCGTAACTAATTACTAACTAACTAACTATTTTTGTACGGTCGCGTACTTATATGAATTGAAATTTAGATAAATATTTTTGCTGCGTGCATGCGTTACTTATATGTTTGCGGGACTCGGTATCACGAGCGGAAGAGGTGGATCGACGGCTGCGGTTTGCACAAGCGCCATTTGTGGGGGTGAACCAAAATTCTCGGACTTGTAGGTATGCTCCTGCGGCAGTAGTACTGGAGAAGCTCTTATATTGAAGCATATAAGTGAAAATATTAATTTGGCTAATATATGGAATATGGTCGAGTGTACAATGATTATGAAAATATAATAAATGTTTTGAAGAACGTGACTCATATTTGAGGCGCGGTGCTTAAGGCTGACCGAGGCATTCACCTCAAATTATAGAAAAAATATTAAAATATTATTGAAAACAATCAATATTATTAAATTTAACTATTAAAAATCCTTATTTAGCCACAAGATCATGAGATTGCTTGTAAATAAAGTTGAGTTGTAAAAATTAAGGATTTTATCTACGAAAAGGCTACTTTCATTAGAAACGGACCGTTTTTCTAAGGATTTTATATACTTTCATTAGATAAAAAAATTCTAGCTAGTTGGGATTTACAAGCCATTTGATTATAACATTTGTAAATTTTATTTATATTGGAGAATATATTCGGATCATTATAAATGTTTAGTTGTCCAATTTTTCTAACAGTTCGAGCTTTTAGATGAAACAATTTCTAGCATGGTAATGGTATGAGAGTCTAGCCTTGTGGCAGATCTTGAGTTTGACTCCCGGCCATGAGTGACTTCACCCGAATTAATTATAAAACACATGGGAACATTGATTTTGTTGAAATTAATATTTCTCTGAGACGAAAGGACTTATATATATATATATATATATATATATATATATATATATATATATATATATATATATATATATATATATATATAGTAGTACTACCTCTGTCCCGAACTAATGGTCCTAGATTATTTGTAATTATAAAAGGAGTATTTGTTACTCCTTCCACTTCTGAACCCTATCAAGGTGCACAATCTGAAATTGTGTTAGAAGCACTACAGTGTTAAGAACTGCAGTACTTGGTAGACCCGTAGTGTAAACTGCGTTGGGTCTATGAACTAAAATAATAGGTCAACACAATAAAGAGGTTCTTGAATGAAAGCTTTGTATTCAACACTTCAATCAAACATCTATAAGTCCTTACGAACTTATAGAAAGGTCATACGACCAAAAACAAACGTCTATTAGTTCAATGTACTAGCGTCCTATGAACCACAGACTAAACAGATACACTATGAACTCCTTCTAGCGAACTTGTTCTAAGTGTATCACAGTAGAGTGAACCGGAGCTTTCTAGCGAATACTCTCGGATTACAATATTTCTCTCTCTAGGAAATTCCAGATAAAAGTGTTAAGTTCTACAAATAATCTAGCGACTATTTATAGACCTCGTGATTGAAACCCTAATGGGCTTCCGGGTTTTACGCTTGATGGGCCGAGCCCACAGCATCTTCTATGGAATCTCGAATATTCCAACACTGACTTGTTCTCTGTCCTTTGTCTCTGGCGAGCCTTCGAACCTTCGAACTTGGAGTGCATAGCATCTCTTTGATTTTCCAATTGTGAGTTCGAAGCCCTCTAGCAAGGTCTTCTCACTCTTCGCGCTTCTGGCTTCATTACCCTAGCAGGATGAACTCCAGAGCTAACAGCTACAACACTCCTTTGGTGGACGGTGTCAACAAGTTCGAAGACCCTTGCTCCTTCGAACTTCCGGGAACTTGTAACAGGGAGGCTTCCAAGTCCCACAATGGCTACAGGTTCGAAGACCAGGAGGACTTCGAACTACCAGGGGCATGTTGCAGCATGGCTTCCAAAACCCACGCCTTCCAAGCCCCACAATGCATTTTGCATTTGCATACAACTAAGTCTTCCAAGCCCCACAGTGCATTTTGCATTTGCATACATCTAGGTCTTCCAAGCCTTAGCACACTTAGAAAATCTTAACAAGAGTTCGAACCCCCAGGTGGATTCGAACTTCCAGGAGACTTGATTCAGCATTGTTTCCAAGCCTCATGCCTTCCAAGTTCCACAGTGTATTTTGCATGTGCATATGGCTAGGGCTTCCAAGTCCTAGCACTTCAAACTTCCAGGTGACTTGATTCAGCATGGCTTCAAAGTCCCACGATGTATTTTTCCAGAGCATAGAGCTAGCACTTCGAAGTACCACAGTGTATTTTGCCAGTGCATGGAGCTAGCACTTCGAAGTCCCACAGTGTATCTTGCTAGTGCATAGAGCTAGCACTTCGAAGTCCCACAGTGTATTTTGCCAGTGCATAGAGCTAGCACTTCGAAGTACCACAGTGTATTTTGCCAGTGCATGGAGCTAGCACTTCGAAGTCCCACAGTGTATCTTGCCAGTGCATAGAGCTAGCACTTCGAAGTCCCACAGTGTATTTTGCCAGTGCATAGAGCTAGCACTTCGAAGTACCACAGTGTATTTTGCCAGTGCATGGAGCTAACACTTCGAAGTCCCACAGTGTATCTTGCCAGTGCATAGAGCTAGCACTTCGAACTCAGAGAGGTACTCTGCTATGTACTACTAGCACTTCGAACTCACCCAGCCTTACCCAGCTTAGCTACATAGCATTCATAGCATAACTTCATAACCTCCACCATACTATGAAGTGAGTAAAAAACAAAGTGTATAGTTTAAGTTAACTCTTCGACGAACTCGAACAAACTATACACCAACATTCTCCCCCTTTTTTAGTCAACTTCATAACTAGTGCTTCATCGTGTTGCTTCCCCTTTTTATGAAGTTATTCAAAACAAAGTGTATAGTTAGGTCCACCAAAGAGATAACACTCTACGTTGAACTCGACCAAACTATACACTAACATTCTCCCCCTTTTTGAGTCAACTTCATAATCGGGGATTCAAAGTGAATCTCCCCCTCAAATAAGTATCATACTCAAAAAGTTCGGAATAAACACAAGAGCAATAGCATGATCCATCTCCCCCTCGACGCATGGCTCTACGAATCTTCATATCCATAAATAGAGCATGCGACGCCATAAGATAAAGATCATCTTTGGAGGAGTCCGAAGCCGCGCATTCGAACTCCAAGAGTGAATACTTCATTTATTGAAAGTTCGAGGGACACACTGAAAGTCCAAAGGCCTGATAGAAAGTTCAATGGCCTGGCAGAAAGTTCAAAGGCCTGGCAGAAAGTTCAAAGGTCTGGCTGAAAGTTCAAAGACCTGGCAGAAAGTTCAAAGGCCTGGCTGAAAGTTCAAAGGCCTGGCTGAAAGTTCAAAGGTCTGGCTGAAAGTTCAAAGGCCTGGAAAAGTTGATAGGCACAAAGTTGATATGCTTGGAGAATCTACGAAGCCCCATAGAGTATGTATTGCAAGAATTCGAACCCCTGTTCTGTCATTGTTCAATCTCTTTCAACATCCAAGCAAGGTGAGTCATACTCCCAAGTCAATCTACCTGTGGTGCTCCGGATTTTGGAACCCCAGAGGAATGTGAAGGGCCTGAGCTCGAAGCCCCAAGGTTCGAAGATATGGAGTTCGAAGGCCCTGTAGCAGAGGGAGCAGAGTTCGAACCTTCAGAGGTGGGATCATCATCAGACAATTCAGAACTCGAACCAGAGTTCGAATCTTCAGTAGTACCATTTCGATCTTCAACATCATTGAGACTATCTTTCACACCGGTCATATGCCTGGAGCATCCGCTATCAAAGTACCAAGTTTCTTTAGTCCCGGCCTCGGCAACCGTAAATGCAACATTGCAGACAACGTCCTCACGACGCTTCCACACTCTTTTCTCAGCAAGCTTCAAAGGGGCAGGAGATTTTACTTTCTCCTTCCAGATTTTCTTCATAGAAGACTTAGACGTCGCATGACTCAAAACAATGTTCGTCCTCCAAACTTGTTTAGTAGTGATAGATTGAGACCTTCTTAGATCTTCAATTCTCTTATAACAGTAAGGTCTTATATGTCCTGTCCGACCACAATAATGACATATATACCGTCTTGAAATTTTTTGAAGAGGCTTGGAAGACGGAAGAGTCATGTCTATCAACTTCTTAGAATCAACATTTGTATACTTCATAGACCCAGATTTGTTACTTTGCGTCTTTCTTCTTTCAAGATTTCGATGCTTCGATCTGTCAGACACATTGTGTGTTTTAACAAATTTAGAGGCTTCAGGCTTAGTTTTCAGACTTGTTGGAGCAGATTCAGATGTGGAAGCCAAGTTTTCTTTTGATAACTGAGTATCTTCTGGCTTAACCTCAACAGTCTCTATGATCCTTTTATCTTTCGGTCGAATGAACTTTGGTGGGAAATGGATTGGTTCAGTGTAGACAGTTTCAAGAGTTTCACTAAAGCCAAGTCCATATTTCTTTGGATTTACACAACTCAGAAGTGCGTCAAGCTTGGAAGTTCCAGTGTTCAATTTCTTAAACAAAGACTCAGTGACATCCATTTTGTCCTTCAGCTCATAGAGCTCTTTGGTCCTCATAGCAAATGCTTCTTCCATTTTAGCCAATGAATTTCTAAGAAAGTCTTTCTCAGAGTCTTCTTTCTTCACTACTTCTCTCAACTCACTAACTTCTTTGAGAGCTCTTTCAAGTTCAATTTTCACAATAATGAACTCTCTCAGACCAACAGTCTCAGACTTCGAAGTACCAGACAGCTTCGAAACCAGAGAGTTCGAACCCTTATCAGGGACAGAGTTCGAACCTTTGACAGAGTCAGAGTTCGAACTTCCTGCAATGGAGGAGAAACAAAATATGTTACCATACGTAGCAATGTCATCCGAAGCCACCTCATACTCATCTTCATGTTCATTATCCAAAAGTCCAAGAAAAGCATTCACATTTTTAGCATCCCCCTGAGCACCATCTTTTTCATCATCAGAGGAGAATAAAGATTTTTCTTCATCAAGAACTAAGTAGCTCACATCAACATTGTTCTTTCGATGTAGATTTGGACACTCATTTTTGACATGTCCAATGCCTTTGCATTCAAAGCATTTGATTTTGGACATATCTTTTCCGGGAGTGCTAGGAATGAACTTTCTAAAGTTGGTAGAGCGATTTTCAGAAGAGCTAACATAGGGAGAGTTCGAACTCCCAGAGGGCCTTTGAGTCTGGAATTGTTTGAATCTTCTTTTCCTCCGGATATCTTGACGAACGAGATAATTCACAGTGTCTTGTAGGGCTATGAACTTATCTGGGTTTGGAGAACTCAGAAGTGTCAGTGCTTCCGACTCATCATCAGATTCTTCAGCATAGTAGGCACTCACATCCATATGTGAAGAAAAGTTCGAAGCCTGAGGGGTCATTGGACTATTCGGACTCACTTTCAGCGCTTTCACAGAGTTATCAAGTGGAGACATGTAATTGTCATCTTTGAGTTTCTTGTTCAACTCATAGTCTTTGAACACACTCATTAGCTCATTGTAGTTCGAAGTGTTTGCCAATTTTGTACTTTCCACTGCAACAACTTTTGGCTCGAAAGAGGCGTTCAGAGTTCGAAGAACCTTAGTGCAGATGAAAGAGTGAGGAATAGGATCTCCCAGCTCATGACACTCACTCACAATAGACATGATTTTGTTGTAGTAGGAGTCCAAATTCTCATCATCCCGCATATGAAGTTTTTGGAAGGCCGTGTTCAATCCTCTGACTTTGGACTTTTTGATGCTCTCACTTCCTTCACAGATGTTTTCAAGTGTATCCCACACTTGTTTAGCAGAGGAGAGATGTTTAATGAGTTGAAACATATGAATGTCGATATTCTCAGTAATAATATGGATAGCTCTATCATTAAATGTAGCAGCCTCATGCTCAGCCGTAGTCCAGGTGGACTCATCCTTAGTGAAGGTATCACCATCATCATCTCTATACTTGGGAGCCTCCCAACCTCGGATAACCGAACCCCATACTCGCGAATCGACTTGTTTAAGTCTCATACGTGTCTTACTTTTCCAGTAGGAGTAGTTTTCGGCATTGAGAATGACGGGCCTCACAACTGTATATGTCTCCATGATTTCGAACCTCTAGCTAGGATCTCACCGAAGTAGCAAGGTGAACCGCTCTGATACCAATTGAAATTGTGTTAGAAGCACTACAGTGTTAAGAACTGCAGTACTTGGTAGACCCGTAGTGTAAACCGCGTTGGGTCTATGAACTAAAATAATAGGTCAACACAATAAAGAGGTTCTTGAATGAAAGCTTTGTATTCAACACTTCAATCAAACATCTATAAGTCCTTACGAACTTATAGAAAGGTCATACGACCAAAAACAAACGTCTATTAGTTCAATGTACTAGCGTCCTATGAACCACAGACTAAACAGATACACTATGAACTCCTTCTAGCGAACTTGTTCTAAGTGTATCACAGTAGAGTGAACCGGAGCTTTCTAGCGAATACTCTCGGATTACAATATTTCTCTCTCTAGGAAATTCCAGATAAAAGTGTTAAGTTCTACAAATAATCTAGCGACTATTTATAGACCTCGTGATTGAAACCCTAATGGGCTTCCGGGTTTTACGCTTGATGGGCCGAGCCCACAGCATCTTCTATGGAATCTCGAATATTCCAACACTGACTTGTTCTCTGTCCTTTGTCTCTGGCGAGCCTTCGAACCTTCGAACTTGGAGTGCATAGCATCTCTTTGATTTTCCAATTGTGAGTTCGAAGCCCTCTAGCAAGGTCTTCTCACTCTTCGCGCTTCTGGCTTCATTACCCTAGCAGGATGAACTCCAGAGCTAACAGCTACAACACTCCTTTGGTGGACGGTGTCAACAAGTTCGAAGACCCTTGCTCCTTCGAACTTCCGGGAACTTGTAACAGGGAGGCTTCCAAGTCCCACAATGGCTACAGGTTCGAAGACCAGGAGGACTTCGAACTACCAGGGGCATGTTGCAGCATGGCTTCCAAAACCCACGCCTTCCAAGCCCCACAATGCATTTTGCATTTGCATACAACTAAGTCTTCCAAGCCCCACAGTGCATTTTGCATTTGCATACATCTAGGTCTTCCAAGCCTTAGCACACTTAGAAAATCTTAACAAGAGTTCGAACCCCCAGGTGGATTCGAACTTCCAGGAGACTTGATTCAGCATTGTTTCCAAGCCTCATGCCTTCCAAGTTCCACAGTGTATTTTGCATGTGCATATGGCTAGGGCTTCCAAGTCCTAGCACTTCAAACTTCCAGGTGACTTGATTCAGCATGGCTTCAAAGTCCCACGATGTATTTTTCCAGAGCATAGAGCTAGCACTTCGAAGTACCACAGTGTATTTTGCCAGTGCATGGAGCTAGCACTTCGAAGTCCCACAGTGTATCTTGCCAGTGCATAGAGCTAGCACTTCGAAGTCCCACAGTGTATTTTGCCAGTGCATAGAGCTAGCACTTCGAAGTACCACAGTGTATTTTGCCAGTGCATGGAGCTAGCACTTCGAAGTCCCACAGTGTATCTTGCCAGTGCATAGAGCTAGCACTTCGAAGTCCCACAGTGTATTTTGCCAGTGCATAGAGCTAGCACTTCGAAGTACCACAGTGTATTTTGCCAGTGCATGGAGCTAACACTTCGAAGTCCCACAGTGTATCTTGCCAGTGCATAGAGCTAGCACTTCGAACTCAGAGAGGTACTCTGCTATGTACTACTAGCACTTCGAACTCACCCAGCCTTACCCAGCTTAGCTACATAGCATTCATAGCATAACTTCATAACCTCCACCATACTATGAAGTGAGTAAAAAACAAAGTGTATAGTTTAAGTTAACTCTTCGACGAACTCGAACAAACTATACACCAACACAATCATGTGCAGGTCAGCAGGGAGGGTTGAAGTGTGATGGTATTCTTGCTAATACTCTTGGGCTCGATCAACATCCAGGTATTAATTCGGATGATTCAGTGTTTTTGTCTAACCAAACAAAGCCTAGTATTCTGAATTCAAATTTGAATTCACTCAACCGATTTGACTTACCTAGGGAGGGGCGATTCTTTAGCAAGGAAAGTAAAATAAATCCCTCTTTTTTTAGCCCTTGATAAGGAAGCTTATTTGGAAATGAATGTAGACTCTTTTTTAGAGAGCAATTCGTGCTGCTAATATATAGTTTGGAAAGAAATAAAGAAAAGGTGGACTGGTGCATGAATATGGGAAATAATTTGAATAATTATTTCGGTAATTCGAACCATGGTGAGGGTCCAGGTTGTCCGAGCTCTACGGATCATAATTTAAAAGAAATTGAACAGCTGGTGAATTCGAACCATGCAGGCTCGACGCAAGCGCAACCAATCAAAATGGAGAACAAATTGGCCTGAACCCTTTTGACTAATTTATACGCCTTGATGCGCTTATTGTCATGGACCATGCGACCTTTCAAGCCATATCGAAAGTCTCGCTACACTATGTTGAACCGGAGGTAAACAATGGCCGCGTTTTTTTTCGACCAACATGGGATGTTACTCAAGACTCAAGAGGGAAGTAAGAGATGGTAAAACACTTTGTTGGGATATTTGGGAAACTCTTCTTCTTCAAAACTGAACTTGAATTACAAACGGTGGTAGAGGGAGGACCATGGATACTTGCGGGCAGCCACTCTCTCTTCAAGATGGACCTTAAGTATGTCTCTCGACAAAAACACATATAAATTGGAGAACACAAATACTATATAAACTAAAATTTTCATTTATCAACATTAAAGTTATCATTATATAAAATATAAAACATCATTTACATAAATATATACTCCTCCTATTTTATTTAGATAATATTTTGAACTTTCAATTATTTTGCAATTTAAATGACGTTTTTTTTTATATTAAATGATAAAATCACGTTCATTCATAAACATTTTCAATTTACTATATAAATATTTTTTTTCCAACTAATCATTTTTCATTGTTATTCTACATATTTAATTTTCAATGCATATTAATAAAAAAATTATTTTTTTAAATAATGTGTCCAAGCTTAAAATGCATCACTAGATATATATGATATAAATTAATTACCATTTTTGTAGATCAGTGAATTGCAGTTATAAAAAAAATTGTTGGAGACAACAGTGAGTAGTGTCATTCAAAAATGTGTAATGTTTTGTTGGAAAAATTGAAATAAAATAATTGGTTTGACTAATATTTGACCGATTTTTTGTGGCTAAATATTAATTCACGTTGGAATTAATTTGTTGATAATTTTCTACGATATTGCGTAGTTAATTATAGAATTTTATTTCGTCAAGATCCGATTTTTCGGTGAGTGAGAAATAAATAATGAATTAGCCAAGTGAAAAGGCATTATTGAATGAGAATTGTAAGGTCTCATCCCACATCGAAATGTGGTAGATAATGGGTTTGTGAGAACCATTATAAAAGGTCTTGTGTATTAATTATTGAGAATATGAAAAGTCTCTAATCCCACATTGAATGTGGAGAGAAAATTAATACTTGAGTAGTGAAATGTTTCAACTTTGATTAAGTCCATTGACTTGAATTTTATTCTTGGTCAATTGGAATATAATGATTTGGACTTGGGTCTCCGAGAATTTTCTTGGGCCTATAAGAGTTTAATAAGTACAAATTTAATTTGTATTGGGCTTGTTAAATAATAACACGTTGGTTATTATGGTTTGGACTTACCAGCTTTTGGGCTGAGTAAAATTAGTTGAAACATTTTAGTTGGGTTAAGTGGGTTGTACGGAATTTAAATAGTCAGCCTAATGGGTTGTACAGAATTTGAATAGACGACCCAATTACTTGAATAGTCATCAGAATTTTATTTATATGACTTGAATAGTCATCAGAATTTTATTTATATATTTAATAAAATATATAAATAATTTCTCATAATTGATGTAACTTTTGAGTTGCATGTGACCTTTGAAATGCCTTGTGTCTTTTGATACTCCCCCCTTGATGGGTATAAATAGGAGCTTTTAGTTGAGAAGAGATCATCCCATAATGCAATTCCATACTTTATATCCAACATCAGAATCTCTTCTCTCTAAGTTCATAAACATTCTAGTGTTAGAATATTGTGTAGACAATATTAGTACCTTGCATTTGCATATGCTCGGTTCTCTCTCTTTCTCGTTCGCCGGAGCTTCTAGCTGGTGTGCCTCAGACTAGAAGATGATTGAAAGTCGTTGTATCTTTGGGGACTAACGTCGTAAAACCGTAGCACACGGGGCGTTTTAGTCTTGCGGATAGCGAAAGCGCCTCGACTACCCGCAACAAGTTTATGTTCGAAGCCCGATTCAAGGTTAATTTATTTATTTATTTTATTTTATTTTATTCTGGAATTGTAAAGATCAGTAGTACTGTTCTAGTCCAGATTTATTTTTATTTTATGTTTCGGATTTAGACATTTTGTACAAAAATAACCAACATGTTTCACTTCTCAAATCACACTTAGAGCATCTTCAATAGTGTACCTCTTGTTTAGGTACAAATTGTGCCACATCACATACCACATCAAAATTAAATTATACCTATTAATTTATACCAATATCTTCCAACAATGCAAGACACAATTTTATTTTTGTAAGTCTCACCATTATACACATTTTTATTTTATTTACATATATATATATATATATATATATATATATATATATATATATATATATTAAAAAGAAAATTTTAAAAAAAAACAATTTGGGCTCAAATATCAAATTGTACCTAGTATCAAATATTTGATACTCCAAAATTCTCTCTTCAAATTGTACATTAATTCTCAATGGTGTACTTAAGTACAATTACATGTCACGTATGAATTGTACTTACTATTGTGAATGCTCTTAAATACCATTATTTTAAAATTTAAAATTCAAACTTGTTATAATAATAATAATTAATGACACATGAAATTCGGCGAGTGGGACGAGTGAACCGTGAACCGAACTGAGGGCCTCATTTTTTATGCCTATGAAAAAGAAGGCTGCCGGGATTACCTTCGCTAGCGCTACAGAAGGAGAAGTCCTCGAACCTCCTCAAGGGCTCAATAATAATAATGTAACACGGATTGAGGGGACGTTCAGTGCGTTTTTGCACTAGCTAGACAAGATTACCGTGAATTACCATCAGATTATTAGATGTACACGTAGAGCTGCATATTCGGGCCGAACCGGTCAGTATTAACATAAATAAATAAGTTTTTAAAAATAAAATTATTAAAAAAACTTTTTATTTATTTATTAGTGTCCAAATTTGTAAGAAATTTAACTATAAAGGAAAATTAGATAAAATTTTAAGACACAAAGAGTTAGTATTAATTTATCATGGTTTATTGACAAACTAATAAATTTATAATAATATACGTAGTGGTTGTAACGTCCCAAAATAATGTTCATGGCTTAAATAAATTGAATAAGCTATTCATGTCAATAAGATAATTTTTTTCTGTTCATTTTACTATAAAAAATTTCAAAGCTAATGTTTGATATGAGGTAATTATGGAACGAGTCACCTCTTGGAAATTAAATAAAATGTCTCAGAGTGTGCACGTGTGACAACAATATGTAATATGAGCAAGAATATCACTCCATGCATGTGTTACGTTGATTGAGGGGGGCGTTTTGTGCGTTTTTGCATTGGACAATAACCAGTGTAATTTAGTTTCATACACGCAGGGACGTACCTACTTGGTCACCCTATCAATTTTTAAAAAAATATTTTTATACCTTAATTTTTATATATTAATATAAATAATTATAATTTGTTTAAAAATAATTAGAATCTAATTGAAATTTTGACATGCCTTATCTAAAAAAAGATAATAAATTATTTATTAATAAATATTACTTTCATCAGGCTTTACAAAAAAATAGATACTGATCTATTATTAACGCCACATACTAATTTATCACGCCATATATACAAAAAAAAATTAGAATATTTCTCCCTAAAAAATTCTCTAATTTGATATTTATATAATATATAATTCCAGTGATACCACGTGGACAATGTGAACACAAAAAATTACACTACATACGTGTGGCAAAAGAAAGATTTCCTATGTCTACGTGGCATTTATAAAGCTTGCAATTCTTAATGACGTGAATATTTCATTATTAATTATGAATTTTAAATTTTAAATTGTAATTTATATCATCCGGATTATATGTTTTCCATAACTTAAAATTAGTGATTTCCTATCATAATTATTTCCATAATCCACAATATAATTTATAAATAATTAACCTATTTAATTGTCTCATTACCTATTTAATTAGCACGTAGTTATAGTAATTATATTTTTAAATCAATTCAAATAATTTAATATATTATTTTTATATTCTCTTATTAATATAAGTAAGTTTCTCCTAATTAAACTCCACACAATCCGATCAATCTATAAATAATTTATATATTTATATTACTATAATATAATATTTCCATATAATACGATACAAAATCCTATTTAAATTGTTTCTTCTTCATTTTTGTTTTCATCTGCAAACTAATTTTTATTTTCTCTGTAAATACATTTTGTTTTTCTTAATTTGGGTAATTGTTTAATTGATTTTTTTTAGGCACCTACAATGTAAGTAATTAATTTATAATTATTTCTTTTTTTTAGGCACCTACAATGTAAGTAATTAATTTATAATTATTTCTAGAGTGATTTTGGATAAAGGGGAATTTTTAAAGTTTGATTAAAATTAAAGAATTCTATTTTTCCTAATTATTAATAGAAGCAGTTTATATAATTTTATTTTAATTTTGTTAATTTACACTGCGGTTATTAATTAATATTTATTATATTAGGTAGTCAGTTATTACACCATATTATAATTATAATTTTAAAGTACTTTTATTAATAAAAAATCTAAAAAAATGAAACATTAATTTGTAAGCGTTAATTAATGCGGTAAAACTTAAAATATTATAAACTATAATATCTCTTTCGCTAAATAGTTCTTATTTCTATGGTGTTTAACTATTTCATCTTGCTGTTCATATTCTATGGTGTTTAACTATTTCATCTTGCTGTTCATATATTCTTATTTTTATAAATAACTTTCTTTTTTTAATTTTTTTTGCAGAACACTTTTAAGGTTTTTTTACCTCATGTTAATTATTTAAGTTGCTTCTTTTTCTTCTTCATAGTATTCATTTTCATCGACAAGCAATTTTTATAAAGTTCCATGTAATTAACTTGAATTTTTACTGCTAATTTAATAATTGTTTTTATTTTTTGCAGGGCACAATGAATATGAGGTATTTATTTAATCCATATATTTTTCAATTCCATCATATTATTGTTTTTTCGAATTAATAAATATTATTCATATTATTATTGTATGGTTCTATGTATTTATGTATAAAACTTTTTTTTTTGCAGATTAAAAGTTAATTACATTTTTGTCATATTTATTTTTCAATTAGTGTCATATTTTCTTTACATATTTTTTTTTACAATTTTTGAATTTTCTTTCAATTTTTTATTTCATTTTTGTATCCTAATTATCTCATTTTATTATAATATAAATTTCATTTTTTTTTGCAGTATTCAGTGTGTGAAAAAGGATTATAAATCTCATTATATTATAAATTTCATTAATATAAGAATTATTTGAAATTGGAAAAGAAATTCATTACAAAGTTTGAAGATGGTTCAAACACCTCAAAATATTGTTTTTTCACTTTTGCTGATGAATTGGTGAGCCCTAACACAGCATTTAACATTCCAAGTATTTTGACTTCTGCTGCTGGTGACTTATTATTTAGATTATGTTTTCAAATTTTTTTTTTGTTTTTTACATATTTTTTCTATATTGTTTTTTATATGGCTATGGTTGTTCATTTTATGTCTAATTATTCGTTAATCTAATTATTCATTAATTTTTAAATTTTTTTTATGACTTAATCATTACTCTAAAAAAAACTATTTGATAAGACAAGAAAATAGAAAAGAAATAAAAATTATGTATTTAACAAGGACATTATGGATTTTTAAATCATTAATAAATTTATATATATAATAAGGGTGGTGTACTTATCAAATTTGGGTTGTAAATAGCATCACCTTTTTCTTTAAAACCAATTTTTATTCATACTTTTTTTATCATTTGAGCTCTTAATAAATTTGTTTAACATATTTTAAATTATATTTTAATAAATATTAAGTGTTGTTGAAAACAAAATAATATGATAAACTAGGTATCATTTTTTTAAACTAAAAAATTTACATTAAATATTCTTTTGCATCGCACAGGATTAAATTACTAGTTTATCTAAATCTTCACAAATATTCTTGTTTTTTTATTTTAAAATACAAATTTATCTCTAATTTCTCTGTACTTTTTCAAATTTACTCACAATTACATTATTTTTTAACATAAAAATACATTTATACTCTTTATTTTTTGCTGAAAAAACAAAAAAGCAACATTTCTCTTAATTTTTATCCCTTACTTTTTCAAATTTACTCACTATTAATTTAATTTTTAACTTAGAAATACATTTATATCTTTCATTTTTTGCTAAAAAAATCAAAAAATAATATTTTTCTTAATACAGTATGTGGAAAAAATGTCTTATATTTATAAAATAGAGAGAGTATTTTTCTTTTTTTTCAAATTTGCACCTCCTGAATAGTATTTCTAGGTACGTCACTGCATACACGTGTACATAAAGTTGCACATTCGGTCCGGTTCGACCTTAAACCGGCCGGTTCGGAACCTGAACCGGTCGGTTCAGAACCTGAACTTGAACCTTCCAGGTTAGGTTCAAAGTTGATCCGGTCCGGTTCCGAACCTGAACCGGCTGGTTCGCCCGAATAATTTTATTTTTTTATTTTTATTATTTTTATCTTTTATGTATTAATAAATAATAATTAAAAATAAACTTATTTACAATATTCTTAAAACTTTTACTTTTTAAATTTGAATTTAACATATATTTGAATTTGAAATTTGAAAAAATTAGTCGTTATTTGATATTATCTTGGTTCCAATAAATACATCCTCACTATTCTTATTAAAATTAAACTCAAGTCCAATTTTTATTAATTTTCATTTTTTCACATTATTTCTAAAAATAAGTTAACTACATAAAACCTTTTTATTTTTTTAAAAACCTTTTTAAAAATTTTAATTCTAAAAAACATTTTTAAAAACTAAAAAAAAAACTTTTTTTTAGGTGTAGGACCGCTACATAGAAGGTAACGGTCGCTACATCTCTTGTGTAAAAAAAACCTACTCTGCACAAAATTGGCGAATAGCAGACGGAAATGTAGCGACTTGGTAGTGGGTGATGTAGCGACCTGGTAGCGAGTGATGTAGCGACTGCTACCTTCATGTAGCGGTCGCTACCTATAGAATAAAAAAAGAAAAACCTCGGTTTCAAGGTTCGTACCTAAATCGGTCGGTTCAGAACCTGAACTTGAATCGGGTTGAACCTGAACTTTGAACCTGTTTTCACCGATTCGGATTCGGTTCATCGAAACCCCAAACTTGAACCTTATAAACCTGAACCGGATAGCCCGAAAAGTATAATTATATTTTTATAATGAAATGTACAAATTTTAAAAATATCTATATTAAAATAATAATTATGCAAACTATTTTCATAAATGAATATTTTTTTTTTCTTTTCATATTAATAGAATTGATGTTTTAAGAGGCTCTAGTTCCCGGTGATTAGAGACTTAGGATCTAGAGGAATTAATCAAAAAATTACATATTTTATTAATTAATTTTATATTTTTAAAAAATTACATATATTAATACAATATTTTGAGCAAAATAATTCATAAATATTATAGGTAAAAATTACATATATTAAGCCAACTTATACCATCTCAAACGTACTAAATTTTAGATTCAAATTTTAGTTTGACTTCAAAATAACATCCAATGGTGTTGTTTTTTAATTCAAGTTTGAACTCAAATTATGTATTGTGAATAGTAGAACTCAACTTTATCTACAACTCAAATTTCTACTCAAATACTATGCATGCCTTTTATATTTATTTTAAATTTATAAAATATTAAAATTTGATTAATTTAACATTTAAAAAATCCTTAAATTATATAAAAAATATATTTTTTTAATTTTTAATTTATGATTATTTTGTAAATTTTAGCTATATTTTTAAAAATGATAACTTTTTAAACTGTATTTTTGTACTAAGTCTATATAACTTATTATTTTATATTGTTTAATTTTAATTTTGTAATTAATATTTATAATTTTAATTAAAATATAAACTGAAGAAAAAAATTCATCAATGATAAGAAAAATATATCATTATTATACACAATTCAACATAAAATTAAAAATACATATCAGAAACATAAATTAATTAAAAAGACGTGGAACATGCATTTGGAGTTCTCCAAAGTCGATTTGTAATTATAGCAAATCCCGCTCGTTTTTGAATGACAAGTGATTTGCAAAATATAATATTTACATACATAATAATGCATAATATGATAGTCGAAGATGAATAATCACAACACTCCAATTGTAGAAGAAGCAAGCAAAGTGTCCTCTCTAAATGTTGAAATAGCAATCAATGAAACTTTTTCTTCGTTTGAGCGATAGATTTTTCAAAATGCAAATAAAGATATCGATGCTCTTTCTGAATTTCGAAATTTATTGATTGAATATTTGTGGGACAAATTTACAAAAAATACATAGTAATTTTATTATAGTTATTTTAATAATATGTGTATTTTTAATTATTAATATTATTGTATAATGTAATTTTTATTATAATTTTAAAAGTTTTATTTATTTGAGTTAATTTTGATTTTAATGATTAGATATAGGGTCAGTTATTTACACTTCCTTTATTGCTGTAAGCACCCCTCTTAAATTAAAATTTTAAATTTTTTTAATTTTATTAATCCACCATTTCTTTAATACCAATATTAACTTTTATTAAAAAATTAAAACCTGCATAATTCCATCTCTTTTCCCATCAATCTGACTAGTACACGTCACCGTCCTTTCTCTTCTTTTATTCGAGATCGTTATCTATGGAAATGTCTTCTATGGAAATGTCTTCAGCATCTTGTTCCACGCAAATTAAACACTCAGAACAAATCAAATAAAATAGTACTCCGTAGTTACTTTTAGCTGATGAAAGTTCTTTCTGAGTTTAAATGCAATATACAGTCGAAGACACGAACCATATAGATCTGTTTCTTGACTACATATCTTTAAATTAGGTTGACCATTCTCTCACCACGAAATTCTGATCCATCCTTTTTTTCTAATTAAAAATAAAACAGAATCAATGTTCCTTAATTCATTAAAGTTTAATTTGATCATTTGAGAAACCAAGAGAAAAATTCGGCCTTGGATTTCACACAGGAAGTGGCGAGCCTTTTTTTGACGTGATGATGACCGATGGGCGATGGTGGGTTTATCAGTCTCACATTCCGACTTAAGGTACTCGCAGCTCTCCAATGGCGGATGGGATTGAAATCCATCACTCCATTAAAAAGGTAATATAGGTATTATAAAAGAGTGTACGAATTAAATTTAAAAATTTAAAAATATAAATGTAAGAGAAGGTGTGAAGAGTAAAGGAGGAGGTGTAAATAACATTACCCTTAGATATAATTTACTGTTCGAACTCAAATTCGACGACAATTTAAGGATTTTGATAACAATTTAAAGCGAACAATTAAAGATAACTTTGTATTTGATCTCAAAGTTGTTTTTTTGATCAATATGGAAATGTCTAAAGCTTTAAAATGTTTGTTAAGCTGATAAAATTGTTATAATTATATATGAGCCCAATAATATTACTCTACCAATTCAATTGATGTAGTCAGGTAAAGTATATTTAATACGGAATAAAACGTATTACCTTTGTACGCAACTGTTTGTCACATCTTTTGTAAATTTACAAAATAAATTGACAATCATTTAAAATATTGAGGGAGTAATTTTTAGTACTTATTTTAAATTATTTTATTATGGAAACAAACGAAGTACAGTAGTATTATTTTACTGCAAAAGCAAAATGATTTTAGCTGCGATCGGAGCAGCACACGGCACGCCGCGCACACCCATGCTTGATGCTTGCGAGTGTGTGTGTGTATATACTCTGTAAGAGATGGAAATAAATCATTGATTTGAAGAGTTTGGACGGTGGCATCGACCCCACCGGTGGGACCTATGCTGCATGGTTTCGCAAGCCGTGATCGATGCGACCATACCGCGCCACGTGGACGCTAGAGTTGCATAGTTGGCAAATTAATTGTTTCTATACCTAACAATTAATTTAGCTTTCGAAATCAAAATTTGCGTACAGTACCAATGTTTTTACGATTTACTCGAGCGAAAAACAAGCCAACAATTTGCAACTCCATTCTAAAGAGTTTGCATTGATAAATGGGTATAAATTTTAAGAAAAAATAATTTTTATATGTTTAAATAATAAAAATTAGAAATATTTAAGTATTGTTGTTTAAAGTAATATTGATAAGTTAAGTGAAAAAGTAATGATAATTGATTTAATACAATTTTTAAGGAATTTGCAAAATAATGTCTAAAAGTCCGAGGTGAAATTAGAAAGGAGTAGTTGTAAAAACATAAATATTACTCCAGTATATCCATATATCATAGAAATATATATCTAAATTATTTAATGGAAATTCTTTATGGGAAGATTCTGCCCATTGAAGAATTGCCTAAAATTATTATTATTTTTTATTTTTTATTTTTATATAATTATAAATATAATTAATTTAATAAATTTATCAAAATAATTTTTTTATTTTTCATTTCAATATATTAAAATATATTTTTTCTATTCAATTGATTATTTCATTATAACTATAAGAATATTCATTATCTTTAACCAAAATTATTATTTTTTAAAATTTTTTTGTGCAATATATGTTTATTATAGTACACTTAATTATAATATATATCAAAATAATAATAAATATATTATAACATTTTTTAAACAATTTTTTAAAGGAATTCTGCTTATGGGTAGATTCTACCCGTTTAGCATAATCTATTATTTAAATATCTAGAATTCTAGAAATAAAATTGGAATTATAAATATTAAAAAGTTAATCTTGGATCTTGAGATTGGCTAATAAAGAAATCAATCAGTACACAACCACACAGCGCTGATCCAGCGTGGCGCACGTATCTGGACCCACCCACTTCACGAGCGTCCGAGTTGTAAAAAAAGAATCTCTCGGTTCGGGGCCCACAAGGGTCGCCATTGGAAATGAAATAGTACCTCTTCTCCAAGTGTGTGTAGGGTGGGGCCCACACCACGTCAGCGTCCTGACCTTCGCAACAAAAGGCACCGCCCTCGGCTCTCAACTTTTGGCCTTAGTCAATTTTTCATTTATTATTATTATGAAATTTCTTAAATAGCTTCATATTCACATATGCAATGCATCATCATTTTAATTAGACAAAAGATATAGTTACTCTTTACTATAATCATATTTTTCATATTTTCTCATTAGAACCTATTGTCACATTATAAATAAATAAATACTTTTTTGGTCTATAATTAAGTGTCGATCATATATATTTTTCATTTTTTGGTTATATTGTTTTAAGTGTTTCATTTTTTATTTTTGTTATTTAAATAATTCTGTAAAATATATGTCAACAACACAAATTTTCACCACAAGTAAAATATAAGGAGATTTTGAATATAGGTAATTTCTTAATTTTCATTAGAATTAAATAAAACATTTTTTTTAATTATAAATCAGTGTTAATTGATTAATTAATTATAAAATAATAATAATTTATATTAATTAAGAGTAATTAATAACGCTCAATTTTATTTTTGATAATTATAATTATATTATACTTTAATTAATAAAAAATAAAAATATAATAAATATTAAATTTTAAAATTTATTTGATGAGGTATGAAATATAATTTAATAAATCATAATTCCCTTTTTTCAAAATACTTCTAAAATATATTACTCTTCTTTAATCTATCAACTTCAAAATGTTAACTTCAAAATGTTTTGGTTGTGAAAATTAAAAAATATTGTATTTTACTAAAAGCAACACTTTCAACCGGAAGAATTAAGAAAAAAAACAACTCTTTAAAATTATTTACTACTTTTTGGAATTTAAAAAAATGATTTAATTTATTTATAAAAAATATATTTATATTTATTTTTATTGTTTTACATATATAGTTTACGGGAAATGCGAAAAACATTCCATGTGGATATCATAGGAATTTGATTTTGTGTATCCAATTTCGAAGACCATAATAATTTAATTGTCAAAAAGAGGCATCACAATTCACAATCGTGATCTCAACGGCTCTGCATACCTATTATCGATATCACACTGTAAATTATTTGCCATGTGCTCGGAAAAATAAAATTAGCAGACATGCTCTTCTTATATAATTGTAAAAATAGTAAAAATAAGGCGGCCCATTTTTGTACGATTAATTTTAAAATTAATCTATAATTATTTGAGAGATAAAAAAATAGTGTATAATTATAGGTGACATAAATCAATAATGTGAGATGACGATGGCATTAACCTACATGCACTAATTATAGTACACAAGATAAACAATAAGACATTCAACACCAAACAAAAAAAGCAAAGGTGAAATGACCTTCCACCATGTGCATTTGCCCATGCTAAAGCCTAATATAAATACACACCTCAATCTCATCAAGATTGAAAATCCTTACTAATTTATTCCCACATTTTGGTGTAAAGTAAAATCATTTTACAACTAGACTTAAAAAAGGTGTCATTAATTTCAATCAATTTTATAGTAAATTCATTCCAGCTATATCTTCACACTTTGCGAGATATCAAAATTTTAAAAATATAGTACTCCCATTTTTATTACATTAATAAAATAACATTAAAATTATATTTTAATTTTTTTTGAATGTGAAAATATATGGAGAGTAAAAAATTAGCATAAAAATATACTTTCCTCTTCAGACTAACCAGTCAGATCGCTCCAGTTCAGTTCAGTTCAGTTCAGTTCGTTTCAAAATAAATTAAAATAAAATAAACAAAAAATAATTTGAATTTATAATTTTAAATATAAAATCTAGTTACTGTCATAATATTATTAATATTTTTAAAAAAATATTTAATAATTTATACAAATTATTATTATTTTTATAAAAAATCAATTAAGTTCAGTTCAGATCCCTTACGTTCAGTTTAGTTCAGTTAAGATCATATCGTTTAAGTTCAGTTCAGTTCCAGCCGATTTCAGCCCAAAAGAATAAGCCCTTATAGTCACACTTTTTTCACAAAATACAAAGGAGGTGTGACTTAATCTGATTTAGAGGGAGTAGTAAATAGAAAGTAAGATCATGCAAGGTGACATGGTGTGCCCAATTAATTAATATAAATAAAGGCACAAAATATACTTATTAGCAAGTGAATAACTACAAATATGTAATTTTTTTGTGTGTTTTTATATGAATAATATTTATTCGAACTTTGAGTAAATATGTAATTTTTTTATATTTACTAAATAATAGCACTACAAAAGTTGTGTTAAAATTTTATTTACGGCCACACAACTAATTATATGAAGAAATTCCAAACAAACAAATCTACTTTACACAATACTAAAAAATATATTATTTCCTGAAATTTTAATTCCCCATTTATTTATACTCCTATAATATTGTAAAAGCTAATTTTCAGCCCCTATAAATACCCCTCTAATTTGATCTTTTCCAAACACACCACATTCACAAAGCAATACTAATTAGTTCTTTGAATATACATCACAGTTTATTCTTCACAAACACAATGGCTGCAGCTCAGGTTCAAAAATCTTGATGAAAACTTTTACTTTTACTGCTCAGTTTATTCACTTTGTTGAACAAGTAAGTGCTTTGGATGTGCTTATTATATTATTTTTTACTTCTTATTTGTAGGTTCAATCAATTCCAGTTCAAGTGGCAGAGACTGTTCCTGTTAAGGAAGTGATTGCCGCCATCGTAGAGAAAGAGGAGGCAGTAGTCGAGGAGCCACCGAAAGCCACTGAGCCAGCAGTCGAGGAAGTTACACCAAAAGAAGCAACCGAAGAAGCAGCACCAGTGGAGAAACCAGCTGCCATCGAGATTGAGACTGATGAAAAAGTCGCGGCTGAAGAGCCAGCTGCGGAGGACGAGCCAGCCGTTGAGGAGACTCCATCCGAAGAGGTTGCGGTGGAGAAAATAGAAGAAGCGGCTGTTCCAGAGAAGGAGGCAGAGGAGCCAGAGGCTGTGGCTCCGGCTGAGGTAGAAGCTGCAGCTGCTGAGCTGGAAGCTGTGGCTTCGGCTGAGGTGGAAGAAGCTGCTACTCCCACGGCTGAGGTTGAAGCCACTGAAGAGGCGCCGGCTCAGGTTGAAGCCATTGAAGAGGCTGCGCCGGCTGAGGTTGAAGTTAAGAAAGCTGAAGAGTGAGTGAGGAAGAAATGTATGATCAGTAAAGTTGGGTTGAGTAATTAAGGACATGTTTTATTTTATTTTCCTTTTTATGGTTTTTATTTACTACTACTGTACTACTACTGCTACTTTATTGCTGCTATATTCTATATTGAGATTCGGGGAAAAAATGCAGTGTGTTTTATATATTTTTCTTGGTCATGTGATGTAATCTGGTTTGAAGCAATAAAAGTAGTTTACAATATCTGGTAACAGGTTGTTGATATTTCCCTGCTTTGTCATGAATGCTATGTGAATCGACGGTAGAACCCTGGATTCACCTGTGAGGTAAAGTAACGACCTGTGATCTGTTTAGCCAATCGTACCATACCCAACACAAGTTTGCCAGAGAATACACCAATACATAAAGTACATGTTTGACCGATAAGATTATATTTTCTAGCCATAACATTCACAAATACATATCATTCAACTTCTACATATTGTATATATCACCTAATAGTACTTGTTGCTTACGAACACAAACTGTGCAACAGTTACCAGGATTAGTCTCGTTAGGAGGAGTCAGTCAGTCCTTGTAGCTTTTGGGAAGTCGACGAATGAGGGGTCCGTCGGATGAATTCCCAACTTAGATTCAATGGCCAGGAGAGTTTTGATACATAAGTACATATACTTCACAGATGTAGTTTACAATTTCCAGTACAACAAAACTAAATCTTCCGGATGTTGCTGCCCTTAGCTGGGAAGGTAAAGTAAGCAACAAGATTTGACACAAGAACCAAGTGAGCGTTTTTTTATTTTTAATTCTTCATGACCTGAGAGGATAGCATTTGACAGAAGAACCAAGTGAGCGTTTTTTTGTGATCTTCATAGTGAAAAGATTTGAAAAACGAAACGCATGGTTTTCACAGGATATGTGCAGATGGTACAAAATATAATGTCAATAAAGTTTTACTTACACAAACAGTATAAAATCTCAGAACAAATTTTCTCGTAGTACCATTTACATCTTTTAAGTAATTATACATGAGATTAACTAGAGACAGAGCCCGGAGTTTATACTTGGGAGTAGTAGTTTTGTTTCACTAATAATAATTAGTTATTAAAAAATAAAATATAACTATGCAGGAAAAGAACGATTTGAGAAAGATTTCGAAAATAAAAGACCGGAGATGGATACTTATATGTTAAATGCATAATATGTATAAACTCAGTAGGTTTAAGTGGATTGTATAATAACCTTATAGGTAATATGGGGGCTGGGGCAATAAACAGCTCTGTACAGGGGGACGAAATTTGAAATTTTGTAAGATATACATAAAATATCTAGAACAGGCTATTTGATAAGTAAAATGCTACAGTAAATATAATTTGTTCGGAGATTTAAATGTGATGAATACTACAAGAAAATTAATAGACCAATGGATGAAGAAAATAACAAAGACGCAAACAATTAACCTGTTCTCTGAGGTGCTAACAAGTCACAAGTAAGAAGAACACGACGAGAAAAACAAAAGGCAGAAGTACAAGTACATTTCCACACAGACTTGAAAAGTATAATAAACTTTTGCATGTTCATGAACTAAAACGGACCCCATTTGGAAAAATAAGCTTATTTGTTCACAGATACAACTTTTGTAGGGACATTCGTAGGGTTTTTCGAAACTAGTTTTAGAGGCTTCATTCCCTCTACTCAAGAATAAAGGCAACAGGTCCCATGAGAAGCATAAAGAGAAACTAATAACCTATGGCCCAACATTAATGGAAATACAAAAAATTGTAATCCACGCGTAAGTAACCGGAATATTCAAAGCAATTAAACTGCCATCAAGTTAAAATTTAACTGCAAAAGAAAGACGGTACCTTTATGGTTTCATCCAAATGCTTTTCGTACATATATTTTTTCTTGTGTTCCTATTGTTAGAGCACCAATTTGAACCCTTCGGACAAGAAACCATCCCTGAGAAGAGAAGATTTATGGATCATTCAGCTAATAGATCATATTCACCATGTTAACAAAATCAAACAAAATATCACACTAAAACCATTGTTACTAAAAACACCAATACAAATGCCGTGATTTCTTTTGATAACCGAAACTCATCTACTATTCACAGTCGACTGGCTAAGTGACACAACACATAAATATCTACATATAACACTACAATTTTCACCTTTTGTTCCTGATCTTTTCCTTCTTTTTCCTTTTCAATTTCTGCCAGTTCTTGAACTCATCCCGGTCACCAAGCGCAACAAGGCTCTCGACACAAACCTCAGTATAAAACACGAAAGGGATACCTTCAACATTGACATTATCGACAGTTTTCCTTTTCAAATCAAACCAAACAAGCCGCTTATCATCACAGTTCAAAAGAACCTTATCACCTCCTTTCGAATAAATCAGTGGCTTCAGGAAGTTGCTCCTCTCGATCGCTGGAGGGCTAGTCGTCAGCAACTTAATCCAAGACTCCTTCACTCCATACTCCTTCATCACCCAAATCACAATCCTATTACTCATGTTACAACAGACTGCGGAAAGACAGCCGTCGATCACATCCAAGCTGACATCGACGTCCCTGATCCGAATCCCGGGTGGCGGATTCAGCTGATAATGCTTCTCAGTCTCAACACTGAAAACCATGATTCTAGGCTCATCCTTAACGAGGTCCTCCACATACGTGTGCAAAGCTCCAAAGACATGAACGCGCCAGTATCCCTTCAGAAATGGGAGCGGATAAGGGAATCCCTCAATTCTCCTCCAGCAATTCGACTTCAAGCCATAGATCTCAGATGCTGACGTCATCCAAGCGTGGCTCGTCTCGTTCCTGAATTCCGAAACCCTAACAACTTTGTAATCGTCGTTTATGGAATCGTACCCGAACCCGTACACCGTCCTCGGGTAGGAGTTCAGCGGAGGAGGAGCCTGATGGTCGACGGCGGCGCGATTGGGCAAAACCTTGTACCCTCTGGAGAACGGATTGTACAGGACGGGCGGATCGCTCATCACGAGGACTATGCCGTTGCACGGGTTCGATATTCCGTCGGAGCTACGGTAATAGAAGGGTGGTTTGACGGAGCGTGCCGTGTCGAGCGATTCCAGGTCGACGGAGTAGAAACCGAGGCCTCCGAGAAGGAGATGGCGATTGGAATTAGTGATGGAGGATTGGCGGAGGTGGGATTTGATGAAATCCTCGCTGTCGATCAGGAAGCACCACGATTTAGCGACTGCGCGAAATCGCTTCAGAGACTTCACCGGGAGGCGGCGGAGGATGTCTTCGACCAGCTCAAATGGCAGCAGATTAATCTCCATTATTTTCCCCTGATTTTGCTATTGTGAATACTCTTTTACCTCAGCAATTTTTTTACAGAGAGCTTTGAGTGAGTTGTGGAGGCTCGGACATCAAAGGATAAGCCGATCAAAAAGAACATCACTTCCATTTTAAAGAATTGGTTTTTAAAGTGATTTTGCTATTGTGAATACTCTTTTACCTCAGCAATTTTTTTACAGAGAGCTTTGAGTGAGTTGTGGAGGCTCGGACATCAAAGGATAAGCCGATCAAAAAGAACATCACTTCCATTTTAAAGAATTGGTTTTTAAAGTGCTCTTAATTATTCTTATCTTCATCGTCTTGTTTCATACTCCACTTTTACTTTAATTTTACCTTACTTTTAATCTGCTATAAAAGTATACGCCTCTCAAACAATCCCCTAAATTTTAGATTTGTTTAGACTAGGCCACAAACAAATCGAACACAAACATCTTATGTTCGGGAGGGATATATGGTGCGCCTGGCGATATATTTTAATTTAAGGAAAAAATGACAAATAATACTCACTCCAATCAATAAATTCACTACTTCTCTTTTGTTGTGTCCAGTATTTTATAATAGTTAGTGTTAGGCATCCGAATTCCTTTCCTGGAAACCACACAAAAAAGTAAGAACGAACAATATGGAAATTAAAGAGACACGAGGGCTACGTCCATTCTTGCCGCTGCAATTACTTTTACTAGAACAATTATAGTGTTCGATTACAAGACTTGTAATGCTATCTATAATTACAATTCTAGCGTATTGAGGTGTTAACTCTAATTTACAATAGAGTTATATATTTATAAGGGGAAGAAACTTGGAGGAGAAGTCAAAAATCTCGATTGCTGAAAACTGTGACGTAGCACCCGCTACGTATAGTAGCGCCCGCTAGCTTCATCCTAGCGGGCGCTAGGAATGCTAGCGAGTGCTAGCTTCCAGGCAAAAACGGCTTTCCCGTTCTGCCTCCTTTACCTGAAGGGCCAGCGCCCGCTGGCCTTGTTCCGGCGCCCGCTGGAGCAGCCCAGCGCCCGCTGGACTCTCCCGGCGCCCGTTGGATCTTGCCTTTGTCGATTTTTCGCGTGAATTCACCCTTCACACTCAACAATCTCCCACTTAAAGTTAATTCACGACACCTATCATCTCTTCCTGTTGCAGAGGCGTCCCCGGTCTTCATCCCAAAAGACCAACCGAGGTTGAACACAACCTCAACTTGTCGCACGGTACCACCTTCGTAAACATGTCGGCCGGATTCTTACTCCCAAGAATCTTCTCCAACACCAAAACGCCTTCCTCTAAGGCCGATCGAATGAATTGATATCTCAGCTGGATATGCTTCGTTCGAGCATGGTACACTGGATTCTTCGCCAAGTGAATGACGCTCTAAATGTCGGAATACAAGACACTCCCCGAGTGGTCTTGTCTCAGCTCTAGAAGAAAAGCCTGTAGCCACATCATTTCCTTCGCGGCTTCCGTCACAGCAACGTACTCCGCCTCACAACTCGATAGTGCTACGATCTTCTGCAACCTCGACACCCACCTTATCGCGGTGCCCCCGAAAGTGTACACGTACCCAGTAGTACTCTTTTTACTATCCACATCTCCTCCGTTATCTGCGTCCACGAACCCGAGTAACCCCAAATCTGATTTTTGGAACCTCAAAACAAAATTGGAAGTCCTTCTCAAGTATCGAAAGATCCACTTGACGGCTTCCCAATGTTGCCTCCCCGGATTACTCATAAACCGGCTGACCAAGCCCATTGCATTGGCAATGTCAGGCCTCGTGCACACCATGGCATACATAAGGCTCCCGATCGCAGAGGCGTAAGGGATCTTATCCATATGCTCTAGCTCCTCCTCGCTCGCCGGCGAGTCCTCCTTTGACAAACGGAAGTGACTAGCCAAAGGAGTTCCAACAAGTTTAGCATCCTCCATGTTAAACCTCGCTAGTACCTTCTTCAAGTACTCCTCTTGAGACAACTCAAGACCATCCTTACTCCTTGTGATTCTCATCCCCAAGATTTGTTTGGCAGCACCCAAATCCTTCATAGAGAACTCCCTCGATAGACTCCTTTTGAGCTTGTCGATCTCCGCCAAGCTCGCCCCGACTATCAGCATGTCATATACATAAAGGAGTAAAATTATGTAGGTACCTTTTCCAAGACTCTTGAAGTAGCAGCAGTGGTCCGCCTCGCACCGCGTGAATTCGACTCGCTTCATGAACATGTTGAACTTCTTGTACCACTGTCTTGGAGCTTGCTTAAACCCATACAAGCTCTTCTGAAGCTTACACACCAGCTTCTCCTTGCCTCGGACTTCAAAACCCTCTGGTTGCTTCATATAGATTTCTTCATCTAGATCCCCGTGAAGAAATGCGGTCTTTACATCCATTTGCTGAAGATGTAAGTTCTCCTGTGCCACCAAGCTAAGCACCACCCGAATGGTTACCATCTTGACTACCATAGCAAAGATCTCCGTGAAGTAGATCCCTTCCTTCTGCTGGAAGCCCTTCACCACTAATCTCGCTTTATACCGAACGCTTCCATCGTGTTATTCCTTTGCCCGGAAGACCCATTTATTGTGCAAGGCCTTCTTCTCCTTCAGAAGCTCAACTAGTTCCCAAGTCTGATTCGACATCAATGAGCTCATCTCCTCTTTCATGGCTGACTCCCACTTGATCGAATCCCTCGCTTGTATAGCCTCAGTGTAGCTCTCCGGCTCACCCCTATCAGTCAGCAAGATATAGTTAAGAGATGGTGAAAATTTATGAGGAGATCTTCTTACCCTAGTCGACCTCCACGGCTTCGGTGTAACTGGATCGATGTTGGGATGAGCATTCTCATCTTGCTCATCCTCGCTGCTCGTGTTTCCCTCTTCGATCTCCTCGGTCTCATTGAACTTCACCGGAACCTCCTCTGTGTCTCCCACGGGATCGATGCTTTCTTCAACCACCTCGTCTTTACTCTTGTACAAGACCGCCTCGTTGAAGATTACATCCCTCCTTATGATTTTCGGCATCCAAAAATCAGTACCCGAACTCCGTGCCACCATATCCAATGAAGAAGCACTTCTTGGATTTAGGATCAAGTTTGCTACGAGCAGCTGCGTCGACATGAACGTACGCTAGACTCCCGAACACCCTCAAGTAGGACAGATTCAACTTCTTCCCACTCCAAACCTCCTCAGGAATCTGATATTCCAAAGGAACCGACGGTGCTCTGTTGATTAAATGAGCTGCCATGTCGATGGCATACACCCAAAACATCTTGGGCATCCCCGAATGTAACCGCATACTCCGGGCCTTCTCATTTAGCGTCCTGTTCATTCGCTCCGCTATTTCTATCTGTTGTGGGGTCCCCGGAATAGTCTTCACCATCTTGATCCCACTCTCGACACAAAATTGTTTGAAGTCGGCGTCAACGTACTCACCGCGTTTTTCGGACCTCAAACACTTCACCTTGAGATTTGTTTCATTCTCAACCTCGGCTTTCCATTTCCTGAAAACAGAGAACACATCACTCTTATTTTTCATGAGATACAACCATACCTTCCTTGTGAAGTCATCGATGAAGGTGACGTAGTAGAGTGACCCTCCGAGTGAGGCGACGGGAGCTGGTCCCCAAACATCCGTGTGTACTAGTTCCAGCTTCTCCGCCTTGGGCTCCCTTCCATCTTTGGAAAAACTCACTCAATTCTGCTTTCCAAGAATGCAGCTCTCGCACACGTGAGACTCAATCGCCTTGAGTTCGGGCAGCAGCCCGTTCTTTACCATGATCTTCATCCCTTTCTCACTCATGTGCCCCAACCTGCAATGCCACAACTCGGTCTTCTGGGTGTTATCAACAACACCAGCTGAGTCTCTCACGCTCGTCGTCATACAAAATGTGCCCGTCTTATGACCTCAAGCTATACTGTGAATCATGTAATTTAGGCTACTGATTAGTACTAAATCTAATCCTACCATAATTACATGATTCACAGTATATTCACATATATATAGTCTATTACTCTCATCTAGAGAGAATATTTTGATGATGGAGAATCCTAATTCGGGAGAGACACCAAGCGAAGGTTTGAATGTTCTTGGGTTGACACATCAGAGATCGAGGCAAGATAGGTCTCGATCAAAGTCACGACATAGTAACAAGGTTTGCAACTATTGCAAGAAGAAGGGTCACATCAAAGCCGATTGCTACACCTTGAAAATAGGAAGGAGAGAGAAGGCGGAAACAACAACAATAATAATTCCAGTAAGAGTTCCGGTGAGGTTGGTGTAGCCGAGAATTATTGTGATCTCCTTATGCCTTTGGGTGAGGTCTCCAAATCAAGCGAGGAGTGGATTTTAGACTCGGGATGCGTTCCACAGGTGCCCGAATCGTGATTGGTTCGAGACTTTTGAAAAGGTGGAACAAGGTGCGGTGACTATGGGCAACAACGCGTCATGCAAGATCCAAGGGATAGGAAGCATTCGTATCAAGATGTTTGACGGCGCGATCCGCACCCTAAGCGAGGTTAGATACGTTCCCGGCTTAAAGCGAAATTTAATTTCGCTTAGTAATTTGGAGTTAAAGGGTTACTCGTTCACCGTAGAAGGTGGATTCGTGAAGGTAGCCAGCAGTTCGTTGGTGATTATGAAAGGAGAGCGAAAGTCGAATAGACTTTACGTCCTTATTGGATCCACGGTGAAAGGTGAAGTAGCCGTAGGCGATTCCAAAGTCACGGATGTCGATACAACGAGACTTTGGCATATGCGTCTAGGGCATATGAGCGATTCCGGAATGGACGAATTGAGTAGGCAAGGGCTTCTTGGGGATAAGGGCTTGTCGAAGTTAGAGTTCTGTGAGCAGTGCGTCCTTGGAAATCAAACGAGGGTGAATTTCACCACTGGCGCTCACACGACAAAATAGATACTCGGGTATCTCCATTCCGATCTATGAGGACCATCCCCGGTCCCCTCCACTGGAGGTTCTTACTACATGCTTACCATCATCGATGACTATTCTCGAAAGGTTTGGTCGTTCTTCTTGAAGCACAAGAGCGACGTGTTTTCTACCTTCAGAGATTGGAAGGTGATGATAGAGAAACAAACCGGGAAAGTCGTGAAGAACCTACGTACGGACAATGGCCTAGAATTTGTGTCCGAAGAATTCAACCAATTTTGTAAGAGTTCGGAGATTGTGAGGCCCCACACTGTGAGATACACGCCCCATCAAAATGGAGTAGCCGAGAGAATGAATCGCACGATTATGGACAAAGTACGTTGCTTGTTAGCAACTTCTAGGTTGACGAAAAGTTTTTGGGCTGAAGCGACTTATTTAGCATGCTACCTTATCAACCGCTCTCCGTCCATGGCGATTAATAAGAAGACTCCACAAGAATTGTGGAAGGGATCTTCAGTGAATTATGAGGACTTGAGGGTGTTTGGGTGTCCGGCCTACATGCACGTCAACGAAGGGAAATTAATGCACGATCTAAGAAGTGCATATTCGTTGGCTTTAAGGAAGGAGTTAAAGGATACAAGGTTTGGTGTCCAGAGACGAAGAAGATCATTCTAAGCCATGATGTAGTCTTTGATGAGGCTTCTATGATTTTTGATCGGGCGTCTAAAGGGAATCTCGAGATTCCAAGTACTCCTATTGAGGTGGAGCCGGACAGGGTGCAAGAGGAGGATGATGGGTCAAGTTCCCCGACCGATATAGCGAGTAGTTCGACTACTCCGGAAGATCCAAAAGAGGTGGAGCCGCAATGCATAGCTAGAGATAGGCCAAGGCGAGAGACTCGACCACCTAGAAGGTTAGCCGAGTATGAGTTGGTCGCTTATGCCTTGAGTGTAGCCGATGATGTTGTTGGAATTCGATATCCCGGGCTATTAAAATTTGCGGAAACCATAGCCTGATCAAAAACCCTTCGCCGGAGATCACGCGAACACCGCGTACGAGCCGGAGCACGAGCCGAACGCACGACACGGCTGAAGCTGCGCGCACGCCCAGCCCGAGCCCCCGCACGCGGGGCTCGCGCGATCGAAGGAGTCGATCGCTCAAGGCGATCGACCGGGGCTGCCCAGCAGCCCCCGCGGCGAGTCCGGCGACTCGCCGCCGCTGGGGTGTTGGTCCGACCAGCGGACAGCCGCGGGGCCCAGCCCTCGCGGCTCGCGATCGATCGGGGTGATCGATCGCGTCCCCGGCTCCCAGTCGGGGTTCGCCCACCTTCGCGTGTACAAACCCTAGGGGCGATCGATCCCGTGGTCCGGTGGTTCGACCACCACCACGCGATCGTCCCTCGTTCCGGGTCTCATACTTCGGATCTTGCGTTCTATGGTATTCTCGATAATTATCGAATAAAATCATAAAGGGCGTTTAGATTTTATACCTTCGATTCGTTGTTCGGAGAAACGAAATCAAGATGACCTTTGAATCTTCCCACGTATTCCTTGCACTCGTTCGAACGTCGGGTGGGCGACGATCCTCCGAACTCTATGGATCTCCTTCACGAACTCTCTAGATTATCAAGTGTGATAATCTTGTCTTATGATTTGTGAAGACCATGTATTGTTTTTATAGGCTACGTAGGGGATCTAAAGGAGGTGGAATATTGGGCTTCCAATATTAATGATTAAATTGAGCCCAAGCCCAAATCTATTAATCCCATTAATATTAATTAATTTATTTTCCACTATATAAATTAATTGCACTCCCAATATTAAACCATATTATATCAAATAATATTTCTCCGGTAGTATTATTTATTCCGTGTATTTAAGATTTAAATATCCATGAATAAAATTTATTTATTGCTTAATAAATTTATTCATCTCTTATATCCGAGAATAGTACCACTCAACTTTATTATTATGCGGGAACAAATCCACTCGCGAGGTTTACATAATAAATCCTTATGAGCTCATCTCGGGGATATTATCAACCCTTACAGGATACACTTTCCCGTCAAGAATTCACGGCATGTCATATATAAAATATAGTGACCCAACTTAACCGGTAATTGACCCAATAATTAAACCGGTCAATTCCTTTGGAAAATCAAAGTCACTTATATTAAATATACACACCCGCAATTGTATCGGGGATTAAGAATAAAATACACTGAGATTTAAATCAATTATCAAGAGCAATCCTAATTGATAAATCTCAAGCGATCCGCCCAATACACCAAGTGTACAAGTGTGATAAAATAATTAAGACAAATTATTTTCTCTCTCACACAACGACTATACCGATGGATTGGTCCGTGTCCATCTAGGTCGTGAGCAACTGTTCGATTAAATACGAGTAACCGATAGTATGATCTTCCGTGTGACGTCGCACACCATACTAACTACAACGTATATAATCCAGGACTATTATTTGAATATATTTAATTAACAATAATTAAAAGCAAATGAATGTTTATTTATTAATAGATAAATGAAAGTGCACACGGAGTTCAGAATATTTAAATCTAGACATTAAGTATACCACTCCAACAAATGTTGATTCATATGAGGAGCCTTCCTCACATGACGAGGCGGTTACGTGTGATGACTCAAGTAAGTGGGTCTTGGCTATGCAAGAAGAGATGGAGTCTCTTCATAAGAATGACACTTCGGAGTTGGTTGATCTCCCTAAAGGCAAGAAGGCCATCAAGTGCAAATGGATCTTCAAGAAGAAGGAGGGAATCCCTGGGGTCGAGGACGAGAGATATAAGGCGAGATTGGTGGCTAAGGGCTTTAGCCAAATTCCCGGAGTAGACTTTAATGATGTGTTTTCACCGGTGGTCAAGCATAGCTCGATTCGGACGATTCTAGGCATTGTGGCAATGCATGATTTGGAGCTTGAGAAAATGGATGTGAAGACGGCCTTTCTACATGGGGAGCTCGATGAAGATATCTACATGGTCCAACCCGAGGGGTTCGAGGGTTCAAGCCAAGAGAACAAGGTGTGTTTTCTCAAGAAGTCCTTATATGGCTTGAAACAGTCTCTTAGACAATGGTATAAACGTTTCGACACGTTTATGATTAAGAATGGTTTCCGGAGGAGCTCCTACGATAGTTGTGTATATTTCCGGAAGGGCCGTGATGGGTCCTTAGTATATCTTCTCCTCTACGTCGACGATATGTTGATAGCGGCTGAGGATAAGTCGGAGGTGGAGACAGTTAAGGCATAACTTGGGAAGGAGTTCGAGATGAAGGATCTTGGTGCGGCAAAGAAGATCCTTAGGATGGAAATCACTAGATATCGAAGAGATGGCAAGTTGTATCTTGGCCAAAAGGGGTATATAGAGAAGGTGCTTCGTCGTTTCAACCTCGAAGAAGCGAATCCGGTAAGTACTCCCCTTGGGAACACAATTTAGACTTACCTCTACTTACTCTCCGACTACGGAGAAGGACATCGAGGATATGGCTCGAGTCCCTTATTCCAATGCCGTTGGTTCTCTTATGTACGCCATGGTGTGTACACGCCCAAATTTAGCACACGCCGTGAGTGCCGTGAGTCGGTATATGGCGAATCCCGGGAGAGAGCAAGAAGGCGGTGCAATGGGTGTTATTTGAGAGGTACGTCTAACAAGAAGTTGGTGTTCGGGAGGAATAAAGATGATGTGCGAGGGTGCGTGGATTCCGACTATGGCGGTGATCTAGATAAAAGAAGATCTCTTACCGGGTATGTTTTTACCATTGGTGGGTGTTCTATAAGTTGGAAAGCTATTTTGCAAAGTACGTTGGCCTTATTAACTACCGAGGCGGAGTATATGGCGGTCACCGAGGCTTGCAAGGAGGCTTTATGGTTGAGAGGTTGGTTTAGAGAACTCTCGGAGAGTTCTAAGACGACGTCAATCTTTTGTGATAGTCAAAGTGCTATTTGTATCACAAAAGATCAAGTGTTCCATGAGAGAACAAAGCACATAGATATTCGTTATCACTTTGTCCGTGAGGTGATTGCTCGAGGCGATGTTAGGGTGAGTAAGATTAGTACTCATGATAATCCGTCGGACATGTTGACGAAGAGTTTACCCGCAACCAAGTTTCAGCTTTGCTCTAGCTTGGTTGGACTTCGATCGAGAGATTAAGCCCTTAGGGGCTTTTGGAGGAAGACGGAAGGCGAAGGAAGTTCGCGGTTTTGTGTCAAGGTGGAGATTTGTTGAAAAATGGTTTGCCAACAAAACCTGCTTTTTTGGGAAAGTGTCGGCCGACACCTTATATTGTCGGCCGACAAAAGGCCCCAATTCGTGGCGTTTTTGTGAGACTTTCTGAGAGCATGGCACGATCGTGCCGTTTCATGTCGGCCGACACCGGCCCCCTGTCGGCCGACAACCTGTATGCTAAGCGCACGTATTTTTGGAAAAGTTTCCAAACTGATGCAGGATTGTTTCCTACTCCTTCTAGGACTCTTTTGGGCGAGAATTATTGTTTCCATACAATAATTAGGACCTCTCCCTATATAAAGAGAGCTGCTCCATTGACACAGAGAACACCAATTATAATTCTATAGCTATTGGGTGAGATTTGAGGGTTTAGAGCGTATATCATCCTTGTAATCGTGAAACAATATTATAGTGAATTATTCGTCGTTCCTCCCGTGGTTTTTTCCAGTTAGGTTTCCACATAAATTCTTGTCTTCTCTATTTTCTTATTGATTTCTTTTCTTCGGTATCCCGTTATTATCGTACTATACATCGTTCGATCGTCTACATGACCGTTGGTACGTTTTAAGTTTCATCGATAATATATGAAAAAATTCAAGAATTTTTGCTGGAATTCGGTATCCCGGGGTATCAAAAAAAAATTGCGGAACCGATAACCCCGACCGAAATCCCATCGCCGGAGAACCAACCGCGAACCACCGCACGACTCGAGGCTCGACCGAGCACCGCACGGGCGAACCCGCGCGCCCAGCCGAGCCCCCGCACGGGGCTCGCGATCGCTCTCGTAGCGATCGCTGGGATCGCTCGTAGCGATCCCCGGGCTGCTCGCAGCAGCCCCGCAGCGGGTCAGCGAACCCGCTGCTCGCATGGGGTTAGCCCCGTGCGCCTCTGCTACGGGAACTCCCGTAGCGCGCACGAGGCAGCTGCGGGTCACCCCGCAGCGATCCCGCGATCGAGCTTACGGGATCGATCGCCCCCCGGCGTCCAGCCGGGGCTTCATGCGTGCCTCCCTCGGCTCCCAGCCGAGGGTTTCCCTCGATCCCGGCGGGGATCCCTAGACCGCCGGCGGTCCGGTGGTTCACAACAACCACCGCCCGGTCTATCCCCTTCCCCGGTCTCGTTGTTTCTCGGATCGCGCGTTCATGTATGTATCACAATCAATTCACATAAAATCAAAGAAGGGAGTATGATTTTTACCTTTTAATTCGTTGTGCGGAGAAACGAATCTAAGTTGATGACCTTACGATCTTCCCACGTATTCCTTGCACTAGCTTGAACGTCGGGTGGGCGACGATCCTCCAAGCTTATGGATCCTCTTCAACTCTTTAGAACTATCAAGTATTGATATTCTTGTCTTATTAAAAAGTGAAGACCATGTAGTGCTTTTATAGGCTACGTAGGGGATCTAAAGGAGGTGGAATATTGGGCTTCCAATATTAATGATTAAATTGAGCCCAAGCCCAAATCTATTAATCTCCCATTAATATTAATTAATTTATTTTCCACTATATAAATTAATTGCACTCCCAATATTAAACCATATTATATCAAATAATATTTCTCCGGTAGTATTATTTATTCCGTGTATTTAAGATTTAAATATCCATGAATAAAGTTAATTTATTGCTAATTAATTTATTCATCTCTTGAATCCGAGACTAGTACCATTCAACCTTAATTATTGTGCGGAACGAATCCACTCATGAGGTTTACACAATAATTCCTTTTGAACTCATCTCGGGGATATTATCAACCCTTCCGGGATACACTGTCCGGTCAATCATTCACGGCATGCCATATATAAAATATAGTGACCCAACTTAACCGGTAATTAACCCAATAATTAAATCGGTTAATTCCTTTGGTAAATCAAAGTCACTTATATTGAATATACACACCCGCAACAATATCGGGGATTAAGAATAAAATACACTGAGACTCGAATCGATTATCGCCGGCAATCCTAATCGATGAATCTCAACGATCCGCTCAATACACCAAGTGTACAAGTGTGATAAAATAATTAAGATAAATTATTTTCTCTCTCACACAACGACTATACCGATGGATTGGTCCGGGTCCATCTAGGTCGTGAGCCACTGTTTGATTAAATACGAGTAACCGATAGTATGATCTTCTGTGTGCCCATGCAACACCATACTAACTACAACGTATAGAATCTAGGACTATGATTTGCATATATTTAATTAAAAGCAAACAATTGTTTATTAATTTAATAGATTAAATGCTATGATCGGGAGTTTACCGTTACTCAAATCTAGACATTAAGTACACAACTCCAACAATCTCCCACTTGTACTAAGGTCTAGTCATTTCCTCCAAACTCCCGGTTCCCATACTCATCACGTGCTTTAATGTGTACTTCCGAGAAGTACTATGTGAGTGAGCAATCTAGGTTGCCGCTCTGAAGTTATCTTGGTGACTACTACGTCGTCTCCCCTGACGATGACTCGTATCAGGTGGTACTTGCTCTATGTGTTAACATCACTTTTGACTCATGACCTCTTCTAGTTCACCATGCACCACTATCCAATAGCCTTTGGTAAACTAAGAGTCATATCCAAGTCAAGAGGTTATCCTGGAACCTAACCAAAACTACCGCTGCCTCTGAGGCTGCTATTCGGTTATGAGAGAGTATGAGAAGCGTCCTGCTTATCACTCTTTTACTTCATGGTTCCACCTCTTTCTAAAAGTGAACACATAGCCTGATATCGACTTTCACTGGTCCTTCTCTGATTTTTGGATCTGAGAATCTGTAATCTAAGAAGATTTCGTCTTGCTCAAGCCAGTACTATGAAAGTACTCTTGCAGCACTCGAACATCCCTTATCCAGATTACTTTGATATCCTCCCACTACGCAAACCGCATAGTTGATATCAGGTTCTTGTTTTACAACATTGCATCTATAAAGCTTTCCATACTTGAAGTATAGGAAACTGCTTTGTCCTCATCTATCTCCTTCATGTGTTCGAACACATACCCTTTAGATAGATGTATATTCTGTCTCTGAAAGGCAATAACCTTTCTCAGAAGTATGTATGTTTAAAACAAACCTTAATTGTACAAGATATCTAGGAGAAGTACAATGTTCTTATTTCTAGATCATAAGACCTTAAGAACATGCTCTAACTTCTTCTCAATCTTATATCTCGATTCATTTAGACAACCATTATTTTATGTCTGATAATATTTTTACATTGTTGCCAATGATAAAATTTTATCTACATAAAATCTCCGAGAAACACCACCTTGTTTCCATCACTTTTCTAATACACCTTTCGTTTTTGCCTTTTGATGAATCCATCAAATGGACTTTCCCATCAATTCGCAAGTTCCACGATTTATAGCTTTGTTACCATCCATAAATGGATTCACTAAGCTTGTACTCTAAATGATCTAGCCTCTTAACAATATTCCTTATTGTTCCAAGCAGGCACATTTAGATCCAGTACTGCCCTTATGCAGAGCTAGGGGTCGATTTCATCTTTACTAGATCCAGAGTCCAAACTCCTCTAGTCTTATGAATATCTCTGGTTGTCCAACAACCTCCCACTGCAATGGCGTCCCGGTGTATAACAGTAATAACAATAGGTGCAGTATGTGGTGCACTTCTACTCGGTTTGGCTGGTTCCTAGTCTTTTGTCTTTCTTCTCATTTCAAGGTATTACGTCAATTTAGGCTTTGTGGTCCATCTAATAGTCTTCCTTTATGAACCGGACGAGACGTCCATCTGGTTCATAGTACTATCGAACACACAATACTTCGTTCATCTAGGATATCCTACAACCATATTCAATATGCCGTTGTATCTAGGAATATCCATAGAACATAGGTAGTTCCGAACAACTTGTCCTTTTACCATCAGATTTCCATTTCTTTATAACGCACTATTTCCACACGTAAGTGTAAGGTGCGTCCCTTTGGGATTGAACCCAATCTTTGATTATGCTATGTGTTATTCAGATAGGTGATGGCCTCCGCGACCGAGTCGCAGGCTCCTAATGGATATACTTTGATGGTTCCCCATAATCGCTTTGTGTCCATTGACTAGTCAAAACACTTTTGCTTTTATGGCACATCAAGCATTCTAATCCATCACTTGAGTATTCTTGAAAGAATCACTCGTGCCTTTCTAATAAACACATATGTCTGCATATCTAATCATTTCCAATACTTGTCTGAATTCTATCCTTTTTAAGAAAGGTTTTGCTTAGACGTATTATCCTCCAAATTCAATTCTATAGGTCGGAAGGTCCATTCCTTCAACTATAATTGATCACATCAATTTCGACCATTTGAATCTCATTTGAAAATACTTCTAAGTATAAGATTTCACAAGTATAATGATAAAGAAATATCTAACAAGTAAAACAAGTTATAGAACGGTTTGTTGCATCGTGGTAGACTAAGGATTTATCATTCACATATTGCTATCTACTGTACCAGAATAGATAATCCCATTATTTCTTATCAAAATCATCCAATGATTAAAGAAATAAAATATCCATTCATAAATAATAGAATTCCAGAACAAAACGTTCTTTCTAAAATAAAGGGGTACATAAAGCAATATCTTTGAAATGAAATCCTATTTAACTACTAAAGCAGATAAATGTCTTCCACCGCAACCGCTGCCTCCTCTACAGCTTTGCCCATGTAGACTCGAACTCTTCCTCTCTAAGTCGCCGGGTTTTCTGGAACCCCTGCATTCAAAATGCACATACCGTCAGTGGTTCCATATCTACACACCAGAATTCTGGTAGATAATACCGATGACTATGTTTTTACGACTAAAGAAGAATTCGTACCTTTGAGAGGACATTCAGACTTCCAGTGTCCCATCTTGTTGCATCGGAAGCACTTACCCTTTGGCTTTGCAGCCCCCATTTGTGGTACAGTCCTCTTGACACCACTGGGTTTCCGGGCTTGCTTCCTTCTCTTGCCCCTACCTCCACCAGGCTTAAAGCCTTTGGACTTGGTATCTACAAGCGCTTGAGACTTGCCCTTCTTGTAGATCCCCTCTGCCGCCTTCAGTTCAGTCAGGAGTTGTGCAAGAGAATAAGATAGTTTACCCATATTATAACTCATGCGAAACTGCTCAAAACTAGGGGTCAGAGACTGGAGTATGATGTCGACTTGCGTCTCAGCATCAATTTGAGCTCCTAGGATCTCAAGCTCATTCAACAGACCCATCATCTTAAGAACGTGCTCCCCTACGGGCGTTCCTTCAGACTGAGTAGTTGTCATGAGGATGTTGGGATATGTCCTTCGATCCTACGTGTGTAATCGATAATGTCATAAGGTCGTCTATGGATGTTAAATGATTATTCGATAATATTAATTGTTGGGAACAATATAATATTGATCTATAAATCATACCTACAGGGTCACACACGGACTTGATGATGTACTATGTAGCTTGTTAATTATATTGATTTAGAATCAATATTTACGTGGATTAATACATGCATGGGATGCATGGCTTGCATGGAATGCATGTCACATAGTGTGACATGGCATGCCACACAAGCAAGTGGGACCACATATCATGATTTGGCATGATTATGTGGAGGTTTCTTTTCATCTCCCCATTAACCACCATTACTTGTGCATTATGATGCACATAATGGGGGGGTTACATGGAGTGGTAAATGGACATGAATATAGACATGAAAATCTGATTTTCATATCACTTAATCACCACCCACGAAATTCACAAATGAAAGAGAGAAAAGAGGTTGTTCTTGGAGAATCAACTCGATCAAGCAAGCAAGTAATCATCCGGGTTCGTGTGCAACACGTAGAGGCCGGGCCATTTGTGCGGCTTAAACATCCGGGCGATCTAGACAAGAGAAGTGACGAGGTCATTCACAAGGAGAGCTTCGAGAGGCTGATCCATTTGAGGTGGTTCAATCGACTCAACACCACCTCAACGACATCAACTAATCACTTCGTCACCATAAGTAAGTAATCGTTGAACCTTATATATATATATATATATTGGATGTGTATATATATATGTTTATATGTGTTCTTATACACATTAAGTGTGCACTAAGATCATGGCATAGTAGATCTATTGCTTTACACGCTTCCGCACACACGGTATATCGATCGGATCGGTATACCGGTACCTACAATTGGTATCAGAGCCAGGTTTCGTGCACACTTTTGTGTTGGACACGAAGGTTAAATCAACATAATTGACTTATTTGTTTAATTGTGATTATGTGATTAGATGTAAGACCGGCCACCGTTAGTGGTCGGGTGAATGAAATTGTCGTTTTTTACGTTTCGATTGGCCATAGTTTTGGAGGGCTGCGTCCCTTGGAATCATTTGTAATAGATAGGTTTTCTATTTCAATTTGTATTGTTCAAACTTGTAAGCGATGGACTTGGTCCATGGTTCGATGGAGGATCTCGGCTCTCCGGCGAAAACGAGAAGAAACGAAGCAAAACGAAGCCAAACGAAGCAAACCGGGCTGCTGGAGCCAAACGGCGGTCGCCGTTTGAGCTCCGGCGGGCGCCGTTTTGATTCGGCGCGCGCCGTTTTGGAAACGGCGACCGCCGAAAGGCCTTTTTTGGGGCAGATGGGTTTTTTGCCTTTTCGGCGGGCGCCGTTTTGGAAACGGCGACCATCGGTGGTGTTCAGCGACCGCTGGTTGTAAAACGGCGGGCGCTGTTCGTGGTTTTTGAGGTAATGACTTGTTTTGACCAAAATCGGCGAGCACGGAACTAAAACGGAGGGCGAGGACCAGTCCAGAAGATGTTCAAGGCTTTTGTTATTACTTTAATTCTTTTCGTTTGAGAGTTGTGAGGTTCTAGGGGCCTTTCGATTTCGTATTTATTTGCTTTGCTAGTTATAGGATGTTTTATGTTATAAATGTTCAACTTACATATAAACACCTATGCGTGCAAGTTCCCAAAATAATGAGTATAATGTCTTGTCCAAAAACATCACACTCATGAAGCCCTCGATCATAAGTTGGTAGGTCCGCCTCAGCGGGGTACTACTTGTTATCTTGGGATAAGTGGGAGTAAGGGTTAGACCCTTACACGTGACTTTGGTTTTCTCATCGATAGATCCACTGCAGGCGTGGCTATCGAGACATGAGATGAGAATGGGATTCTCATCGACCGAGAGTGATATTAGATATCATTGACATGGGTGTGTCTACCTATCTTGAAATACTTAAGTGCGGACTCAGTCGGCTTAAAGATTTGCAAGATGAGGATCTCGGAATCGTTTTGTTTTAAGGGACAATGATATTGGATATCAATTGAACAAAATGAAATAAATAAGTACAATTGTTAGACAACCTTATTTGTTTACCGCTTTGTGGATGTTTACATACTTTAGTTATCTTTCTTTTATAGTTTATCATGTCAAATATCAACTCAATTCAAGTTTGGTTCAATTCTTGATTATGAAAAATTGAACAAATTTTCTTGATTCACAACGTAATTTGAGGATGGTCCTCAAATACGAAGACAAGGAAAATGTGTTAGATAACCACATCCTAAGATATCATTGAACAACTCAATATCATGTTCGGAGAATATGCAATGATTGAGCGGTTCGATGTGACCAGGGTCATCGCTTCAGCTAGGCTGGAAAAATGGAAATCTATGGGATCACATGTGCAACAAATGATTGGATTATTTGTTTCAAGTGACCGCCTAGATTTTTCCTATGATGATTATTTGGCAACCGATTTCATACTTCAATTTCATGATGGTTATAATGCCTTTAGGCTAAAATTTCCATATGAATGGTTTGAAGAAATCGCTTCGTGAGCTCCACGGGATGCTCAAGGCTCCTGAGCCGGCGATAGAGAAGGACCCTAAGAGGGAAATTCTTATGATATGGGATAGGGTATTCAAAAGAGCATGGGCAAGAAGGCTACTAGGGTTCCCAGGGAATCTCAATGCGTCTACTGCAAAAGTGTTGGACACTACTTGCAAACATATAAAAGTTCATATTTTATTCAATTTCAAAACAAATGCCTAATTTGTCTTTCATTTGATGGATTATAAGGTTAGGATTATTTACACCTCGGGGAGTGATTTAATCCAAAACACTTAAGTTCATCAATGACACAAATTAGAGACTTTCGAGCCATTGGATGGCGTGAATCGATTGTCTGGTTGGCTCCCTCATATTTTATGAGAGATAGGGCTTCAATTGCATGATAATATCGCTGGTTAGAAAACTTCAATTTTTCACTTACGATTTATCACGTTTTGACATTGAGATAATTTTGAATGGAAATTTGAATGAGATTCAATTATTGGGAATAATTGAATTTGCCCAAAGTTCAAAGAAGATGTGAAGAACGGGGTTGCTTCATCTTCAAGTATTAATGATATAGACATTAAACTTCACAAATTCTACTTCTTGGGTATTGGATGCCAAATGTGGTTCTCACATTTTATGTGGAGGAACTACATAGAAGTATAAGTTTGGTGAATAGAGATGTCGATCTACGGGCAAGAAATGGAGCGAAGGTCGCTGCATTAGCCGTATGATCATATGATGTTGTTTTGCCTTAGGGCCCTGTTTTAGTATTATAACTATGTAATTTCGTACCTTCAATAAACAATGAATATTGGTTCAGTATTAGATACTGATGGATTAGTTTTTCACTATTAAATAGTTTGGTAACTATTTTAATTGTGAATTATTCTTTGTTGTGGTACGATTATTATATTGTTTATGTATACTTTAAACTTGACAAATCATATATATCATTAAGACCAAAGACCAAGTCGAATAAGTATCGATGAGACATAACTGAAACATTGTTGATTAGATCAAATCAAAATCTAAACATGTAACGAAGCTTCTTTTAGAAGGAATTTTAGAATCATTTGACTTGGAGTCATTTGATACATGTGAATGATGTGTGATTGAAAAGATAACAATGTCATCTTTCTTGGAGAAAGGAGAACATGTGAGTAATTAGGGATGATCCATACTGATGTATGTGGAACCTATTAGTTCACAAGCACATGAAGGTTATGTTTCGGAAAAGAGAAAACAAACTATATTAGATATAGTTCGACCATTCGATGAGAGGTCTAAATGAACTACTGGTCTCTTTTGGGAACACACAATTCTAGACTTCAACTTATACACTGAATAGGACGATGTCAAAAGCTGTTGATAAGACACCATACTAGGTATGGAAAGGGAGGGTCCTAAATTGTTTTCATCAAAATTTGAGGTTCTAAAAGCTTCTCTGGTGAGATTTATCTCTATAGAGCTTGAACTCAAATGGGATAAAAGTTTCTTTATGGTATCCATAAGAAACTCGAGGGTACAACTTCTACAATCTATCTGAGAACAATATTTTGTTGCTCGAGATAGTGATTTTCTTGAAAAGAGTTATCTTTCCTAGAAATTCAGTGGGAGCTCGGTTGTTTTGAACGAGGTTCAAGTGAAACAACCAATGATGAATACTCAAGACTGGGTTGAGAGTATTCTTATGGTTTTGAAAGCCATACCAACCCTCGTAGGTCCGAAAGGCATAAATCTATCTCTATTATTCAAATACTTAGATATTGTGACCAATGAGAGATATGAATTCATGCTTTTGGAAAGCGGTGAACCTTCGACCTAATTCCAAGCTATGACGAGTCCAGCTACTAAAATTGGCATGGTGCCATGAAATCTGAGATGATATCAATATCTGATAATCAAGTTTGGAACTTGATATATTTGCATCACGGGGTTAGACCCAATGAATGCTAATAGATCTTTAAGATCTAAACAGACAGATGGAAAACCTAGGGTTTTCAAGCAAGGTTGATGGTAAAAGTTTTATTCACGAGGTGGATTATGAAAAAACTTTCACCAATTGCTTTGATTAGATCATTCAGATTATCTTAGCCATTACTACTCATCTTGATAATGAGTTATGGTAATATTGGATGTTAAAACTAACTTCTTGAATTGGATTCTAGAAGAGGCTGTGTTTTAACACAGCCAAAGAGTTTTATCGATCATAATAAGGCTGAGAAATTATGCAAGCTTATAGTTCTATTTATAAAGAATGCATATCAGAGTAGCAATCTTCAGTTCAATGAATCCATACTGGGTTTTGGATTTCAGAGGAACTCGGAAGAGTCTTGTTTTACAAGAAGATCAGTGGGAGTTACGTTGTATTAATTGTGTTGTATGTCGGTGACATACTCTTTATTGGAAACAATGTTTCTATGCTTAATTCTATTAAAGAATGGCTTGGAAATTGTTTTTCAATAAAGGATCTTGGAGAAGCACAGTACATATTGGGCATCAAGATCTGTCGGAACAGATCGAAAAGGATGTTTGGACTTAGTCAAGCCACCTATATTGATAAGGTGCTTGACAGGTTCAGAATGAAAGACGCCAAGAAGGGTCTCATTCCAATGACTCATGGTACATCTCTGAGCAAGAGGCAGTGCCCTTCGGGACCTGATGAGCAAAGGAAGATGGAAAACATTCCTTATGCTTCGGCAATAGGGTCTATAATGTACGCCATGATATGTACACGACCGGACGTATCGTATGCTTTGAGCATGGCGAGTCAGTTTCAAGGAAACCCAGGTGAGGCGCATTAGACTGCGACCAAGAATATTCTTATGTACCTTAGATTGACAAAAGAATATTTTGTTGTCTTTGGAAGACAAAAAGAGTTGATATTAACAAGCTGTTTGAATGCTAACTTCAAAACAAACTAAGATAATTTCCGATTTTAATCTGGTTATATCTTTTGTCTGGTTAAAGGTGATATTTGCTGGAATAGTTCCATGCAATGCAATATAGCTGATTAAACTACAAAAGCTGAGCACAGTATTGCATTGGATGCAGTAATGTTGGAAGTTAGGATTTGAAAGTTCTTGAATGAACTAGGTGGCGTAACTAGCTCAGCCCATCCGATAGTTCTCTATTTATAGTAGAGTTATCGCGCAAGCCAATGAGCTAGGAATCACCACAAGTCTAAAACTGGTGCTCAGGAAGTTCCACATTATCTGGGAGATAGTTTTGTGGAGACATCGAGATAATAAATTTGCAACTTTTGGTAAGGTTGCAAACCCGCTTTCTAAACCTCTCCAGCAGTTTAAGCTTGAGGCTTTCACGACTGAAATAGAGATCAGACATCTTAGAGATGGGTTGTGATTTCTATTACTGTATTAGATACTTTTGGAGATTTGGTAGACATTCTCTCATATGTATAATACATATTTCTTCATATAAATATGGTTTAATTTATATGAATTGTCCAAATGATTAAGTAATATCGATTGGGTTATGAGGTCGACTTACCGCATAATGAAGTCCCAATGGTTGAACTGATATACTTGAATCATATGCTTGTTCCTAGTTCGTATAATCGAGTACGGACAAACCGATAATACAAAGAACTAGATTGTAATGTGTACTATAGCGCCGCTTCATGGGCTAGTGATGTGGGACATCGAGTACAATTACATAGATATTAGCTGGGAGCTAATGATCGAACAGACCCGACTGGAATAGTATTTAAGATTTCGAGTCATAATACTATTTCATTGACTGTCGAGCAATTTCCTCTGACCTGAGTAGTCCAGAGTGATTCCATTGTGAAATGATGTACTTTGATACAAGTAAACGCCTTTCGTAAAAGGAGGTTATAAAACTTGTTATTGGGTATATCAGGAAGCAAGTGGGAGAGCTTGGATTGACAAGATGGGATTGTCCTCCATTTTATAATGGGAAACATGTCTTACCGGCCACTTGGAGAGTCGAGACTGTGGAAAATACGTGGCCACGTCCAGATTCGTATCATAGTGATAAATCTGGTTTTACAGTCTGTCTCAAAGTCCAAGAAAGGTTTGAACCGATTGAGGATGACTCGAGTCTTGCCTCAAGTTCAAACTTAGACATAAAGTGACAAAAGGAAGTTGGCAGCACACTGGCTCTGAAGGCCAAGTGGGAGATTGTTGGGATATGTCCTTCGATCCTACGTGTGTAATCGATAATGTCATAAGGTCGTCTATGGATGTTAAATGATTATTCGATAATATTAATTGTTGGGAACAATATAATATTGATCTATAAATCATACCTACAGGGTCACACACGGACTTGATGATGTACTATGTAGCTTGTTAATTATATTGATTTAGAATCAATATTTACGTGGATTAATACATGCATGGGATGCATGGCTTGCATGGAATGCATGTCACATAGTGTGACATGGCATGCCACACAAGCAAGTGGGACCACATATCATGATTTGGCATGATTATGTGGAGGTGTCTTTTCATCTCCCCATTAACCACCATTACTTGTGCATTATGATGCACATAATGGGGGGGTTACATGGAGTGGTAAATGGACATGAATATAGACATGAAAATCTGATTTTCATATCACTTAATCACCACCCACGAAATTCACAAATGAAAGAGAGAAAAGAGGTTGTTCTTGGAGAATCAACTCGATCAAGCAAGCAAGTAATCATCCGGGTTCGTGTGCAACACGTAGAGGCCGGGCCATTTGTGCGGCTTAAACATCCGGGCGATCTAGACAAGAGAAGTGACGAGGTCATTCACAAGGAGAGCTTCGAGAGGCTGATCCATTTGAGGTGGTTCAATCGACTCAACACCACCTCAACGACATCAACTAATCACTTCGTCACCATAAGTAAGTAATCGTTGAACCTTATATATATATATATATTGGATGTGTATATATATATATGTTTATATGTGTTCTTATACACATTAAGTGTGCACTAAGATCATGGCATAGTAGATCTATTGCTTTACACGCTTCCGCACACACGGTATATCGATCGGATCGGTATACCGGTACCTACAGAGGACTCTCATGGCTTCTTGCCTTGCCGCACGATCTTGCTCCCCAAACATCTCCTTGAGGTTAAACATCATATCATAGGCAGTGTCCATCGACTCATGTTGGGTTTGGAGTACATTTGACATGGAAGCCAAAATATAACACCTAGCCATTTCATCAGCCTTTTTCCACTTCCGATATGTTAGTTTTTCCTCATCAGTTGAGGCAGCCGTGGGCTCAGCAGGGCATACTTCATGGAGTACAAACTTGTACTCCTCCGAAGTTAGGACAATGTCTAAATTTCTCTTCCAATCAATATAGTTGGGGCCAGTGAGCTTATGCTCCTTGAGTATCATAGAAAGTGGGTTCATAGCTATTCTCTAAACCTATAAGCACATTTAAACAAACAATCAATTTAATATCCGATATTATCTCCCTCAAATAATATCATTAAATTACTAATCACATCTAAAATCCCATCAGGTAAGGCAAGCCACGTGGTGTGGACGTTTACCCACCCAAATGATTTAGCAATTAGGTTTTCTTTGGTCATACATCACTTATAGCGTAACCTCGTGGGGAGGAATACTATAATGCGTATCTAAGTGTAAACCATTACTCAGCACCAAAGTAAATCGTTTGGAATTGCTATATCACCGCAAGCCACGTGGTGTGGACGTTTACGATAACTTCACAACTCTTCACAATTCCTTAAAACTGTCTACATCAATTAATCCAAAATCCGTTAGTATAGCAAGCCACGTGGTGTGGACGTTTACTACACTAAGAGACTTTTATAATTGACTCCCAATTACGAGATCCATTCGATTTTCGTAAATCAAGACGCGGAGAATCATAAGTGAAACTCGAAGTTTCTAACCAGTGATTCACCATGCGAACAACCCTATCTCTCATTAGATGAGGGAGCCGAGCAGACAATCGATCCATCTATCAAAGAATGGTACGACTGCCTCTAATTTGTGTCATCCACATGACCAAGTGGCTTTGGCTCCATTCCACTCCCCGGGGTGAGAATGAGTCGACTTGAAGTCAGTTTCAGAAAGACAAATTAGGCATTGTTTGATAAACTTGATCAATGTTTCTTGTAAAAGGAATTACAAGAATTCTCCTCCAATGACATATCTATATGAACTTCGAAAGCTCATAAATGTCACCAAGAGAACAGTAATGGAGACCATGGGAATGTTTCCATCCCCGCTCCCACTTAGCTTTTTATAACAAAGGGATACACTATCTAATGCATAATTAAACACATAAGCATGCATACAAGTAATAAAGCACATATCACATAGTCAAAATAAGCTAGAAAATTATTTTCCGACTATCATGGCTTTATTCCATCTCCGTATGCGTCTTCTAGTCTTCAGTCTTCGTTCTTGAATGCTCCATGTGACGAGAATATTAATCCCAATATTTAAATCTATTTATTTTTAATAAATCCAAAAGATACTCAATTCGAAAATTAAGTCAATCGAATAAATCAAAAATAAAATTAAATATTATTAATATTTCTATTTATTTATTTTCCTTTCTAATTCTATTAAATCTCTAGAATAATCTATCCAAGTCAAACTTGGAATATTCTAGAAGACTTCTATAATAGAATAAGGAAATAAAATAAATTAGGACTCTTCTACTTTCCAAGATTAATTAATTTCCACTTCTATGAAAACTCCCATAAAATAGGAATAATCATTTAGGAAATAAATCAATCCTAAATTAACTTTTATTCCTTTCCAATTCTATTAAATCTCTAGGATCCTATTCCAAGTAGAACTCGGAATACTCTAGAAGACTTCCATAATAGAATAAGGAATAAAATTAATTCCAATTAATTCTTTTCCTAATCCATGAGAATTCCCTAAAATAGGAAAACTCAATTAGGAAAACCGAATCAATTAGGTAAGTAGAATCTAGGTAGGATTAGGAGTAGCATGGGTTGGGGATCCCCGCACCACCCCCACCGTCGACCACCACCACCGCCGGGCACCACCGCCGCCGCCCCTTAGCCACGCGCCACCACCACTGGTGGCCGGCGTGGCCCGGAAACCCTAGCGGGCAGCCCCGGGCGTGGGGTCGATCGATCCTCATGGGGATCGATCATGGGGATGATCGACCCCCCCGGTTTTTCGTCCTCTTCGTCTTCTTCGTCTCATGGGTTCTCCGGCGGTCGTCTCGGCATCGATCCAACGTAAATAAATTACAAGAAATAAATTTACAATTCCGGTATCGATTCTATACATGAAATCGACCCTATACATTTTCCGGAAAAACATAGAACGTAATAATAAATCTTAAATTCGGTCAACCCCCGAATTTTTACTATTACAAGCATTCATCCACACAAAACGAATCTCGACATGTCCGAGAGTTTAATAAACGAACAATCATGGTAAATTAAATAGCAATTAATTAAACGAATAATTAACAATTAATTTCAACCATGATAGTCGGAATCCCTGCAAGGTAGAACGCAATTGAACACATACATGAACACGAAACCAAACGCTCTGATACCAATTGCTGGAATTCGGTATCCCGGGGTATCAAAAAAAAATTGTGGAACCGATAACCCCGACCGAAATCCCATCGCCGGAGAACCAACCGCGAACCACCGCACGACCCGAGGCTCGACCGAGCACCGCACGGGCGAACCCGCGCGCCCAGCCGAGCCCCCGCACGGGGCTCGCGATCGCTCTCGTAGCGATCGCTGGGATCGCTCGTAGCGATCCCCGGGCTGCTCGCAGCAGCCCCGCAGCGGGTCAGCGAACCCGCTGCTCGCATGGGGTTAGCCCCGTGCGCCTCTGCTACGGGAACTCCCGTAGCGCGCACGAGGCAGCTGCGGGTCACCCCGCAGCGATCCCGCGATCGAGCTCACGGGCTCGATCGCCCCCCGGCGTCCAGCCGGGGCTTCATGCGTGCCCGGCGATCGAACCCTAGGTTCGATCGCCACCCCCTCGGCTCCCAGCCGAGGGTTGCCCTCGATCCCGGCGGGGATCCCTAGACCGCCGGCGGTCCGGTGGTTCACAACCACCACCGCCCGGTCTATCCCCGTCCCCGGTCTCGTTGTTTCTCGGATCGCGCGTTCATGTATGTATCACAATCAATTCACATAAAATCAAAGAAGGGAGTATGATTTTTACCTTTTAATTCGTTGTGCGGAGAAACGAATCTAAGTTGATGACCTTACGATCTTCCCACGTATTCCTTGCACTAGCTTGAACGTCGGGTGGGCGACGATCCTCCAAGCTTATGGATCCTCTTCAACTCTTTAGAACTATCAAGTATTGATATTCTTGTCTTATTAAAAAGTGAAGACCATGTAGTGCTTTTATAGGCTACGTAGGGGATCTAAAGGAGGTGGAATATTGGGCTTCCAATATTAATGATTAAATTGAGCCCAAGCCCAAATCTATTAATCTCCCATTAATATTAATTAATTTATTTTCCACTATATAAATTAATTGCACTCCCAATATTAAACCATATTATATCAAATAATATTTCTCCGGTAGTATTATTTATTCCGTGTATTTAAGATTTAAATATCCATGAATAAAATTAATTTATTGCTAATTAATTTATTCATCTCTTGAATCCGAGACTAGTACCATTCAACCTTAATTATTGTGCGGAACGAATCCACTCATGAGGTTTACACAATAATTCCTTTTGAACTCATCTCGGGGATATTATCAACCCTTCCGGGATACACTGTCCGGTCAATCATTCACGGCATGCCATATATAAAATATAGTGACCCAACTTAACCGGTAATTAACCCAATAATTAAATCGGTTAATTCCTTTGGTAAATCAAAGTCACTTATATTGAATATACACACCCGCAACAATATCGGGGATTAAGAATATAATACACTGAGACTCGAATCGATTATCGCCGGCAATCCTAATCGATGAATCTCAACGATCCGCTCAATACACCAAGTGTACAAGTGTGATAAAATAATTAAGATAAATTATTTTCTCTCTCACACAACGACTATACCGATGGATTGGTCCGGGTCCATCTAGGTCGTGAGCCACTGTTTGATTAAATACGAGTAACCGATAGTATGATCTTCTGTGTGCGCATGCAACACCATACTAACTACAACGTATAGAATCTAGGACTATGATTTGCATATATTTAATTAAAAGCAAACAATTGTTTATTAATTTAATAGATTAAATGCTATGATCGGGAGTTTACCGTTACTCAAATCTAGACATTAAGTACACAACTCCAACAATTTTTTCTAAGTGGTTATTCTAGAGAAAATCACACACAACTTGTGTCCATTAATTCAACTTGTTTTTCTCACCTATAAATATAAGCCAGCAGATAAATAAGTTTCATAATTCTAACAGGTCCAGTAGAACCGTAAGTGTTTAATATATTTATACATGATCATAATAATGAAACTCGATTATGAAAACATACGGAGAAAGATGCACACATTTTGGAGAATATGAAGAGGATAGAATTTTTTTTTCTTTTTGGTTAATTTATGCAATTGGCTCGATGACGATAATATTACAATGTTTTCTGTAAATGTTATTTTCCAAATTGTATATTGATAATTTGATATTATTTTCTGTAATTGTTGATGCATGAATTTCAATTTTTCTCCTTATTTCTTGTTCTTCAGTAAAAGTATTTTTATTTTTTTGCATTCTTAATGTTAATTATGAAAATATTAATTTAGTTATTGTTAAATATAAAGGGTATTTATAATATTTAAAAATATAATTGTTGACAGAGGTGTTAAAATATGACTCGAATCCGTATGAATTTTATTTAAGAAAATTAGAATTATATTTAATATAATATAATTCTATTCCTTATGGATTTAGGAGTCATATATTAGGAAAAAGGGTTTATTCCTATTCCTATTGGTAACCTAATTTATGGGTTTTCTACACCTATAAATAGGGATCTCCATAGACACAATTAGAACACGAGTTAACACAAGTTAATACCATCATAGAGAGAGATAATATTGTGTGAGATTAGAGGGTTTTAGAGTGGATATCAATCCTTGTAATCGTGAGGCAATATTATAGTGAAAGTTCTCGTCGTTCCTCCCGTGGTTTTTCCCGATTTGGGTTTCCACGTAAATTCCTTGTCTTCTTTTCTTGTCTCATTCTTTATTTATTGTTGAGTTATATTCGGGGTTCCGCATATTGTTCGTACTATACATCGTCGTTCTACAACAAGTGGTATCAGAGCTTTGGTTTCGATGGCGAGCGTGAGGTACGATCTACCGAATTTAAGTCTCAACACGAGGTTTCCTATTTGGCAATACAAGATGAGGTTAGTCCTCAGATCTCTTAAGCAAGAGATTGTTCTACTTGGTATTGACAACAAGCCGAAAGACATGAAGCATGACGAGTGGGTGGAGCTCGATCAGATGGCTATGGCGACCATAGGGCTTCATGTTTCGGATTCGTTGACTGAGGAAACGACGGAGGCGAAGACCGCAAAGGAATTATGGGAGTTGATGGAATCGATGTGCGTTGAGAAAACGGTGTCCAGCAAGCATCACTTGAAGAGAAGTCTCTACTTCCTCAAGATGGCAGAGGGGTCGTCGATTCAAGACCATGTAGCGAGATTCAAGGAGCGTGTAGCTGACCTTGGGAAAATTGGCGTGAAGATCGAAGATGATGATCTTGCGTTTTGGATGTTATGCTCGCTACCCCCCTCCATGGCGGCTTTTCGGGACACGCTTCTCTATGGACGAAATAGTCTCACGTTTAAAGACGTAACTTCGGCTCTCTCGTCAAGGGAAAACGTACAAAGGATGGAGTCCAACAAGGATGGTATGCCCGATGTGGGTGAAGGACTTAGCGTCCAAAAGAAGTACCGTGATAAAGGGAGCGACTCGGGGAATTCGAAGTCGCGACACGGGAATAAGGAGTGTTTCTATTGCAAGAAGAAGGGACACATAAAGTCGGAGTGCTACGCGTGGAAGAAAAAGGAGAGAAACAACAATAATTCCGGTAATCGGAATTCCGGTGACGTTGGATTAGTAGATGGGAATTTCTATGGAGAACTACTAATGGCTCTAGGCGAGAACTCCAACTTTTGTGGTGATTGGATCTTAGACTCGGGTTGCTCGTTTCATATGTGTCCGGACCGGTCGTTGTTCGAGACATATGAATCTTTGGAGCATGGTGCGGTGTTCATGGCTAATGACACCTCGTGCAAGGTCGAAGGGATTGGAAATATCCGCTTGAAGATGTTCGATGGCACGGTGCGCACGTTAGGCGAGGTAAGACATGTCCCTGACTTGAAGAGGAATTTGATTTCCTTGAGTACCCTTGAAATGAAGTGTTGGAGTTGTGTACTTAATGTCTAGATTTAAGTAACGGTAAACTCCCGGCCATAGCATTTAATCTATTAAATTAATAAACAATTGTTTGCTTTTAATTATTATTAATTAAATATATGCAAATCATAGTCCTAGATTTTATACGTTGTAGTTAGTATGGTGTTGCATGGGCACACAGAAGATCATACTATCGGTTACTCGTATTTAATCAAACAGTGGCTCACGACCTAGATGGACCCGGACCAATCCATCGGTATAGTCGTTGTGTGAGAGAGAAAATAATTTATCTTAATTATTTTATCACACTTGTACACTTGGTGTATTGAGCGGATCGTTGAGATTCATCGATTAGGATTGCCGGCGATAATCGATTCGAGTCTCAGTGTATTTTATTCTTAATCCCCGATATTATTGCGGGTGTGTATATTTAATATAAGTGACTTTGATTTACCAAAGGAATTAACCGATTTAATTATTGGGTTAATTACCGGTTAAGTTGGGTCACTATATTTCATATATGGCATGCCGTGAATAATTGACCGGACAGTGTATCCCGGAAGGGTTGATAATATCCCCGAGATGAGTTCATAAGGAATTATTGTGTAAACCTCATGAGTGGATTCGTTCCGCACAATAATTAAGGTTGAATGGTACTAGTCTCGGATTAAAGAGATGAATAAATTAATTAGCAATAAATTAATTTTATTCATGGATATTTAAATCTTAAATACACGGAATAAATAATACTACCGGAGAAATATTATTTGATATAATATGGTTTAATATTGGGAGTGCAATTAATTTATATAGTGGAAAATAAATTAATTAATATTGATAAGGATTAATGGACTTGAGCAGTGGGCTCAATTTAATCTTCAATATTGGAAGCCCAATATTCCAACTCCTTTAGATCCCCTACGTAGCCTATAAAAGCACTACATGGCCTTCATAAATAATGAGAAAAAATATTATCATACTTGATACTCTAGAGAGTTGAAGGAGATCCATAGGAGTTCGATAGATCGTCGCCCACCCGACGTTCGAACGGAGTGCAAGGAATACGTGGGAAGATCCAAAAGGTCTTCAACTTGATTTCGTTTCTCCGCACAACGAATCAAAGGTATGATCATAAACTCCTTCGTGTGAATTTATGTGAATTAAATTGTGATACATGCATGAACACACGATCCGGGAAAATGACGATCTTCGGGGACGGGGATTCGAGATCCCCGGCGAAGGATCGAGAGAACCCTCGGCTGGGAGCCGAGGGGGTGGCGGTCGAGCCTAGGGCTTCGACCGCCGGCAGCGGCCACGCGAGGGGAGCCCCGGCTGGACGCCGGGGCGAGCGATCGACCTAGGGTCGATCGCTGGGGGCTGCCGTGGCTTCGCGCCGCGGCTGGGCGCTCCCTCCCCGGTCGGTGGTGGCGGTGAGTCGCCGGACTCACCGCCGGGGGCTGCTAGGCAGCACCACGCGATCAACATCGATCGCGAGCCCGCGGTGGGGCTCGGCTAGGGTTTCGGCCGCGGGTTCATCCCGCGGCGACTCTCCGGTTGAGCTCCGGATATCGTGGTGGTCGTGATCGGTTTCCGGCGACGGGATTTCGGTCGGGGTTATCGGTTCCGCAATTTTTGATACCCCGGGATATCGATTTCCAGCAATTGGTATCAGAGCGTTTGGTTTCGTGTTCATGTATGTGTTCAATTGTGTTCTACCTTGCAGGGATTCCGACTATCATGGTTTAAATTAATTATTCGTTTAATTAATTGCTATTTAATTTTTGCCATGATTATTCGTTATTAAACTCTCGGACATGTCGAGATTCGTTTTGTGTGGATGAATGCTTGTAATAGTAAAAATTCGGGGGTTGACCGAATTTAGATTTATTATTATTGTTCTATGTTTTCCGGAAAGTGTATAGGGTCGATTTCATGTATAGAATCGATACCGGAATTGTAAATTTATTTCTTGTAATTTATTTACGTTGGATCGATGCCGAGACGACCGCCGGAGAACTCGTGTGACGAAGAAGACGAAGAGGACGAAGAATCGGGATCGATCAAACCCCTTGATCGACCCCAATCGATCGACCCAAGGGGAGGGGGCCGATCGTCCTCGGCTAGGGCTGCCGCCGGCGACGGTGGCGGCTGGGCTGGGCGGCGGTGCTCCTCCGGGGGTGGGCGGTCGAAGGTGGGGGTGGCGTGGGGTCTCCCGATCTCATGCTACTCCTACCTAGATTCTACTTACCTAATTGATTCGGTTTTCCTAATTGAGTTTTCCTATTTTTGGGAATTCTCATGGATTAGGAAAAGAATTAATTGGAATTAATTTTATTCCTTATTCTATTATGGAAGTCTTCTAGAGTATTCCGAGTTCTACTTGGAATAGGATCCTAGAGATTTAATAGAATTGGAAAGGAATAAAAATTAATTTAGGATTGATTTATTTCCTAATTGATTATTCCTATTTTATGGGAATTTTCATAGTAATGGAAATTAATTAATTTTGGAAAGTAGAAGAGTCCTAATTTATTTTACTTCCTTATTCTATTATAGAAGTCTTCTAGAATATTCCAAGTTTGACTTGGATAGATTATTTTAGAGATTTAATAGAATTAGATAGGAAAATAAATAAATAAAAATATTAGTAATATTTAATTTTATTTTTGATTTATTCGATTGACTTAATTTTCGAATTAAGTATCTTTTGGATTTATTAAAAATAAATAGATTTAAATGTTGGGATTAATATTCTCGTCACATGGAGCATTCAAGAACGAAGACTGAAGACTAGAAGAAGCATACGGAGATGGAATAAAGCCATGATAGTCGGGAAAATAATTTTTCTAGCATTATTTTGACTATGTGCTATGTGCTTTATTGCTTGTATGCATGCTTATGTGTTTAATTATGCATTAGATAGCGTATCCCTTTGTTATAAAAAGCTAAGTGGGAGAGGGGATGGAAACATTCCCATGGTCTCCATTACTGTTCTCTTGGTGACTCTTATGGACTTTTGAAGTTCATATAGATGTGTCATTGGAGGAAAATTCTTGTAATTCCTTTTACAAGAAACATTGATTAAGTTTATCAAACAATGCCTAATTTGTCTTTCTGAAACTGACTTCAAGTCGACTCATTCTCACCCCGGGGAGTGGAATGGAGCCAAAGCCACTTGGTCATGTGGATGACACAAATTAGAGACATTCGTACCATTCTTTCGAAGATGGATCGTTTGTCTGCTCGGCTCCCTCATCTAATGAGAGATAGGGTTGTTCGCATGGTGAATCACTGGTTAGAAACTTCGAGTTTCACTTATGATTCTCCGCGTCTTGATTTACGAAAATCGAATGGATCTCGTAATTGGGAGTCAATTATAAAAGTCTCTTGGTGTAGTAAACGTCCACACCACGTGGCTTGCTATACTAACGGATTTTGGATTAATTGATGTAGACAGTTGTAAGGAATTGTGAAGAGTTGTGAAGTTATCGTAAACGTCCACACCACGTGGCTTGCGGTGATATAGCAATTCCAAACGATTTACTTTGGTGCTGAGTAATGGTTTACACTTAGATACACATTATAGTATTCCTCCCCACGAGGTTACGCTATAAGTGATGTATGACCAAAGAAAACCTAATTGCTAAATCATTTGGGTGGGTAAACGTCCACACCACGTGGCTTGCCTTACCTGATGGGATTTTAGATGTGATTAGTAATTTAATGATATTATTTGAGGGAGATAATATCGGATATTAAATTGATTGTTTGTTTAAATGTGCTTATAGGTTTAGAGAATAGCTATGAACCCACTTTCTATGATACTCAAGGAATTTAACGCACTGGTTCCATACTGTGTGGGATGGAATAAAGAGTTAGACATTACTCAGACTGTAAAAGAGTACAAAGATGTGCTCAGTGAAACTTGTCCTCCTAGACCTACCATTAACTCAACTGATGAGGAAATAGTTGACTTTGAGAAGTGGGGTAGTGCTCTTGCATTAGCCGCTAATCATGATGTCATGCTTAAACTCAAGTTGATGTTTAGACATGATGTAAAAGCTAGAAAAGAGGCGATGAGGATACTCATAAAGGCAGTTGCTTCGAGGAAACGCTTGATCACGTTTTCGAGATGCTAGATCTTTTAGACGAGTTGAGACAGTATCAAGCTCTTATAGCCAAGGTCAAAGGTTTCGAACCTATAGGCTTACATAAGGGAAGGGAGAAGAAGACAAGGGAATCCAGTAGTCCTAAAGTACTTGGACCACGGGGAGGGATAAAGAAGCCTTCTGGCAAATATCCCCAAGGAAAACAGTCTGAGTACTGGGGGTCTATATCTTGTCCTCTCAAAGGTACGAATTTTTCTTTAGTCGTAAAAACATAGTCAGCGGTATTATCTACCAGAATTCTGGTGTGTAGATATGGAACCACTGACGGTATGTGCATTTTGAATGCAGGGGTTCCAGAAAACCCGGCGACTTAGAGAAGAAGAGTTCGAGTCTACACAGGCAAAAGCTGTGGAGGAGGCAGCTGTTGCGGTGGAAGACATTTATCTGCTTTAGTAGTTAAATAGGAGTTCATTTCAAGATTATTGCATTATGTACCCTTTATTTTAGAAAGAACGTTTTGTTCTGGATTTCTATTATTTATGAATGGATATTTTATTTCTTTAATCATTGGATGGTTTTGATAAGAAATAATGGCGTTATCTATTCTGGTACATTAGATAGCAATATATGAATGATAGATCCTAAGTCTACCACGATACAACGAACCGTTCTATAACTTGTTTTACTTGTTAGATATTTCTTTATTAATCATTATACTTGTGAATTCTTATACTTAGTAGTATTTTTCAAATAAGATTCAAATGGTCGAAATTGATTTGATCAATTATAGTTGAAGGAATGGACCTTCCGACCTAAGGATTGAATTTGGAGGATAATACGTCTAAGCAAACCTTTCTGGATAAAGGATAGAATTCAGACAAGTATTGGAAATGATTAGATATGCAGACATATGTGTAAATTAGAAAGGTACGAGTAATTCTCTCAAGAATACTCGGTGATGGATTAGAATACTTAATGTGCCATAAAAGCAAAGTGTTTTGACTAGTCAATGGACACAAAGCTATTATGGGGAACCATCAAAGTATATCCATTAGGAGCCTGCGACTCGGTCGTGGAGGCCATCACCTATCTAAATAACACATAGCGTAATCAAAGATTGGGATTCAATTCCAAAGGGCCGCACCATACACTTACGTGTAGAGATGGTGCGTTGTAAATAAGAAATGGAAATCTAATAGTAAAAGAACAAGTTGTTCGGAACTACCTATGTTCTATGGATATTCCTAGAGACAACGGCATATTATGGTTGTAGGATATCCTAGGTGAACAAAATGTTGTGTGTTCTATAGTACTATGAACCAGAGGGACGTCTCGTCCGATTCATAGAGGAAGACTATTAGATGAACCACAAAGCCTGAACTGACGTAATACCTTGAAATGAGAAAAAGGACAAAAGACTGGGAACCAGCCAAACCGAGTAGAAGTACACCACATACTGCACCTATTGTTATTACTGTTATACACCGGGACGCCATTGCAGTGGGAGGTTGTTGAACAACCATATATATTCATAAGACTAGAGGAGTTCGGACTCTGGATCTAGTAGACATGAAATCGATCCCTAGCTCTGCATAAGGGCAGTACTAGATCTAAATGAGCTTTCTTGGAGAACAATAAGGTTTATTGTTAAGAGGCTAGATCATTTAGAGTACAAGCTTAGTAAATCCATTTATGGATAGTAACAAAGCTATAAATCGTGGAACTTGCGAATTGATGAGAAAGTCCATTTGATGGATTCATCAAAAGGCAAAGACGAAAGGTGTATTAGAGACATAATGGAAACAAGGTGGTGTTTCTCGGAGATTTTATGTAGATAACATTTTGTCATTGGCAACAATGTAAAAATATTGTCAGACATAAAATGATGGTTGTCTAAATAAATCAAGATATAAGATTGAGAAGAAGTTAGAGCATGTTCTTAAGATCTTGTGATCTAGAGATAAGAACATTGTACTTCTCCTAGGCATCTTATACGATTAAGGTTTGTTTTAAACATGCATACTTCTGAGAAAGGTTATTGCCTTTCAGAGACAGAATATTCATCTATCTAAAGGATATGTGTTTCAAACACATGAAGGAGATAGATGAAGACAAAGCAGTTTCCTACACTTTGTGTGGAAATCCTTATAGATGCAATGTTGTAAAAAGACAACCTGATATCAACTATGCCGTTTGCGTAGTGGGAGGATATCAAAGTAATCTGGATAAGGGATGTTCGAATGCTGTAAGAGTGCTTTCATAGTGCTGACTTACGGAGCAAGACGAAATCTTCTTAGATTACAGTTTCTCAAATCCAAAAATCAAAGAAGGACCAGTGTAAGTCGATATCAGGCTATGTGTTCACTTTTAGAAAGAGGTGGAACCATGAAATGAAAGAGTGATAAGCATGACGCTTCTCAGACTCTCTCATAACCGAATAGCAGCCTCAGAGGCAGCGGAAGTTTTGGTTAGGTTCCGGGATAACCTCTAAGACTTGGATATGACTCTTGGTTTATCAAAGGCTATTACATAGCGGTGCATGGTAAACCGGAAGAAGTCATAAGTCTAAAAGTGATGATAACACATAGTGCAAGTACCACCTGATACGAGTCATCGTCGAGGGAGACGACGTAGTAGTCACCAAGATAACTTCAGAGCGGCAACCTAGATTGCTCACTCACATAGTACTTCACGGAAGTACACTTTAAAGCACGTGATGAGTATGGGAACCGGGAGTTTGGAGGAAATGACTAGACCTTAGTACAAGTGGGAGATTGTTGGAGTTGTGTACTTAATGTCTAGATTTAAGTAACGGTAAACTCCCGGTCATAGCATTTAATCTATTAAATTAATAAACAATTGTTTGCTTTTAATTATTATTAATTAAATATATGCAAATCATAGTCCTAGATTTTATACGTTGTAGTTAGTATGGTGTTGCATGGGCACACAGAAGATCATACTATCGGTTACTCGTATTTAATCAAACAGTGGCTCACGACCTAGATGGACCCGGACCAATCCATCGGTATAGTCGTTGTGTGAGAGAGAAAATAATTTATCTTAATTATTTTATCACACTTGTACACTTGGTGTATTGAGCGGATCGTTGAGATTCATCGATTAGGATTGCCGGCGATAATCGATTCGAGTCTCAGTGTATTTTATTCTTAATCCCCGATATTATTGCGGGTGTGTATATTTAATATAAGTGACTTTGATTTACCAAAGGAATTAACCGATTTAATTATTGGGTTAATTACCGGTTAAGTTGGGTCACTATATTTCATATATGGCATGCCGTGAATAATTGACCGGACAGTGTATCCCGGAAGGGTTGATAATATCCCCGAGATGAGTTCATAAGGAATTATTGTGTAAACCTCATGAGTGGATTCGTTCCGCACAATAATTAAGGTTGAATGGTACTAGTCTCGGATTAAAGAGATGAATAAATTAATTAGCAATAAATTAATTTTATTCATGGATATTTAAATCTTAAATACACGGAATAAATAATACTACCGGAAAAATATTATTTGATATAATATGGTTTAATATTGGGAGTGCAATTAATTTATATAGTGGAAAATAAATTAATTAATATTGATAAGGATTAATGGACTTGAGCAGTGGGCTCAATTTAATCTTCAATATTGGAAGCCCAATATTCCACCTCCTTTAGATCCCCTACGTAGCCTATAAAAGCACTACATGGCCTTCATAAATCATGAGAAAAAAGATTATCATACTTGATACTCTAGAGAGTTGAAGGAGATCCATAGGAGTTCGATAGATCGTCGCCCACCCGACGTTCGAACGGAGTGCAAGGAATACGTGGGAAGATCCAAAAGGTCTTCAACTTGATTTCGTTTCTCCGCACAACGAATCAAAGGTATGATCATAAACTCCTTCGTGTGAATTTATGTGAATTAAATTGTGATACATGCATGAACACACGATCCGGGAAAACGAGGATCTTCGGGGACGGGGATTCGAGATCCCCGGCGAAGGATCGAGAGAACCCTCGGCTGGGAGCCGAGGGGGTGGCGGTCGAGCCTAGGGCTTCGACCGCCGGCAGCGGCCACGCGAGGGGAGCCCCGGCTGGACGCCGGGGCGAGCGATCGACCTAGGGTCGATCGCTGGGGGCTGCCGTGGCTTCGCGCCGCGGCTGGGCGCTCCCTCCCCGGTCGGTGGTGGCGGTGAGTCGCCGGACTCACCGCCGGGGGCTGCTAGGCAGCACCACGCCATCATCATCGATCACGAGCCCGCGGTGGGGCTCGGCTAGGGTTTCGGCCGCGGGTTCATCCCGCGGCGACTCTCCGGTTGAGCTCCGGATATCGTGGTGGTCGTGATCGGTTTCCGGCGACGGGATTTCAGTCGGGGTTATCGGTTCCGCAATTTTTGATACCCCGGGATATCGATTTCCAGCATGAAGGGCTATAAACTCACTTGTAAAGGTGGAGTTTTAAGAGTTACTAAAGGTGGTTTGGTAATATTGCGAGGAAAGAGAAAGGCGAGTCGCCTTTATGTCCTCGATGGAAGCTCGGCGAAGGAAGTAACCGAGGTTGATAAAAGCTACACCGGAGAAGGTGGAGTTTATGAGGCTACCGAAGAGGCTTTGGTAGTGTTGGGAGGAGACGAAAAGGCGAGACGACCTTATGTCCTCCAAGAAGGCGCGGTGAAGGAAGTAACCGGGGCCGAAACCCGACTCTTGGTAGAAGAGTCTATCCGGCTTAGAGGCGCGCAACCAAGTAAGGCCGGAGTGACCAAGCTGATTAACGATGAAGCGGTGAACGAAGTAACCGTGGGAAAAACTAGGCTCTCGGGTGAAGAGTCTACACGACTAGACCATGTGCGGCTTGGGAATGTGAGGAAAGTCGACAAGAAGGATCGAGTGTTTCTCGATCTATGGAGTGTTTCTAAACCTGGTGAGCCATGTGCGCTTGGAAAGCGGGCGAGAGGGTATATCTCGAATTGGGCTCACAATTCGAAGAAGACACTCGGGTATGTACGTTCCGATTCATGGGGACCTTTGATGGTCCAGACTTCTAGGAACTAGGCCCGTTGGGGCATTTGGAGGAAGACGAGGGACGAGACTATTGAGGGCGATGTGATTTCGCTTTATGGTTTGATGTGCGATGAGATTTCGCATGCGCGATGGGATTTCGCGGCTTTGTGTTACATGTGATGTGATTTCACATGAGCGATGGGATTTCGCGGTTTCTCGTCAAGGTGGAGATTGTTAAAATATGACTCGAATCCGTAGGAATTTTATTTAGGAAAATTAGAATTATATTTAATATAATATAATTCTATTCCTTATGGATTTAGGAGTCATATATTAGGAAAAAGGGTTTATTCTTATTCCTATTGGTAACCTAATTTATGGGTTTTCTACACCTATAAATAGGGATTTCCATAGACACAATTAGAACACGAGTTAACACAAGTTAATAACATCATAGAGAGAGATAATATTGTGTGAGATTAGAGGGTTTTAGAGTGGATATCAATCCTTGTAATCGTGAGGCAATATTATAGTGAAAGTTCTCGTCGTTCCTCCCGTGGTTTTTCCCGATTTAGGTTTCCACGTAAATTCCTTGTCTTCTTTTCTTGTCTCCTTTTTTATTTATTGTTGAGTTATATTCGGGGTTCCGCATATTGTTCGTACTATACATCGTCGTTCTACAACAAGAGGTAATATAGTAAAAATCAATAAAGTAGAGAAATATTTATGAAATTAACTTGATTAATAGAATGTTTCACATAATATTTCGTTTTAGTTATAATTGGTAGCAAAGTGTAATACGAAGCAAACATAAAGTAAACAACTGTAATGATTTTCCGTTTAAGTAGATGAATGTAAAAATATGTAAAGCTTGAGTAAGTTTATGTAATATTCATTTATTATTTTTGATATTGTGTAATGTACTAATTTAATTCATTTCATGCAATTTCATACATATTTTTTTTTACTATAAATAAATGGAAAATTTTCAATAGTTGAACCACTCAAATTCGAAATAATTAAAATTTGGAAAAGAAGAATCGAATGGAAAAGAAGATGAGGATAACATTTGTTATGATCATTTTCTTCATGTTGATTGTATCAGCACAATCAGCGAGGAGGGTTGGTTATACATGTTTTGAACTTTGCCTCCATCGGCGGCATTGTCGTTTGCAACAATCATATGGATCGAGGGTATTTTGTTTTGGAAAGTGTGCTCTCTATTGTAGAGACGTAACTTAAAAATAATTGTGCAAATGTTATCAAAACAAAAAAATAAAACTGATGGAGATAACTATTTAATTATATATAATAAGTCATGTTATGGTACAAACAAGTATCATTATTTTGAAGTATTACTATTTTTAATATACTACTCTATAAGTGTCAACTAATGCTCTCACCTTCTTTGTATTTTGTAAATAATATAAAATTTGTTAATAAAAAAATAATTACACAATTATAATATTTATTAAATAATAAAAAATATTCTCTATGTTTCACAATAATATAATCTCTTTGTATTTAAATTTACCAAAAAAAGGTCATATTATTATAAAACAGAAAAATTATATTATAATACAAATACATGTATAGATTACATATACCAATATGATTATTTTAACATATAAATTCCAAAAATTATAAAATATTTTATTTTCTATAGACACATGCACGTGTGGAGAAAAAAAAATATTAGTCTCTCAAAAAAGTCAAATGTTGATTTGGTTCACTAAAAGGTTCAATTTTAATTTAGGTTTTTAAATCTAAAAAAATGTAGTTAATTTAGTCTAATTTAATCGAAAATTCAAAATTTCATTAAAAAAAATACATAATTCTTTTAGAAAAATTTTGTTGATTCAGCGCCACATAGATTTGTCATTTTGAATTAAAAATAATATTTTGGATTTAAAAATAACATTTAAATTTATATATTTAGAACTTATATTTTACTCCCTCCTATTTTCTTTTATATGTCCTATTATTCTGCACACAAATTAATAAAATAAAATAAATTCTATTTTACCCTTATTTAATGATTTGTATTTGGGAGATTTTGGATATAGGGTATTTTTTTAAGTTTCATTAGAATTAAAGGTAATCGTTTTTCCTAATTATAAATCAGAGGATAATTGATTAATTAATTATAAATTAAGGATAGTTTATATTAATTAAAGGTAATTAATAACATGTGGTTATTGCCCCTTTTCATAATTATAACTATATTATACTCTAATTAATAAAAAATGAAAATATAATAGATACTAAATTTTAAAATTTAGTTTATAAGGTATTAAATGTAATTTTATAAACTATACTTCCTTTTTTCCAAAATACTTCTTTGTATTTTGTAATATTAAATAATAAGCCAAAAAAATATCAATTCTTCTTCTCCCGTAGTTAATTTAATCTAATTTAATCGAAAATTCAAAATTTCTTTAAAAAAATACATAATTCTTTTAGAAGAATTTTGTTGATTCAGCGCCACATAAATTTGTCATTTTGAATTAAAAATAATATTTTAGATTTAAAAATAACATTTAAATTTATCTATTTAGAACATATATTTTACTCCCTCCCATTTTCTTTTATATGTCCTATTGTTCTGCACACCAATTAATAAAATAAAATAAATTTTATTTTACCCTTATTTAATGATTTGTATTTTGTAATATTAAATAATAAGCCAAAAAAATATCAATTCTTCTACCGTAGCTTACTTTTGATTTCTCTGAATATTTTTTACAATTATCAAATAAAAAAATATTTAATTAGTCTTCTCCATTATTCAGAAGCAATATATAAAAGCAAATTCAGAGTTCATCTTTACATAATATATATGGGCAATTCTACAGTGCATTGAAGGTACGATACTTTTTTTTCATTTCAACGATTAGATTTAATTAAGTAATATAAACCGTACAAATTTATTAAAGAATATACTCCCTCTATCCCCCAAGATAGTGCATAGAGAAAATCGCACGTAGATTAAGAAAAAGTGATTTTTTGTGTGTTTAATAATATAAAGTAGGGGTATAATAGGTATTGATGTGTAAGTAATAAAGTAGGTAGTTGAAAAAGTAGTGGTATAAAGGTAAATAAATGTGTATTGAGAGGATAAAGTTGTGAAAAGACCTTCCATTTATGGAATGTGCACTGTTTTAAGGGATGAACAAAAATGGAAAGTGTGCACTATCTTAAGGGAAGAAAGGAGTAGTAGTTAGAGTGGATATTACAATAGACAATTATTAGGTGTGATATACATTAATATTTTGATTTTTCAAAGTATTGTTAAGCAATTTTGTAAACTAATAAAAAAATTAAAAAATTCTAATATTTTATTTTAAAACAAAATATAAAATTATATTTAATTCTTATTAAAAAATATAATCCAAATAATTACAAATAAAAAATAAAATAATATTTTTATTTAAACAAAAAATAAAAATATAAAAAAGTAATTATTCAAAAATATAAAATTAATAATACATATTTTTTCGTCATAAAAAATACTCCATATTTTAAAATGTAGTATGTATTAATTTGAATCGAATGAATATTTTTATTTTTTGAATATTTTAATATTTTTATTTCTCATTTTTATTTGTTAGAATATATTGTGTTTGACAACTTTCATTTTTTGCCTGTTTTAAATTTATTTGTTTGCTTTTTTGAATATTTTTATTTCTTATTTTTATTTGTTGTGTTTGCGCAACTTTAATTTTTTGTCTGCTTTAAATTTATTTGTTTGAGTAATTTTTTTTATTTTTGTTTTTTTAATATTTTTATTTGTGTATATTGTTTGCGCAATATTTTTTTTAGAATATAATTGATGTTTATATAAATGTTTAAACATTAATATTTTGTTTTAAAAAATATTTTTTTAGATTAATAAATTATTATTTTTACTATTTAATTAAATTAATCAAGTATTTAAACATTTTTTTACTTTAAATAGGTTTATAAAAGTATTTTAAATTATATTAATAATACCACCCTCTATTTATTAGTCAGAAAATTATTTTTAGTTGTAAATTTGTAATCATATATGTAATTGAATTGTCATCATTTTATTGGTTATGCTATAAATGTACAGTACATTCAAGTTTAAGAAATGTACGATAGTATTCTCCTATATATATATATATATATATATATATATATATATATATATATTATTTTTATTCCCGAGACCCGGGTTAAACCTCTTACCGGACACATTGTTTCTTGTATCCGGATCTCGGGTATATTACCTACACACGTACAACGGGAGGGTGCTGAATAGGCCTCTTACCAAGTACGGTTTATAATACATACTATATATCATGCATGATATGTTTGTTACCAGGTGTGCGGGCGGCGTGTGTGGTCGATGATCTGGATTTGAGCCCGACAACTCGCCTCATACGGATCCGTACACTATCGTCGTGTTGGTTATTTTTGTACAAAATGTCTAAATCCGAAACATAAAATAAAATAACATCTGAACTAGAACAGTACTACTAGACCTGTAAATGGAGCGGGTCTTGATCCGTATCCGCTCCTGATCCGTCACATTTAAGCGGATATGGATCGAAAAAATTGACCCGTCGACCCGTTTTTGACCCGCCCCGTTTACCCGTTTCATAAACGGATCGGATACGGATCAAGACCGATCCGATCCGTTAGTGACCCGACCCGTTATAAAAAAATTCAATATATATATATATATATATATATATATATATATAGGGTAATGCTACAATATATTTAATGTATCATACATTTATGTAATATATATTAACCCTTAGATTAATCACTTTAATACAGTATTAACCCTTTATTTATATAAAGTATTTAATAATTATATCATAAATAAATTATATTAAATGTATATGATCAAATAATTATAATTAATATGTATAAAATGTTTAACTTTCATTTAGTTTAATAAAAAAATATTGATTTTTTAAAGTTAACATTTTAACTTTTAATTTAATTTAATGATTTTTTTATAATTTTTTAAAATTTTAAAATTTGTTGTTAAAAAAATTGTAAAAAATTATTATTATAAACGGATCGAAAAAACCCGTTGGATACCCATTGATCCGGCGGATACGGATTTGGATTGAGTTCTTTATGATCCGGCGGGTCGCGGAGCGGATACGGATCGAAAATTTAAATTATTAAATGGATACGGATCAGTGTCGATCCGCTCCAGATCCGCCCCATTTACAGGTCTAAGTACTACTAATCTTTACAATTCCAGAAAAAAATTAAATAAAATAATTAAATAAATTAACCTTTATCGGGCTTCGAACATAAACTTATTGCGGGTAGTCGAAGCGCTTTCGCTATCCGCAAGACTAAAACGCCCCGTGTATGCTACGGTTTTGCGACGTTAGTCCCCAAAGATACAACGACTTTCAATCATCTTCTAGTCTGAGGCACACCAGCTAGAAGCTCCGGCGAACGAGAAAGAGAGAGAACCGAGCATATGCAAATGCAAGGAACTAAATATTGTCTACACAATATTCTAACTATATGAGAGAATGCACTTTAAGCTTTAGAGAGAAATATATTGAAATGTTGTTTTCTTCTCAACTACAAAAGCTCCTATTTATATCCATCAAGGGGGGTCTCAAAAGACATAAAAGGCATGCCAAAGGTCATAGCAACTCAAAAGTTACATCAATTATGAGGAATTATTTATATATTTTATTAAATATATAAATAAAATGCTGGTGACTTTTCAAGTCTTTTGGGCCGTCTATTCAAATTCTGTACAACCCATTGTGCTGACTATTTAAATTCCGTACAACCCATTTAGGCTAGCCCAACAGCTTAACCCAATTAAATATTTCAACTAATTTACTCAGCCCAAAGGCTAGCAAGCCCAAACCATAATAACAAACGTGTTATTATTTAACAGGCCCAATACAAACTAAATTTGTACTTATTAAACTCTTATAGGCCCAAGAAAAATCTCGGAGGCCCAAAGTCCAAATCATACTCCAATTAACCTTGAATTAATACCTTGAATTATTAATTCAAGGTTAATGGACTTACTCAATGTTGAAACATTTCACTACTCTCCTCATATAACATCACAAGAGTATTGATTTTCTCTTCACATTCAATGTGGGATTGTGACTTTTCACATTCTCAACAATCAATACACAAGACATTTTATAATGGTTCTCACAAACCAATTATCTCCCACATTCCGATGTGGGATGATACTTAATTATCTCATTCAATAATGCCTTTTCACTTGGCTAATTTATTCGTTTATTTCTCACTCACCGAAAAATCGGATCTTGACGAAATAAAATAATATAATTAACTACGCAACATCGTAGAAAATTATCAAAAAATTAATTCCAACTTGAATTAATATTTAGCCATAAAAAATTAGTCAAATATTTGTTAAACCAAATATTTTAGCATGGTTTCTTTAATTTAACGATTAAACTATGGGGCCCCGCGCGTCGACGGAATTGCTAATTCTTCGAGTGTTTAATTCTACTATTTGAGTAGGTGTTACTTGATCAATAATTACTAAAATCCATGTATTGGTGAAAGAGTAATTATTGTAAAAGTATGGTAGTTGAAAGTTTAAATATAAAAACAAAAAAAAAAATTATGAGAATATGTAATATTCTATATTGCTAAAATATAAAAAGGAAAGTATCTAATTAAAGATTAATTAATTTTATTAATTAAAGATTAATTAGTATATATATATTATATTATATAATATATATGTGTGGTTACGTATTGTATAATAAATTATATAATTGTGTGTATATATATTACTAATTTAGTTGTTGAATATGTATATAACATTTATATAATTATTATATAAATATGTAAAGGAATATTGAATGTGTGCACATATTTGAACACGTCCGTACGTGAATCATGTATGTGTTTGTGTATTAGATAAATTAGTTCTCTTGCCCGTGCGATGTACGTGATATGACGTTTCACTTGATAGAAAAATGTGCTCTTGATCTTGCGGTGCCCGTGATTTTACGTACATAGCTCTCTACAATATCGTTTAAAATAATTTGTTTTTGTTTAAAACATAAATTACAATAGTAAAGTATATGTTTGAACTTCATTTATATTCTCTAAAGGAAACATTAAAAGACAAAATTCTAAACTTTTATTACAAATTTTGAAAGACCTCCTCAAAAACCACATTATTTGTTTTTGTTTGTAACTTTACCATTCTCGTCATAACACAAATTTTTTAACCCACTTCTATTCGTCACCCTTGAAACAACAACGTACAGTTGTCCATGAGTGAAAACTGGTTTCTTCAACAACACACCAACATTTGTCAACGATTGACCTTAGCTTTTATTGATCGTCATTGCATACGATATCATCAACGGAAATTGTCTTCGTTGAAATCTAAATGGAATCCTCGAATCAGAAGGACTAAGCGTCATCCTGGGAATATACACAATTTCATTCGCATTTTTGCCTCTCAAGACTCGTGCCTCTATAACATAAGTCCCAAGTTTGGTTACCCACCAATCGAGTTCCATTACACATTCCTGCCGAGTGATCCATGTTTCGTATCAATATCACCGGAACACCAACCTAAACAAAGAAATAAACAGTAAACATCAATAACTAAACATCATGTTCATATGCATCAAGCATAAACAATAAATAAAATAATCTACATTTTCATTTTATGAAGAAAATACCATTTAATATAAACATTAAGCAGCATAACATCCATTTATATTTTATATTACGAACAAACATAAAAACTTTACAAATAAGATAGAAATAACCTTTAACTTCAACTGATGATTCGGCAACCCTGAGCATTTGATGGTATTCAAGAATTCAACGGAGTGCATGTTTGCAAACATATTCTCTGCACCCTCAGACTTTTCAATCGAATCAGCACTAAGATATATTCTTTCATCCGTAGAGTGCATCGAAACCATATAATCGTTAATAGAATCAACTTCTTCCAAAGTCGGGGCCAAAATGGCCATACCTTGTAAGAATTCCACATCTCCAATATGATTTGAGAAATCCGGATTAATTGCATGAACCATTGAACCGATAAAATCATCGGAAGAGGCTATGAGAAGATCATTGGGAATTTCTAGAACCGCAACCCCATCATTGTCGTCTCCTATAGTTCCATCGCCAATCGAAGACATCCAATTAGAGAATTCTCTTAAAGTAATTAAATCATTTTTGTCCACAAAATTCTGCAATCTCATATTAGTCGTCAACCTCAAGACTTTGCATTCTCTCCAAATGTTGGAGGAATTAATTGCCGCATGAACAATATTCTGTCTCGTACCTTTAAGCAATTACCGGCAAAATTTGACGGAAATCCCCTCCAAATACAATAACCTTTCCCCCAAAGGGCTTTTCATCAGCTCGCGGATCAGAACTTCGCATAATATCACGCATTGTTCGATCAAGTGCTTCAAAACAATGCCTACAAAATTCTATAAAGTCAACTTCAGTTAGATAATTTTCAGCAAAAGAAAATACAAACACTGTGAAATATGAAATCTGAGAATGAGATGCGTTTTATTACCTATGCGTCATGGGAGCTTCGTCCCATATAATCATTTTAGCTTGCTGAATCAACTCTGCGAGTTCGGTTCTCTTGTTTATATTGCAGATTGACTCATCGGTTAAGTTCAAAGGAATTGCAAAGTTTGAATGAACTGTCTTGCCTCCGGGTAACAGAAGAGAAGCTATTCCGCTAAAAGCAACATTCAACACAATATGTTCCATTGAACGAACAGCGGCAGAGAGAGTGTTCCAAACAAATGTCTTACCAAACCGGATGCACGAAATAGTAGTTATAATTTATTAAATGTTTAGAATTTAAAAAAATGTAATAAAAATACAAATACTTTAAGTAATTAACAATCGTATTTTTATATATATATTAATCTGTGACAAACGTGAGGAATAATAGAAGATTAAATAAGGTAATAAGTAATCTTATATTTTATTAGTAATTGTTGTTAATGATTATAAATAATATTAGAAAAATGAATTAGATAATTAAATATAATATTTTAAAATTATTAATTACTTGTTAAAAAAATTATATAATTAAGGAAAAAATAATTAGAAATATAAAATTTCTAAAACTTAACCCGTTTGCAAAATACAACCAATTATTACAATAAAACTTAAAAAAATAATTAAAAAATGAAATATAAATAATGCAAAAAAATAAAATAAATTATAGATAAAAAGAAAAGCATAAGTTGGAAATAAAGTACATGAAACAACAATCTTTATAGAAATTTTATGAAACATACAAAACAAAAGGTAAAATGATTAGAGTAGTTTAAAACTGGATATTCAAAAAACAAAAGCAACATACTTTGAGGAATGCTAAAACTCAATCAATTTTTCCAGTCTTGATAAACTTCACTGAAGATGATAGCTCAGCATCATGTGTAGAGAACAATCAAAAATTCTTTTTCCATTATTATCATTCACTGGAGCATTGAAGAAAAAGTTGGAGATTCAGAAGATATGTCATCATTCAAGATTGAGTTGCCAAAAATACACTTGTTATTAGTCACAGACTTGTTCCAAATTTGATCTTGTACTTTCTTGTGCATTAGAATTATGTTAGCATTTTCAGAGTACATGTCAACTGTGTAAATAGAATCGAAACCTTGTGAATACTTTTGCTTAGCAGAAACCATGAACATAAATTCTTTTCCAATCAAACCGTCAATCTCTTGTGGATTTTGGTCTTTAGAAACATCTTTCAGTTTCAATTCAACATGAGGATCAACTCGAGAGAACTAACGGAAAACATAAAAAAAAATTATAAACACAAATTAATTCATAATGTTGCATAATAATATAAAAAAAAATTAAAATGTATAAACACAATGATAATAAAACCTGAATCAAATTCTGCCACACGTGCGAAGCTTTCATTCCAATTATGGATTTAGAAACATCATTCCGCAACATAAAATTTGCATTGGAAGAGACATCAACAACATTAATAGTTATTTTAAACCGTTCATCCCCAAAGACGTTAGCCTTGCAATATTTACACCAGAATCTGGAAGCAGCTTGTTTCACCTTATGTTTTCATTTGCTACAACTTGTATAAGACCATCCTCTATCATACATAATCTCTGAAATTGAAACAATTATCCAAGCCTTCACCCGTTAAAATTTGTAGTTTTTTGGAAAATGATTAAAAATAAGAAAAAATATTAGATTAATATATTAATAAAAAGAAAATAATTACAAATATATATCAAATAAAAATAAAAGCTCAGAGACAGACTTCAATTGATTGAGACTCAAGAAAATAGTATTTGGGTTTAGTAGTTCATCTTTCACAGTAACAACAGAAGATGTTGCAATTTTAGAACCATCGTAGGAAATACAAAGTGCATGAGTTGACATTCTACAAAGTAAATCCGTTTCACAAAATAAGAAAATGTTACATATATAGCATAAAGTTATTTGTTAATTTTTTTATGTAAAATAATCAAGGAAACAACTAACCTGCTCTTAAACTCAACGATTTCATCAAGATTCTGATCAAAAATAACTTTAGTGACATTCCATGTATTGGATATTTCTGCTTCGCCTATAAATATACGCATGATTTTTAAGAATCTTATATCTACGCATGATTTTAAAATTCATCCATGTAACAAAAAAAAAGTTCAAAATATCACAAAATTAAAAAATCACAAAAAATACATAATTGATAAAAATAGAAATGTACATATTTGTTAATTAAAATATAAAAACAGCCAAATAAGTTTGTCCAGTTATAGGTATATTTATACTATAGACATTATATCTCACATTAGCTTAAGCATTTGTGTAATTAAATTACAACATCAATTAAATACCCCACAATGATCATAACTTTATTTTTCCCAAAAAAAGTCATCATTACATTATTTGTAAATTCTTGAAACTACTTCGCATCTCGCTGGAATGATGTATGGACTTTTAGAGAGACAACCGCACATGACTTCTTGAAAAAGAAAAAATGCTTGCAATAAGAAATTTTGATACAAATCATTTCTCGAGAGGACCTTAATATATTGCTCCATAGCTGAAAAATGACTCATTCTTCTATTATTGCAACCAAAATTTTACAATTCCAACCGAAAACAGAACATAGTAAACAATCTTTTAAGAATAATAAAAAGGCAAATAGTACTTAAAAGCATAGATAGATCACCGAACTACTGTAACATCTAAATTAACTTAGCTAGGCGAAGCTAAAAAAATAACTACACTCATTAAAAATTGATAATATAAAATGATTTTGAACTATTAATGTTGGCGTGCATACATGTGTTTGTGATGGCACCTGCTCTCTTTTCATGTAGGCCAATTTCTCAATAACTTCATAGGCTTGACATTCAAATGAACAACAATCCTGATATGAATGAATATAAAAAAAATATGATTTGAGTTGTAAAAAACATAAATAAAATGAATTAGACATGAAGAAAATAAAAAATATGAAATAATAATTAGATATATATAAAAAAACAAAATAAAACTAATATAATAGTGATTTAAAATCATATAAGTAGCTAGATTATTTATAACATTGATTGCAATTAATATTTCCAAAACGTCAAACTATTACCAACTTACCATTGATGAACTAATCCAGCAAATCTACAAAAATGATTCTCTAATCTTTATCACTTATTTTTCTTTTAAATCCAATTATAGGTTCTCTCGTAGATTAAAGTTCAAAAAAATGTTTATATATCATGTAAAAAACAACATAATGTAAACATTAATAGTTTATGCATGACGAAATCTAGATATATTAACCTCAATGTAACCACTAACTGTTAGTCTGATGATATTCTAAAAATGTATCATGTCCAAAACGACATACGAAGGCATAATACAAATAAACAATCCTGAACAAATAATTAAAATACACATAAATATACCTTATTTATTACATTAATTACTTGAACATATTTAAAAAACAATTAATCTGAAATTAAAATATAATTGACGAAACATACATTATGAAGATTGAAGCACTTTAAGTTATTTGACTCAACCGTACCGTTGGATTAGGTCCTGCAAGTTCGGGAAGTTTAGGCTCGCGAACTCCCCGCAGAGCTTGTACACGACAATGTTGAAGGAGTACGCAGCAGCCTCGACCGTCTCATACGTCCCTAGCCTTTAACTCATTATAAAGATAAAACATTACATGATAAACAAATAATTCAAAATGCTTGCTTCAAGTATCGATTATTCCCTGAGATTTCATACAATCAGATTTCTCTTGGATGAGATGTACTTTCATATGTTCTCTTGGATGAGATGTACTTTCATATATCGCCATGGTTAAAGAAATCGAGGGGAGGCAGATACACATGTTCTCATATTTCAAGCATCAAATTCAAAGAGTTATGGTGCTAAAAAGTTTCATACCTCACATAACCACATAAATATCTAATTATTCAGAAGTCGTGAAAAAACACACCGCCAATATTACCTGCAAAACAAAAAATAGACAATGCATGCATACAAAAAAACATGAAAAAGAATAAAAATTAAATAATAAATGATTTAAATATAATTAGGTTTTGAATTATTTCTAATCTGCATTGTGCTTAAAATGGAGACTTTCCACCCAAAGTCATGAGAACTCAAAAATACTGTTATGACCTTGAATAGATAAATTCAACTAACATCTCGCCCATCGGTGTCTGGATCTCGCCAATGAGGGTTGGCTGACAACAATTACAAATTGAGAACTGTGGTTACACGCATATCTCAGTTTTATTTATGTATTTTTTATACACTATAGTGAAGTAATATTGAACGTGCATAAGGCAACTCCGTTTCATATACTTAAGTCTGTTAAGCAACAAAAACATGATTAAATATCAAATGAATCAAATGAGGAATATAAATTAAACTTAAAATTAACATTTGACATAGAAAACAAAAAGAAATCTTATATAGCAAATTAAATGAGCAAAGCCAAAGTAAATAAAGATCTTGGGATTAAAAAGTACCTGTATTTTTATTTTTATTTTCCAAAGACAACGAACTTGGATTTTGATATTTCACCTTGAATCATAATTAAAACAATATTTCTTCTTGTTTTAAATAATTAGAAAAAAAATTGAAACAAAACAAACTATTCAATGAATGATGAGGGCATAATAAAAATCATATAAAAATCAAAATAATCAACAAAATTTCTTTAACATATAACAGATAAAAGACCTGATATTCACAATCTTGAATATACATATAGAATTAAATTTTATTGCAAGAGAGTTATTGTACATACCTGAATGCTCGACTTTATAGCAACCACATTATGTCATTTGCTAAAATTACCTGAAAATAAACTACTACAAATATGAAAAGAATAAATAAATAACTATTAGCAATATAAAAAGAACAAATTAACAAAAGAAAAAACCACTTAGTTATAAGAAATAAGAATAAATAAAAACTTGAATTTAGAAATGCTGCAAAAAATTAACGAATTAAATCTATTTCGTCCACTTCGACAACTTTTGCGGTGATAGGTCTGAAAAATCTCCTACACCGAGTCAATGCTTCTTGTTGGGGGATAAAAAACCGTTTGTACACGTGGAGGGCGGGCCCGCCCGCCGCTCTCAAAACTGTCGTAAGAGACCTGGGTCGAACCCCGGGTCCGAATCCATGCAGTCCATGCAGAGAAGGGCCCCAGAAGAACGACAGAAGGGGAGAGCCACGAAGACCCTCACGAGCCCGCTCCGAGGCGACGACGACCCTGGTCCGAAATCACCGAAACCCCCAAGAAGTCCCAACCGGACCCCGGACCCGGGTGCATGCAGCGCGTCCGAGGCGCCACCCCGGGCCGAGCACAAAGGGCGGCAGGGTCCCTTAAATTATCCTAAAAGGCAAGCAGAAAAGCCCTCCCGCTAAAGATTTCATGACGGAAGCCGCACTAAACGCCTCGAAAACCAGGCCCCGGACCTCGCATAAACCCAACTCGGAATCGTGCCCCGGCATTTAATGATCGTAGATTAGATCTTAAACGTGTCGTGATGTCGTGGCTCTGCATGAGCATGTGCTCCCGCCTATAAAAACCGACCCCCTCGTCTCATTGTAAGGGCGGCGAAAATTACCGAATAAAAGACATATAAAAATAAAGACATTATCTTCTTCAGCTCGGAGTTCTTATCCTTTTCCTCCCCGGTCTAGAAATTTCAATCCTTTCTACATAAAAATTCACATGATTTGGTAGTCGTTGCGAAACCCTCATATCCACCCCGTATCTCACCCTTTCCAAAAAAAACGACCCAAAACAGTTGACGCTAGAAGGAGGGGGTTGTATTTCTAGACCCAGGAAAATAGCTAGAGAAGAAGCTATGTCCAGCCAGGAGCAAGACGGAGCCACGGCGTCAGACTCTTCGAGATCCGCCACTCGGAGAAGGTCAGAGCGAGGAAAGATGCCCGTGGAAGACGAACCCGCGCTCCCTGCACCGACCACGCGCGGTTGCTACCCCGCCTCGGAGGCCGAGATCCACCAAAAGGACCCGTGGCCTCATCGATCCGCTCGTCGACAGGTGCGGAGCAGTATTGAAGCAAGGCGTCTGAGACGCCACCTATTAACCGAGCGGCACAACCGACGCGCGCGCCCCGACCCACGTCGAGATCCACCGGTTCCCGCCACCCCGGCGCTGTTCAGAAGCCACATGCTCGACACGCCCGAAAAAATCGATGAGGTCATGGCCAGCCTAACTCAGCGTAAGCACGCTCTTACCACCCCCATCTCTTTTCCCTCGCATAAACAGGTCAAGGCCAGCGCTTTCGAACGACTGGGGCCGGGGCAAACAAGCCGTGACCAGCGCGTCGCCCCGGCTAGGAGACTGATGTTCGACTTAAACGACCCGGCCGAGTACCTGTCCGCGTCGTCAGCACACGGGGCCCCGGACCACGGGGCAGATTTGCGAGAGACGTTGGGGAGGCGTGACCCTCACCCCGTCGCCCCAGTCCCCATCGCGCCGGGACCCGAGGCAGGCCTCTGGGACCTGTACGAGAAAGTGAGCGAGGTAGAGAGAAGGCTCGCCGAGGCTCAGGTCAAGCCCGAACAGATCGACTTCTGCAAAGAGCCTTTGCAGACCGCTCTGTACGACGGGAAGACGGACCCCGAGGTCCACCTCAGCCACTTCCGCACCTACATGTCGGGACGGGGTGCCAGCGACGCCACAAGGTGCAGGTTGTTCCCCCTCACCCTCGGGGATACGGCCCACAAGTGGTTCGCGGGGCTACCCTCCAGATCCATCCACTGTTTTGACGACTTGGTCCAGCGTTTCGTCGCCCACTTCGCCTCAAAGGTCAATCGGCTCGAGCAAAGCCAGAGGTTGATCGGTGTTAGGCAAGCGGCGGACGAGAGAGACGAGTCCTATGTGGACCGAGTGGGGGATATCCTGATCGGCGGCGAAGAAGTCGGTGACGATTTGAAATTACACACTGCCATGAGTGGGCTCCGGAAGAACTCGGAGTTGTTCAAACATTTGATGCTTTGCTACCTGCGAAGTTACGAAGACTTCCGCATCAAAGCCGGGGCCCAGTGTTGGTTCCACCGACTTATGCGGGGAAACGAAATTGCCCCAGAGCGAAAGGGGCAGGACCTGGAGCCCGTGGACCGGAGGACCACCCACGCCCCACGAAAGGCCCCTTACAAGCCTTACGAGCAGGGCCGCCCGCTCCCCAGCTATAAGGAAATGGAAGTAAAGCTCATAGAGCAGACCGGTCAGGACGCCGTGACCATGATGGAAATTTTGCTAGCCGTGGGAGGAGACATCTTGGTAAAACCGGGGCCCATGCGAGCCCCCGAAGGAAAGTTAGACAGGAGGCTGTGGTGCTCCTTCCAAGACCAGCATGGGCACGCCACGGGCCAGTGCAGGCAGCTGCTCAGGCAACTTTGGAAGCTGTTTGAGGACGGTAAGCTCTGGGACCTGCTCTCGCGCCCCGGTCCCCGGGGCGACGGGACAGTTGCTCGGGGCAACCCCAGGCAGGCAGGAGCGGGCCGTGACCCGCAAACTCACGACCAACACCGGGCCCAGGGAGGCCAAATTCTCATGATCGGCGGGCTACGCCCAATAGCCAGCGAAAGCAAACGCAAGAGGAGGCGTGAGCTCGAGGTGTGGCAGGTCTATCACGCGACATGGTCGGCCCCGCCCCCCGGGATCACGGAAAAGGCGGAGATCTCGTTCTCACCCGCGGACAAGGACGGCGTCACCTTCCCAAAGAGGGACGCCCTGGTAATCAAAGCCCCCATCTTGGGGATGGAGGTCTCGAGGCTGCTGATCGATAGCGGGGCCCACTGCAATATCCTTTACAAGCAAGCCCTGGATCAGATGGGCCAGCTCGCCCAATATATCCTCCCGTGCGACCTAAGGCTCAAGGGATTCGGCAGAGACGTGGTGACCCCCTTTGGTACGATCACGTTGCCTCTCGAGCTGGCAGACTCTGTCAAACCCGAAGTCAAGGTGTTGAGAAACCTCGAGTTCGTAATAATAGATAGGGCTAGCGGGTACAACGCACTTCTGGGGAGGCCCTTCTTAGAAGCTTTCGAAGCTGTGGCCTCCACCTACTATTACTGTATTAAGTTCCCCGTCCCCTCCGGAGCTATTGGCACCGTGAAAGGGGACCAACTAATGGCAAAAAAGTGTTTGCTCTATTCAACGTCTTATGAACTAACGAACCCGACGGCGGAAGCCGCAACGGATACCTCCCGGGTCAATCAACTATTAGCTAGGCTAAGTACCCCGTGACCCCGAACGAGCGTGTTCGACCTAGATCCCCCGACCTCCCGTGGGTTCAGGGAAAGGACACCCCTCACGGTTGTTTCGGTCCCCGTCCTCGAGGCTGACGCCGCGTCTGAGTCGACTCGCGCAAACGCCGTGAACGCCCCGAGCTCAAGCACGAGCGAGCGAGTCGTGGGTTTCGGGACGGGGGAGGACCTCGAGCCCCCGGGTATCAATGAGTCGAATACCGACCCCTTCCCCGAAACCCGCCTCCGGAACGACCGTGGAGTCGAAACTCTTGAGGAGCCCGTGCAGTGCGAGGTCGGGACCCCGGAGCTCCCCCGACAGGTGCTGCTCGGCTCCCTCATGGACCCCGGGACCCGGACGAACCTCGAGTCATTTTTAAAGGCCAATCTGGCCACATTCGCCTGGAGCAGCGGAGAGCTCGGGAGAGTCGACCCAGAAAACGCCAGTCACCGCCTCCGCTTGGACCCCAAGCGCCGCCCGGTGGCCCAGAGACGGAGAAAGATGGGGCCCGAGAAGGGTGAAGCACTGACTGCGGAAGCCAACAAACTCTTGAAGGATGGTCTGATACGCCTCGCCCCGCATGACGTGACGTGGGTATCGAACGCGGTGATGGTGCGGAAGACCGGTGGAAAATGGAGACTCTGCATCGATTACTCCGACCTCAACGAAGCATGTCCCAAAGACCATTTCCCGATGCCCCACATTGACCAGCTGGTCGACAGCACCGCGGGACACGCGATGTTCTCCATTATGGACGCAAGCTCCGGATACCACCAGATTCCAATGGACCCCGCGGACACCCGCCACACCGCCTTCTACACGGGGAGCAACATATACTATTGGGAGCGGATGCCGTTCGGCCTAAAGAACGCCGGGGCCACTTACCAAAGGTTGGTCAACACCATGTTCGCCGGAGAAATCGGCAAAACGGTAGAAGTGTACATTGACGACATCATTGTGAAAAGTGCGAGCGAGACAGACCACGTCACGGACCTCGCTCGAGTTTTCGAGGTCCTCGGGGCCTACAACATGAGGTTGAATCCCAAGAAATGTCATTTCGGGATCAAGAAAGGGATGTTCCTGGGACTCGTGTTTGGGGAATATGGGCTCGAGCCCAACCCAGCAAAAATCAAGGTCGTGCTCGACATGGCCGAGCCGCGGGACGTGAAAGGAGTCCAACGGCTCACCGGTTTGCTGGAATTCGATATCCCGGGGTATCAAAAATTTCGGAACCGATATCCCCGACCGAAATCCCGTCGCCGGAAACCGATCACGAACGCCACGAAGAACCGGGCTCGATAAGAGTATCGCCGCGGGATGAACCCGCGGCTAAACCCTAGCCGAACCCCACCGTGGGGTTCGCGATCGATGATGATCGCGTGGGGCTGCCTAGCAGCCCCCGGCGGTGAGTCCGGCGACTCACCGCCACCATCGACCGGAGGGGGGACCACCAGCCGCGGCGCGAGGCCGCGACGGTCCCCGGCGATCGAACTAGGGTTCGATCGCCCCAGCCGCGACTTTCCTTCGACGTGCGCCGGCGGTCGAAGCCCTAGGGCTCGACCGCCACCCCTCGACTCCCAGCCGAGGGTTCGTTCGATCCTTCGCCGGGGATCTCGAATCCCCGTCCCCGAAGATCGTCGTTTTCCCGGATCGTGTGTTTATGCATGTATCACAATTTAATTCACATAAATTCACACGAAGGAGTTTATGATCATACCTTTGATTCGTTGTGCGGAGAAACGAAATCAAGTTGAAGACCTTTTGGATCTTCCCACGTATTCCTTGCACTCCGTTCGAACGTCGGGTGGGCGACGATCTATCGAACTCCTATGGATCTCCTTCAACTCTCTAGAATATCAAGTATGATAATCTTGTCTTATGATTTATGAAGGCCATGTAGTGCTTTTATAGGCTACGTAGGGGATCTAAAGGAGGTGGAATATTGGGCTTCCAATATTGAAGATTAAATTGAGCCCACTGCCCAAGTCCATTAATCCTTATCAATATTAATTAATTTATTTTCAACTATATAAATTAATTGCACTCCCAATATTAAACCATATTATATCAAATAATATTTCTCCGGTAGTATTATTTATTCCGTGTATTTAAGATTTAAATATCCATGAATAAAATTAATTTATTGCTAATTAATTTATTCATCTCTTTAATCCGAGACTAGTACCATTCAACCTTAATTATTGTGCGGAACGAATCCACTCATGAGGTTTACACAATAATTCCTTATGAACTCATCTCGGGGATATTATCAACCCTTCCGGGATACACTGTCCGGTCAATTATTCACGGCATGCCATATATGAAATATAGTGACCCAACTTAACCGGTAATTAACCCAATAATTAAATCGGTTAATTCCTTTGGTAAATCAAAGTCACTTATATTAAATATACACACCCGCAATAATATCAGGGATTATGAATAAAATACACTGAGACTCGAATCGATTATCGCCGGCAATCCTAATCGATGAATCTCAACGATCCGCTCAATACACCAAGTGTACAAGTGTGATAAAATAATTAAGATAAATTATTTTCTCTCTCACACAACGACTATACCGATGGGTTGGTCCGGGTCCATCTAGGTCGTGAGCCACTGTTTGATTAAATACGAGTAACCGATAGTATGATCTTCTGTGTGCCCATGCAACACCATACTAACTACAACGTATAAAATCTAGGACTATGATTTGCATATATTTAATTAATAATAATTAAAAGCAAACAATTGTTTATTAATTTAATAGATTAAATGCTATGACCGGGAGTTTACGGTTACTTAAATCTAGACATTAAGTACACAACTCCAACAATCTCCCATTTGTACTAAGGTCTAGTCATTTCCTCCAAACTCCCGGTTCCCATACTCATCACGTGCTTTAAAGTGTACTTCCGTGAAGTACTATGTGAGTGAGCAATCTAGGTTGCCGCTCTGAAGTTATCTTGGTGACTACTACGTCGTCTCCCTCGACGATGACTCGTATCAGGTGGTACTTGCACTATGTGTTATCATCACTTTTAGACTTATGACTTCTTCCGGTTTACCATGCACCGCTATGTAATAGCCTTTGATAAACCAAGAGTCATATCCAAGTCTTAGAGGTTATCCCGGAACCTAACCAAAACTTCTGCTGCCTCTGAGGCTGCTATTCGGTTATGAGAGAGTCTGAGAAGCGTCCTGCTTATCACTCTTTCATTTCATGGTTCCACCTCTTTCTAAAAGTGAACACATAGCCTGATATCGACTTACACTGGTCCTTCTTTGATTTTTTTTTTTTGGATTTGAGAAACTGTAATCTAAGAAGATTTCGTCTTGCTCCGTAAGCCAGCACTATGAAAGCACTCTTACAGCATTCGAACATCCCTTATCCAGATTACTTTGATATCCTCCCACTACGCAAACGGCATAGTTGATATCAGGTTGTCTTTTTACAACATTGCATCTATAAGGATTTCCACACAAAGTGTAGGAAACTGCTTTGTCTTCATCTATCTCCTTCATGTGCTTGAAACACATATCCTTTAGATAGATGAATATTCTGTCTCTGAAAGGCAATAACCTTTCTCAGAAGTATGCATGTTTAAAACAAACCTTAATCGTATAAGATGCCTAGGAGAAGTACAATGTTCTTATCTCTAGATCATAAGATCTTAAGAACATGTTCTAACTTCTTCTCAATCTTATATCTTGATTTATTTAGACAACCATCATTTTATGTCTGACAATATTTTTACATTGTTGCCAATGACAAAATGTTATCTACATAAAATCTCCGAGAAACACCACCTTGTTTCCATTATGTCTCTAATACACCTTTCGTCTTTGCCTTTTGACGAATCCATTAAATGGACTTTCTCATCAATTCGCAAGTTCCACGATTTATAGCTTTGTTACTATCCATAAATGGATTTACTAAGCTTGTACTCTAAATGATCTAGCCTCTTAACAATAAACCTTATTGTTCTCCAAGAAAGCTCATTTAGATGTAGTACTGCCCTTATGCAGAGCTAGGGTTCGATTTCATGTCTACTAGATCCAGAGTCCGAACTCCTCTAGTCTTATGAATATATATGGTTGTTCAACAACCTCCCACTGCAATGGCGTCCCGGTGTATAACAGTAATAACAATAGGTGCAGTATGTGGTGTACTTCTACTCGGTTTGGCTGGTTCCCAGTCTTTTGTCCTTTTTCTCATTTCAAGGTATTACGTCAGTTCAGGCTTTGTGGTTCATCTAATAGTCTTCCTCTATGAACCGGACGAGACGTCCCTCTGGTTCATAGTACTATAGAACACACAACATTTTGTTCATCTAGGATATCCTACAACCATAATATGCCGTTGTCTCTAGGAATATCCATAGAACATAGGTAGTTCCGAACAACTTGTTCTTTTACTATTAGATTTCCATTTCTTATTTACAACGCACCATCTCTACACGTAAGTGTATGGCGCGGCCCTTTGGAATTGAATCCCAATCTTTGATTACGCTATGTGTTATTTAGATAGGTGATGGCCTCCACGACCGAGTCGCAGGCTCCTAATGGATATACTTTGATGGTTCCCCATAATAGCTTTGTGTCCATTGACTAGTCAAAACACTTTGCTTTTATGGCACATTAAGTATTCTAATCCATCACCGAGTATTCTTGAGAGAATTACTCGTACCTTTCTAATTTACACATATGTCTGCATATCTAATCATTTCCAATACTTGTCTGAATTCTATCCTTTATCCAGAAAGGTTTGCTTAGACGTATTATCCTCCAAATTCAATCCTTAGGTCGGAAGGTCCATTCCTTCAACTATAATTGATCAAATCAATTTCGACCATTTGAATCTTATTTGAAAAATACTACTAAGTATAAGAATTCACAAGTATAATGATTAATAAAGAAATATCTGATAAGTAAAACAAGTTATAGAACGGTTCGTTGCATCGTGGTGGACTTAGGATCTATCATTCATATATTGCTATCTAATGTACCAGAATAGATAACGCCATTATTTCTTATCAAAATCATCCAATGATTAAAGAAATAAAATATCCATTCATAAATAATAGAAATCCAGAACAAAACGTTCTTTCTAAAATGAAGGGTACATAATGCAATAATCTTAAAATGAACTCCTATTTAACTACTAAAGCAGATAAATGTCTTCCACTGCAACGGCTGCCTCCTCTACAGCCTTGCCTTGACTATTCCTCCATTTCCAAGTCTTTGGGTTTCCTGGTGTCCCTGCATTTTAAATGCATACATACCGTCAGTGGATCCATATCTACCAACCAGGTTTCTGGTAGATAACACAGCTGACTATGTTTTAAAGACTAAGGAGAGAATTTCGTACCTTCTCCAGGAGAAAATAAAGACTTCCAGTCCCCAGACAACTTTCTTTGAGAATGACTGCTCGAAGGCTTTCTCACCCTATTCCGTGGTCCAAGTGCAGGACTACAGGGCTTCTTTGTCTGCTTCTCCATTCCTTGGTCTATGCCCTTAGGTTCGAAACCTTTGGCTTTGGCCATAAGAGCTTGCGATTGTCTTAACTCATCCAAAAGGTCCAGCATCTCGAAAACGTGTTCAAGCGTTTCCTCAAAGCGACTAACCTTTATGAGTATCCTCATCGCCTCTTTTCTAACCTTCTCGTTGTCTCTAAACATAAGCTTGAGTTTCAGCATGATGTCATGATTGGTGGTTAATGCAAAAGCACTGTTCCACTTCTCAAAATCAGCTGCTTCCTCAATAGTTGAGACACGTGTTGGTTCAGGAGGACAAAGTTCACTGAGTACCAACTTGTACTCAGCAACAGTCTGGGAAATGTCTAACTCTTTATTCCATCCAACACAGTATGGAACTAGTGCGTTGAATTCCTTGAGTATCATAGAAAGTGGGTTCATAGCTATTCTCTAAACCTATAAGCACATTTAAACAAACAATCAATTTAATATCCGATATTATCTCCCTCAAATAACATCATTAAATTACTAATCACATCTAAAATCCCATCAGGTAAGGCAAGCCACGTGGTGTGGACGTTTACCCACCCAAATGATTTAGCAATTAGGTTTTCTTTGGTCATACATCACTTATAGCGTAACCTCGTGGGGAGGAATACTATAATGCGTATCTAAGTGTAAACCATTACTCAGCACCAAAGTAAATCGTTTGGAATTGCTATATCACCGCAAGCCACGTGGTGTGGACGTTTACGATAACTTCACAACTCTTCACAATTCCTTACAACTGTCTACATCAATTAATCCAAAATCCGTTAGTATAGCAAGCCACGTGGTGTGGACGTTTACTATACCAAGAGACTTTTATAATTGACTCCCAATTACGAGATCCATTCGATTTTCGTAAATCAAGACGCGGAGAATCATAAGTGAAACTCGAAGTTTCTAACCAGTGATTCACCATGCGAACAACCCTATCTCTCATTAGATGAGGGAGCCGAGCAGACAAACGATCCATCTTTGAAAGAATGGTACGAATGTCTCTAATTTGTGTCATCCACATGACCAAGTGGCTTTGGCTCCATTCCACTCCCCGGGGTGAGAATGAGTCGACTTGAAGTCAGTTTCAGAAAGACAAATTAGGCATTGTTTGATAAACTTAATCAATGTTTCTTGTAAAAGGAATTACAAGAATTCTCCTCCAATGACACATCTATATGAACTTCAAAAGTCCATAAGAGTCACCAAGAGAACAGTAATGGAGACCATGGGAATGTTTCCATCCCCTCTCCCACTTAGCTTTTTATAACAAAGGGATACGCTATCTAATGCATAATTAAACACATAAGCATGCATACAAGCAATAAGGCACATAGCACATAGTCAAAATAATGCTAGAAAAATTATTTTCCGACTATCATGGCTTTATTCCATCTCCGTATGCGTCTTCTAGTCTTCAGTCTTCGTTCTTGAATGCTCCATGTGACGAGAATATTAATCCCAATATTTAAATCTATTTATTTTTAATAAATCCAAAAGATACTTAATTCAAAATTAAGTCAATCGAATAAATCAAAAATAAAATTAAATATTACTAATATTTTTATTTATTTATTTTCCTATCTAATTCTATTAAATCTATAGAATAATCTATCCAAGTCAAACTTGGAATATTCTAGAAGACTTCTATAATAGAATAAGGAAATAAAATAAATTAGGACTCTTCTACTTTCCAAGATTAATTAATTTCGATTACTATGAAAATTCCCATAAAATAGGAATAATCAATTAGGAAATAAATCAATCCTAAATTAACTTTTATTCCTTTCCAATTCTATTAAATCTCTAGGATCCTATTCCAAGTAGAACTCGGAATACTCTAGAAGACTTCCATAATAGAATAAGGAATAAAATTAATTCCAATTAATTCTTTTCCTAATTCATGAGAATTTCCAGAAAAAAAAGGAAAACTCAATTAGGAAAACCGAATCAATTAGGTAAGTAGAATCTAGGTAGGAGTAGGAGTAGCACGGGTTGGGGATCCCCGCACCACCACCACCACCACCGACCGCCGCCACCACCGGAGAGGGCACCGCCGCCGCCTCCCCAGCCGGCCGGCCACCACCATACCGGCGGCAGCCCCAGCCGAGGGGCGATCGACCCCTCCCCATGGCTTCGGTCATGGGGTCGATCATGGGGTTGATCGACCCCCCCGGTTCTTCGTCCTCTTCGTCTTCTTCGTCACACGAGTTCTCCGGCGGTCGTCTTGGCATCGATCCAACGTAAATAAATTACAAAAAAATAAATTTACAATTCCGGTATCGATTCTGTTGGAAATCGATATCCCGGAATTAATAAATTTAAATAAATAAATTATCTAATTAATTCCGATCGAAATCCTACGGAGATCGAATATCCGGAATTGTCAAAAATGCGGAACCGACAACTCCAATCGACTCCCGGAACACGTACATGACCATACGAAAAAGTTACGCGGGAAAAACACGAGAGAACTCGCGTGAACCCGCGAAACCCGCAACAGCCACGCGGGGTGACTCGCAGCAGCCCGCAGCAACCCGCAGCGAGTCGCCTGACTCGCTGCTGCTGGGACCCTGCTGGATCTCTGCGGGTCAGCTGCGGGAAATTCCACAGCACCCAGCGAAATACCCGTAGCAGCCCACAGCAAGCCGCAGCGAGTCGCCTGACTCGCTGCTGCTGGGCGCTACGAGTCGCTGCGGGAAAACCCGCAGCAGGCAGCTGATCGCTGCGGGAAAACCCGCAGCCGATCCGCGTATCGAGCCCTAGGCTCGATTTTTCCCCGCGCGATCTTCGTCCAGCCGAGCCGTCGAACCGCCGGCGGTCCGGTGGTCCGACCACCACCGCCCGGTTCGACCTCGTCTCGTGGGTCCGTTCCTCGGATCTTGGTTCAAGGTATTTTCACGATAATTAAACGATAAAATCATAAAGGGGGTTTTACGATTTACCTCGTTCTCGTTGTTCGGAAAAACGAAGAACTCAATTTGACGACCTTGAGATCTTCCGACGTATTCCTTGCACTAGCTCGGACGTCGGGTGGGCGACGATCTACCGAACTCCATGGATCCTCCTCTCTACTTTCTCTCTCTAGAATTGTGATCTTCAAGTTATGAGAATAGAGAAGACCATGTAGTGCTTTTATAGGCTACGTAGGGGATCTTAAGGAGGTGGAATATTGGGCTTCCAATATTAATGATTAAATTGAGCCCAAGCCCAAATCTATTAATCCATTAATATTAATTAATTCTATTTTCCACTATATAAAATTAATTGCACTCCCAATATTAAACCATATTATATCAAATAATATTTCTCCGGTAGTATTATTTATTCCGTGTATTTAAGATATAAATATCCATGAATAAAATTAATTTATTGCTAATTAATTTATTCATCTCTTATATCCGAGACTAGTACCATTCAACCTTAATTATTATGCGGAATGAATCCACCTGCAGGGTTTACATAATAATTCCTTATGAACTCATCTCGGGGATATTATCAACCCTTCCGGGATACACTTTCCCGTCAAGTATTCACGGCATGTCATATATAAAATATAGTGACCCAACTTAACCGGTAATTAACCCAATAATTAAATCGGTTAATTCCTTTGGTAAATCAAAGTCACTTATATTAAATATACACACCCGCAATAGTTTCAGGGATTAAGAATAAAATACACTGAGACTCGAATCGATTATCGCCGGCAATCCTAATCGATGAATCTCAACGATCCGCTCAATACACCAAGTGTACAAGTGTGATAAAATAATTAAGATAAATTATTTTCTCTCTCACACAACGACTATACCGATGGATTGGTCCGTGTCCATCTAGGTCGTGAGCAACTGTTCGATTAAATACGAGTAACCGATAGTATGATCTTCTGTGCGCCCATGCAACACCATACTAACTACAACGTATAAAATCCAGGACTATGATTTGCATATATTTAATTATAAATAATTAAATGCAAATAATTGTTCATTTAATTAAATAGATTAATGACAATGGATCGTGAGTTTCCGTTACTTAAATCTAGACATTAAGTACACAACTCCAACAATCTCCCACTTGTACTAAGGTCTAGTCATTTCCTCCAAACTCCCGACTCCCATACTCATCACGTGCTTAAGTTGTACTTCCAAGAAGTACTATGTGAATGAGCACTCTAGGTTGCCGCTCTGAAGTTATCTTGGTGACTACAGCGTCGTCTCCCTTGACGATGACTCGTATCAGGTGGTACTTGCACTATGTGTTATCTTACACTTATGGACTTGTGATTTCTTACCATTTGCCATTGCACCGCTATTTACATAACCTTTGGCAAATTAATAATCACATCTAAGTCCCAGAGATTATCCCGGAGTTATACCAAAACTTCCGCTGCCTCTGAGGCCGCTATTTGGTTACCCATGGCAGAGTCCGAAAAGCATCGTGCTTATCACTCTTCCATGTTAAAACTCCTTCTCCTTTAATAGTGAAATACATAGCCTGATATCGACTTACACCGGTCCTCATTCGATTAGAAATCTAAGAGAATGTAATCCAAAGGAAAAACTCGTCTGCTTCGTAGTCTAGAACAGTACTTCGAAAGTACTTTTACGGCAGTCGAATATTCCTTTCCAGGATTACCTTGATATCCTCCCACTATGCTAACCGCATAGCCGATATCAGGTTCTTGTTTTCAACAATGCATTTATTAAGCTTTCCACACTCAAAGTGTAGGAAACTGCTTTCATTGCTTCTATCACCTTTATGTGTTACAAAACACATACCTTAGATAGACGCATTCCGTATCTGAAAGGTAACGAACCTTTCTCGGAATCTTGCATGTTAAAACGAACCATAATCATATATATGTAAGATGTCCAGGAGAAGTACAATGTTCTTTTCTTGAGATCCTAGATCTTAAGAACATGCTCTAACTTCTTCTTCATCTCATATATCGATTTTTCTAGACAACCATCATTTTATGTCTGACAACATCTTTACATTGTTACCAATGATAAAATGTTATTTACATAAAACCTCCGAGAAACAGCACCTTGTTTTCCATCACGTTTCCAATACACACGATTCGTCTATGCTTTTGATGAATCCACAAAATGGACTATCTCATCAATTTGCAAGTACCACGAACTCAATGCTTTGTTTCAATCCATAAATGGATCAACTAAGCTTGTACTCTAAATGATCTTGCCTCTTAGCAATAATCCTTATTGCTCTCCAAGAAGGCACATTTAGATCTAGTACTGCCTTCATGTAGATCTAGGGATCGATTTCATGTATACTAGGTCCAGAGTCCGAAGACTCTCCTAGTCTTATGAATATCTCCGGTTGTCCCACAACCTCCCACTACAATGGCATTCCGGTGTATAAACAGTGATAACAGTAGGTGCAGTTAGTGGTGTACCGCTACTCGGTTCGGCTGGTTCTAAGTCTTAATCTTTCTCTCTCATTTCAAAGTATTACGTCACCTTGGGCTTGTGGTTCATTATATAGTCTTTCTCTAAGAACCGGGCGTTAGAACTTATAACGTCCTTCTGGTTCATAGTACTATTGAACACACATCTTTTGTTCTTCTAGGATATTCTACAACCGCATTTGAATGCGCCGTTGTTTCTAGACATATCCATAGAACATAGGTAGTTCCGTATAACTCATCTTTTACTATCACTATAAGAGTTCCATTTCTTGTTTACGACACACCATTTCTACACAAGAGTGTATGGTGTAGTCATTCGGGATCATCCCAATCTCTGATCAGTATGCTATGCATTCCTCAGACAGGTACTTGCCTCCGCGATCAAATCGCAGGCTAGAAATGGATATACCTTGATGGTTCTCCACAATTGCTTAGTGTCCATTGACTTGTCAAAACACTTGCTTTTGTGGCACATCAGGTATTCTAATCCATTTTTCGAGTAATCATAAAATGAAGTACTCGTACCTTATTGTCTGAGTAGGCATAGGTCTGCATACATCAGAGTCAATCAATTCTTATACTTGTCCGGATCTTACATCTTATATCCATAAGGATTGCTTAGTCATGTTATCTTCCAAATTAGATTCATAGGTCGGAAGGTCCACTCCTTCAACTTAATTGATCAAATATCAATTATCGACCTTTGAACTTCTTATTTGAATAAAATTGACTCAGCATAAGAATCCACAAGTATAATTGATAAAGAAATCTCTTATTAGTAAAACGAGTTTCATACTACGGTTCGTTGCATCGTGGTGGACTCAGGATTCATCATTTATATATTGCTAGCCAATGTACCAAAATAGATAATATCATTATTTCTTCTTATAACCATCAAATGATTAAAAGAAATAAAATATCCATTTATTAGAAATCCAGAATAAAGTTCTTTCTAATATGAAAGGTACATAAAAGCAATAACTCAAAATGAAATCCTATAAAATGTCCTCCACTGCAACTGCTGCCTCCTCCACAGCATTGCCCATGTAGACTACGATCTTTTCTTTTCCAAGTCGTTTAGGTTTCCTGGAACCTCTTGCATTTAAAATGCACATACCGTCAGTGGTTCCATATCTACACACCAGGTTCCGGTAGATAATACCACTGACTATGTTTTACGACTAAAGAAAATTTCGTACTTTCTTTGAGAGGATAATCAGACTTCCAGTACCCAGACTGTTTGCATTGAGAACACTTGCCTATTGGCTTTCTCGTCCCATCTCGTGGTCCAAAGAGAACCACTGGGTTCCTTTGCTTTCTTGTCCTTTCCCCCGATTCATGCCTTTAGGTTCGAAACCTTTGGCATTGGCTACAAGAGCTTGCGATTTCCGTCTCAACTCGTCAAAAAGGTCAATCATCTCAAAAACGTTTTTAAGCGTTTCCTCGAAGTGACTGGCCTTTATGAGTATCCTCATCGCTTCTTGTCTAGCCGCCTATGTCAATAGGCTCGGAAGGATAAAGCTTATTGAGTACAACCTTGTACTCTTCAACAGTTTGGGTAATGTCTAGATCTCTATTCCAATCATTATATTTAGGGACCAGTGAGTTTAAAATCCTTACGTATCACATAAAGTGGGTTCAAAGCCATTTCCTAATCTATGAGCACATATAACAACAAACAATCGATTTAATCTCCGATATTATCTCCCTTAAATAATATCATTAAACCACTAATCACATCTAAAATCCCATCAGATATGGCAAGCCACGTGGTGTGGACGTTTACCAATCCAAATGATTTAGCAATTAGATTTGCTTCGGTCATACATCACTTATAGCGGAACCTCGTGGGGAGGAATACTATAATGCGTATCTAAGTGTAAACCATTACTCAGTACCAAAGTAAATCTTTTGGAATTGCTACATCACCGCAAGCCACGTGGTGTGGACGTTTACGACAACTTCACAACTCTTCACAATTTCTTACAACTGTCTACATCAATTAATCCAAAATCCGTCAGCTTAGCAAGCCACGTGGTGTGGACGTTTACTACACCAAGAGACTTTTATAATTGACTCCCAATTACTTGATCCATTCAATCTTGTAAATCAAGACGCGGAGAATCATAAGTGAAACTCGAAGTTTCTAACCAGTGATTCACCATGCGAACGACCCTATCTCTCATAAATGAGGGAGCCGAGCAGACAATCGATCTAGTCATCAAATGACACGAAAGTCTCTAATTTGTGTCCTCGACATGACCAAGTGGCTTTGGCTCCATTCCACTCCCCGGGGTGAGAATGAGTCGACTTGAAATCAGTTTTGGAAAGACAAATTAGGCATTGTTTGATAAACTTAATCAATGTTTCTCGTAAAAGAAATTACAAGAATTCTCCTCCAATGACTTGTCTATACGAACTTCAAAAGTCCATAAAAGTCACCAAGAGAACAGCAATGGAGACCATGGATATGTTTCCATACCCTCTCCCACTTAGCTTTTTACAATAAAGGGATACGCTATCTAATGCATAATTAAATACACATAAGCATGCATACATGAAATAAAGCACATAGAATATTATCACATAATCAAAATAATACTAGAATATTATTTTCCGACTATTATGGCTTTATCGCATCCCCGTATGCATCTTCTAGTCTTCAGTCTTCGTTCTTGAATGCTCCATGTGACGGGAATATTAATTCCAATATGTAAATCTATTTATTTTTAATAAATCCAAAAGATACTTAATTCGAAAATTAAGTCAATCGAATAAATCAAAAATAAAATTAAATATTGTTAATATTTTTATTTATTTTATTTTCACTTTCTACTTCATTAAATCTCTAGAATAATCTATCCAAGACCCACTTGGAATATTCTAGAAGACTTCCATAATGAAATAAGGAAATAAAATAATTTATTTTATTTTCCCTTTCTACTTCATTAAATCTCTAGAATAATCTATCCAAGACCCACTTGGAATATTCTAGATGATTTCCATAATGAAATAAGGAAATAAAATAATTTAGGACTCCTAGTCCTTCCAAATTAATTCCTTTCCTAATCCATTAAAAATTCCATAAAGGAATAATTAAATAAGGAAAAATTAATTTAGGACTCCTAAACTTTCCAAATTAATTATTTTCTTAATCCATTAAAAATTCCATAAATGAATAATTAAATAGGAAAAATAAATAAATTTATAAATTTATTCCTTTTCCTAATCTATGAAAATTCCCAAGAATAGGAATAATCAATAAGGAAAAATAAATTTATTCTAAATTTATTCTTTTCCTATTCCATGAGAATTCCCAAGAATAGGAATAATCAAAATAGGAAAACCGAATAATTTAGGAAAGTTGGATCTTGGCGGGAGAGCACGAGATCACGAGGACCACGCGTCCCCCACCATCATCGCCGGCCGAGAGCATCAACACCGCCAACCCCAGCCCACGCGCCACCACCATTGATGGCCGGCGTGGCCGAGAGTCATCGCGGGGCAGCCCTTCGCGGTCGATCGATCCCCGTGGATCGCCCATGGGGATGGTCGTCCCTTGTCCTCCCTCTCTTCTTCACCTCCGTCACACTTTTCCGGTCGTCGTTTCGGAATCGATCCAACGTAAATAATTTTACAAAATCAATTTACAATTATCCGGTATCGATTCTCTACATGAAATCGACCTCATACAATTTCCGGAAAAATAAGAACAAGCATTCACCACACAAGAACAAATATTGACATCACCGAGAGTTTAATAATCAAGAGAAATATTATGACATTAATTAACAATAATTAAATCTAGCCATAATAATCGGAAACCCTGCAAGGTAGAACAATTTATCGAAAAATACCATGAACTAAAACCAACGCTCTGATACCAATTGTTGGAAATCGATATCCCGGAATTAATAAATTTAAATAAATAAATTATCTAATTAATTCCGATCGAAATCCTACGGAGATCGAATATCCGGAATTGTCAAAAATGCGGAACCGACAACTCCAATCGACTCCCGGAACACGTACATGACCATACGAAAAAGTTACGCGGGAAAAACACGAGAGAACTCGCGTGAACCCGCGAAACCCGCAACAGCCACGCGGGGTGACTCGCAGCAGCCCGCAGCAACCCGCAGCGAGTCGCCTGACTCGCTGCTGCTGGGACCCTGCTGGATCTCTGCGGGTCAGCTGCGGGAAATCCCACAGCACCCAGCGAAATCCCCGTAGCAGCCCACAGCAAGCCGCAGCGAGTCGCCTGACTCGCTGCTGCTGGGCGCTACGAGTCGCTGCGGGAAAACCCGCAGCAGGCAGCTGATCGCTGCGGGAAAACCCGCAGCCGATCCGCGTATCGAGCCCTAGGCTCGATTTTTCCCCGCGCGATCTTCGTCCAGCCGAGCCGTCGAACCGCCGGCGGTCCGGTGGTCCGACCACCACCGCCCGGTTCGACCTCGTCTCGTGGGTCCGTTCCTCGGATCTTGGTTCAAGGTATTTTCACGATAATTAAACGATAAAATCATAAAGGGGGTTTTACGATTTACCTCGTTCTCGTTGTTCGGAAAAACGAAGAACTCAATTTGACGACCTTGAGATCTTCCGACGTATTCCTTGCACTAGCTCGGACGTCGGGTGGGCGACGATCTACCGAACTCCATGGATCCTCCTCTCTACTTTCTCTCTCTAGAATTGTGATCTTCAAGTTATGAGAATAGAGAAGACCATGTAGTGCTTTTATAGGCTACGTAGGGGATCTTAAGGAGGTGGAATATTGGGCTTCCAATATTAATGATTAAATTGAGCCCAAGCCCAAATCTATTAATCCATTAATATTAATTAATTCTATTTTCCACTATATAAAATTAATTGCACTCCCAATATTAAACCATATTATATCAAATAATATTTCTCCGGTAGTATTATTTATTCCGTGTATTTAAGATATAAATATCCATGAATAAAATTAATTTATTGCTAATTAATTTATTCATCTCTTATATCCGAGACTAGTACCATTCAACCTTAATTATTATGCGGAATGAATCCACCTGCAGGGTTTACATAATAATTCCTTATGAACTCATCTCGGGGATATTATCAACCCTTCCGGGATACACTTTCCCGTCAAGTATTCACGGCATGTCATATATAAAATATAGTGACCCAACTTAACCGGTAATTAACCCAATAATTAAATCGGTTAATTCCTTTGGTAAATCAAAGTCACTTATATTAAATATACACACCCGCAATAGTTTCAGGGATTAAGAATAAAATACACTGAGACTCGAATCGATTATCGCCGGCAATCCTAATCGATGAATCTCAACGATCCGCTCAATACACCAAGTGTACAAGTGTGATAAAATAATTAAGATAAATTATTTTCTCTCTCACACAACGACTATACCGATGGATTGGTCCGTGTCCATCTAGGTCGTGAGCAACTGTTCGATTAAATACGAGTAACCGATAGTATGATCTTCTGTGCGCCCATGCAACACCATACTAACTACAACGTATAAAATCCAGGACTATGATTTGCATATATTTAATTATAAATAATTAAATGCAAATAATTGTTCATTTAATTAAATAGATTAATGGCAATGGATCGTGAGTTTCCGTTACTTAAATCTAGACATTAAGTACACAACTCCAACAGATTCTATACATGAAATCGACCCTATACACTTTCCGGAAAACATAGAACAATAATAATAAATCTAAATTCGGTCAACCCCCGAATTTTTACTATTACAAGCATTCATCCACACAAAACGAATCTCGACATGTCCGAGAGTTTAATAACGAATAATCATGGCAAAATTAAATAGCAATTAATTAAACGAATAATTAACAATTAATTTAAACCATGATAGTCGGAATCCCTGCAAGGTAGAACACAATTGAACACATACATGAACACGAAACCAAACGCTCTGATACCAATTGCTGGAATTCGATATCCCGGGGTATCAAAAATTGCGGAACCGATATCCCCGACCGAAATCCCGTCGCCGGAAACCGATCACGAACGCCACGAAGAACCGGGCTCGACAAGAGTATCGCCGCGGGATGAACCCGCGGCTAAACCCTAGCCGAACCCCACCGTGGGGTTCGCGATCGATGATGATCGCGTGGGGCTGCCTAGCAGCCCCCGGCGGTGAGTCCGGCGACTCACCGCCACCATCGACCGGAGGGGGGACCACCAGCCGCGGCGCGAGGCCGCGACGGTCCCCGGCGATCGAACTAGGGTTCGATCGCCCCAGCCGCGGCTTTCCTTCGACGTGCGCCGGCGGTCGAAGCCCTAGGGCTCGACCGCCACCCCTCGACTCCCAGCCGAGGGTTCGTTCGATCCTTCGCCGGGGATCTCGAATCCCCGTCCCCGAAGATCGTCGTTTTCCCGGATCGTGTGTTTATGCATGTATCACAATTTAATTCACATAAATTCACACGAAGGAGTTTATGATCATACCTTTGATTCGTTGTGCGGAGAAACGAAATCAAGTTGAAGACCTTTTGGATCTTCCCACGTATTCCTTGCACTCCGTTCGAACGTCGGGTGGGCGACGATCTATCGAACTCCTATGGATCTCCTTCAACTCTCTAGAATATCAAGTATGATAATCTTGTCTTATGATTTATGAAGGCCATGTAGTGCTTTTATAGGCTACGTAGGGGATCTAAAGGAGGTGGAATATTGGGCTTCCAATATTGAAGATTAAATTGAGCCCACTGCCCAAGTCCATTAATCCTTATCAATATTAATTAATTTATTTTCCACTATATAAATTAATTGCACTCCCAATATTAAACCATATTATATCAAATAATATTTCTCCGGTAGTATTATTTATTCCGTGTATTTAAGATTTAAATATCCATGAATAAAATTAATTTATTGCTAATTAATTTATTCATCTCTTTAATCTGAGACTAGTACCATTCAACCTTAATTATTGTGCGGAACGAATCCACTCATGAGGTTTACACAATAATTCCTTATGAACTCATCTCGGGGATATTATCAACCCTTCCGGGATACACTGTCCGGTCAATTATTCACGGCATGCCATATATGAAATATAGTGACCCAACTTAACCGGTAATTAACCCAATAATTAAATCGGTTAATTCCTTTGGTAAATCAAAGTCACTTATATTAAATATACACACCCGCAATAGTTTCGGGGATTAAGAATAAAATACACTGAGACTCGAATCGATTATCGCCGGCAATCCTAATCGATGAATCTCAACGATCCGCTCAATACACCAAGTGTACAAGTGTGATAAAATAATTAAGATAAATTATTTTCTCTCTCACACAACGACTATACCGATGGGTTGGTCCGGGTCCATCTAGGTCGTGAGCCACTGTTTGATTAAATACGAGTAACCGATAGTATGATCTTCTGTGTGCCCATGCAACACCATACTAACTACAACGTATAAAATCTAGGACTATGATTTGCATATATTTAATTAATAATAATTAAAAGCAAACAATTGTTTATTAATTTAATAGATTAAATGCTATGACCGGGATTTTACGGTTACTTAAATCTAGACATTAAGTACACAACTCCAACACGGTTGCCTCGCAGCGCTAGCCGATACGTATCGCGACTCGGGGACAAAACCCGCCCGTTCTTCGGATCAATCAAAAACCAAGATTTCCACTGGAAGAAGGAGTGCCAAGACGCCTTCAGACGAATCAAGGAGTATCTCGCAGGGCCCCATATCCTGACGGTACCCAAAGCAGTGGAGAAACTCTTTCTTTACCTCGCCGCGTCAGAATGCGCATTGAGCGCGGTGCTCGTCCGGGCCGAGGGGACCCTCCACCTACCCATATATTTCGTAAGCCATGTCCTCCACAAGGCGGAGACTCGGTACACGCCACTCGAGAAATTGGCGTACACTCTGATAATTTCGATCCGCAAACTCAGGGCATATTTGTTTGAGCACCCTGTGGAAGTGCTCACCACGATGCCCTTAAGACAAGTCATGCATCACTCCGATATAACGGGTAGACTGCTCCGATGGAGCCTAGAGCTGAGCCAGTACGATCTCACCTTCGCTCCCCGCACCGCGATAAAGGCACAGGCGCTCGCGGATTTTGTCGTCGAGCTGACTTTTCCCCAGCGGAGCACGGGTCTAGGACGCCCCTGGAGACTTTACGTGGACGGGTCGTCTACCAGCGCGTGCTCGGGGGCCGGAGTGGTGCTCCTCGGGCCAGACGGTGACTCGTTTGCCCACGCGGTAAAATTTGAATTTTCCGCGACAAATAATGAAGCAGAGTACGAGGCACTCGTGGCGGGCCTTGAGATGTCCATCGCAGTGGACGTCCCGCAACTCCACGTGTTCATGGATTCGCAGCTAGTAGTGAACCAAGTCACGGGTGACTACGAAGCCAAAGGCGAACAGATGATCAAATACCTCGAGCTGGTGTGGAAGTTGTGCGGCAAGATCCCCGACGTCCGGATCGAGCAAATCCCCAGAGAGCAGAATTCGCAAGCCGACGCGCTATCCAAGTTGGCCTCGTCCGAAGGATCCGCGGATCTATCCCGAGTCGTGTTGACACAGTTGAAGACTCCCTCTATCGACGCCCGAGAAGAGATCCTCCCCGTAGTCCTCCACATAGTTATTGTGAAAAGTGAGAGCGAGACGGACCACGTCGCGGACCTCGCTCGAGTCTTCGAGATCCTCGGGGCCTACAACATGAGGTTGAATCCCAAGAAGTGTCATTTCGGGATCAAGGAAGGGATGTTCCTGGGACACGTGTTTGGGGAGTATAGGCTCGAGCCCAACCCGGAAAAAATCAAGGCCGTGCTCGACATGGCCGAGCCGCGGGACGTGAAAGGAGTCCAACGGCTCACCGGTTGCCTCGCAGCGCTTAGCCGGTACGTAACGCGACTCGGGGACAAGACCCACCCGTTCTTCGGATCAAGGAGTATCTCGCAGGGCCCCATATCCTGACGGTCCCCAAAGTAGGGGAAACTATTTCTTTACCTCGTCGCGTCAGAATGCGCGTTGAGCGCAGTGCTCGTCCGGGCCGAGGGGAACCTCCACCTACCCATCTATTTCGTAAGCCATGTCCTCCACGAGGCGGAGACTCGGTACACGCCGCTCGAGAAATTGGCGTACGCTCTGATAATTTCGGTCCGCAAACTCAGGGCTTATTTGTTTGAGCACCCCGTGGAAGTGCTCACCACGATGCCCTTACGACAAGTCATGCATCGATCCGATGTAACAGGTAGATTGCTCTGGTGGAGCCTAGAGCTAAGCCAGTACGACCTTACGTTCGCGCCCCGCACCGCGATAAAAGCACAAGCACTTGCGGATTTTGTCGTCGAATTGACTTTTCCCCAGCGGAGCACAGGTCAAGCGCGCCCCTGGAGACTTTACGTGGACGGGTCGTCTACCAGTGCGTGCTCGGGGGCCGGAGTGGTGCTCCTCGGGCCAGACGGTGACTCGTTCGCCCACGCGGTAAAATTCGAATTTTCCGCGACAAATAATGAAGCAGAGTACGAGGCACTCGTGGCGGGCCTCGAGATGTCCATCGCGGTGGACGTCCCGCAACTCCACGTGTTCATGGATTCACAGTTGGTGGTGAACCAAGTCAGGGGTGACTACAAAGCCAAAGGCGAACATATGATCAAGTACCTCGAGCTGGTGTGGAAGTTGTGTGGCAAGATCCCTGACGTCCGGATCGAGCAAATCCCCAGGGAGAAGAACTCGCAAGCCGACGCGCTGTCCAAGCTGGCCTCGTCCGAAGGATCCGCGGATCTATCCCGAGTCGTGTTGACACAGTTGAAGACTCCCTCTGTCGACGCCCGAGAAGAGATCCTCCCCGTAGTTCCGGAGCCCGGGGCCGACTGGCGGGATGCGATCAAAGGGTTCATCGTGTCCGGGGCCCTGCCCTCGGACAAAGTCGAGGCGAAACAGCTCCGCATACGGGCTGCAAGGTACTCTGTTCTGGGTTCCCAACTTTATCGCAAGAGCTTTTCTATACCTTTGTTAAAATGTATATCCAGGGACGAGGGAGCCAAAGTCTTGTCCGAAATCCATGAAGGGATATGCGGCAACCACGCCGGCGGTCGGTCTTTAGCCCACAAAACCATGGGCCAGGGTTTCTACTGGCCAAGTCTGCGTCGCGATGCTGCCGAGTTCGCCCGGTGGGGCATAGACATCATCGGCCCGCTGGCCACCGCCCCGGGCGGAGTCAAATTCGCGTTTGTCGCGGTCGACTACTTCACCAAATGGGCCGAGGCGGTAGCGGTCCAGAAGATTGATCAACCACAAGTGATCAAGTTCATCTGGAAGAACATCATATGCCGGTTCGGGTTGCCCGAGTCCATCATCTCGGACAACGGCAAGCAGTTTGACGGCGAGCGAATCGCCGACTTTTGCGAGCTATGGGGTATAAGGAGGGCGTTTTCGACCCCGTACCACCCGCAGTCCAATGGGCAGGTCGAGGCAGTGAATAAAATCTTGAAACACACAATCAAGGCGAAGCTGGAGTCACGAAAAGGAAAGTGGGCCGAGGAGCTACCGGAGGTGCTGTGGTCATACCGCACCACGGTAAAGAACATAACCGGAGAGACACCATACGCCCTCGCGTTTGGTACAGAGGCCGTGGTCCCGGCCGAGGTGGTAGTGCGCTCGCACCGCACCGCCAAGGACGTCACCCCGGAGAACGAGACGGTACTGCGCCTCGAGTTAGACCTCCTTGAGGAGTGGAGGTTGAGTTCTGACTCCCTCAACACAATGAACAAACAGCAGATTGCCAAGCTGTACAATACGAAGGTTAGGGCCCGAGAATTCAGCCCCGGAGAGCTGGTGTTGAAAAAGTTACTAGGAACCCACTCCGGGGCCCTCGGGCCGACATGGGAAGGACCCTTCCGAGTAACGACTTGCTTGGAGAACGGGGCCTACGCGCTGGAATTGATGGACGAGACCCCAGACCAATACCGATGGAATGCACTGCACCTGAAGAAGTTTTACCCATAAAGGAGCGAGACCGGAGCACGCCCGAGCCCCGACGAAGCCGATGAACGAAGTTATATGTATATGCTCTAAGACAGCAAAAATAAAACGAGCACCCACGAGTGTCGGAGAATTTGAAACAATTCCCTATGATTTGCGTATTGTCGTTTAGTCGAGAAAAAGACCCAACCTGCTTAAGACCCGGGAACCGGAGGTTGAAATAACACAATCCCGGGGCACGGGCAGCGGGGAAGATACAAAAATAATTTGTGGACTCATCCGCAAAAGCCCAAAAGGCCACGAACCCATTCAGTCTCCAACTTCGGCGACTCCAGAGTAAGAAAGATATTTACCATGTCCCAAGTTGCGAGCACAGGAGGAGAAAATAAAAGCTATCAAAAGCCACGAAAAACCCGCTTCAAACCAATAAATCCCCAAACACACGAAAGACTCCACGGACCCTAGGGTCGAGGAGGTCCGGGTACTAAAAAGAACCAACATCGGAACTAGGGTCTACCTTGACCCCAAACGTCTAAATTGTCAAAAAAAATCAAACGTGCAAAATTGATAAACAAATATCAAAAGCATCAACTCTAATACCCCGGGGTCCGGAGTAACCCTATCCCCGGAGCCCGCAACTCGGGGAGTCACAATGGAAACCCCGTGAATCCGGGGCAGAAACAAGGTTCAAAAGCACCTTACCCCTCTCAGACACAGAATGACATTTCGAAAACAAAAATCATGTAAAAAGAACTAAACATAAATAAATCCAGGGATCATCCCAAAACAAACATAAAAATCCGGGCTACTGCCCCACACCGAATCCAAACCAAAACCCAAACAAAAACAAGAAATTGTCTTAAGGCCGAAGCCCTTACTAGAACAAACGAGATTATATAGATAGAATTCATAAAAAACAAGCAGGGAGAACTTCAAGACCACCTCAGCCTACGACCCCGGAGACTTCGGCGCCGACACCGGGTCGACCACAGGGGGTTCTTCCATCATGACATCGGCATCAGCTCCGACCCTTTCCTCAGCGGGCTGCGCGCTCTGGTCAGCCTCGAAGCCTTCGTAGAAAGCATCGATGCTCTGCTCAGGGAAGCCGGCGAAGACACCCTCCATAAAAGCCACCTGGCGGGGGGAAAGCCCATCCTCGACTCTCGGAGAGCCACCAGTCGCACTAACGTCGGAGGTAGTCTCGCCCGCCTCGGGCCCGGCCTCCGTCAGTTTCCCCTGAACCGGAGCAGGCAGCCTAATCAGCGGTTGCTTGGGACGGACCAGGCGGTCGTAGCTCGGCCACCATTTCATGTCGATCTGAAAGTCCTCCTCGAGATCGAGGTACTCCTGGTGAAGCCGAGGATCGAGGACCCGGGTGCTCATGTACTTTTTCCAATACTCTAGCACGCAGTCCCGAGTGTTGGAGTTATGTACTTAATGTCTAGATTTAAGTAACGGTAAACTCCCGGTCATAGCATTTAATCTATTAAATTAATAAACAATTGTTTGCGTTTAATTATTATTAATTAAATATATGCAAATCATAGTCTTGGATTTTATACGTTGTAGTTAGTATGGTGTGTATGGACACACAGAAGATCATACTATCGGTTACTCGTATTTAATCAAACAGTTGCTCACGACCTAGATGGACACGGACCAATCCATCGGTATAGTCGTTGTGTGAGAGAGAAAATAATTTATCTTAATTATTTTATCACACTTGTACACTTGGTGTATTGAGCGGATCGTTTGAGATTTATCGATTAGGATTGCCGGCGATAATCGATTCAAGTCTCAGTGTATTTTATTCTTAATCCCCGATACTATTGCGGGTGTGTATATTTAATATAAGTGACTTTGATTTACCAAAGGAATTAACCGATTTAATTATTGGGTTGATTACCGGTTAAGTTGGGTCACTATATTTTATATATGGCATGCCGTGAATACTTGACGGGAAACTGTATCCCGGAAGGGTTGATAATATCCCCGAGATGAGTTCATAAGGAATTATTGTGTAAACCTCATGAGTGGATTCGTTCCGCACAATAATTAAGGTTGAATGGTACTAGTCTCGGATTCAAGAGATGAATAAATTAATTAGCAATAAATTAATTTTATTCATGGATATTTAAATCTTAAATACACGGAATAAATAATACTACCGGAGAAATATTATTTGATATAATATGGTTTAATATTGGGAGTGCAATTAATTTATATAGTGGAAAATAAATTAATTAATATTAATGGGAGATTAATATATTTGGGCTTGGGCTCAATTTAATCATTAATATTGGAAGCCCAATATTCCACCTCCTTTAGATCCCCTACGTAGCCTATAAAAGCACTACATGGTCTTCACTTTTTCATAAGACAAGATTATCATAGTTGATATTCTAGAGAGTTGAAGAGGATCCATAAGCTTGGAAGATCGTCGCCCACCCGACGTTCAAGCTAGTGCAAGGAATACGTGGGAAGATCGTAAGGTCATCAATTGAATTCGTTTCTCCGCACAACGAATCAAAAGGTAAAATCATAAACTCCCTTCTATGATTTTATGTGAAAATAATTGTGGCATATACATGAACGCACGATCCGGGAAAACGTCGAGACCGGGATACGGGGATTCGAGATCCCCGTCGGGATCGAGAGGGGCGGCCGAACCCTAGGGTTCGACCGCCGGTACCGCGCGACGAAGGGAGCCCCGGCTGGACGCCGGGGCGAGCGATCGAAGGCAGTCGATCGCTGGGGATGCCACGGGCTGGTGCCGTGGCGGATCCCCGCCCCTCGACAGCGGCGTGCGCCAAGGGAGGCCCCGGCTGGACGCCGGGGCGTGCGATCGAGCTAGGCTCGATCGCTGGGCAAGCCGCGGCTTCGCCGCGGTGGTCAGCGGGGCTGACCGCCCCTCCTGGCGGTGGCAGTGAGTCGCCGGACTCACCGCCGGGGGCTGCCCATGCAGCCCATGCGATCGCCATGCACGGCGATCACGAACCCTAGCAAGGGTTCGGCTAGGGTTTAGCCGCTGGTTCATCCCGCGGCGACGCTCTTGTCGAGCCCGGTCTTGCAAGGTGTTCGTGATCGGTTTCCGGCGACGGGATTTCGGTCGGGGTTATCGGTTCCGCAATTTTTGATACCCCGGGATATCGATTTCCAACAATTGGTATCAGAGCGTTTGGTTTCGTGTTCATGTATGTGTTCAATTATCGTTCTACCTTGCAGGGATTCCGACTATCATGGTTAATTAATTGTTATTTATTTATTTAATTAATTGTTATTTAATTTTACCATGATTATTCGTTATTAAACTCTCGGACATGTCGAGATTCGTTTTGTGTGGATGAATGCTTGTAATAGTAAAAATTCGGGGGTTGACCGAATTTAGATTTACTATTATTGTTCTATGTTTTCCGGAAAGTGTATAGGGTCGATTTCATGTATAGAATCGATACCGAATTGTAAATTTATTTCTTGTAATTTATTTACGTTGGATCGATGCCGAGACGACCGCCGGAGAACTCGTGTGACGAAGGAGATGATGAGAGGGAGAACTAGGGCTCGGGATCGATCATGAGATCGATCCCATGGAGATCGATCGACCCCGGGCTGCCCTAGGGTTCTCGGCCACGCCGGCCACCAAGGGAGGTGGCGCGTGGGCCTTGACCGGCGGCGGTGGTGGTGGTCGAAGGTGGGGGTGGCGCGGGGTACCCCATCCCGTGCTATTCCTACCAAGATTCACTTTCCTAATTAATTCGGTTTTCCTATTTTGAGTACTCCTATTTTGGGAACTCTCATGGAGATAGGAAAAGAATTAATTGGAATTAATTTATTTCCTTATTCTATTATGGAAGTCTTCTAGAATATTCCAAGTCCTACTTGGAATAGGATTCTAGAGATTTAATAGAATTAGATAGGGCGGCAAAACCGACCCCCTCGTCTCATTGTAAGGGCGGCAAAAATTACCGAATAAAAGACATATAAAAATAAAGACATTATCTTCTTCAGCTCGGAGTTCTTATCCTTTTCCTCCCCAGTCTAGAAATTTCAACCTTTTCTACATAAAAATTCACATGATTTGGTAGTCGTTGCGAAACCCTCATATCCACCCCGTATCTCACCCTTTCCAACAAAAACGACCCAAAACACTTTTGATATCGCAAAGATTTTGTTTTTCATGCATATATATATATATATATATATATATATATATATATATATATATATATATATATATATATATATATATATATATATATAAAACAGAATAATAAGATTTACAATTTAAATAGTTTAACAAATAAAACAGAATAATAAGATTTACACTCTATTTAATTAATAAGAATAAATAACTTAATGGCTAAATCTAAGTATCTGTAGCCATGTCCTTCACAACACTCAGCTCGCAATGGTTGACTGTATTCTCTTCCCCTTTTGTATAACTGATGCGTCTTCGTATAGTTTATGGTCGAGGATAATATACTATCGTAGTGATTTACCTGAGTCTGTCAGAAACGAACACTGCTGTATAGCACCGAGATGGAAACGATCTAAGTTTCCGGCTCAAATTGATAATTAATCCCCGCGAAAACTGATGCCCCTGAGTCCAATTTAAAACAGGAGTGTTCTCATAAACGATATTCTGAATCATTCCGCTCCGGTCACACATGTCCCACCTGCACAGTCTGTTATAACACTCGACAATTCTTCTTGCCAAAGCTCAAGCAATTCACATTCATACTAAATAAATAAATAAATTAATAAATAAATAAATAAATAAATAATTGAGAGAGTCCTACCGAACAAAAATAGAATTTTTTCCTTCACATTCGGTGGTGAGGGAGGAAGGAGCAATTGAAGGCCTACAAAATAAGATCATATAAAATTGCAAATTTATTAACAACCGGGTATCAATTATCCGAGTAGATGCAAATGATCCTCCTGATCCTTAATATGACTGACAACATGATTAGGGATATTGAATGCGAAAAATACTCATGATGTTTTATATCTAGTTGATTCGGCCCGTGCATTGCATCAGGAGGTTAATTGTAGTTTATCTGTATTTATGATTTTTTTGGTAAATATATTTGTAGGCCTATATATATACACATATATACAACCTTGGTTTTTTTTTTAACTACACTTTGGAATTCACTACAATTACGTTTTCATTGGTCACTTAAATCATATAATCCGTGCGTGTTAATAATAAAGGATGAATGATTGTATAATTAATAAGATTGAATGGTTGAATAATTATTTTAGTTTTTATTTCAATTATCTCACTTTTTAATTTTTGTTATCATTTGTGTTAATAATTATAAGGAAATTTTTTTTAAAAATGTATGTAAACTGCGAATTATATAATATTTAGTAGTTGTATATTTAATGAGATAAAATTGTTAAATATTTTTTTTTTATTTTAATTATCTCAAATAAAAATTTAAATGTTCATATATTTTATAAGTTATATATTTTTTTATTATTCATTAATATAAATTGAAATAAACAAATATATACATTCCCAACAAATAATTCTATGAAGATTTATGTTATTTTTAATTAACAAAAGATTTTTTTATAGCACGTCAAATTTTATATAGTCATATAATAATAAATTTTATAAACTTGAATCATATTTCATTGAAACTGAATAATATTATTAATAAATATATATAGTTTCAAAAAAAATTCTTGTGCAAACTATGCTTCTAAACTCGACATGCATTTTAATACGACTCAATATTTATTAAAATGAAAAGACTCTTCTCGTTTAAAATAGCTCATTTGTTTGAAAAGCATACATATTCAAAATGAAAATAAAAAATACATTAAATATAATAAATTTTCATTACAAAATTTGGAATATCTCCTTGTAAACCACATTAGTGGTACCATTCATGAGGTTGACATTGTCATCGCAATATAACAATTACAATCATGCTCTGTTAGTGGCTCTTGAAACTGTTCGTGTGTAAATATCGGTCGTCTAAAAAACAAAGGATTTAACTCGTGTGAATTATAAAGAATGAATAATAGTATTGTTAACAAAATTAGATTGTTAAATAATTATTTTGTTTGTATATTAAGTTTTATGATACTCGTTATTTTTATAATGATACACCAAAAAAAAAACTTAAAACATTTTTCCATAATATTTAACAACGTTTTTAATTAAATTCTTAAAACATATAACATGTTTAAATTATAAAAAGACGAATGATTACAAATTTCGGAATATCTCTTTGTAACCACATTAGAGGTCTCATTCGTGATGTTCACATTCTCATCGCAAAATAACAATTTCAATCTTTTTTTGTTAGTAACTCTTGAAACTGCAACATACAACTGATCATGTGTAAAAATCGATTGTCTCAAAAGAATCCCTACTTTTGATAACGATTGTCACTAACTTTTATTAATGGTTACAACATACGATATTATAATATAGAATTGTCGACGTTGAAAGTGAAATAACAATCTTAAATCATAGGGAATAAATGGCAACTTGAGAATGTAAACAATTTTATCTTTGTTTTCGCCACTTAAGACATTCGCCTCAATAACGTAAGTTCCCAATTTTGAATTTATAATGATTTAGAAAATTAAAAAAATATGTCTCTAATTGTAATCTAATTATAATTTTCGACGTTTTCGTTGAACGCTTGAAAAATATAACTCGTGTGAATAATAGATGGTGAATAGTTGTATAATTAATATCATTAAATTAAATTGGTGAATATTTATTTTATATGTGTTTCAATTAATTACATTTTTAATTTGTTTATTAATTTATTTATAAAAAAAATAATATTAAACAAAATTATGTTGATAAATGTAAACAAAATCTACATTGACAACAAAATGTAAGATTTATTAAATAATTATAAAAATTAAATGAATAAAAAATAAAAAAATAAGGATTTATTAACTTATTTGTATTAATAATGATAAAAAAATTAATAATAAAATATGTTTAAAGTGTTTTTAAAAATCCATTAATAAATAAATATATTATCAAACACACGCATACACAGAGTCAATAATACACTAACAAATTAACCAAATTCATATACCAATTCACAATTTCAACTGAAACAAATAACAAATCTAAAACAAAACATACGAAACTAAATATCAACAAAACATATGAAATTAAAAATCAAGATTTTCTTATAAATTGACGCTGCATCATTTTTTTTCTTTGTTCGTTAATAAAACATATAAATTTTCTATTTATTAGCATAAAAAAGTCTAAAAAGGTAAAAACAAAAATTGTTAATTGAAATATTTAAAATTGGCGTATTATTTGTTCAAATTAAAATATTTAAAATTCCTTTTATATTAAACATGAAATATTTTTTAAAAGCAGATTGAAACAATAAAAGAATTAAAAATACAAAAAAACTAATACTTTCAACCTGTGCGACGCACCGCGATTCTCGGTTCGGAAGTTTCTTCGGTTACTATTTTAATATAAGTATACTGATAAATAAATTTAAATAAATTTTGAAATATATATTACAAAAAATGAGGACAACGATTGGAAAAAAATAATCCATCTCATAATAGATTTAAAAAAAAGAAAAATTTGGAAGGTCAATTCACATTTCTGAACACCTCCTTGTAAACGACATTTGTAACCTTATTCGTGAGGTCACCATTAGAATCACAAATTAAGAATTTCAATCCTGTTCGATTAATGACTCTTGAAACTGCAACATATAATTGTCTGTGTATGAACACCGGTATTCTCAACAGAATCTCAACCTTTAATAAAGATTGTCCTTGACTCTTGTTAATTTTCATAGCATAAGATATCATAATTGAGAATTGTCAACGAAAATCGAAAGGGCAATTTTGAATTAGAAGGCGTAAGTGGCAACCTTGGAATGTAAACAATTTCATCTTTGTTTTCTCCTTCTAAGACTTTCGTCTCAATAACGTAAGTTCCCAATTTTGTTATTACCAATCGAGTACCATTAAATAAACCCGCAGTGTGATCGATATTATTTAAAATAATTTACACCCTAACCTACAAAAATGGCAATTATTAGTGTTGTTTAACTAAAATTACAATGTTATAAAAACAACAAAAACTAACAAAAACATATTAATTTTTTGTATCAACTTAATTTTAAATATAATTTGGAAAGAAAACAAATGAATGTTATTAAATTTATATGTTTGTGTATATAATTATATATATTAGACTATATAGAATTTCAATAGAAATATATTTTGTATATTAACAGGGAGACCATAAAACACAATCATTATTATACAATAATTAACATACAACTGTAACATACACCTGCTTGTGCGTAAATAAATAACGATTGTCTCAAAAAAATCCTCATTTTTGATAAAATTGTCTCTGACTCATTGCATACGATATCATAATAGGGAATTGTCGACGTTGAAAGCGAAATGACAATCTTGAATCAGAGGGACTAAAGATCAGTTCATTTGGACTTATTCTCAGTTTCAATTCAGTTCAGACCTATTAAGTTCAGTTCAATTCAAATTCATTAAGTTAAGTTAAGTTCAGTTAGTTCAAATTCACTAAATTTAGTTTAGTCATTTTAATTTTTTTATTCATATTTCAATATTTTAAAATTAAAATGAAATTGAAGTTAATTTTAGTTCAGTTCATACATATTAAGTTCAGTTCAATTTATTTCAGTCCAAAAGTACATGTCCTAAGAAGCAACCTCGGAATGTAAACAATGCCATCTTTGCTTTCGTCTCCTAAAACTTCGTATCAATAAGATAAGTTATCAGCTTTGTTATTACAAATCGAGTATCATTACATAAATTGACGGTATGATCGATATTTCGTATTAACATAATTAGACTCAATTGAATTTTGTAACCCATTAGATCCCAAAAGAAGGTGATCATTAAAATATGTTATTGAAGAGTATTGTGGTTTAATTAATTAGTACTGTAATTAGTTGCAGTGCAAGTTGAAGCATATCTTGAGTATAGCCATGAAAAGATATTCGGTTGAGGGGTATCGATGACAGGGGAGTCTGCATTTTCAGTTTGTTGAGTTTTGCGTCTCTCTTTATTGAGACGAATGATTTCCAAACCTGATTCTGCAAAACAAATCTGTACAAATGTAAATTGCGGACAAAGGTTCAATAAAAACGAAAAATAGGAATTTGTTTTTTAGAAATCGAATAAATTAACCACATAATTAAATCGGGATAAAGAAACTCAAGTGGTGGAATCAGAAAGACAATTGTAAATTGTAAAAGACATGTATTTCCAGATGATTAGAAGAGAAATAGTATAGGAAAAGTGATAAACAGTCAAGATAATGGAAAATGAGTGTAATCCTTAAAATTATTTATATTTATGTGGTAAAAATCTAAAAAAACATATTTAAAAGAAATAAAATTTTGTATTTATAATTTGATATAGAAAATAAAAAAAATTGGTGAAGTGTTTTAACATAATGGAGTAATTTCTGACACTTTCATTGGTCACTTAAATCATATAAGTAGTCTTTGTGAATAATAAAATATGAATGATTAGCAATTGATGTTCAATTGTGGGTATTCAATGGTCATGTAGCTAATGAAGTTAAATGGTTGAATAATTGGCTTGTTTGTATATTAATTTCAACTATCTCAATTCTCAATAGCTATTTTTATTAATTTATTTTTATTTAAAATTTGATATAGAAGATAAAAAATTATTGAATTGTTTTAACATAATGGAGAAATTTCTTGCGATTTGATGGATCACTTAAATCATATGATTATATAATAAATTAAAATAAATGGTTAAATATATTTTTTTGTTTTTATTTCAATTATCCCACTTTTCAATTTTTGTTATTAAGTTATTTGTGTTCATAATTTGAAGGAATATAAAAATAAAATAAAAAGTGTATGTAAACTGTGAATTATATAATTTATTAATTGTATATTTAATAAAATAAATTTGTTGAATAATTAGTTTATTCTATTTTAACTATCTCAAATAAAAGTTTAAATAGTTATATATTTTATAAGTTATATTATTTGTTTTATTATTCATTAATATAAATTGACATAAACAAATATAATTTTAAAATTAAACATTCACAACAATTAGCTAATGAAGTTAAATTGTGGGTATTGAATAATCATGTAGCTAAAGAAGTTTTTCGGTAAATTAAACCTCTTTTATCACACGCCATGTGGATTCGAAAGGTATAGCCTCCAAGGATCCAGTAATAGGCTTGCCCTGTGGCAGCACTTCAACACATGCATGCGCTGAATTTGCTACTGAATTGAGATTATATCCTCCTTCAAGTGCCATAACAATCTTTACTCCAGCAAAGTCCAGCAACTAAGACGGGCATAAAAAATAGAAATAAAATATTTTGCCGTTTTTTTTGTTGTTGTTATGTAATGGTTGGTAATTGCATTTGCTAACCTTTTGAAGCAATACTGAGAAACCAAAGGGTTGACCACAGACGATGCCATCTGGTAAATGTTGTATTCCGATTTCCCAGTCGATCCGTGCTTTGCCATGGCTGCCAAGGTGGCATTCACAACCATATCTGCTGGAACCTGAAAGTGAAACCAACCCATTTTTTCAGTAGCTCACCCTAACTTTTGAGTTATATAGGATTTAAGCCCTCTACAACCAAATAATTACAAAAACTACCTTTTAGATTTGGCCAAATTACAAAAACAAATTCTAACTAACCTTTAAGGTTATTTACACCTAAACTATGTTTATTTTTTGTGAAGTTGAGGGATGTAATTGTCAAAAGTCTAATATACAGGTGGGTTAAAATGTAAGAAGTATATAACTTTAGTTGTTAAAGTCTAATTTTCAATGTTAGATAACTATAACAGACTTATTATGATTACAAAGTTTAGCCAAAAGCTGATAATCACTTACTACATCAAGAACTCCATCTGGGTCGACCAGAAAACCCGTGAGTTGGCCCTTCCCATACTGCAGAATAATCGGATCCATCATCCTGGAAACGGAAAACATGTTCTTGAAAATCTGGGAAAACCGAAACCCAAACTGAAGTCTTTCAGTTGGAAAACTATCATGAAATACTCTACCTGTTTCCTTCCATCCATCCAGGGAATGGTTCTTTGTACGTGCTCTCGATGACGCTTGGTTTGATAACGACTACAGGTATGTCCCCCCTTAGATGGTCTATCATCATTTCTCCCATAGCCTTTGTAAATAGATATGTATCTTGCCAACCGAATTCCTTCGCCCTAATTAGCCAAAAACAATTAAAAAAAATAAGGAAAAGCAATGGAAAGAGGTTGGGGATCGATATGTGTACTACCTATGTAACCCTAACTCTTTCATCTTCTGAATAAGTGAATTGTTGTTATCTTCAAGACCTCTCTTCGACTCCAGGACTAACTTTATTTCATCCTCCACGCTCAATGCGGGAAGCGATGGTTCGTGGGGGTTCTTGTAAACAACACCCTCGCTTTCGCCTATGCCGAAAGGCTTCTCCATGATTCTTCCTTGCCTTTGCCCATTCACATAAGCTGTTTCAAAGAAAAAACAGAAACGAAAACCCGATAGAGAAGTTATCTAAGAATATACAGAGATCTTAGGAAGGGTTTGTTGTTGAAAAGTAGTAATCTTTTTCTATTCTTGCCTGTTGATACTTGTAGGAAGAGCTTCAGTTTGAGGCATTGTTTGGCGAAACTCATGAGGCGAGTGGCGTCGCCTGTGTTTATATCAAGAGTTGTGTCGTACCTTTCATCGAACGTGGTATTAGCCGCGGAGTTTATGATGACGTCGACCTCTTTAGCCATGAAATCAGCTGCTTCTTCGTCTAAACCCAGGTTAGTCTCGCATACGTTTCCAACCACAGGAACTAACTTACTGAGCATGAAAGCCTGATAGGATTTCCCATGGATCTGCTTCAGATGGTTGAAAACCTCCGCATTCATGATCTGCAAATATTCAAAAAAAAAAAACGATAGAGAACTTTTTTTTTCACGCAGACACGGAATAAACATTTAAAACGCGATTCAAGAAACGTGTACTTCGTTTTTCAGTCTTTCGTGTGCGGTTTCTTTGTTCTTCGACTTGATCAAGACGAATATCTTGTGAACATCAGGAGCTGTCCTCAGTATTTTCTCAATCAAAACTGAAAAAAAAAAATAGAAATTAACAGCCCAATTCAGAATAAAAACGCAATGAGAACAGAGTTTTTTAACATTTTCTTGCGGACTTCAACTTGCTTCTCCTTCCGATCGTACTCTTGCCTGATCTTTTCTTCTCGGTTTCGACCAACTGCAACTCACTACAAAAAAAACAGGCATTTCCGACGGATTATTTACACATAATCCGTTGGAAGTAAGCTTATTTACGACGGATTTGATCAGTCGTTTTTAACCCCGTCAAAAGTTAGAATTTGCGTCGTAAATTAGGGCGTTGTCGTAAGTTCGCGCGTGCTTCTTACTTTCTCAGAAAAATATTAAAATAATATATTTGTAATTTACGACGGATAATCCGTTGGAAGTTATTATTATTTTAAATTTAATTTCAGCCACCCGCTCATATGAACTCCCGTCGTAAATACAGATGAACATCCGTCGTAAGGTCGTTTTTTAATTTTATTTTTGATATATTCGATTGACTTAATTTTCGAATTAAGTAACTTTTGGATCTCGAAGCCCCGCCGTCTCGCACGTATTCGGTCATCGTCGCCCGTGTCGGGTACTCAGTCGAGGTCTTGGGTCTCGGAGCCCCGTCGTCCCGTATGTATGGTCGTCGTCGCCCGTGTCGGGTGCTCGGTCTCGGTCATGGGTCTCGGAGCCCTGTCGTCCCGCATGTATGGTCGTGGTTGCCCGCGTCGGGTGCTCGGTCGCGGTCCTGGTCTCGAGGCTCGGTGGTAGATCCCGGTCTCCAATCTCGCAGCTCTGTCCTCGGTCCCCAGTCTCGCAGCTCTGGCCCCGAGGCGGGAGGATGTCTCCTTCGGGTCTCCTTTTCCAACGTCGGGTGTACCTGTGCTCCGTGAAGGGTGGATGTATCGTGTTGAAATTGTTGGAATTCGGTATCCCGGGCCATTAAAAATTGCGGAAAATAATAACCCGACCGAAAACCTCTCGCCGGAAACCGATCACGAGCACTACGGTATCCGGAGCTCAACCGGAGAATCGCCGCGGGGTGAACCCGCGGCCGAAACCCTAGCCGAGCCCCACCGCGGGGCTCGCGATCGAAATCGATCGCGTGGGGCTGCCTAGCAGCCCCCGGCGGTGAGTCCGGCGACTCACCGCCACCACCGACCGGAGGGGGGACCACCAGCCGCGGCGCGAAGCCGCGACGGTCCCCGGCGATCGAACTAGGGTTCGATCGCCCCTAGCCGCGGCGTCCAGCCGCGGCTTTTCCTCGGTGCGCGCTGGCGGTCGTGCCCTAGGCCGACCGCCACCCCCTCGGCTCCCAGCCGAGGGCTCTCTCGAACTTCGCCGGGGATCTCGAATCCCCGTCCCCGAAGTTCGTCGTTTTCCCGGATCATGCGTTCATGTATGTATCACAATTAATCCACATAAAATCATAGAAGAGAGTATATGATTTTACCTTTTGATTCGTTGTGCGGAGAAACGGAATCAAGATGATGACCTTACGATCTTCCCACGTATTCCTTGCACTAGCTTGAACGTCGGGTGGGCGACGATCCTCCAAGCTTATGGATCCTCTTCTCTCTCTCTCTACTTTCTCTCTCTAGAAGAATTATGATCTTCAAGTTATGATGTGTGTAGAAAAGAGAAGACCATGTAGTGCTTGTATAGGCTACGTAGGGGATCTAAAGGAGGTGGAATATTGGGCTTCCAATATTAATGATTAAATTGAGCCCAAGCCCAAATCTATTAATCTCCCATTAATATTAATTAATTTATTTTCCACTATATAAATTAATTGCACTCCCAATATTAAACCATATTATATCAAATAATATTTCTCCGGTAGTATTATTTATTCCGTGTATTTAAGATTTAAATATCCATGAATAAAATTAATTTATATTCATCTCTTGAATCCGAGACTAGTACCATTCAACCTTAATTATTGTGCGGAACGAATCCACTCATGAGGTTTACACAATAATTCCTTTTGAACTCATCTCGGGGATATTATCAACCCTTCCGGGATACACTGTCCGGTCAATCATTCACGGCATGCCATATATAAAATATAGTGACCCAACTTAACCGGTAATTAACCCAATAATTAAATCGGTTAATTCCTTTGGTAAATCAAAGTCACTTATATTAAATATACACACCCGCAACAATATCGGGGATTAAGAATAAAATACTCTGAGACTCGAATCGATTATCGCCGGCAATCCTAATCGATGAATCTCAACGATCCGCTCAATACACCAAGTGTACAAGTGTGATAAAATAATTAAGATAAATTATTTTCTCTCTCACACAACGACTATACCGATAGATTAGTTCGTGTCTATCTAGGTCGTGAGCAACTGTTCGATTAAATACGAGTAACCGATAGTATGATCTTCTGTGTGCCCATGCACACCATACTAACTACAACGTATAAAATCCAGAACCATGGTTTGCATTTATTTAATTATCAAGTAATTAAAAGCAAAACAATTGTTCGTTAATTTAATAGATTAAATGCTATGACGGGGAGTTTACCGTTACTTAAATCTAGACATTAAGTACACAACTCCAACAATCTCCCACTTGTACTAAGGTCTAGTCATTTCCTCCAAACTCCCGGTTCCCATACTCATCACGTGCTTTAAAGTGTACTTCCGAGAAGTACTATGTGAGTGAGCAATCTAGGTTGCCGCTCTGAAGTTATCTTGGTGACTACTACGTCGTCTCCCCTGACGATGACTCGTATCAGGTGGTACTTGCTCTATGTGTTAACATCACTTTTGACTTATGACCTCTTCTAGTTCACCATGCACCGCTATTCATTAGCCTTTGGTAAACTAAGAGTCATATCCAAGTCAAGAGGTTATCCCGGAACCTAACCAAAACTTCCGCTGCCTCTGAGGCTGCTATTCGGTTATGAGAGAGTCTGAGAAGCATCCTGCTTATCACTCTTTCATTTCATGGTTCCACCTCTTTCTAAAAGTGAACACATAGCCTGATATCGACTTTCACTGGTCCTTTCTTTGATCTTTGGATCTGAGAATTTTGTAATCAAAGAGGATTTTGTCTTGCTCAAGTCAGTACTATGAAAGTATTCTTGCAGCATTCGAACATCTCTTATCCAGATTACTTTGATATCCTCCCACTACGCAAACCGCATAGTTTGATATCAGGTTCTTGTTTTACAACATTGCATCTATAAAGCTTTCCATACTTGAAGTATAGGAAACTGCTTTGTCCTCATCTGTCTCCTTCATGTGTTCGAACACATAACCTTTAGATAGATGTATATTCTGTCTCTGAAAGGCAATAACCTTTCTCAGAAGTATGCATGTTTAAAACAAACCTTAATCGTATAAGATGTCTAGGAGAAGTACAATGTTCTTATCTCTAGATCATAAGATCTTAAGAACAAGCTCTAACTTCTTCTCAATCTTATATCTCGATTTATTTAGACAACCACTATTTTATGTCTGATGACACTTTTACATTGTTGCCAATGATAAAATGTTATCTACACAAAATCTCCGAGAAACACCACCTTGTTTCCATTACGTCTTCAATACACCTTTCGTCTATGCCTTTTGATGAATCCATCAAATGGACTATCCCATCAATTCGCAAGTTCCACGATTCATAACTTTATTTCAATCCATAAATGGATTTACTAAGCTTGTACTCTAAATGATCTAGCCTCTTAACAATAATCCTTATTGTTCCAAGCAGGCACATTTAGATCTAATACTGCCCTTATGCAGAGCTAGGGGTCGATTTCATCTTTACTAGATCCAGAGTCCGAACTCCTCTAGCCTTATGAATATCTCTGGTTGTCCAACAACCTCCCACTGCAATGGCGTCCCGGTGTATAACAGTAATAACAATAGGTGCAGTATGTGGTGTACTTCTACTCGGTTTGGCTGGTTCCTAGTCTTTTGTCCTTCTTCTCATTTCAAGGTATTACGTCAATTTAGGCTTTGTGGTCCATCTAATAGTCTTCCTCTATGAACCGGACGAGAGACGTCCCTCTGGTTCGTAGTACTATAGAACACACAATACTTTGTTCATCTAGGACATCCTACAACCATATTCAATATGCCGTTGTATCTAGGAATATCCATAGAACATAGGTAGTTCCGAACAACTTGCTCTATTTACTATTAGATTTCCATTTCTTATTTATAGCGTACCATCTCTACACGTAAGTGTATGGCGCGCCCTTTTGGGATTGAATCCCAATCTTTGATTATGCTATGTGTTATTCAGATAGGTGATGGCCTCCGCGACCGAGTCGCAGGCTTCTAATGGATATACTTTGATGGTTCCCCATAATCGCTTTGTGTCCATTGACTAGTCAAAACACTTTGCTTTTATGGCACATCAAGCATTCTAATCCATCACTTGAGTATTCTTGAAAGAATCACTCGTACCTTTCTAATATACACATATGTCTGCATATCTAATCATTTCCAATACTTGTTTGAATTCTATCCTTTTACAAGGAGGTTTGCTTAGACGTATTATCCTTCAAATTCAATCCTTAGGTCGGAAGGTCCATTCCTTCAACTATAATTGATCAAATCAATTTCGACCATTTGAATCTTATTTGAAAATACTACTAAGTATAAGAATTCACAAGTATAATGATTAATTAAAGAAATATCTAACAAGTAAAACAAGTTATAGAACGGTTTGTTGCATTGGGGTAGACTTAGGATCTATTATTCATATATTGCTATCTAATGTACCAGAATAGATAATGCCATTATTTCTTATCAAAATCATCCAATGATTAAAGAAATAAAATATCCATTCATTAATAGTAGGGGTACATAATGCAATAACTTTGAAATGAAATCCTATTTAACTACTAAAGCAGATAAATGTCTTCCACCGCAACCGCTGCCTCCTCTACAGCTTTGCCCGTGTAGACTCGAACTCTTCCTCTCTAAGTCGCCGGGTTTTCTGGAACCCCTGCATTCAAAAATGCACATACCGTCAGTGGTTCCATATCTACACACCAGAATTCTGGTAGATAACACCGCTGACTATGTTTTTACGACTAAAGAAGATTTCGTACCTTTGAGAGGACATTCAGACTTCCAGTGTCCCATCTTGTTGCATCGGAAGCACTTACCCTTTGGCTTTGCAGCCCCCATTTGTGGTACAGTCCTCTTGACACCACTGGGTTTCCGGGTTTGCTTCCTTCTCTTGCCCCTACCTCCACCAGGCTTAAAGCCTTTGGACTTGGTAGCTACAAGCGCTTGATACTTGCCCTTCTTGTAGATCCCCTCTGCCGCCTTCAGTTCAGTCAGGAGTTGCGCAAGAGAATAAGATAGTTTACCCATATTATAACTCATGCGAAACTGCTCAAAACTAGGGGTCAGAGACTGGAGTATGATGTCGACTTGCGTCTCAGCATCAATTTGAGCTCCTAGGATCTCAAGCTCATTCAACAGACCCATCATCTTAAGAACGTGCTCCCCTACGGGCGTTCCTTCAGACTGAGTTGTTGTCATGAGGACTCTCATGGCTTCTTGCCTTGCCGCACGATCTTGCTCCCCAAACATCTCCTTGAGGTTAAACATCATATCATAGGCAGTGTCCATCGACTCATGTTGGGTTTGGAGTACATTTGACATGGAAGCCAAAATATAACACCTAGCCATTTCATCAGCCTTTTTCCACTTCCGATATGTTAGTTTTTCCTCATCAGTTGAGGCAGCCGTGGGCTCAGCAGGGCACACTTCATGGAGTACGAACTTGTACTCCTCAGAAGTTAGGACAATGTCTAAATTTCTCTTCCAATCAATGTAGTTGGGGCCAGTGAGCTTATGCTCCTTGAGTATCATAGAAAGTGGGTTCATAGCTATTCTCTAAACCTATAAGCACATTTAAACAAACAATCAATTTAATATCCGATATTATCTCCCTCAAATAATATCATTAAATTACTAATTACATCTAAAATCCCATCAGGTAAGGCAAGCCACGGTGTGTGGACGTTTACCCACCCAAATGATTTAGCAATTAGATTTGCTTTGGTCATACATCATTTATAGCGGAACCTCGGTGGGAGGAATACTATAAAGCGTATCTAAGTGTAAACCATTACTCAGCACCAAAGTAAATCGTTTGGAATTGCTACATCACCGCAAGCCACGTTGTGTGGACGTTTACGACAACTTCACAAATCTTCACAATTCCTTACAACTGTCTACATCAATTAATCCAAAATCCGTCAGTATAGCAAGCCACGTTGTGTGGACGTTTACTATACTAAGAGACTTTTATAATTGACTCCCAATTACAAGATGCATTCGATTTTGTAAATCAAGACGCGGAGAATCATAAGTGAAACTCGAAGTTTCTAACCAGTGACTCACCATGCGAACAACCCTATCTCTCATTAGATGAGGGAGCCGAGCAGACAATCGATCCATCTATCAAAGAATGGTACGACTGCCTCTAATTTGTGTCATCCACATGACCAAGTGGCTTTGGCTCCATTCCACTCCCCGGGGTGAGAATGAGTCGACTTGAAGTCAGTTTCAGAAAGACAAATTAGGCATTGTTTGATAAACTTAATCAATGTTTCTCGTAAGAGGAATTACAAGAATTCTCCTCCAATGACACATCTATATGATCTTCAAAAGTTCATAAGAGTCACCAAGAGAACAGTAATGGAGACCATGGGAATGTTTCCATCCCCGCTCCCACTTAGCTTTTTATAACAAAGGGATACGCTATCTAATGCATAATTAAACACATAAGCATGCATACAAGTAATAAAGCACATATCACATAGTCAAAATAAGCTAGAAAAAATTATTTTCCCGACTATCATGGCTTTATTCCATCTCCGTATGCGTCTTCTAGTCTTCAGTCTTCGTTCTTGAATGCTCCATGTGACGAGAATATTAATCCCAATATTTAAGTCTATTTATTTTTAATAAATCCAAAAGATACTTAATTCGAAAATTAAGTCAATCGAATAAATCAAAAATAAAATTAAATATTATTAATATTTTTATTTATTTATTTTCCTATCTAATTCTATTAAATTCCTAGAATAATCTATCCAAGTCAAACTTGGAATATTCTAGAAGACTTCTATAATAGAATAAGGAAATAAAATAAATTAGGACTCTTCTACTTTCCAAGATTAATTAATTTCCATATCCATGAAAATTCCCATAAAATAGGAATAATCAAATAGAAATAAATTATTTTCCTATCTAATTCTATTAAATCTCTAGATTCCTATTTCAAGTAGAACTTGAAAAATCTAGAAGACTTCCATAATAGAATAAGGAAATAAATAATATTAATTCTTTTCCTATCTAATTCTATTATATCTCTAGATTCCTATTCCAAGTAGAACTTGAAAAATCTAGAAGACTTCCATAATAGAATAAGGAAATAAATAATATTAATTAATTCTTTTCCTATCTCCATGAGAGTTCCCATACTTAGGAATACTCAAAATAGGAAAACTTGAATCAATTAGGTAAGTAGTATCTTGGTAGGATTAGGAGTAGCACGGGTTGGGGATCCCCGCACCACCACCACCACCACCGACCGCCGCCACCACCGGAGAGGGCACCGCCGCCGCCGCCCCAGCCGGCCGGCCACCACCTTGCCGGCGGCAGCCCCCAGCCGAGGGGCGATCGACCCCTCCCCATGGCTTCGGTCATGGGGTCGATCATGGGGTTGATCGACCCCCCGGTCCTTCGTCCTCTTCGTCTTCTTCGTCACACGAGTTCTCCGGCGGTCGTCTCGGCATCGATCCAACGTAAATAAATTACAAGAAATAAATTTACAATTCCGGTATCGATTCTATACATGAAATCGACCCTATACACTTTCCGGAAAACATAGAACGTAATAATAAATCCTAAATTCGGTCAACCCCCGAATTTTTACTATTACAAGCATTCATCCACACAAAACGAATCTCGACATGTCCGAGAGTTTAATAAACGAACAATCATGGTAAATTAAATAGCAATTAATTAAACCAAGATAGTCGGAATCCCTGCAAGGTAGAACACAATTGAACACATACATGAACACGAAACCAAACGCTCTGATACCAATTGTTGGAATTCGGTATCCCGGGCCATTAAAAATTGCGGAAAATAATAACCCGACTGAAAACCTCTCGCCGGAAACCGATCACGAGCACTACGGTATCCGGAGCTCAACCGGAGAATCGCCGCGGGGTGAACCCGCGGCCGAAACCCTAGCCGAGCCCCACCGCGGGGCTCGCGATCGAAATCGATCGCGTGGGGCTGCCTAGCAGCCCCCGGCGGTGAGTCCGGCGACTCACCGCCACCACCGACCGGAGGGGGGACCACCAGCCGCGGCGCGAAGCCGCGACGGTCCCCGGCGATCGAACTAGGGTTCGATCGCCCCTAGCCGCGGCGTCCAGCCGCGGCTTTTCCTCGGTGCGCGCTGGCGGTCGTGCCCTAGGCCGACCGCCACCCCCTCGGCTCCCAGCCGAGGGCTCTCTCGAACTTCGCCGGGGATCTCGAATCCCCGTCCCCGAAGTTCGTCGTTTTCCCGGATCATGCGTTCATGTATGTATCACAATTAATCCACATAAAATCATAGAAGAGAGTATATGATTTTACCTTTTGATTCGTTGTGCGGAGAAACGGAATCAAGATGATGACCTTACGATCTTCCCACGTATTCCTTGCACTAGCTTGAACGTCGGGTGGGCGACGATCCTCCAAGCTTATGGATCCTCTTCTCTCTCTCTCTACTTTCTCTCTCTAGAAGAATTATGATCTTCAAGTTATGATGTGTGTAGAAAAGAGAAGACCATGTAGTGCTTTTATAGGCTACGTAGGGGATCTAAAGGAGGTGGAATATTGGGCTTCCAATATTAATGATTAAATTGAGCCCAAGCCCAAATCTATTAATCTCCCATTAATATTAATTAATTTATTTTCCACTATATAAATTAATTGCACTCCCAATATTAAACCATATTATATCAAATAATATTTCTCCGGTAGTATTATTTATTCCGTGTATTTAAGATTTAAATATCCATGAATAAAATTAATTTATTGCTAATTAATTTATATTCATCTCTTGAATCCGAGACTAGTACCATTCAACCTTAATTATTGTGCGGAACGAATCCACTCATGAGGTTTACACAATAATTCCTTTTGAACTCATCTCGGGGATATTATCAACCCTTCCGGGATACACTGTCCGGTCAATCATTCACGGCATGCCATATATAAAATATAGTGACCCAACTTAACCGGTAATTAACCCAATAATTAAATCGGTTAATTCCTTTGGTAAATCAAAGTCACTTATATTAAATATACACACCCGCAACAATATCGGGGATTAAGAATAAAATACTCTGAGACTCGAATCGATTATCGCCGGCAATCCTAATCGATGAATCTCAACGATCCGCTCAATACACCAAGTGTACAAGTGTGATAAAATAATTAAGATAAATTATTTTCTCTCTCACACAACGACTATACCGATAGATTAGTTCGTGTCTATCTAGGTCGTGAGCAACTGTTCGATTAAATACGAGTAACCGATAGTATGATCTTCTGTGTGCCCATGCACACCATACTAACTACAACGTATAAAATCCAGAACCATGGTTTGCATTTATTTAATTATCAAGTAATTAAAAGCAAAACAATTGTTCGTTAATTTAATAGATTAAATGCTATGACGGGGAGTTTACCGTTACTTAAATCTAGACATTAAGTACACAACTCCAACAGAAATGACTCTCCGTATGAGTGAGCTGGTAGGTGAGCCCATGACACGTGTCGGTGAAAGTTTTTTGTGGCTCAACACATATGTTCGTGGAATACGATCTTTTCATGATTTCGTGCTACTTTGCATGCATATTTATCACCACGAACACGAATTAATGAAATAATTAAAAGCCGAATCATTCATTAAAATTCAAAATATAATTGCGACTGGTACATCAAATAAAAATAAAAAAAACTAATTCGAATCGACATCTCTATCGACTATTTCAGGCACCAGAAGCGGTGGAGGCGGCGACTGAGCAATTCTCCTGCGAAAGTTTAGAAATTTGCAAGTGCTGCGGTCAAACACGACGACTTCAAATTTGTCCACTAAATTTTGTGGACTAATCGGGAATTAGTGAAACATGAGGAATCAGCCGGTTTGAATACATTGATCCCTATAGAAAGTGGTTCATCCCCGACGAAAGTATAAATCGCCGTTTACTCGGGTTACTGTGACGTCAAAATGGTCGTTTTATACATCGTAAAACTGGACCACCTTGTTCTCTAGGTTCCTCCCAGCGTGACGCACAAACTCTGGAGGAAGTAGAAGATGGGTTTCCCAATCATCAATAAAAACTTTAAAGAATCGACATTCCATGTTTTGAGATTGTGAAATGGGGAAGGAACTCGAATATGAATATTTATTTTGATGGGGAGGGATGAGAATCGATTATAATACTCCCTATTAAATAGAGTTTTGGCATATGGATGGATGTGACTCCATGCAAAAATGTTGAATTAAAGTAATTAAAAAAAAATACAGACCATTAATCCGATTTAACACATTCAACCACATCTGGTTGTTTGTTGGCTCAATTTAATGGTAGCAATTTAAATTGTATTTCGTGTTGATTGATATTCGTGCTACGAAACTATTGAGTTTTTTTTATTTTATTATTTTGATTTGGGTTAATTGTTGAAGTAAAATTCGTGTTTGATTTAATGTTCGTGTTAATAATATATTTTTCGTGCTGATTGGTAGTTCGTGCTACCATATTTCGTGCTTAATAAATTAGGGGTTTTCCCTTTTTTTATTACTATAATAAGATATAACGCTTCGAAAAGTCTGAAACGATTAGGCGCCTAGAAGGAAGAGAATTACAGCGGCCAACCAATAGAATAAATAGATTTGACAACACTTACTTTCGGGATCACCTTCTGCATACGTGTGGTTTTCTAAAATAATCATTCCTTTTGCAGTTTGAAACAAATAATAAAAGCTCTCTCCTCTCGCACAATCACCCCATCAGATATTCAGATCTAAACTAAAAAATCTAATGGCTCCTACTCGATTTTTCACACAGATTACTACCAAAGATTTCGGATTTTGGTTGCGTCTACCCGCTGATTTTTCGCATGAACACGAGCATTTGGCTGGAAAAACCGTCGTGCTGTGCGACGTTCATTGTCACGAGTGGCGGACAAAAATAACCTGGGTGAACGGCTACATGTCGTTAAACGACGGGTGGCGTGAATTCTGTATTTCGCGTCACCTGAAGAGGGGTTACACGTTGGTCTTCACCTACAATGGTGATGAACCAATTAGAGTTCATATTTATTTACTCAATGGCTATTAGATTACGGACTTCTTAGTCTCTAATCCCACGGGTTGAATATTATTGCCGACATTTTATGCTGAAATTCAGAAAATAATGTTTGAGGAAACCCGTTTTGATGATTCAGATGATAACATGGAGAGTGAGAGTGGTGGTGATGATGATGATGATGAGGATGATGAAGATGATGAAGACAATTAGTCTCGTCGTTTAATCATGTACTACTCTTTCTTGCAACGCAGATTTTTTTGTTTTGTTTTTTATTAATTAATGAATATTGTTCTTGAATTTCTATTTCTTGTTCTTTCTCTAATTCTTGCTACCCCAAAAATAATAAGTTTGTGCGTAAAAAAATATTAGTGATACTCCAAAAATAATATGTTCGTGCGTAAACAAATATTCGTGCTCCATATCTTAGCATTTCGTGCGTAATCAAGCATTCGTGCTCCGGATCTCAAAATTTTAGATTATTTTGTAAATACTGTTGACTGCATTTAGTGTATTGATGTGTCAGTGTAAATGTAAAGATAAATATAAAATTTTTAGAATCTTAAAATTTAAAATTAAATCCCCCCAAGGCCGCTTTCCGCATTATATCTCGTAATTGAAATTTAAATTGAATTTGGCAAGCTCGTGCTAATGTGGGTACGAACGTGCAAGTTTTTTGTGCTTTTGGTCGCCCGAGGGTTATAATTCGTCCGTCTGGGAGCACGAGGGTATTTATTTTCGTGCCTGAGTATGAACATTTGATTTTACGTGTCTTTTCAATATTTTCATGAAAATATAAGTAATTTTATATTCTCCACCCAAATATAATCATCCCAACTGAGTCTAAAATCAAAATTATAATTGATTCATCAACAAAATCATCAATTTTCGATCAAATTTCACCAACAACTTATGATGTTCATGTTAGAAGTACTAGTGTAGTGTGCATTTGACTTCATGTAACATATGATCACACCATTAATTCACGTTTTATCAATTAAATTTTATCAATTTGTATTCAATATGACTACTTTCATGACTGTGATCCAATTAATAACAATAAAAGGTACCACAACATCTCAAAACTTCATTATAACAATTTGGCACGAACTCGTCACGACTCAGCACGAACGTTTCATTACGCGAGCACGAACGCTGTCAGCAATGAGTTGACTATTTAACATTTAATCTATCAAATTACTTGAGTCTTTGTACGTAGCAAGAAAAAATCAGTGATGGAGTTATATTCTAAATGTCTAGTTTAGTGACAATATGGAACTCCTTATCTGTGTTTTATTATCTATTAATCAAACAGTCTGCATTTTGTCTATTATGATCTTTATGCTATAGTCCTAGATATATACGTTGTAGACAATATGGCGTGAGGAGACACGCGGAATATCATACTGTCGGTTACTCGTATACTATCGAACAGTAGCTCACGACTTAGATGGACAGTGACAATCCATCGGTACGTCGTAGTGTGAGTGGTAAATAGTCGGTCTTGACTATTATGTTACACTCGTACACTTGGTGTATTGAGCAGGACCACGGGAGGGCGTTCGATTTATACTAGTCGCAGTAATCGAACCAGACCTCAGATATTACGGATATATGAATTCCTAATCCCTATATAATTATAGGTGCGTGTGTCCAATTCTCGGTTCTTTGAATTGCTAGTGAGTGAGACTAATTGACTAGTCAATATTCTCGGTAAATTGGGAATCAGAATTGTACACACGGCATGCTATAGGTTATAGACAGGAAACCGTGTCCCATTTATTGGGTTGATGATGTCCCCGAGATGAGCTCATAAAGTTTATCATGTAAACCCTGCAGGTGGATTCGTTCCACATGATAATAAGGATGAGTGGTACTAGTCTCGGATAATAAGAAATGAATTAATTTAATTATTAGTAATTAAAGTTAATTCGTGGACCTCGATATAAACACGGGGAAAGTCATATATGTAATTTCGGCGAAAATATTATTGTTGATATAATATTAAATTAATTTCGGGAATTCAATTATTATGTTTTAGTGGAGTGAATAATAATTAAAATTGAAATTGATTAATTAAGGTTTTCTTTTAAGGATTCCAAGTTAGATAATATTTCAATTTAGCCATAAATTAATTTACCTAAGAGGTCCCTAGCGTAGCTCTATAACGCCGCAATAAATATTTTCTCAGAGAAAAATAAAAGTTAACGCAATTATTCTTTCTCTGCTAAAATAATAATTAACGCAGTTAATTTTTCTCTAAGAGAGAAAAATAAATCTGACGCTGGTTGAGAAGAGAGAGCATAGACGGGAGAACTCCAGCGGATCGTTGCCCACACAACGGTTGGAGACGGGATCAGAGATATACGCTAGAAACGTCTAAGGTCTCAACAATCGACCGAAAAGGTATGAGATCGATTCTTTTTCCGCAATTATTCGATCTCTGTTTTTGCGCTAATCATACAACGAACCAACGATTGGTTTACGTGGCTTGGATTCGATGTTCTCGGACTGCTGGGAGGTCTCTGACCTCCGGCACGGCAGTCGGATCGAGAAAATCGCGCCGTAAAAGCACGAACAGCAGCATCGCGCTGCTGTAATCGCGACGCTGTCGTCCGACAGTTTTTCTTGTCGGCCGACACTGCCCTGTCGGGCGACAGCCTTGAGCTGTCGGGCGATAGACAGGGCATAAGCCCTCGGATTCGCGCGGTCGTACCTTCGGTGCGATGGCTGGGCGTGAATCGGGTCTGGGGCGTTGTTGTGGGCACAGTGGTGATGCTGGGGGTCGACTGGGCGTGTCCGGATGTTCGATGGATCGAACGGACTCGTCCCGGGTAGTCGATTTCCAACAATTGGTATCAGAGCCGGTTTATCGGTTCGTTGTATTTTTGCGCATGTTACCTTGCAGGTTGAACCCGATTATTATGGCCAATTTATTTATGTTATTTTGTGTTGTATGTGTGTGGTTTTGATTAAACTCTCGGGCTTGTCGAGATCGTTTTATTTTTGGAAAGTTGCTTGTTTGTAATAGATAAAAACGACGGGTTGAGTCGTTAGGTTTATTTATTTTTCGTTGAATCCGGGACATGTATAGGGTCGATCAAAATGTATAGGATCGATACCGGAGTTAGTAGAATAAATTTTGTAATTTTTCTGCTCTTGGATCGAGAGGAGATCGAAGCCCGGAGGAACGAGAATCGAAATCGAGACGAGCAACGAGTTCGAGTTCCAAGAGACGTGCATTCAAGATTTTAAGGCCATAATAATTGGGCCACGTTAATTGCTTTTTATGTGATTTACGTGCTTTATTATGCTTATTATTTTATGCATGCTTATCCCTCAATCGTAAAATACTAAGTGGGAGAGGGATTGGAAACAATTGATGGAGTAGTATACTTAATGTCTAGATTTGAGTATTCTGAACTCCTTGTACACTTTCATTTACCTATTAATAACGAACATTCATTTGCTTTTAATTATTGTTAATTAAATATATGCAAATTATAGTCCTGGATTTTATACGTTGTAGTTAGTATGGTGTTGCATGGGCACACAGAAGATCATACTATCGGTTACTCGTATTTAATCAAACAGTTGCTCACGACCTAGATGGACACGGACCAATCCATTGGTATAGTCGTTGTGTGAGAGAGAAAATAATTTATCTTAATTATTTTATCACACTTGTACACTTGGTGTATTGAGCGGATCGATTGAGACTCATCAATTAGGTTTGCTCGGCGATAATTGATTTGAGACTCAGTGTATTTTATTCTTAATCCCCGATACAATTGCGGGTGTGTATATTTAATATAAGTGACTTTGATTTTCCAAAGGAATTGAACGGTTTAATTATTGGGTCAATTACCGGTTAAGTTGGGTCACTATATTTTATATATAGCATGCCGTGAATTCTTGACGGGACAGTGTATCCCGGAAGGGTTGATAATATCCCCGAGATGAGCTCATAAGGATTTATTATGTAAACCTCGCGAGTGGATTTGTTCCGCATAATAAATAAGGTTGAGTGGTACTAGTCTCGGATAAAAGAGATGAATAAATTTATTAAGCAATAAATAAATTTTATTCATGGATATTTATATCTTAAATACACGGAATAAATAATACTAACCGGAGAAATATTATTCGATATAATATGGGTAAATATTGGGAGTGCAATTTTATTTATATAGTGGAAAATAAATAAAATTAATATTGATAAGGATTAATGGATTTGAGCATTGGGCTCAATTTAATCTTCAATATTAGAAGCCCAATATTCCACCTCCTTTAGATCCCCACGTAGCCTATAAAAGCACTACATGGCCTTCATAAATCATAAGACAAGAATATCATTATTTGATAGTTCTAGAGAGTTGAAGGAGATCCATAGGAGTTCGATAGATCGTCGCCCACCCGATGTTCGAACGGAGTGCAAGGAATACGTGGGAAGATTCAAAGGTGTTTGATTTCGTTTCTCCGAACAACGAATCGAAGGTATAATATCTAAACCCTCTCGATACTATTATTCGATTTTGTTTATTGAAAATACCGTAGAACGAAGATCCGAAAGTTCGAAGCCCGGATTAGACGGACGAACGCGTGGTGGTGGCGAAGCCACCGGACCACGGCGTACGCCCGCTAGGGTTTCGGCGGGGCGAAGGGGGCGAACCCTCGGCTTGGCCGAGGGTGTGCGATCGATCATCACGATCGATCGCTGGGCACGGGCTAGTGCCGTGCCCGACCCCACCACGACGGTGGGGACCCCCCATGCGGCGGCGAGTCGCCGGACTCGCCGCGGGGCTGCTGTGAGCAGCCCACCCCGATCGATCACCGGCGTGCGATCGATCCTTCGATCGCGTGAACCCCGGCTCGCGGGGGTTCGGCTGGGGGCGGGCTGCGTGCCTTCGGGTGCGTGGCTTCCAAAGGCCGGACTCCGGCGGATGAGTCGGTGTTCATGTGATCTCCGGCGATGGGTTTTTGATCGGGCTATGATTTCCGCAAATTTTAATAGCCCGGGATATCGAATTCCAACAATTGGTATCAGAGCGTGGTTTACGTTCGCGGTATTTTCGATAAAATTGTTCTACCTTGCAGGGTTCCGACTATTATGGCTTGATGATTATTCGTTTAATTATTTTGTCATGTGATTGTTGGTTTAATTAAACTCCCGGACATGTCGAGATTCGTTTTTTGGTGGTGAATGCTTGTAATAGTAAAAATTCGGGGGTTGACCGAATTTATGATTTATTATTATTGTTTTATTTTTCCGGAAAATGTATAGGGTCGATTTCATGTATAGAATCGATACCGGATAGTGTAAAATTAAATTTGTAATTTATTTTGCGTTGGATCGATGCCGAAACGACCGCCGGAGAAGACGTGTGACGAAGGAGATGATCGAGAGGGTGAACGGGACAAGGATCGATCAATCCCCATGATCGATCCATGAGGATCGATCGATCGCAAGGTGAGGCGCCGAATTCGCGCCTCCCGGCGGCGATGCCACCGTGGTGGTGGCGCGCCGGCTGGGAGGTGGCGGCGGTGGTCCTCGGCCGGCGATGGCGGTCCGGTGGGGGGGCGCGGGGGTCCTTGTGATCTTCGTGCTCTCCCGTTGATTCTACTTTCCTAATTAATTCGTTTTTCCTATTTGAGTTTTCCTATTTTTGGGAATTCTCATGGATTGGGAAAAGAATTAATTGGAATTAATTTTATTTCCTTATTCTATTATGGAAGTCTTCTAGAGTATTCCGAGTTCTACTTGGAATAGGATCCTAGAGATTTAATAGAATTGGAAAGGAATAAAAGTTAATTTAGGATTGATTTATTTCCTAATTGATTATTCCTATTTTATGGGAATTTTCATAGTAATGGAAATTGATCAATCTTGGAATGTAGAAGAGTCTCAAATTATTTTATTTCCTTATTTCATTATGGAAATCATCTAGAATATTCCAAGTGGGTCTTGGATAGACTATTCTAGAGATTTAATGAAGTAGAAAGGGAAAATAAAATAAATAAAAATATTAATAATATTTAATTTTATTTTTGATTTATTCGATTGACTTAATTATTATTAATTAAGTATCTTTTGGATTTATTAAAAATAAATAGATTTAAATATTGGAAATTAATATTCTCGTCACATGGAGCATTCAAGAACGAAGACTGAAGACTAGAAGATGCGTACGGAGATGGAGTAAAGCCATAATAGTCAGAAAATAATATTCTAGTAATTATTTTGACTATGTGATAATACTATGTGCTTTATTACATGTATGCATGCTATATGTGTTTATTTTATGCACTAGATAGCGTATCCCTTTGTTGTAAAAAGCTAAGTGGAGAGGGTATGGAAACATACCCATGGTCTCCATTGCTGCTCTCTTGGTGACTTTTATAAACTTTTGAAGTTTATATAGATAAGTTATTGGAGGAGAGTTCTTGTAATTCCTGTTACGAGAAACATTGATTAAGTTTATCAAACAATGTCTAATTTGTCTTTCCAAAGCTGATTTCAAGTCGACTCATTCTCACCCCGGGGAGTGGAATGGAGCCAGAGCCACTTGGTCATGTAGAGGACACAAAATAGATACCTTCGTACCATTCTTTGATAGATGGATCGATTGTCTGCTCGGCTCCCTCATTTATGAGAGATAGGGTTGTTCGCATGGTGAATCACTGGTTAGAAACTTCGAGTTTCACTTATGATTCTCCGCGTCTTGATTTACAAGATTAAATGGATCAAGTAATTGGGAGTCAATTATAAAAATCTCTTGGTGTAGTAAACGTCCACACCACGTGTCTTGCTATGCCGACGGATTTTGGATTAATTGATGTAGACAGTTGTAAGAAATTGTGAAGAGTTGTGAAGTTATCGTAAACGTCCACACCACGTGGCTTGCGGTAATATAGCAATTCCAAGCGATTTGCTTTGGTGCTGAGTAATGGTTTACACTTAGATACGCCTTATAGTATTCCTCCCCACGAGGTTCCGCTATAAGTGATGTATGACCAAAGAAAATCTAATTGCTAAGTCGTTTGGGTGGGTAAACGTCCACACCACGTGGCTTGCCTTACCTGATGGGATTTTAGAGGCGATTAGTGATTTAATGATATTATTTAAGGGAGATAATATCGGATATTAAATTGTTTGTTTGTTTTATGTGCTTATAGGTTAAGAATGACTGTGACCCCACTTTGTGATATACTTAAAGATGAAAACTCACTGGTTCCATATAGTACTGATTGGAAAAGAAATCTGGACATTGTCCAGACTGTTGAGCCTTCCAAATCCACTGATGTCCCAACTCATGAGGACATTTGGAATGACCTCAGGATGATGTTGAGACATAGTGTGGAAGCCGGACAAGAAGTGATTGACATACTCTATAAATTCAGTCCTCTTGAGGAATCGCTTAAAAACGATTTCAAAAGAGCGGAACTTATAAGTATGGTCAGAGAATCACAAGCTCTTGTGGCTAAGATGGAAGTGCAAGCAAAGAAGCCCAGTGGTTGTGAACCACGGATTGGGAAAATCAAGCCGCGAGGCAAGTGCTATCGATGCAAGCAGTCTGGGCACTGGAAGTCTGATTGTCCTCTCATCAAAGGTACGAAATTTTCCTTAGTCACCGATGATGGAGTTATATTCTAAATGTCTAGTTTAGTGACAATATGGAACTCCTTATCTGTGTTTTTTTCATTATCTATTAATCAAACTTTCGGCATTTTTGTCTATCTTGTACTTGAATGCAATAGTCCTAGATATATACGTTGTAGACAGTATGGCGTGAGGAGACACGCGGAAGATCATACTGTCGGTTACTCGTATACTATCGAACAGAAGCTCATGACTTAGATGGACAGGGACAATCCATCGGTACGTCGTAGTGTGACTGGGTAATAGTTGGTCTTGACTATTATGTTACACTAGTACACTTGGTGTATTGAGCAGGACCACGGGAGGGCGTTCGATTTATACTAATCGACGTAATCGAACTAGACCTCAGAATTACGGATATACGAATTCTTAATCCCTATATAATTATAGGTGCGTATGTCCAATTCTCGGTTCTTTAACTTGCCAATGAGTGAGACTATTTTATTAGTCGAGATACTCGGTAAATTGGGAATCGGAATTGTACACACGGCATGCTATAGATTATAGACAGGAAACCGTGTCCCGTTTATCGGGTTGATAACGTCCCCGAGATGAGCTCATAAAGTTTATCATGTAAACTCTGCAGGTGGATTTGTTCCACATGATAATAAGGATGAGTGGTACTAGTCGCCGTTTGCAGTGTTGGAATTTGATATCCTGGGCTATTAAAAATTTGCGGAAACAATAACCCGATCAAAAACATCCGCCGGAGATCACGCGAGCACCACGTACGAGCCGGAGCACGAGCCGAACGCACGACGAGGCCGAAGCCTCGCGCACGCCCCGCCCGAGCCCCCGCACGCAGGGCTCGCGATCGATTTGCATCGATCGCATGGGCGATCGTTGGGGCTGCATCCGGCAGCCCCCGGCAGCAGGTCCGGCGACCTGCTGCCCGCCGTGGAGGAGGCCCCACCGTCGCGGTGGGGAGGTGGCGGCACCAGCCCGCCACCACCGGCGATCGCACCCGGCGATCGCCACCCTCGGCCGAAGCCGAGGGCTCCTCATGCTCACGCCCGAACCCTAGCCGGGCGATCCCACGCGGTCCGGTGGCTTCGCCACCACCGCGTGATCGTCCGTCTACTCCGGGTCCGAACTTTCGGATCTTGCGTTCTACGGTATTCTCGATAAATCAAAACCGAATAAATCAAGGGTGTTTAGATTTTTACCTTTCGATTCGTTGTTCGGAGAAACGAATTCAAGACGACCTTTGGAATCTTCCCACGTATTCCTTGCACTAGCTTGAACGTCGAGTGGGCGACGATCCTCCAAGCTCTATGGATCTACTTCTCTTTCTACTTTCTCTCTCTAGAAGAATTATGATCTTCAACTTATGAGAATAGAGAAGACCATGTAGTGCTTTTATAGGCTACGTAGGGGATCTAAAGGAGGTGGAATATTGGGCTTCCAATATTAATGATTAAATTGAGCCCAAGCCCAAATCTATTAATCTCCCATTAATATTAATTAATTTATTTTCCACTATATAAATTAATTGCACTCCCAATATTAAACCATATTATATCCAAATAATATTTCTCCGGTAGTATTATTTATTCCGTGTATTTAAGATATAAATATCCATGAATAAAATTTATTTATTGCTTAATAAATTTATTCATCTCTTTTATCCGAGACTAGTACCACTCAACCTTATTTATTATGCGGAATTAAATCCACTCGCGAGGTTTACATAATAAATCCTTTTGAGCTCATCTCGGGGATATTATCAACCCTTCCGGGATACACTGTCCGGTCAATTATTCACGGCATGCCATATATAAAATATAGTGACCCAACTTGACCGGTAATCAACCCAATAATTAAATCGGTTAATTCCTTTGGCAAATCAAAGTCACTTATATTAAATATACACACCCGCAATAATATCGGGGATTAAGAATATAATACACTGAGTCTCAAATCAATTATCGCCGAGCAATCCTAATTGATGAGTCTCAATCGATCCGCTCAATACACCAAGTGTACAAGTGTGATAAAATAATTAAGATAAATTATTTTCTCTCTCACACAACGACTATACTGATGGGTTAGTCCGTGTCCATCTAGGTCGTGAGCAACTGTTCGACTAAATACGAGTAACCGATAGTATGATCTTCTGTGTGCCCATGCAACACCATACTAACTACAACGTATAAAATCCAGGACTATAATTTGCATATATTTAATTAACAATAATTAAAAGCAAATGAATGTTTGTATTTAATAGGTAAATGAGAGTGTACAAGGAGTTCAGAATACTCAAATCTAGACATTAAGTATACTACTCCATCAATCTCCCACTTATACTAAGGTCTAGTCTTATCCTCCAAACTTCTGACTCCCAAACCCTCCAAGTGCTTGAAATATACTTCCTTAGGAAGTATCTTGGTGAAAGGGTCCGCTAGGTTGTCCTCTGAAGCTATCTTGGTGACTATCGCATCGCCCCTCTTGACGATGACTCGAATCAGGTGGTACTTGCGCTCTATGTGTTTCGTAGCACTATGGGACCGTGGTTCCTTACTGTTTGCCACTGCACCGCTATTATCACAATAAATTGTCATAGCTCTAGGCAAACTCGGAATCACATCTAAGTCCTGGAGGAAATTAAGGAACCAAACTGATTCTTTCGCTGCCTCTGAGGCTGCAACATATTCAGCTTCCATGGTAGAGTCTGAAATGCACTTTTGCTTAACACTCCTCCATGATACGGCTCCACCTCCCAAAGTGTACACATAGCCTGATGTCGACTTTCGCCGGTCCTTATCAGCTTGGAAATCCGAATCCGTGTAACCCAAAGGAATCAGATTGTCTGACCCGTAACTTAGAACATAATCCCTAGTATTTCGCAAATACTTGAAAATGCTCTTTACGGCAGTCCAATGAGCCTTTCCAGGGTTACTCTGATATCTCGCTACTACGCCAACTGCATAGCAGATATCAGGCCTCGTACATAACATTGCATACATCAAGCTTCCCACAGCCGAAGCGTAGGGAACTGCTTTCATTTCATCTTTCTCCTTTTGTGTCCGAGGACACATTTCCTTAGAAAGATAAGTTCCTTTACTGAAGGGCAGCTCACCCTTCTTGGAATCTTGCATGTTAAAACGAGCCAGAATCGTGTCTATGTAAGATTGCTGGGATAGGTACAATGTTCTACTCCGGCGATCCCTTATAACCTTGATCCCTAGAACATGCCCGACTTCTCCCAAATCTTTCATATCGAATTGTCTAGACAACCATCCCTTTATGTCTGATAACATTTTCACACTGTTGCCAATGAGAAGAATGTCGTCTACATAAAGCACGAGAAACACCACCTTCTTCCCATCACGTTTCCAATACACACATGATTCGTCCATGCTTTGACTAAATCCAAAAGATTGGACTACTTCGTCAAACCGCAGGTTCCACGATCTCGAGGCTTGTTTCAATCCATAAATGGATCGATTAAGCTTGCACACTAGATGATCTCGCCCCTTAGCAATGAATCCTTCTGGTTGTTTCATATAAATCGTCTCGTCAAGACTTCCATTTAGGAAAGCTGTCTTGACGTCCATTTGCCACACCTCATAATCCATATGAGCTGCTATGGATAAGAGAATCCGGATCGACTTTATCTTGGCTACTGGCGAGAAGGTCTCCTCATAATCGATTCCCTCTTTCTGAGTATATCCTTTCGCAACAAGCCGAGCTTTAAAGGTTTCAACCTTTCCGTCAGATCCTCTCTTTCTCTTGTAGACCCATTTACACCCAATTGGCTTTATGCCGCTTGGTGGTTCTACAAGATCCCAGACTTTATTAGAATCCATAGATTCTATTTCGGATTTCATCGCTTTCTTCCAAGAAGGCGCATCTATATCTTGTACCGCCTCATCATAGGTCCAGGGATCGATTTCATGAACTCCAGGTCCAGAGTCCGAAGACTCACCCAGTCCAATCCATCGGTCTGGTTGCTTAACAACCCTCCCACTACGACGGCGTTCCGGTGTATTAACAGTGACAGTATCAGGTGCAGATTCTAGTGGTGTATCTATACTCGGTTCGGCTGTATCTAAGTCTTCCTTGTCACCTCTCATCTCATCAAGTATTATGTCACTCTTGGGCTTGTGGTCCATGACATAGTCTTCCTCTAAGAACCGAGCGTTAGTACTTATAACGATCTTCTGGTCTTTAGGACTATAGAACATGCCACCTTTAGTTCCTTTCGGGTATCCTACAAACAGCCGTAATTCTGATCTAGGTTCTAACTTATCGGCACCTTGTCGCAACACATGTGCTGGACAACCCCAGATCCGAATGTGTCTTAAGTTAGGCTTGCGCCCACTCCACAATTCCATGGGTGTGGTTGGTACCGTTTTGGTTGGAACCCTATTCAAGATATACGCCGCTGTTTCCAAGGCAAATCCCCAGAACATAACAGGTAAGTCCGAGTAACTCATCATTGATCGCACCATTTCCATAAGAGTCCTATTCCTTCTTTCTGACACACCATTCTGCTGGGGAGTATATGGTGATGTCATTTGGGAATCAATCCCATTCTCTGCCAAGTATGCCTTGAATTCTCCAGACAGGTACTCGCCTCCGCGATCCGATCGCAGGCACTTAATGGATTTGTTTTGAAGGTTCTCCACAAAAGCCTTGAACTCCTTGAACTTGTCAAAGGATTCGCTCTTACGGCGCATCAAGTATACAAATCCATACCTTGAGTAATCATCAGTGAAAGTGATGAAATACTCGTACCCTCCCCTTGCCTGAGTAGACATAGGTCCGCATACATCAGAGTGAATCAAATCCAATACTTGTTCAGCCCTCCGTCCTTTACCAGAAAAAGGACGCTTGGTCATTTTACCCTCTAAACAGGATTCGCAGGTCGGAAGGTCCTCTCCTTCAACGCCAGTGATTAAATCATCAGCTTTCAACCTTTGAAGCCTATTCGAGTTTATATGACCTAGCCTTAGATGCCACTAGTATAATTGATTCATTTTAGAAGGTTCCTTTCTCTTATTGGTGTTCGTAGATGTGTTATTACTCTCGGTTAGTTGCATCGTGTTAGACTCAGGATTTAGTACATACAAATCGTCCACCAATGTACCAGAACAGATAATCTCACTGTTTCTTCTTATGATCACAGAGTGGTCAAAAGAAACAGAATACCCATTCATTATAAGTTTAGAAACCGAAATTAAATTCTTTCTAAAATTGGGTACATAAAGACAATTATGTAAAACTAAAACCCTATCACTACTAAAACGTAAGTGAACGTCTCCCACTGCAACAGCCGCCACCCTCGCAGCATTGCCCATGTAGACCACGATCTCTCCCTCTCTAAGTCTCCGGGTTTCCTGGAACCCCTGCAATGAATTGCATACATGATCAGTGGCCCCCGTATCTACACACCAGGTGCTGGTAGATAACACCACTGACAATGTTTCGGTGACTAAGGAAAATTTCGTACCTTTGATGAGAGGTCAATCAGACCTCCAGTGCCCAGACTGCTTGCATCGAAAGCACTTGCCTCGCGGCTTGCTCTTCCCAATCCGTGGTTCAAAACCACTGGGCTTCTTTGCTTGCACTTCCAACTTGTCCACTAGAGCTTGTGATTCTCTGACCATACTTATCAGTTCAGTTCTTTTGAAATCTTTTTTAAGCGATTCCTCAAGGGGACTAAACTTGATGAGTATGTCAATCACCTCTAGTCCGGCTTCCTTACTATGTCCTAACATCTCCTTGAGGTCATTTTCAATGTCCTCATCAGTTGGGACTATAGTGGGTTCGGAAGGCTCAACAGTCTGAACATTGTCCAGATTTCTTTTCCAATCAGTACTATATGGAACCAGTGAGTTTTCATCTTTAAGTATATCACAAAGTGGGGTCACAGTCATTCCTAACCTATAAGCACATAAAACAAACAAACAATTTAATATCCGATATTATCTCCCTTAAATAATATCATTAAATCACTAATTACATCTAAAATCCCATCAGGTAAGGCAAGCCACGGTGTGTGGACGTTTACCCACCCAAACGACTTAGCAATTAGATTTCCTTCGGTCATACATCGCTTATAGCGGAACCTCGGTGGGAGGAATACTATAAGGCGTATCTAAGTGTAAACCATTACTCAGTACCAAAGTAAATCGTTTGGAATTGCTACATCACCGCAAGCCACGTTGTGTGAACGTTTACGACAACTTCACAACTCTTCACAATTTTCTTACAACTGTCTACATCAATTAATCCAAAATCCGTCAGCATAGCAAGCCACGTTGTGTGGACGTTTACTACACTAAGAGATCTTTATAATTGATTCCCAATTACTTGATCCATTTAATCTTGTAAATCAAGACGCAGAGAATCATAAGTGAAACTCGAAGTTTCTAACCAGTGATTCACCATGCGAACAACCCTATCTCTCATAAATGAGGGAGCCGAGCAGACAATCGATCCATCTATCAAAGAATGGTACGACTGCCTCTAATTTGTGTCCTCGACATGACCAAGTGGCTTTGGCTCCATTCCACTCCCCGGGGTGAGAATGAGTCGACTTGAAATCAGCTTTGGAAAGACAAATTAGGCATTGTTTGATAAACTTAATCAACGTTTCTCGTAAGAGGAATTACAAGAACTCTCCTCCAATAACTTATCTATATAAACTTCAAAAGTTTATAAAAGTCACCAAGAGAGCAGCAATGGAGACCATGGGTATGTTTCCATACCCTCTCCCACTTAGCTTTTTACAATAAAGGGATACGCTATACTAGTGCATAAAAGTAAACACATATAGCATGCATACAAGCAGTAAAGCACATAATATTATCACATAGTCAAAATAATTACTAGAATATTATTTTCCGACTATTATGGCTTTACTCCATCTCCGTACGCATCTTCTAGTCTTTAGTCTTCGTTCTTGAATGCTCCATGTGACGAGAATATTAATTTCCAATATTTAAATCTATTTATTTTTAATAAATCCAAAAGATACTTAATTAAAAAATTAAGTCAATCGAATAAATCAAAAATAAAATTAAATATTATTAATATTTTTATTTATTTTATTTTCCCTTTCTACTTCATTAAATCTCTAGAATAATCTATCCAAGACCCACTTGGAATATTCTAGATGATTTCCATAATGAAATAAGGAAATAAAATAACTTAGGACTCTTCTACTTTCCAAGATTAATTAATTTCCATTTCTATGAAAATTCCCATAAAATAGGAATAATCAATTAGGAAATAAATTAATCCTAAATTAACTTTTATTCCTTTCCAATTCTATTAAATCTCTAGGATCCTATTCCAAGTAGAACTCGGAATACTCTAGAAGACTTCCATAATAGAATAAGGAAATAAAATTAATTCCAATTAATTCTTTTCCTAATCCATGAGAATTCCCAAAAAAAGGAATACTCAAATAGGAAAAATCCGAACTAATTAGGAAAGTAAATTTCCGGACCGGGATAGCACGGGGTGGGGATCCCCGCGCCACCCTCGACCCACGCCTAGGAGGTGGCCGGCCACCATTGCCGGCGGCTCCTCCATGTGAGGGTCGATCGATCCTCATGGGATCGACCATGGGGATGGTCGATCCTTGTCCCGTTGCCCTCACGTCATCTCCTTCGTCACGCGTCTTCTCCGGCGGTCGTTTCGGCATCGATCCAACGCAAAATAAATTACAAAATAAATTTTACACTATCCGGTATCGATTCTATACATGAAATCGACCCTATACATTTTCCGGAAAAAAGTAGAACGTAATAATAAATCCTAAATTCGGTCAACCCCCGAATTTTTACTATTACAAGCATTCACCACCAAAAACGAATCTCGACATGTCCGAGAGTTTAATCAATCCAACATACATGACAAAATAAATTAAACGAATAATAAATTAAGCCATAATAGTCGGAACCCTGCAAGGTAGAACAATTTTATCGAAAATACCGCGAACGTAAACCTCGCTCTGATACCAATTGTTGGAATTTGATATCCCGGGCTATTAAAAATTTGCGGAAACAATAACCCGATCAAAAACATCCGCCGGAGATCACGCGAGCACCACGTACGAGCCGGAGCACGAGCCGAACGCACGACGAGGCCGAAGCCTCGCGCACGCCCCGCCCGAGCCCCCGCACGCAGGGCTCGCGATCGATTTGCATCGATCGCATGGGCGATCGTTGGGGCTGCATCCGGCAGCCCCCGGCAGCAGGTCCGGCGACCTGCTGCCCGCCGTGGAGGAGGCCCCACCGTCGCGGTGGGGAGGTGGCGGCACCAGCCCGCCACCGCCGGCGATCGCACCCGGCGATCGCCACCCTCGGCCGAAGCCGAGGGCTCCTCATGCTCACGCCCGAACCCTAGCCGGGCGATCCCACGCGGTCCGGTGGCTTCGCCACCACCGCGTGATCGTCCGTCTACTCCGGGTCCGAACTTTCGGATCTTGCGTTCTACGGTATTCTCGATAAATCAAAACCGAATAAATCAAGGGTGTTTAGATTTTTACCTTTCGATTCGTTGTTCGGAGAAACGAATTCAAGACGACCTTTGGAATCTTCCCACGTATTCCTTGCACTAGCTTGAACGTCGAGTGGGCGACGATCCTCCAAGCTCTATGGATCTACTTCTCTTTCTACTTTCTCTCTCTAGAAGAATTATGATCTTCAACTTATGAGAATAGAGAAGACCATGTAGTGCTTTTATAGGCTACGTAGGGGATCTAAAGGAAGTGGAATATTGGGCTTCCAATATTAATGATTAAATTGAGCCCAAGCCCAAATCTATTAATCTCCCATTAATATTAATTAATTTATTTTCCACTATATAAATTAATTGCACTCCCAATATTAAACCATATTATATCCAAATAATATTTCTCCGGTAGTATTATTTATTCCGTGTATTTAAGATATAAATATCCATGAATAAAATTTATTTATTGCTTAATAAATTTATTCATCTCTTTTATCCGAGACTAGTACCACTCAACCTTATTTATTGTGCGGAATTAAATCCACTCGCGAGGTTTACATAATAAATCCTTTTGAGCTCATCTCGGGGATATTATCAACCCTTCCGGGATACACTGTCCGGTCAATTATTCACGGCATGCCATATATAAAATATAGTGACCCAACTTGACCGGTAATCAACCCAATAATTAAATCGGTTAATTCCTTTGGCAAATCAAAGTCACTTATATTAAATATACACACCCGCAATAATATCGGGGATTAAGAATATAATACACTGAGTCTCAAATCAATTATCGCCGAGCAATCCTAATTGATGAGTCTCAATCGATCCGCTCAATACACCAAGTGTACAAGTGTGATAAAATAATTAAGATAAATTATTTTCTCTCTCACACAACGACTATACTGATGGGTTGGTCCGTGTCCATCTAGGTCGTGAGCAACTGTTCGACTAAATACGAGTAACCGATAGTATGATCTTCTGTGTGCCCATGCAACACCATACTAACTACAACGTATAAAATCCAGGACTATAATTTGCATATATTTAATTAACAATAATTAAAAGCAAATGAATGTTTGTATTTAATAGGTAAATGAGAGTGTACAAGGAGTTCAGAATACTCAAATCTAGACATTAAGTATACTACTCCATCATGCAGTTCCTTTCAGCGACCGCTGGACTGTTTTCGGCGGTCGCCGAATTGATGCAGTCCAGTTCCGTTTCGCGCGGTTGTCCTCCGGGGCGATGGCTGGGCGTGATTCGGGATAAGGGCTGTTAAACGAATGAAGTGGTGACTTCGGAGGTCGACTGGGATGGTTCGGATGTTCGAGCGATCGAACGAACGCATCCCGGGTAGTCGATTTCCAACAACCGAAACATTATCAGTGGTGTTATCTACCAGCACCTGGTGTGTAGATACGGGGGCCACTGATCATGTCTGCAATTCATTGCGGGGGTTCCAGGAAACCCGGAGACTTAGAGAGGGAGAGATCGTGGTCTACATGGGCAATGCCGCGAGGGTGGCGGTTGTTGCAGTGGGAGACGTTCACTTACACTTTAGTAGTGATAGGGTTTTAATTTTACATAATTGTCTTTATGTACCCAACTTTAGAAAGAATTTAATTTCGGTTTCTAAACTTATTATGAATGGATATTCTGTTTCTTTTGACCACTCTGTGATCATAAGAAGAAACAGTGAGATTATCTGTTCTGGTACATTGGTGGACGATTTGTATGTACTAAATCCTGAGTCTAACACGATGCAACTAACCGAGAGTAATAACACATCTACGAACACCATTAAGAGAAAGAAACCTTCTAGGATGAATCAATTATACTTGTGGCATCTAAGGCTAGGTCATATAAACTCAAATAGGCTTCAAAGGTTGAAAGCTGATGGTCTAATCAGCAATGTTGAAGGAGAGGACCTTCCAACCTGCGAATCCTGTTTAGAGGGTAAAATGACCAAGCGTCCTTTTTATGGTAAAGGACGGAGAGCTGAACAAGTATTGGATTTGATTCACTCTGATGTATGCGGACCTATGTCTACTCAGGCAAGGGGAGGGTACGAGTATTTCATCACCTTTACTGATGATTACTCAAGGTATGGATATGTATACCTAATGCGCCACAAGAGTGATTCTTTTGACAAGTTCAAGGAATTCAAGGATCTTGTGGAGAACCTTCGTGGTAAATCCATAAAATGCCGAACCGAGTGTAGATACACCACTAGAACCTGCACCTAATACTGTCACTGTTAATACACCGGAACGCCGTCGTAGTGGGAGGGTTGTTAAACAACAAGATAGATGGATTGGACTGGGTGAGTCTTCGGACTCTGGACCTGGAGTTCATGAAATCGATCCCTGGACCTATGATGAGGCGGTACAAGATATAGATGCGCCTTCTTGGAAGAAAGCAATAAAATCCGAAATAGAATCTATGGATTCTAATAAAGTCTGGGATCTTGTAGAACCACCAAGCGGCGTGAAGCCAATTGGATGTAAATGGGTCTACAAGAGGAAGAGAGGATCTGACGGAAAGGTTGAAACCTTTAAAGCTCGGCTTGTTGCGAAAGGCTATACTCAGAAAGAAGGAATCGATTATGAGAAGACCTTTTCGCCGGTAGCCAAGATAAAGTCGATCCGGATTCTCTTATCCATAGCAGCTCATATGGATTATGAGGTGTGGCAAATGGATGTCAAGACAGCTTTCCTAAATGGAAGTCTTGACTGCTGGAAATCGATATCCCGGGGTATCAAAAATTGCGGAACCGATAACCCCGACCGAAATCCCATCGCCGGAAACCGATCACGAGCACTACGGTATCCGGAGCTCAACCGGAGAATCGCCGCGGGATGAACCCGCGGCCGAAACCCTAGCCGAGCCCCACCGCGGGGCTCGCGATCGAAATCGATCGCGTGGGGCTGCCTAGCAGCCCCCGACGGTGAGTCCGGCGACTCACCGCCACCACCGACCGGGGAGGGAGCGCCCAGCCGCGGCGCGAAGCCGCGGCAGCCCCCAGCGATCGACCCTAGGTCGATCGCTCGCCCCGGCGTCCAGCCGGGGCTCCCCTCGCGTGATCGCCACCGGCGATCGATGCCCTAGGGCTCGATCGCCACCCCTCGGCTCCCAGCCGAGGGTTCTTTGAACGTTCGCCGGGGATCTCGAATCCCCGTCCCCGAAGTTCATCGTTTTCGCGGATCGTGCGTTCATGTATGCATCACAATCAATTCACATAAAATCATAGAAGGGAGTATATGATTTTACCTTTTAATTCGTTGTGCGGAGAAACGAATTTAAGTTGATGACCTTACGATCTTCCCACGTATTCCTTGCACTAGCTTGAACGTCGGGTGGGCGACGATCCTCCAAGCTTATGGATCCTCTTCTCTCTCTCTCTACTTTCTCTCTCTAGAAGAATTATGATCTTCAAGTTATGATGATGTTGTGTAGAAAAGAGAAGACCATGTAGTGCTTTTATAGGCTACGTAGGGGATCTAAAGGAGGTGGAATATTGGGCTTCCAATATTAATGATTAAATTGAGCCCAAGCCCAAATCTATTAATCTCCCATTAATATTAATTAATTTATTTTCCACTATATAAATTAATTGCACTCCCAATATTAAACCATATTATATCAAATAATATTTCTCCGGTAGTATTATTTATTCCGTATATTTAAGATTTAAATATCCATGAATAAAATTAATTTATTGCTAATTAATTTATTCATCTCTTGAATCCGAGACTAGTACCATTCAGCCTTAATTATTGTGCGGAACGAATCCACTCATGAGGTTTACACAATAATTCCTTATGAACTCATCTCGGGGATATTATCAACCCTTCCGGGATACACTTTCCCGTCAAGTATTCACGGCATGCCATATATAAAATATAGTGACCCAACTTAACCGGTAATTAACCCAATAATTAAATCGGTTAATTCCTTTGGAAAATCAAAGTCACATATATTAAATATACACACCCGCAATAGTATCGGGGATTAAGAATAAAATACTCTGAGACTTGAATCGATTATCTCAAGGCAATCCTAATCGATAAATCTCAAGCGATCCGCCCAATACACCAAGTGTACAAGTGTGATAAAATAATTAAGACAAATTATTTTCTCTCTCACACAACGACTATACCGATGGATTGGTCCGTGTCCATCTAGGTCGTGAGCAACCGTTCGATTAAATACGAGTAACCGATAGTATGATCTTCTGTGTGACGTCGCACACCATACTAACTACAACGTATATAATCCAGGACTATATTTTGCATATATTTAATTATCAATAATTAAACGCAAACAATTGTTTGTTAATTTAATAGATTAAATGCTATGACCGGGAGTTTATCGTTACTTAAATCTAGACATTAAGTACACAACTCCAACAATCTCCCACTTGTACTAAGGTCTAGTCATTTCCTCCAAACTCCCGACTCCCATACTCATCACGTGCTTAGGGTTGTACTTCCAAGAAGTACTGTGTGAATGAGCACTCTAGGTTGCCGCTCTGAAGTTATCTTGGTGACTACTGCGTCGTCTCCCTCGACGATGACTCGTATCAGGTGGTACTTGCTCTATGTGTTAACATCACTTTTGACTTATGACTTCTTCCAGTTTACCGTGCACCGCTATCCAATAGCCTTTGGTAAACTAAGAGTCATATCCAAGTCAAGAGGTTATCCCGGAACCTAACCAAAACTTCCGCTGCCTCTGAGGCTGCTTATTCGGTTATGAGAGAGTCTGAGAAGCGTCCTGCTTATCACTCTTTCATTTCATGGTTCCACCTCTTTTTAAAAGTGAACACATAGCCTGATATCGACTTACACTGGTCCTTCTCTGATTTGTGATCTGAGAATTTGTAATCAAAGAAGATTTCGTCTTGCTTAATAATCCAGTACTTCACAAGTACTATTATAGCATCCGAAAATCTCTTGTCTAGATTACTTTGATATCCTCCCACTACGCAAACCGCATAGTTGATATCAGGTTCTTGTTTTACAACATTGCATTTATAAAGCTTTCCATACTTGAAGTATAGGAAACTGCTTTGTCCTCATCTATCTCCTTCATGTGTTCGAACACATACCCTTTAGATAGATGTATATTCTGTCTCTGAAAGGCAATAACCTTTCTCAGAAGTATGCATGTTTAAAACAAACCATAATCGTATAAGATATCTAGGAGAAGTACAATGTTCTTATCCTTGGATCGAAAGATCTCAAGAACATGCTCTAACTTCTACTCAATCTTATATCTCGATTCATTTAGACAACCATTATCTTATGTCTGACAACATTTTCTACATTCTTGCCAATGATGAAATTGTCATCTACATAAAATCTCCGAGAAACACCACCTTGTTTCTATTACATCTCCAATACACCTATCGTCTATGCCTTTTGATGAATCCATCAAATGGATTATCCTATCAATTCGCAAGTTCCACGATTTATAGCTTTGTTTCAATCCATAAATGGATTTACTAAGCTTGTACTCTAAATGATCTTGCCTCTTAAAAATAATCCTTATTGTTTTCTAAGCAGGCACATTTAGATCTAGTACCGCCCTCGTGCAGAGCTAGGGATTGATTTCATCTTTACTAGATCCAGAGTCCGAAACTCTTCTAGTCTTATGAACATCTCTGGTTGTTCAACAACCTCCCACTGCAACGGCGTCCCGGTGTATAACAGTAATAACAGTAGGTGCAGTGTGTGGTGTACTTCTACTCGGTTTGGCTGGTTCCTAGTCTTTGTCCTTTTTCTCATTCCAAGGTATTGCGTCAGTTCGGGCTTTGTGGTTCTTCTAATAGTCTTTCTCTAAGAACCGGGCGTTACACGTCCTTCTGGTTCATAGTACTATAGAACACACAATACTTTGTTCATCTAGGATATCCTACAACCATATTGAATATGCCGTTGTCTCCAGGAATATCCATAGAACATAGGTAGTTCCGAACAACTCGTTCTTTTAATATTAGAATTCTATTTCTTACTGACTCACCATCTCTACACGTAAGTGTATGGTGTAGTCATTTGAGACTTAATCTCAATCTTTGATTATGCTATGTGTTATGTGGTAGCCTCCGCGATTTTAGTCGCAGGCTTCCAATGGATATACTTAGAAGGTTCCCCATAATTGCTTTGTGACTAAAACACTTTGCTTTTATGGCACATCAAGCATTCTAATCCATCTTCGAGTATTCTTAAAAGAACTACTCGCACTTTACACACATCAATGATCATTCTCAATACTTGTCCGAATTCTTTCTTTTACCAAAAAGTATGCTTAGTTGCATTATCTTCCAAACTTGATTCTTAGGTCGGAAGGTCCATTCCTTCAACTATAATTGATCAAATCAATTTCGACCTTTTGAATCTTATTTGAATAAATACTACTAAGTATAAGAATTCACAAGTATAATGATTTAACAAGAAATATATCTATATAGTAAAACAAGTTATAGAACGGTTTGTTGCATCGTGGTAGACTAAGGATTCATCATTCACATATTGCTATCTAATGTACCAGAATAGATAATACACATTATTTCTTATCAAAATCATCACCATGATTAATGAAATAAAATATCTATTCATAAATAATAGAAATCCAGAACAAAAGTTCTTTCTAAAATAGAGGGTACATAATGCAATAAACTTGAAATGAAATCCTATTTAACTACTAAAGCAGATAAATGTCTTCCACTGCAACAGCTGCCTCCTCTACAGCTTTCGCCTGTGTAGACTCGAACTCTTCTTCTCTAAGTCGCCGGGTTTTCTGGAACCCCTGCATTTAAAATGCACATACCGTCAGTGGTTCCATATCTACACACCAGATTTCTGGTAGATAATACCGCTGACTATGTTTTTACGACTAAAGAAAAATTCGTACCTTTGAGAGGACATTCAGACTTCCAGTGTCCAGTCTTATTGCATCGGAAGCACTTGCCTCTTGGCTTTGCAGCCCCTACTCGTGGTCCACTCCTCTTGGCACCACTGGGTTTCCAGGCTTGCTTCCTTTTCTTGCCCCTACCTCCAACAGGCTTTAAGCCCTTGGACTTGGTAGCTACAAGCGCTTGAGACTTGCCCTTCTTGTAGATCCCCTCTGCCGCCTTTAGTTCAGTCAGGAGTTGCGCAAGAGTATAAGATAGTTTACACATATTATAGCTCATACGAAACTGCTCAAAACTAGGGGTCAGGGACTGGAGTATGATGTCGACTTGCGTCTCAGCGTCAATAGAAGCTCCTAGGATCTCAAGTTCATTCAACAAACTCATCATCTTAAGAACGTGCTCCCCAACGGGCGTTCCTTCAGACTGAGTAGTCGACATGAGGACTCTCATGGCTTCTTGCCTAGCCGCACGATCTTGCTCCCCAAACATCTCCTTGAGGTTAAACATCATATCATAGGCAGTGTCCATTGACTGATGTTGGGTTTGGAGTACATTCGACATGGAAGCCAAAATATAACACCTAGCCATTTCATCAGCCTTTTTCCACTTCCGATATGTCAGTTTTTCCTCATCAGTTGAGGCAGCCGTGGGCTCGGCAGGGCACACTTCATGGAGTACAAACTTGTACTCCTCAGAAGTTAGGACAATGTCTAAATTTCTCTTCCAATCAATGTAATTGGGACCAGTGAGCTTATGCTCCTTGAGTATCACAGAAAGTGGGTTCATAGCTAATCTCTAAACCTATAAGCACATTTAAACAAACAATCAATTTAATATCCGATATTATCTACCTCAAATAATATCATTAAATTACTAATCACATCTAAAATCCCATCAGATATGGCAAGCCACGATAGTGTGGACGTTTACCTATCCAAATGATTTCGTAATTAGATTTGCTTTGGTCGTACATCACTATAGCGTTACTTCGATGGGAAGAATACTATAGAGCGTACCTAAGTGTAAACCATTACTCAGTACCAAGAAGTTTGTTTAAGATTCGTATGTTACCGCAAGCCACGATAGTGTGGACGTTTACGTTAACGTACGTTTCCTTCACTCCCTCCTATAACTGTCTACATCAATCGTTCCAAAGTCCCATTCAATGCAGCAAGCCACGATAGTGTGGACGTTTACTACACCAAAAGACTTTTACAATTGACATCCAATTACTTGAAGCATTCGATTTTGTAAATCAAGACGCGGAGAATCATAAGTGAAACTCGAAGTTTCTAACCAGTGATTCACCATGCGAACAACCCTATCTCTCATTAGATGAGGGAGCCGAGCAGACAAACGATCCATCTTCAAAAGAATGGTACGAATGTCTCTAATTTGTGTCATCCACATGACCAAGTGGCTTTGGCTCCATTCCACTCCCCGGGGTGAGAATGAGTCGACTTGAAGTCAGTTTCAGAAAGACAAATTAGGCATTGTTTGATAAACTTAATCAATGTTTCTTGTAAGAGGAATTACAAGAATTCTCCTCCAATGACATATCTATATGAACTTCGAAAGCTCATAAATGTCATCAAGAGAACAGTAATGGAGACCATGGGAATGTTTCCATCCCCGCTCCCACTTAGCTTTTTATAACAAAGGGATACGCTATCTAATGCATAATTAAACACATAAGCATGCATACAAGTAATAAAGCACATATCACATAGTCAAAATAATGCTAGAAAATTATTTTCCGACTATCATGGCTTTATTCCACCTCCGTATGCGTCTTCTAGTCTTCAGTCTTCGTTCTTGAATGCTCCATGTGACGAGAATATTAATCCCAATATTTAAATCTATTTATTTTTAATAAATCCAAAAGATACATAATTCGAAAATTAAGTCAATCGAATAAATCAAAAATAAAATTAAATATTATTAATATTTTTTATTTATTTATTTTCCCATCTAATTCTATTAAATCTCTAGAATAATCTATCCAAGTAAAACTTGGAATATTCTAGAAGACTTCTATAATAGAATAAGGAAATAAAATAAAATAGGACTCTTCTACTTTCCAAGATTAATTAATTTCCATGTCCATGAAAATTCCCATAAAATAGGAATAATCAAATAGAAATAAATTAATTCACTAATTAATTATTTTCCTATCTAATTCTATTAAATCTCTAGATCCCTATTCCAAGTAGAACTTGGAATATTCTAGAAGACTTCCATAATAGAATAAGGAAATAAATAATAATAATTAATTCTTTTCCTATCTCCATGAGAGTTCCCAAACTTAGGAATACTCAAAATAGGAAAACTTGAATCAATTAGGAAAGTGAATCTAGGTAGGAGTAGCACGAGATCACGAGGACCCCGCGCCCCCCCACCTTGATCGCCGGCCGGGAGCACCACCGCCGCCGTCCCCAGCCCACGCGCCACCACCTCCGGTGGCCGGCGTGGCCGAGGAGCCCCGCGGGCAGCCCCTCCGATCGATCTCCATGGGATCGATCCCATCGATCCCAAGCCCTAGTTTTCCCTCTCTTCATCTCCTTCGTCACATGAGTTCTCCGGCGGTCGTCTCGGCATCGATCCAACGTAAATAAATTACAAGAAATAAATTTACAATTCCGGTATCGATTCTATACATGAAATCGACCCTATACACTTTCCGGAAAACATAGAACAATAATAATAAATCTAAATTCGGTCAACCCCCGAATTTTTACTATTACAAGCATTCATCCACACAAAACGAATCTCGACATTTCCGAGAGTTTAATAATCATGGTAAAAATAAATAACAAGTTAATTAAACAATTAATCAATTAATTAACCATGATAGTCGGAATCCCTGCAAGGTAGAACACAATTGAACACATACATGAACACGAAACCAAACGCTCTGATACCAATTGCTGGAAATCGATATCCTGGGGTATCAAAAATTGCGGAACCGATAACCCCGACCGAAATCCCATCGCCGGAAACCGATCACGAGCACTACGGTATCCGGAGCTCAACCGGAGAATCGCCGCGGGATGAACCCGCGGCCGAAACCCTAGTCGAGCCCCACCGCGGGGCTCGCGATCGAAATCGATCGCGTGGGGCTGCCTAGCAGCCCCCGGCGGTGAGTCCGGCGACTCACCGCCACCACCGACCGGGGAGGGAGCGCCCAGCCGCGGCGCGAAGCCGCGGCAGCCCCCAGCGATCGACCCTAGGTCGATCGCTCGCCCCGGCGTCCAGCCGGGGCTCCCCTCGCGTGATCGCCACCGGCGATCGATGCCCTAGGGCTCGATCGCCACCCCTCGGCTCCCAGCCGAGGGTCCTTTGAACGTTCGCCGGGGATCTCGAATCCCCGTCCCCGAAGTTCATCGTTTTCGCGGATCGTGCGTTCATGTATGCATCACAATCAATTCACATAAAATCATAGAAGGGAGTATATGATTTTACCTTTTAATTCGTTGTGCGGAGAAACGAATTCAAGTTGATGACCTTACGATCTTCCCACGTATTCCTTGCACTAGCTTGAACGTCGGGTGGGCGACGATCCTCCAAGCTTATGGATCCTCTTCTCTCTCTCTACTTTCTCTCTCTAGAAGAATTATGATCTTCAAGTTATGATGATGTTGTGTAGAAAAGAGAAGACCATGTAGTGCTTTTATAGGCTACGTAGGGGATCTAAAGGAGGTGGAATATTGGGCTTCCAATATTAATGATTAAATTGAGCCCAAGCCCAAATCTATTAATCTCCCATTAATATTAATTAATTTATTTTCCACTATATAAATTAATTGCACTCCCAATATTAAACCATATTATATCAAATAATATTTCTCCGGTAGTATTATTTATTCCGTGTATTTAAGATTTAAATATCCATGAATAAAATTAATTTATTGCTAATTAATTTATGCATCTCTTGAATCCGAGACTAGTACCATTCAGCCTTAATTATTGTGCGGAACGAATCCACTCATGAGGTTTACACAATAATTCCTTATGAACTCATCTCGGGGATATTATCAACCCTTCCGGGATACACTTTCCCGTCAAGTATTCACGGCATGCCATATATAAAATATAGTGACCCAACTTAACCGGTAATTAACCCAATAATTAAATCGGTTAATTCCTTTGGAAAATCAAAGTCACATATATTAAATATACACACCCGCAATAGTATCGGGGATTAAGAATAAAATACTCTGAGACTTGAATCGATTATCTCAAGGCAATCCTAATCGATAAATCTCAAGCGATCCGCCCAATACACCAAGTGTACAAGTGTGATAAAATAATTAAGACAAATTATTTTCTCTCTCACACAACGACTATACCGATGGATTGGTCCGTGTCCATCTAGGTCGTGAGCAACCGTTCGATTAAATACGAGTAACCGATAGTATGATCTTCTGTGTGACGTCGCACACCATACTAACTACAACGTATATGATCCAGGACTATATTTTGCATATATATAATTATCAATAATTAAACGCAAACAATTGTTTGTTAATTTAATAGATTAAATGCTATGACCGGGAGTTTATCGTTACTTAAATCTAGACATTAAGTACACAACTCCAACATTGACGAGACGATTTATATGAAACAGCCAGAAGGATTCATTGCTAAGGGGCGAGATCATCTAGTGTGCAAGCTTAATCGATCCATTTATGGATTGAAACAAGCCTCGAGATCGTGGAACCTGCGGTTTGACGAAGTAGTCCAATCTTTTGGATTTAGTCAAAGCATGGACGAATCGTGTGTGTATTGGAAACGTGATGGAAAGAAGGTGTTGTTCCTCGTGCTTTATGTAGATGACATTCTTCTCATTGGAAACAGTGTGAAAATGTTGTCAGACATAAATGGATGGTTGTCTAGACAATTCGATATGAAAGATTTGGGAGAAGTCGGGCATGTTCTAGGGATCAAGGTAATAAGGGATCGCCGGAGTAGAACATTGTACCTATCCCAGCAATCTTACATAGACACGATTCTGGCTCGTTTTAACATGCAAGATTCCAAGAAGGGTGAACTGCCCTTCAGTAAAGGAACTTATCTCTCTAAGGAGATGTGTCCTCGGACACAGAAGGAGAAAGATGAAATGAAATCAGTTCCCTACGCTTCGGCTGTGGGAAGCTTAATGTATGCCATGTTATACACGAGGCCTGATATCTGCTATGCAGTTGGCGTAGTAGCGAGATATCAGAGTAATCCTGGAGAGGCTCATTGGACTGCCGTAAAGAGCATTTTTAAGTATTTGCGAAATACTAGGGATTATGTTCTAAGTTACGGGGCAGACAATCTGATTCCTTTGGGTTATACGGATTCGGATTTCCAAGCTGATAAGGACCAGTGTAAGTCGATATCAAGCTACGTGTTCACTTTTAGAAAGAGGTGGAACTATGAAATGAAAGAGTGATAAGCAGGACGCTTCTCAGACTCTATCATAACCGAATAGCAGCCTCAGAGGCAGCAGAAGTTTTGGTTGGGTTCCGGGATAACCTCTGGACTTGGATATGACTCTTAGTTTACCAAAGGCTATTGGATAGCGGTGCACGGTAAACTGGAAGAAGTCATAAGTCAAAAAGTGATGATAACACATAGAGCAAGTACCACCTGATACGAGTCATCGTCGAGGGAGACGACGCTGTAGTCACCAAGATAACTTCAGAGCGACAACCTAGAGTGCTCATTCACATGGTACTTCTCGGAAGTACAACTTAAGCACGTGATGAGTATGGGAGTCGGGAGTTTGGAGGAAATGACTAGACCTTAGTATAAGTGGGAGATTGATGGAGTAGTATACTTAATGTCTAGATTTGAGTATTCTGAACTCCTTGTACACTTTCATTTACCTATTAATAACGAACATTCATTTGCTTTTAATTATTGTTAATTAAATATATGCAAATTATAGTCCTGTATTTTATACGTTGTAGTTAGTATGGTGTTGCATGGGCACACAGAAGATCATACTATCGGTTACTCGTATTTAATCAAACAGTTGCTCACGACCTAGATGGACACGGACCAATCCATCGGTATAGTCGTTGTGTGAGAGAGAAAATAATTTATCTTAATTATTTTATCACACTTGTACACTTGGTGTATTGAGCGGATCGATTGAGACTCATCAATTAGGTTTGCTCGGCGATAATTGATTTGAGACTCAGTGTATTTTATTCTTAATCCCCGATACAATTGCGGGTGTGTATATTTAATATAAGTGACTTTGATTTTCCAAAGGAATTGACCGGTTTAATTATTGGGTCAATTACCGGTTAAGTTGGGTCACTATATTTTATATATAGCATGCCATGAATTCTTGACAGGACAGTGTATCCCGGAAGGGTTGATAATATCCCCGAGATGAGCTCATAAGGATTTATTATGTAAACCTCGCGAGTGGATTTGTTCCGCATAATAAATAAGGTTGAGTGGTACTAGTCTCGGATAAAAGAGATGAATAAATTTATTAAGCAATAAATAAATTTTATTCATGGATATTTATATCTTAAATACACGGAATAAATAATACTAACCGGAGAAATATTATTCGATATAATATGGGTAAATATTGGGAGTGCAATTTTATTTATATAGTGGAAAATAAATAAAATTAATATTGATAAGGATTAATGGATTTGAGCATTGGGCTCAATTTAATCTTCAATATTAGAAGCCCAATATTCCACCTCCTTTAGATCCCCTACGTGTTTCGCACGTTTTTGTGCAACTTTTCTATTGTTTTGTGTGACCTTTTTGTGATGTTTTTGTGCTTATATTCATCTTATTCATGTGAGTTTGTGTATATTTTGTTATGGTTGTGGTTTTGTAGGATTTGGACGAGAATTGAGTAAAAACGAGAAGGATATGTTCGAATCGACTCATACCGGTGTCCAGCCTTTCGCATCGTTGGGAGAATCCTCATCCCGACCAATTCCACCGTTGGATTGTCTCCAAATTTTCCAGGACTGTAGAAGACTTCTAGAGCTACAATATGAACGGTGGGTTTGTCAAAATAACAGTCCAAGACAAAGATATAGCGCACAGACGAAAGCAGCAAAAACCAGAATTTTGGCGCGTTTGCGCCATCCTGGCGCATTTGCGCCAAACTGCTGAGAGCGTGGCGCATTTGCGTCAAGCGGCTGGGAGCGTGGCGCATTTGCGCCACATGGCGTTGACCCAAGTTTGACCAGCCTTTTGGAGCTCTTTTGGAGGGGTATTTTCGTCTATTCAAGGCCAAGATAGAGAGCACTATATAAGGATCTTGTGGGCACTAAAAGCATCTTATCCATTCCATCTTCACCAACACCCACCTTTCCCCCATTTTCTCTCTCTTAGATATTTTCATGTTCTTAGATCTAGTTTTAGTTTCAATTTTATCTCCATCATCCATTGAGATTTTGTATTCAAGCATTTGAAGAAGGTTGTTTAGATTGCTTCAAGGAACACATTGATGTAAACAATATTCGATTTGAAGCTCTTTGGTAATATCTCCCTTTTCATTGCTTGTTTATGATTTTGATGATGAATGTTTGTGTTGATATGATTGATATGTTTGGTTAGATTGCATGTTAGAGATTGGGTGATGAGTAATTAGGTTTGGGTGATTTGTAATTACATGAATTTGGGGATAATTGATATTTTGACTTGTTGAGGAGATGGACCAAATCCCTCATTCTTGGTATGCTTCTATTGTTTGATTTATACGTTATAGACCATAATCTATTATCCCCGGCCTAATCGTGGTTACGTATGGCCGGCCTAATCGTGGTATCGTATGGCCTAACTCGATTAATTGTGATTTCCGTTTATGAGAGTTTATATGTGTGAAGTGATCTTATATAACCTCGTTTTGATATTTAGACTTGAATCTCGGTTGAGTATGGTCGAAGTTGATCATGAGTTAGTGTAGTTCCACTTAGCATTGTTATTCATGAATTGCATTGAACCCATTCCAATTACTACGATCTCATTCCCTAACGTTCCACTCACTTGATCATTTGCATTTTAAATAGTTTAGTATTTATTTGCCTTTGCATGCTACATGTTGCTTTAGTTCTCCTAGCTTTCACCTTTCACAAAACCCCCCTTGTTTGTTTATTTTAGTTATTTTATTCTCTTCCCTTGAGCAAGATAAATTCTCTTGAGACGACACACAAGGCCGATAGTATTGCTCCTCTCGAGAACGACACACGGGTTTATAAAATGACGACAACACTTTTTAGTGAAACAAATTTTGGCGCCGTTGCCGGGGAGCAATTTAGGCTTTTGTGTGTTTGTTGATTGGTTGTTTGTCTTGCACTTGTTTTTCTTGTTTACTTTTTCTTCGTCCGCTTGTGTTATTGTTTCCTTTCCACTCGGTACGTGTAATTTTGTGCGTTAGTGTTGTGTATGCAAGGTTGAAGACGTTCATCCTTCCATCGCTACTACAACGACCGAGGTGATATCATGGCTAGACGCAACGGTAACCGGGCTTATGACGATGATTATTCCGATTTTCCATACGAGAGGGACTTTTCTCCGAGTTATTGTTCAAGCCGCCGAGCTCATGATTTATATTGCCGACCTCGGCATGCCGGTGTTTCTTATTATGATGACCGAGATTACTCACCTCCACGCCACCGAAAGCATCATAGATACCGCGACCAAGATCTTGATTACTCATCCACCGAGAGGGATTCCATGTCACCGCCTCCTTGTCGAGACCGAAGAGAAAGGGAGCCGCCTCGGGACCTTAACCGTGGAAACTACCGTGAAGAGAGATTTGTTGGGAATGGATTTGTTGCCAATGCGACGAACTATTGAGGATTTCTCAAAGCCAAAACTTCACCATGTGTTGCCTCCACGACGTGAAATTGGGGATTTCAATCGAACGAGGTACTCATCCAACCCTTCTTGCAAAAGCCGTTTTCCGAGGGTCCAAGACGACAAGCTCTTGCCGCATCATCTAGCTCGACTACCGTCATTCTCCAGGTTGTCTAATGAGGACGCTACTTTGTTTCTTAAAAATTTTATCATTGAAGTTGAGACACTTCCATTGGACGGCTTTGAGAATGATGAATTGAGAGTATGGTGTTTCAAATATTGCATGAGAGATGGAGCCCGTGATTGGGTGATGTCATTGTCTTCTAGATTCGTGCACACGTGGAAAAATCTCTTCGACGCATTTATCGCTCGTTTCTTTCGCCCACCACAACGGTCTCCTATGCCACCTCCTCCATCTATAGGCATATTGATGGATGTTATAGAGGTCGAGATTGATCACTTGCTTGTTGAGGTGATTTCACACTTTGTCGAGGAGCGTTCCACCGGAGAGGAGTGGGAATTTGAGCCCGGCACGTGCATCAAGGAAGATAATGCTTTAGTTTCCCGAAAAGACGAGACGTCTATGATAGATGCTACTCTTGAGGTCGAGAGTCCTCCCATTAATGACACAAGCCCCGAAGAAGACGAGTTTGAGAATATGTCTCTCCCATTGGGTCATTCGTTCGTGCCTCCTCTCTTATCTTCGGTTAACTTAATTTGTGAGAAGCCGATTGTGAGTTGTGTTTCCCAAGCCCCTAGGTCGCTTGAGTCCGGTGTGGACAAGATGGGATTTGGGTGGAGCTTCGGTAAGAAAATTTCGGGATTGGTTGATTTGGGTGTGGATATTGGATTTTCCCGAGGAATGACGGATGTGTCGAGAATTAATGAAGATAAAAGAGATAATTTTGGTTGCGATTCTCGGAAAGTTCCATGGACTTTGGTGGAGGTGATCTTTCTCCAAAAATTAAGTTCGATATTTTTAGAGGTCTCGGGGGAAGAAAGGAGTAGGGACGACTTATTGTATCCATTTTCTCATCCCGGTCGAGTATTTACTTCTTCCCATCTAGAAGATCGACCTCCCATGAATGAAAAGTTGTTCTTGAGAAAGTATAGTTCGATCTTTTTAGCGACCGAGGTAGTCGACGTCTACTATCTACATCTTGATGCAAGTGTGGGGGAGACATCCTTATCAAAGCTTATTGTTCGTTGTCTCACTTTGCGTGCTCTCGATGGACCTTCTCTTGAGAACCGAGCGCCCTTGGCCGAGATGATTTTCTTGAGAAGGTGGAGTTCTATATTTTTAGTGTCGAGGTGGTAGATCGTGGATGGTGTTTGCTCGGGACGTGAAACGAGTTCCTCGTGGGGGCGAGCCCACGGACGTCAAGCTAATGACGTAAAATAAGCGCTTCTTGGGAGGCAACCCAAGGTTTCTTTTATGTTTTTGTTTTCTTTTTGTAGGAGAGAGTACGTGGATCCCCATGCCTGATGCCCGATGCCCAAGCCCTCGATGCGATGATTGTCTCTTCTCGACTAAGTCTACCTTTCCACGACCACAAACCATGAAGGATTGATGTTTTTCGTTTGAGGTTGGATGTCCATTGCCGCCCCGTTGATTAGTCTTCGACTTGCTATGTCCGGTTCTCTCCATTCTAGGGAAGTTTCGTTATCCTCTTCGTCTCTTTTCCCTTTATTTTTCGCATGAGGACATGCTTGTATTTTAAGTGTGGGGGAGGTTTATTGGAATTCACCTTGTGTTTTTGTGTTTCGGGTTTTATGGTTGTGTCTTGTGTTGTTCATTGGATGCCTAAATTTTTTACCTCTATTGCTTGAGTTTTGGTGAAATTTTTTGTAGGTTTATTGGAATTCACCTTGTGTTTTTGTGTTTCGGGTTTTATGGTTGTGTCTTGTGTTGTTCATTGGATGCCTAAATTTTTTACCTCTATTGCTTGAGTTTTGGTGAAATTTTTTGTGAATGATCCTTGTTTCGTGCTCATGAGCATTGGGTGAAATATGATTCTCATGTTTGTTGTGGCTCATCCACTTACCATTGTACCTTGCGAGATTTTGAGCCGTTTAAGCTTTCTTCTTGAGCGATATTCTTTTTGATAGACTCGTTGTGCTAGCATGAACCTCATGTTTCTTTGTTTCAACGTGTGTGTCACTATGAACTAGAGAAAACTAGAACTTGCTCAAGTTGATTTTCAAAGCTTTATGTCATAACCTACTTGATTTCGAATATGATTGGAAGGATCGTTTAGGATTTAACCACTTAGCCAAATATTTTTCGACCTTGAGCCCGTCGAGGGACACCCTAGTAGCCCCTTTGTGCCTACATTTAAACCATTTTATTCATCACCTTAATTCTTTCTATCTTGGAGGATTTTGTTTTGAAGATCATATGAGTTGTAATCCTTGTGAAATGATGAATGTGAAGAAAAAAGAGGTGCTAATAGCTTCAATGTGTAATGTAATGTCAATGTGCTCAAAAAAAAAAAAAAAAAAAATGAAAAAAGAAAACAAAACAAAAACAAAAAAATGAAAAAAAAGAAGAAGAATAAAGAGCACAAAAATGTATATGATTCATTGTTTGGTGTCAATTATTTGTAGTTTGAGTGAGTTGATTGTGTTTCTAAGAATGAAGAAAGGGTTCAACATGTAAAAATCCGACCCGGGGCAAGGAGTGATAAGGAAGGGCAATGAAATGCCGTATTTTAAGTCCACTTATCCCAAAAAAATCCCGAATACCTTGAGCCTAGCCCCATTACACCCTTTGAACGACCTTCCATGATTCTTAAGATGGTTAAATTTGATTTGTGGAGTCTATCACTTGAGTAAGCTTATGGTTATTGTTCTATGATGCTCATTGTTGTTACTTGAGGTTTTCATTTCCATACATTCATTTTATTCGTTTATTTCTTCGCATATGCAAGTTCTTCATTGCTTATAATCTTCCACTTGCATATAATTTTGAGTGAATACCATGCTTCGAGTGAAAAAAAAAAAAAAAAAGAGTGAACCTTAGTGAGGGAATGTGGTTTGGCCCGACACTCATTTGCATTTGTATGATCCTAAGTGTTGCATGTTCATGGAGCTCGTGTTTGTTCTTTTACTTATTCATTTCTATACACCAAAATCTCATTCTTGTATGCATAAGAGTGTATTCATGATGTCATCCATTGTTTTTGTGTTTCAGTTAGTGTTGGATTTGCTTGAGGACAAGCAAAAGTTTAAGTGTGGGGGAGTTGTTTCGCACGTTTTTGTGCAACTTTTCTATTGTTTTGTGTGACCTTTTTGTGATGTTTTTGTGCTTATATTCATCTTATTCATGTGAGTTTGTGTATATTTTGTTATGGTTGTGGTTTTGTAGGATTTGGACGATAATTGAGTAAAAACGAGAAGGATATGTTCGAATCGACTCATACCGGTGTCCAGCCTTTCGCATCGTTGGGAGAATCCTCATCCCGACCAATTCCACCGTTGGATCGTCTCCAAATTTTCCAGGACTGTAGAAGACTTCTAGAGCTACAATATGAACGGTGGGTTTGTCAAAATAACAGTCCAAGACAAAGATATAGCGCACAGACGAAAGCAGCAAAAACCAGAATTTTGGCGCATTTGCGCCAAACTGCTGAGAGCGTGGCGCATTTGCGTCAAGCGGCTGGGAGCGTGGCGCATTTGCGCCACATGGCGTTGACCCAAGTTTGACCAGCCTTTTGGAGCTCTTTTGGAGGGGCATTTTCGTCTATTCAAGGCCAAGATAGAGAGCACTATATAAGGATCTTGTGGGCACTAAAAGCATCTTATCCATTCCATCTTCACCAACACCCACCTTTCCCCCATTTTCTCTCTCTTAGATATTTTCATGTTCTTAGATCTAGTTTTAGTTTCAATTTTATCTCCATCATCCATTGAGATTTTGTATTCAAGCATTTGAAGAAGGTTGTTTAGATTGCTTCAAGGAACACATTGATGTAAACAATATTCGATTTGAAGCTCTTTGGTAATATCTCCCTTTTCATTGCTTGTTTATGATTTTGATGATGAATGTTTGTGTTGATATGATTGATATGTTTGGTTAGATTGCATGTTAGAGATTGGGTGATGAGTAATTAGGTTTGGGTGATTTGTAATTACATGAATTTGGGGATAATTGATATTTTGACTTGTTGAGGAGATGGACCAAATCCCTCATTCTTGGTATGCTTCTATTGTTTGATTTATACGTTATAGACCATAATCTATTATCCCCGGCCTAATCGTGGTTACGTATGGCCGGCCTAATCGTGGTATCGTATGGCCTAACTCGATTAATTGTGATTTCCGTTTATGAGAGTTTATATGTGTGAAGTGATCTTATATAACCTCGTTTTGATATTTAGACTTGAATCTCGGTTGAGTATGGTCGAAGTTGATCACGAGTTAGTGTAGTTCCACTTAGCATTGTTATTCATGAATTGCATTGAACCCATTCCAATTACTACGATCTCATTCCCTAACGTTCCACTCACTTGATCATTTGCATTTTAAATAGTTTAGTATTTATTTGCCTTTGCATGCTACATGTTGCTTTAGTTCTCCTAGCTTTCACCTTTCACAAAACCCCCCTTGTTTGTTTATTTTAGTTATTTTATTCTCTTCCCTTGAGCAAGATAAATTCTCTTGAGACGACACACAAGGCCGATAGTATTGCTCCTCTCGAGAACGACACACGGGTTTATAAAATGACGACAACACTTTTTAGTGAAACAAATTTTGGCGCCGTTGCCGGGGAGCAATTTAGGCTTTTGTGTGTTTGTTGATTGGTTGTTTGTCTTGCACTTGTTTTTCTTGTTTACTTTTTCTTCGTCCGCTTGTGTTATTGTTTCCTTTCCACTCGGTACGTGTAATTTTGTGCGTTAGTGTTGTGTATGCAAGGTTGAAGACGTTCATCCTTCCATCGCTACTACAACGACCGAGGTGATATCATGGCTAGACGCAACGGTAACCGGGCTTATGACGATGATTATTCCGATTTTCCATACGAGAGGGACTTTTCTCCGAGTTATTGTTCAAGCCGCCGAGCTCATGATTTATATTGCCGACCTCGGCATGCCGGTGTTTCTTATTATGATGACCGAGATTACTCACCTCCACGCCACCGAAAGCATCATAGATACCGCGACCAAGATCTTGATTACTCATCCACCGAGAGGGATTCCATGTCACCGCCTCCTTGTCGAGACCGAAGAGAAAGGGAGCCGCCTCGGGACCTTAACCGTGGAAACTACCGTGAAGAGAGATTTGTTGGGAATGGATTTGTTGCCAATGCGACGAACTATTGAGGATTTCTCAAAGCCAAAACTTCACCATGTGTTGCCTCCACGACGTGAAATTGGGGATTTCAATCGAACGAGGTACTCATCCAACCCTTCTTGCAAAAGCCGTTTTCCGAGGGTCCAAGACGACAAGCTCTTGCCGCATCATCTAGCTCGACTACCGTCATTCTCCAGGTTGTCTAATGAGGACGCTACTTTGTTTCTTAAAAATTTTATCATTGAAGTTGAGACACTTCCATTGGACGGCTTTGAGAATGATGAATTGAGAGTATGGTGTTTCAAATATTGCATGAGAGATGGAGCCCGTGATTGGGTGATGTCATTGTCTTCTAGATTCGTGCACACGTGGAAAAATCTCTTCGACGCATTTATCGCTCGTTTCTTTCGCCCACCACAACGGTCTCCTATGCCACCTCCTCCATCTATAGGCATATTGATGGATGTTATAGAGGTCGAGATTGATCACTTGCTTGTTGAGGTGATTTCACACTTTGTCGAGGAGCGTTCCACCGGAGAGGAGTGGGAATTTGAGCCCGGCACGTGCATCAAGGAAGATAATGCTTTAGTTTCCCGAAAAGACGAGACGTCTATGATAGATGCTACTCTTGAGGTCGAGAGTCCTCCCATTAATGACACAAGCCCCGAAGAAGACGAGTTTGAGAATATGTCTCTCCCATTGGGTCATTCGTTCGTGCCTCCTCTCTTATCTTCGGTTAACTTAATTTGTGAGAAGCCGATTGTGAGTTGTGTTTCCCAAGCCCCTAGGTCGCTTGAGTCCGGTGTGGACAAGATGGGATTTGGGTGGAGCTTCGGTAAGAAAATTTCGGGATTGGTTGATTTGGGTGTGGATATTGGATTTTCCCGAGGAATAACGGATGTGTCGAGAATTAATGAAGATAAAAGAGATAATTTTGGTTGCGATTCTCGGAAAGTTCCATGGACTTTGGTGGACGTGATCTTTCTCCAAAAATTAAGTTCGATATTTTTAGAGGTCTCGGGGGAAGAAAGGAGTAGGGACGACTTATTGTATCCATTTTCTCATCCCGGTCGAGCTTAATTTTTGGAGACTTGGTTATGCCGATGACACAGATTAGAGACTTTCGAGTCATTCGATGACTAGATCGATTGTCTGATTGGCTCCCTCACCTTGTGAGAGATAGGGCTCAATTGCGTGATTGATCGTTGGTTAGAAACTTCGAGTTTCACTTACGAGATATCAAGCTTTGATTAATAAAATTGTGAAATTTAATAAATGGGATTTAATTAACAAAGTTGTTTGTTTGGTAAACGTCCACAAGAAAGTGGCTTGCTAAATGGAAACGGAACTTTGGGTTAATTGAGGCTCGACAGTTATAGAAAATCGTAAAGGACCGCATGTCAACGTAAACGTCCACAAGAAAGTGGCTTGAGGTGGACATGTAGTTCCCGATCGGTTGACTTAGTACTGAGAAATGGTATACACTTAGGTACGCTTTATAGTATCCTCCCCATCGGAGTCACTGCTATAATGATGTACGACCAAAGTAAAAGTCCAGTTATATAATCGTTTGGATTAGTATACGTCCACAAGAAAGTGGCATACTAGTCTGATGGGATTTTAGGATTGATTGGTAAATTTAATGATATTACTTGAGGGAGTTAATATCGAATTAAATTTGACTGTAGCCATATTTACAACTTAAATTATGCAAATGCTTGATTCCAAAAATCCAATATACTATCAATTAGGTGCACTTTTTTTTTCTATTTATAATAATTCCAAAAAAAAGTTGGTTGTGTTATGAATATTATTAATTAGTGAATGACTAGTTTACCCTTTCTTGGTGAACAAGACAGAAACCCTACTTTGTATCCTATATAAAGGGGTCTCCCCATATGAATAAAATAACAATACACAAGAATTCTATTCTCCTCTCATATTGTCTCTCTTTCTACTATATTATTCTCTCTCAATTCTCTTGAGTTTATAACACGTTATCAGCAAGAAAGCTCAACCACGTTCTTCATCGAAGTTCTACCTATCCAAGATCCGAACTCCAAGGCAAGAATTTATATGTTTGTTTATATTCATTAATAATTATAAATATATCTACTTCTCCTCCCTTCTTTTAAAATTCAAATGTTCCCGAAAAACATTATAATATGATATTCCTGAAGTAATATCATATGTTCCCGAAGAACATTATAATTTGATATTCTTGATATGATATCATATGTTCCCGAAGAACATTATAATTTGATATTCCTGAAGTAATATCATATGTTCCCGAAGAACATTATAATCTGATATTCTTGAAGTAATATCAAATTAATTATGCTTAAGTTCCTGAAGAACATTGATTCTCGAAGAAATATCAAAATTAAATGTTCCTGAAGAACATCATGATATGATATTCCTGCATAAATATCAATATCAAATTGATTATGATTATATACTAATAATCTCGAATAGTATATTTGAAAATTTGCCGTGAAAGATCCACTAGCTTTTTGGAAAGATTTAAAAGAAAGATACGATCACCCGAAGTTGGTCGTACTACCAAAACGTGGTATGAACCCGGACTCACAAGTTTGAGTCGGCATTATAATTTGATATCCTGAAGTAATATCAAATCAATTATCCTTAATTATCAATTAAATTGAATGTTCCTGAAGAACATATATTTCTGGTTTAAATATTATATTGATCGTTCTGGAAGAACATCACGATTTTATATTATTCGATAAATATCAAATAAAATTGCTCCCATAGTAGCAATAGTTTTGGAAATATCAAATTAAATTGCTCCCGTAGTAGCAATAAGTTTTAAAAGTTCCCGAAGAAATATTATATTCATGAATAAATATCAAAATTAAATTTTAATATTGTTCTTGGAGAACATCATGATATGATATTCCCGCAGAAATATCAAATCAAATTGCTTTTGGTTTAGCAATTAAACTTTAAATATTTCAAAATCGATATTGATATTCATAAGAAATAATATTTTTGAAAGAATATATTTTTATTGATTGCTCCCGAAGAAGTAAAATTCAAACATTAAATATTTTTGAATAAAGTTATATGATGATACTCGTAGAGAAACGCCAAATTTGATTGTTCTCGTCGTATGAATTATCCCTGAAGGACATCTTTTGAAAATCGAGAATAAATGTACTATGTGGGTACTCATGGAATATCGAAAAAGTCGATTTCAATTAAATGTAAATTCTGAGAAAATTATATATTGAGATTTATTTTGATCCCCGAAGGATCATTGGTAAAGATATTGTATCTCCGAAGGATCATTGGTAAGATACTGTTATGCGAATGATGACATATTAAGAGTGAGCTCTGGAAGAGCTTTCCTAATTACACCCACGAGTGTTACAAATGTACTTAAAAATAAAGATGATGCATATCATGATTGTGTGTGGAAATGAATCAAACATTTCTCATCTGCGAATTAATTTGAAATATGCAACTTATATTCATATCACCACTAAAGTGTATGAACGAGCATAATATCTTGAGCCTTCGATCCAGAAGATCGGTTTATAGCAATAACGCTGATTTGCATATTTAACGAATATCATTTCCCGGCATTAGGGGGAGATAAGAATATAAAAGATATAAATGCCGAGAAATTTCATTGAGTGAAAAAGATATTCAATTCTTGATCCACGCACCAATCAATTGAACCCGAAGTTTATGAAAATAAGTGACTTGCAATATTCAGCAAGTAATCTGCCAAATTAATGAAGGTGTGACAAAATCACATATATTTGTGATAAATGAACTATAAGAGTTCAAATACCAAAGAGATCAACTCAAATGTTGATTCTAATATACGCCTGAAGCGTAGTAGATCGATCTTAAGATATAAAATAAATCCGCGGAAAAACAAAGAAATTAAGTCACCCTCAAAATCTCCTGAAGAGAGTTAGATGGAAATCCCATGAAAAAGCATGTGCACATGATAATAGAAAATTGTGGGATTGCGGAACAACCAAATTAAATATTATGGGAAATGTTTTGGTTGATATATTGAATTGTCATCAACATGGAAAAATAGAAAGTTGTCAACGACATATTTGCCTCAAGAGTTGCTCTAGAAAATTTGGATCCAAAACTTAAATCAATAATAGTGTGCCGGCAGCACTCAAAGAAGTAGAAACGAGCAATTGAGGTTGATCATGACTCGCTAAATAAAGATATATTTTGACTCTATAGTACACACCTTAGAATATTATCCCAGAAGGATATATGTGGGTGATCGTACGAAAAACGAGTTTAGTTGCTCAAGAGTTTTTCGCAGAAACTCGATATTTTAAAGGATGACATTAAGTTCCGCTACCTTATACTTCTGGCAGCAACAACGATAAATATAGATATGCATGAATGTATGATTTGACTATGTAGAAGTCATAAAAAAGATACATACATGGAAATCCTGAATGGATTTTAATATTTCCTCAAAATGAAAAGAAATGAAAATCAGAACATGTACAATATCATATGTCATTATGGACAAAAATGATATTTAAGATAAGGTCTCGAAGACCAGTGATTGGTCCCGAAGACCAGTGATTGCACTCTTTTTCCATCTACTAAGTTTTTCCCACGAGATTTTCTTAGTTAAAGGTTTTTAACGAGACAATCACCACAATATAAATGTGAATGTCATGTACTCTTTTCCTCGAGTATTTTTTCCTATAGGGTTTTATAACGAGGTTTTTAACGAGACATGTACATCACTCGATAATAATGAGGACATCAAAATGTTCCATATGAGTTTATTTTCGAGATAAAGTGAGATATTGAACCTGAAGTTCAAATGATTGTGAATTGAAGTTCACATTATTGTTCATTTGTCAAGAAATGTATATTGAACACTAGACGCATTTAATATACTCCAGAAGAGTTACCGGCCGGTTATAGCAATTGCGAATGCTCTAGTCAATATAGATGTCTGGTAAAGGCATGTCCCTGAAGGACGAAAAATATACAATAATAAAAATGAATGTGAAACTTAATAATTCGAAAGTTGGGTCCTGAAGACCAAAATTTATATTTGAATAACTAAGTTTTTCCTATATGATTTTATTAGTTACAGGTTTTGATGAGATTGATTGATCACAAAGTCAAAGATCTTCGGTGATTATAATCAGGGGGAGCAAGTTGTACTCTTTTTCCTTCGCTCAGGTTTTGTCCCACTGGGTTTTCCTGGCAAGGTTTTAACGAGGCAGCAATCCTGTAAATAGTCATTCAAGGGGGAGTGTTATGAATATTATTAATTAGTGAATGACTAGTTTACCCTTTTTTGGTGAACAAGACAGAAACCCTACTTTGTATCCTATATAAAGGGGTCTCCCCATATGAATGAAATAACAATACACAAGAATTCTATTCTCCTCTCATATTGTCTCTCTTTCTACTATATTATTCTCTCTCAATTCTCTTGAGTTTATAACAGGTTGTTTGTTTTGGAGCAATTTTATGATTATTTGAACCGTTAAAAATTATTTCAAGCACGGATGGGATACCGTACCGTACCGAATCGGTCATACCGATACCGTACCAAAAAATTTGGTATCCGAAACCATACCGATACCGTACCAAAAAGTTCGGTATACCGAATATCGATATACAAAAATTTCGATATCGAAAAAATATATACCGATGCCGTATCGAACTTTCGATATACTAAAAATATCAATATATCGAACCATATCGAAATTATTATCGAATTATACCAAAAATATCGATATACCGAATCATACCGATTTTTTTTTTGCATACCGAAATATATATATACCGAAATATCGAACTATATCGATTGTTTTTTGCATACCGAAAGATATATATATCGAAATATCGAACTATACCGATTATTTACGGTATATCGATATATACCGAAATTTTAAAAACTTTCATACCGATACCGTACTAAAAATTCAATATACCGAAAATTTGATTTTTTTTTTAGCATTTTCCGGTACAGTAAATTCGATATTTCGATAATTCGATATTTTTTCTCATCCCTAATTTCAAGTATGAGAACAAAGTGCTTTAAAAACATGCTAATTTGTGTAATTAGTATATATCACTTAAAACCTGTTCTTTTGGACTGAAACCTGCTGAACTTAACTGAACTTAAGCGATCTGAACTGAACTGAACTGAACTGAACTGAACTGAATTAATTTTTTATAAAAATAATAATAATTTGCAAATTATTAAATATTTTTTTAAAAAATATTAATAATATTATGACGGTAAATAGATTTTATATTTAAAATTATAGATTCAAATTATTTTTTGTTTATTTTATTTTAATTTATTTTGAAACGAACTGAACTGAAACTGAAACGATCTGAACTGAACTAAGCTGAAGCGATCTGATCTGAACTGAACTTAACTGAAATTAAGTACAAAAGAATAGATCGTAAGAGCAATCATTTTTTTAATCGAATTGGTCAATAAAAATTGAATTTCAACCCACAAAAAATTGTGCGCTACATAAATTAATTTGTTATCAATAAAAATCCCACTACCATAATCTATAATACTCCCTTCGACATGATTACACTTTTTTTATAATTTACAAATGTAGTGTGACAATTAAAAATGATCGAAGGGAGTACCATATAAAACGAGAAGAAGGGTAGTAAATAAATTTATGTCCTATTTCTAATTAATCAAATTATTCCTCTGTATTATTATTTCAAAACAAATATAAATATTTTTCTTTATTTCAATTACATTTGATTTGTTAACATTTTATTTTTATATTATTTTTATTTTATTTATTTTATAATATTTAAAATTCAAAAATTATATTATATTTTTCTTGATTTAATATAGCAAAAGATTAAAAAAATGATAATTATTTATAAAAAATAAAAAGTAAAATCGTACTTGTTTAATATTTTGCATTTTTATTAACATGGGTCATTTCTAGTTTGAATTTAATTTATTAAGTATTGCCAAGTACTGCTACTTTTCCTCAGTCCCACATTATATTATTTGAACAATTTCATTTATAATTATTTGAACATTTTAAAATAAAAAAATATTTTAATAACTATATTTTTAAAATACAAATTTATTTCAACATAATATTTTCTTTCTAAATTAACGGTAATATTCTTTTTGTAATTTATAAATAAAATGTGACAATTAATTTAAGACGATGAAAGTATATTTCTATTTTTCAACTGACAGTGCTAAATTGGTAGAATTTGGCAAAAAAAACTTAAAATATAATTTTATAAAATGTAATAATATTTTAATTAATTTTTTGATATGTAATATAATTACTTATACTATATAAAATATATATAGCACAAAAAAATGTAAAAAATATATTGTTAAAGATAATGAATATTTTTATATTTATATTAAAAAAATCAACCAAATAGAAAAAATATATTTTAAAATATTATAATAAAAGATAAAAATTATATTTTTAGATAAATATTATACTAATTATATTTTAAATTATATAAAAATAAAAATAAATAAAATTAAAAAGATTTCTCATCTATTAAATCTGCCCACGTGAAATTACCCTTTTTCAACTAACATTTTTTCTTTCTTACACATCAATATTTTCACTTTATTAATTATTAAAAAAAAACATTTGCATTAATGTCTCATTGACAAACAATGTTGGGATAGGAAAAGTAGTACTCAATTTTACCTTTTTGTAATCTCGAGTGTAATTTTTTAATAATTACAAAAAAAATAAAGCAATTAAATTTCTCAAATAAGCACTATAAAAGACCTAGCCCCCCACATTCTCACAATCACCAAACTATCAAATCTCAATTGAATTAGTCACTCACAAAACCCCTTTCCGAAAACATGAATCTCAATTATATTATATTTTTCTTGATTTAATATAGCATGAGATTAAAAAAATGATAATTATTTATAAAAAATAAAAAGTAAAATCGTACTTGTTTAATATTTTGCATTTTTATTAACATGGGTCATTTCTAGTTTGAATTTAATTTATTAAGTATTGACAAGTACTGCTACTTTTCCTCAGTCCCACATTATATTATTTGAACAATTTCATTTATAATTATTTGAACATTTTAAAATAAAAAATATTTTAATAACTATATTTTTAAAATACAAATTTATTTCAACATAATATTTTCTTTCTAAATTAAGGGTAATATTTTTTTTGTAATTTATAAATTTAATGTGACAATTAATTTAAGACGAGGAAAGTATATTTTTATTTTTCAACAGTGCTAAATTGGTAGAATCTGTCATTGGCAAAAAAACTTAAAATATAATTTTATAAAATGTAATAATATTTTAATTAATTTTTTATATGTAATATAATTACTTATACTATATAAAATATATATAGCACAAAAAAATGTAAAAAATATATTGTTAAAGATAATAAATATTTTTATATTTATATTAAAAAAATCAATCAAATAAAAAAGATATATTTTAAAATATAATAATAAAAGATAAAAAATTATATTTTTAAATAAATATTATACTAATTATATTTTAAATTATATAAAAATAAAAATAAAAATAATTTAAAATATTTTGGCGTTCTATCTATTGAATCTGCCCACGTGAACCCTTTCTCAACTAACATTTTTATTTTCTTACACATCAATATTTTTACTTTATTAATTATTAAAAAAAAACATTTGCATTAATGTCTCATTGACAAACAATGTTGGGATAGGAAAAGTAGTACTCAATTTTACCTTTTTGTAATCTCTAGTGTAATTTTTTAATAATTACAACAATTATAAAGCAATTAAATTTCTCAAATAAGCACTATAAAAGACCTAGCCCCCCACATTCTCACAATCACCACACTATCAAATCTCAATTGAATTAGTCATTCACAAAACCCCTTCCGAAAACATGGCCACTCTCCCCTTATCCATTCTCGTGATTTTGATGGCTCTTTACTCATTCCAACTCTCTCCAGCAGCCGCGGAGGAGGTCGGCGGCTGGAAACCAATCAAGAACCTGACCGATCCGGAAGTCGTGAGGGTCGCGAAATTCGCCGTGAAAGCTCCAAAACCTTTTCTCGGCCAGTTGATATTTGTGCGCGTGATTAAAGGAGAGATTCAGGTGGTCAACGGGCTGAACTACAGGCTCGTGATCGAGGGCCACTACACCCAAAAGGGTCCTAACAATTTCGAGGCGGTCGTTTACGAGAAAGCCGGCACGAAAACGTTGAAACTCATTTCCTTCAAGAAACTTACTGAGAATTAATTAATTAATTAATTAATTAATTAATTAATGCATATTTTGTATATATATGAGTAAACCAACCATGTCGTGCATGTCCATGTATGGCAGATTTTTGCTTGGTTTCTATTCTAATAATAATTAATAAAAACAATATTTTATTTTAAAATGTTATGTTGAATGAAATTTTGTTCTGCAAATGAATTTTTACACCTCTCTCTTTTGGATCATTTGATTTGATTTCGTTTTCGATTGTTCCATCGTGATTGTGATATATCGTGTTACAATTGTTGTTTGATCCTTATTTTCAATTCGATTTAATTCATTTCATTTTTATTATAAAAAAATAGAATAAAAAATAATAAAAATAAATAATTACATGTATCGATCTATTTCATGATATAATATATATTATTTATTCATATTTTTTGAAAAAAAAAACAATGTATAATATTTATTATTATTATTATTTTAAATAATTCAATTCACATCAATTTAGTTCAAACATATTTAAATTTGATTTGTTAATATTTTATTTTTATATTATATTTATTTTATTTATTTTATAATATTTAAAATTCAAAATTTATATTATATATAATTTTTTATTTAATATAGCATGAGATTAAAAAATGATAATTATTTATAAAAAAAAAGTAAAATTGTACTTGTTTAATACTATTTTGCATTTTTTTACAATTATATACATTTACAATAATATTTTGCAACGCACAATTCTAATTTGAATGTAATTTATTAAGTATAGTACTACTTTTCCCGAGTCTCATATTAAATAATTTATTTGAATAAATTTCCTTTTTGGTTGTGATATAATTATTTGCAAGTCTTAAAATATAAAAATATTTTCATAACTATATTTTCAAAATACACATGTATTTAAATTTATTATGTTTTATGTATATTACAGTAGAAACTTCATATCATTGGGACCGAGAAAAATTATTAATATAGAGAGTTATTCTTATATAGAATTTTACAAAATAAAAATAATTTTTTTCGTATAAAAAATAATATAAATATAAAAATAAAATATATCGAACTTAACCAATTTAATAGTTTTGACTAACTATATTTGACCATATATATATAAAAATTGTATTTAACATATATATTAAATAAAATACTAATGAATCTAATGACTATAAACTTTGATAATATACTATATGTCATTGATTTTGATAAATATTTTAAGTTGTTTTAAACATGTAATTGATTTTGATAAATAAAAATATTATTAATATATATTTTATTATATATTAATCATTTATTCTTATATAGAGGTATAAATCCTTAAGTGAGACTTGAAAAATGTATGATTTATGACAATGTGGAGTTTATTCCTATTTATAACTGGTCAAGTGATTTTAATTTTTTATTACTATAAAGAATTTATTCTTATATAGAGTAATATTTTTACTTTCTTAGACATCAATATTTTCACTTTATATTATTTAGAAATAAAATTAAACCATTTGCATTAATGTCTCATTGACAATGAATGTTGGGATAGGAAAAATAGTACTCCATTTTTACCTTTAGTAATTTCAAGCACGGGTGTTCATAAAATGGTCCGGACCGGAAACCGAATTAGAATCGGACCGGTTGGTCCAATTCGGTCTGGACCGGTAAAATTCCAGACCAGCCGATTTCCGATTCGACTAAAAGCGAGATTCCGATTTCCGGTACGGTTCCGGTTAAAAACCGGTAAAATTCGATCCGAACCGGATTGGACCGGATTTAATTTATTAATATATAAATTTTTATATTTGATAAAAAATAAATAAATAACTTGATATTTTTTATATTTTAATATAAAATTATTTTACTTATTAAATATAATTTTTGTATTAACTAAAAATTTTCACTATATATTAAATTATTAAAACTTAATATAACAAAATAATTTATAAATAATTAAACAAAAATATATTTTTTAATTATTAAAATATTTTATTATTTAAAAATAATATTTTAATTTTATTGAATAAAATTTAAAATTTATAAATATAAAAATTTTATTTAATTATTATTTTATATTTAATTTATTAAAATTTTAAATTATTCCGGTTTTATCCGATCCAAAATCGGACCGCACCCGAATTTACCTGTTCGGTTCGATTTGAACCGATATTATTTCGATCCGGTTTTCGAGTCATGCTTTTTCATGATTCCGGTTCTGATCCAAACCGATTCCGGTCCAGTTGGATCCAGTTTTGGACCGATGAACACCCCTAATCTCGAGTGTAATTTTTTAATAATTACAACAACAAAAAAAACTCAAATAATCACTATAAAAGACCTTCCCCCACGTTCTCACAATCACCAGTCACCACACTATCAAATCACAATTCAATTAGTCACTCACAAAACCCCTTTTGGAAATATGACCTCTCTACCCTTATCCATTCTCCTGATTTTAATGGCAAATATATATTTTTAATATTATCATAAATATTGATATCATTTGAATCGTAAATAGATTGATTTAAATATGAAAAGTAGGAGTACTTGTTTAAAAATCAAAAATAGTGTATTAATATAATTTGTCAAATTAAGGATGTATAGTGAATATTACAAAACAATGCATAAATTCATAGTAAGTGCACTAATATTTTGTTTATTAGTAGTAATTCATTTGTCACCATCAAATTATACCAAAATAATTTATACCAAAATAAATTATACCAATTTTAGTTTCAAAATTACAAAAAAAAAAAAAAAACACTAATTTTAAAAATATCTTATTGTTATGAATATTATTAATCAGTGAATGACTATTTTACCCTTTCTTGTTGAACAAGACAGAAACCCTACTTTGTATCCTATATAAAGGGGTCTTCCCATACGAATGAATACAACAATTCATAACAATTATATTCTCCTCTCATATTGTTTCTCTTTCTACTATATTATTCTCTCTCAATTCTCTTGAGTTTATAACACGTTATCAGCACGAAAGCTCAACCGCGTTTTCCATCGAAATTCTACTCATCCAAGATCCGAACTCTAAGGCAAGAATTTATATGTTTGTTTATATTCATTAATAATTATAAATATATATACTTCTCCTCCCTTCTTCTTAAATTTTTCTTGAAAAACATTATAATCTGATATTCCTGAAGTAATATCATATGTTTCCGAAGAACATTATAATCTGATATTCATGTAGTAATATCAAATTAATAATTATAATTTGATATTCTTGAAGTAATATCAAATTAATTATGCTTAAGTTCCTGAAGAACATTATAATATGATATTCTTGAAATAATATCAAATTAATTATGCTTAAGTTCCTGAAGAACATTATAATATGATATTCTTGAAGTATTATCAAATTAATTATGCCTAGTGAAATCAAAATTAAATTAAATGTTCTTGAAGAAAATCGTGATATGATATTCCTGTAGAAATATCAATATCAAATTGATTATGATTAAATATTAATTATCTCGAAGAAATATCAAAAGAAAATGTTCCTGAAGAACATGATATGATATTTCCGAAGAAATATCAAAACTAAATGTTCCTGAAGAACATAATATGATATCCTGAAGAAATATCAAAATTAAATGTTCCTGAAGAACATCATGCGAGTCTTTCGTGGTCAAGTCATGTATGTGAGAAATCGACTCATGAATCAATTGAGGTATTTCCTGAATTCCAAAGTGGGTGAAACTTTAGGAAAAGTTAATTCAAATCTTGTTGAATAGCCTGATGGTTATTTGCTTGGATATTGGGATAGCACATGAGTTTGAATCCCCATGAAAATTTGATATTCCTGAAGTATTATCAAATTAATTATTCTTAATATATATCAATTAAAATAAATGTTCCTGAAGAACATATATTCTGATTTAAAATATTATATTAATCGTTCTGGAAGAAAATCATGATTTGATATTATTCGATAAATATATAAATTGCTCCCGTAGTAGCAATAAATTTAAAATATCAAATTAAATTGCTCCCGTAGTAGCAATAACTTTTAGATGTTCCGGAAGAACGTTATGATATGATATTCCCGCAGAAATATCAAATCAATGGCTTTTGATGTAACAATTATTTTTATTAATTGCTCCCGAAGAAGCAAAGTTCAAACATTAAATGTTTTTAATAAAGTTACATCATGATAATGATACTCATAGTAGCCAAATCGATTGTTCTCGTCATATGAATTATCCCTGAAGGATATCTTTTGAAAATCGAGAACAAATGTATCTTATTATGTGAGTACTTGTGGAATATCGAAAAAGTCTATTCCAATTCTGAGAAAATTATATATTGAGATTTATTTTGTTCTCCAAAAAGGTTTGGGTGAAACAATCAAAGAAGAAAATACGAAATCCCTGCCGTGAATAAAGTTTGAACGACTCAAGTATTTTGATCCCCGAAGGATCATTGGTAAAGATATTGTATATCCCCGATGATTGGTAAAAATACTGTATCCCCGAAAGATGATTGGTAAAAGATACTATATCCCTGAAGGATCATTGGTAAATATATTATTACGCAAATGATCACATACTAAGAGTGAGCTCTGAAAGAGCTTTACTAGTTATCCCCACGAGTACTACAAATGTACTGAAAATGATGCATATCATGATTATTATTATTAAGTGCGTGGAAATTGTTATTTCCCATCTGCGAATTAATATGCAACTTATATTCATATCACCACTAAAGTGTATTTTTATGAACGGGCAAAATATATATCTCGAGCCCACGATCCAGAAGATCGGTTTAAACCAATTACGCTGAGTTGCATATTTAACGAATATAACAATTCATAACAATTCTATTCTCCTCTCGTATTGTTTCTCTTTTTACTATATTATTCTCTCTCAATTCTCTTGAATTTATAACACTTATATATTATTCGTCCATTTTATGAAGATTACAATTTTTAAAAACGGAATTACAAAAATGTTTCAGAGTTATAAAAATATAATTATAGTAAAATCCCAAAACAACCACGCTATAAAAGAGAACCTATACACTTTTTATAATCTCGAGTGTAATTTTTTAATAATTACAACAAAAATTAAGCAATTAAATTTCTCAAATAAACTCTATAAAAGACCTTGCCCCCCATGTACATTCTCACAATCACCACACTATCAAATCTCAATTCAATTAGTCACTCACAAAACCCCTTCTGAAAACATGGCCTCTCTACCCTTATCCATTCTCGTGATTTCAATGGCTCTTTTCTCATTCCAACTTTCTCCGGCAGCCGCGGAGGAGGTCGGCGGCTGGAAACCAATCAAGAACCTGTCCGATCCGGAAGTCGGGAGGATCGCGAGATTCGCCGTGAAGGAGCACCATAATCCCAAAGACATCAGTTTGCTTTTCTTCCGAATCATTAAAGGAGAGATTCAGGTGGTCGACGGGCTGAACTACAGGCTGGTGCTCGCTGGCGGGTTATTCCCAAAGGGTCAGAACAATTTTGAGGCGGTCGTTTATGAGAAAGCCGGCACGAAAACATTGAAACTCATTTCCTTCAAGAAAGTTACTGAGAATTAATTAATTAATTAATTAATTAATGCATATTTTGTATGAGTAAAACCAACCCTGTCATGCAAGTCCATGGCAGATTTTTGCTTGGCTTTCATTCTAATAATAATTAATAAAAACAATATTTTATTTTTAAATTTTATGTTGAATGAAATTTTGTTTTACAAATGAATTTTCACACCTCTCTCTCTATTGGATCATTTGATTTGAATTCGTTTTCAATTGTTACATTTGTTGTTTAATTTTGTTATAGTATTCGGTTCGTTCCATTCAATTATACAATTATTCAATTGTGTCAATAGTTGATAGTTAATTGTAAGATTACATGAATATGTAAATGAGTTTTATAATTATTCAAATGAAAATGCAGTTATACAAAAAAAAAAATATAGAAGAATAAATAACATGTAGGCTATGTTTTTTCAACTTATTTCGGGTTCCATTTAATTCATTTCATTTTTTTTTATAAAAAATAGAATAGCAAATAATAAAAATAAATAATTACATGTATACGATCTATTTCGTGATACTGTATAATATAAATTATTCATAAATTTTTTTGAAATAAAAACAATGTATAATATTTATTATTATTATTTTAAATAATTCAATTCCAATTAATTTAGTTAAAATTTATACAATTTTCAAGTACATCCAATTCATATTACTTAAATTTTATTTAGTTCAAAAGATTAGAACTCGAATACTATTCTATTCTATTATCATATTTATTATTCTTTCTTATTTTTAAAATCTGCAAATTTACATAATAATAATTAGTCACAAAAATTAGTTAAAAATTAATTGTTTTTTTCCATATTTTAAATTGGTTAATTTCTTTAATAATCTCTTTATTTCACATAGATTGTGTCAAAAAATAAAATAAATAACTTTATATTAAGAGGATGAGTCAACACTAATGTATTATTCTATCCCAAATTTTAATACAGTTTTCTAAAATTCTTAAAAAATATATAGTATTCAAAAGTTGTTGTAATTGGAGTTTATGAATTTCTATTAATTTAATCTCAAAAATATAAAAAAATTAAATTATTTAAAATCTCTGGTATATTAAAATATAATAAAATTTTAAAAAATATATAAATAAACATAATAGAGTTAGAAAATATGAAAATAAAAAATATTAAAAATAAATATATATTTTATATGTTTGATATATAAATAAAAGTAATGTTGTATTAAAATTATTGAATATATAGATAAATTTTTATTGAGTAATATAATTACACCTTTATAACAATTGTATAAAATAAATTTATTTATCAAGTTATTTAAAAATATATATTTACTTTTTTGTAATATATATATATATATATATATATATATATATATATATATATATATATATATATATATATATATATATATATATAAATAAATTTGATCCAAAATAAGAATTTTAATTCTTGTTACAATATTTATCCAATTTATTTTTAGGTACAATAATATCTATGAAATTTATAGAAATTCATATAAATAAATAAATAATGTATTTAAAAATTATTTGGAAAATATAAAAATTTATATAAATCAATAAAAAAAATTGTCAAATTCTAGAAGATGCAAACAAATTATTAAATAAAAAAATAGTAAAGAAAAACAAGTCAAACTCTATAAAAATCAATAAAAATTAATAAAAAAAGTTTATCAAACATTTTAAAATTTAAAATTACATACAATCTCACTTTTTAAAATTCAAAAAATCTAATGAAAATTTCGTTGAATACACCTTACTTAAAGTATGTTTCAATCAGTAGTTGAATACACGTAAATATTTAATTTTATTTAAATACTTATATTTAAATGTGATAAAGTAAGGATCATATCTACAACTTAATTCATTTTACTTAATAAAATTCTTTATCGTACCTAGCATGACTATTGTACCTAGGATGACTATTAAGTATTGTATCGAGTACTCAAGTTTATACTGAAATACTCACAAGCGATTGACAATTCGGGTAACTAAACCCATTAAAATCTAATAAAGAGTAGATATACAAAAATTGTTTTTAAGAATTGTTGCGCTCTTTACGATCCTCTTGACACCACTTGTTGCTATATTGAAAACTAAATCTCTCACGGCTTTCGAAATATATATAAGATGCGAGAAAAGATAAATGAAAGAACGAACACACAATTTACGTGGAAACCCAAAACACGGGAAAAAACCACGGGAAGAAAGAACCAATCGACTACATCGTTGAGGCTTACAATCCACTCTATGATTTTCGTCTACCAGAGAACCTCAATTTATAGGTGTAGCAAACCTATCAAATTAGAAACAATTAGAATTAGGAATAAATCCTTTTCCTAATATATGACTCCTAAATCCTTAAGAAATAGAATTATATTCCAATATAATTCTTATTTCCTAACCAATAAATCAAAAAACCCATATTTGGAGTCCAAAAACGCAGCGAAAAATCGCACAAGAAAGCTGGCGCAAACGCGCCACAGCCTCAGCAGGCTGACGCAAACGCGCCACAGCCTCAGCAGGCTGGCGCAAATGCGCCACGGCCCCAGCACGCTGGCGCAAATGCGCCAGACTGCTACATCGATCTTTTCGCATCCCGACTCCAAATTTCATCCCGATTTATTCCGATTCGAGTCATACTTTAACAAATCTCCACCTTGACGAGAATCCCCGCGACTCCAAGTCGCCCAACTCCAACGATCGTAGACCTATTTTTCTTTCTTCCACCCAGCCCCGCAGGACTCACTCAAAACATGAGTAACCTAAGTTTGAACCGCACCAAACTTAGTACAAGAATGCGAAGATGCACCGATCATCCCTTGGGTACCACCAAGCTCTATGACCTCCACGCAATCTCCATTCTCAAATCTCGCCTTCCCACTACTATCAGCACCACCTGCATTCGCCAATACTCTAGTGCTATCCATAGTACGCCTAGGTTCGATTTTCCAAATTTAAATACTATTCGGGTTAGTATTCCCGGTGTCCCCGACACCAACACACATGCACATGACTTTTAAAACCAAGGTGATCCCGACTCACCTTCCAGCGAATGACTTTCTTGGGCAGAGGCAGTTGCCCACTTGGTAATTGTGTTGCCGCATAGCTCATACAATCCACCAAATCTTTCTCTCGCCTCGCAAAATAAGTCGCCCCGACTTACTTTCAACACTCCACCTTTACCGAAGTTGGTACTCATTCGGATCTAAGGTCTATGAGAGATAAGATTACCATTCAGGACCGGAACGTACCTTGCAGTACCGAGGGTTCGATTATGCCCATCGACCATCTTGATTCTCACAGTTCCCGTGCCGCGTATCTCACACGATGTGTCATGCCCCATGACCACCGTTCCACCGACACTCTCATCAAACCTGTCAAACAAATCCATGTTTCGACACATGTGATGCGAACAAATAGAATCCAAGATCCACCCCTCACACGTTCCCCAAATCAGAGACAACCAGGAGTTCCCCATCAAGAAAACCTCCTTCTCCGGAATCGGCCACCTACGATTCCTTTCTCCGATTCATCAGGGCCTGACAGTCCCTCTTCACGTGGCTCTTTTCCTTGCAGTAGTGACAAACCCCCTAGAATTTCTTCCATGCTCCACCTCGGCCATTAAGAAATTCACCTAGATTTTCACCACTCCCTTTTTCTTGCAGTAATGACAAACCCCCTGGAATTTCTTCATCTTTGCCCAACTCTGGACACCAAGACATTCCCCCGGGTTTTCACTACTCAAAACCTCCTTCATCGTCTCCCTCGATCGCAAAGCCGCGACCGCATGAAACAAATCACCGGAGGGATAGAGTGCAATTACACCTCACCTTTCTATTCTTCCATACCTTCTCTTATGGCTCCATCGCGCTTGACATCGTCCATGCCTCAGCAACGCATCATCAAGATCCATGTTGGTTAGAACCACTGAACCAACTCCACCTTGAATCGCCATGAAGAGAACCACGCGTTCCGATCTAACACCGAATATCAACCATCGTCGCCATCTCCCAAAATATTCTCGAGCTCCACCTAGATCTAGAAAACACCAATATCCGCAACGCCCGCCTTGTATGGATTCCCCGTCTGGGATCCCCACGAAAGCTCTTGATAACACGTCACAGGATAGTAACCTAGCTCTGATACCACTTGTTGTGCTCTTTACGATGCTATGACCCCACTTGTTGCGATATTGAAACTAAATCACTCACGACTCTCGAAATAAATATGAGATGCGAAGAAAACGATAAACGAAAAGAACGAACACACAATTTACGTGGAAACCCAAAACACGGGAAAAAACCACGGGAAGAAAGAAACCCACTACATCGTTGAGGCTTACAATTCACTCTATGATTTTCGTCTACCAGAGAACCTCAATTTATAGATGTAGCAAACCTATCAAATTGGAAACAATTAGAATTAGGAATAAATTTTTTTCCTAATATATGACTCCTAAATCCTTAAGGAATAAAATTATATTCCAATATAATTCTTATTTCCTAACCAATAAATCAAAAAATCCATATTTGGAGTCCAAAAACGCAGCGAAAAATCGCACAAGAAAGCTGGCGCAAACGCGCCACAGCCTCAGCAGGCTGACGCAAACGCGCCACAGCCTCAGCAGGCTGGCGCAAATGCGCCACGGCCCCAGCAAGCTGGCGCAAATGCGCCAGACTGCTACATCGATCTTTTCGCATCCCGACTCCAAATTTCATCCCGATTTATTCCGATTCGAGTCATACTTTAACAAGAATACTAGGGTATTCAAATACCCTAACACCGGGTATATTCAAAATACTCAATTAAAAAAATAAAAATATATATATACTTATATATAGTGGTAATTATTTAGTACCGGGTATTCGAGTTTTTATTGAAATATTCGCACTCGATAGGGTATTCAAGTACCCAAACCCGTTAAAATCAGATAATAGGTATGAATATAAAAATTATTTACAAAAATATTAATTATTCTTGTACTCAATACTCGATAGATTGCAATTTTGGGTAATTTGATTACCCAATTACCAAACATGGTTCCATGGGTAGTGTATTGGAGTACTCGATTCATGAGGTCGGCGTTTGAAATGATAATGAATACTCACGTGCCCTACGTCAATGAGTTTAGGTGGTCAACATTAATTTTTTTTATCCGTTCAATAAATATAACAAATACTATAAAAAAATTATGAAAAAATAACTGAAATAAAATTTAATAGTTAAATTAAAGATCACAAAATGTTAAGTGTGATCAGAACATGTATACTCACAATGATAGACAATTTATTCCAAGAAGATAGAACATGTATACTCACAATGATAGACAATTTATTCCAAGAAGATGAGCTATTATGCCATGTACAAACACGACTAATTTGTCACCGTATACAACTTCCAAAACAATACATAAATTCATGGTAAGTACTTTAATATTTTGTTTATTAGTAGTAATTGATTTGTCACCATCAAACTATACCAAAATAACTTATACCAAAATAAATTATATACCAATTTGAGCTTCAAAATTATAAAAAAAAAAAAATAACACTTATCCTATATATTATTCGTCTATTTTATGAAGATTACAATTTTTGAAAACGAAATCACAAAAATATTTCCGATTTATAAAAATATAATTATAGTAAAACCCCAAATAACCATTATAAAAGAGAGCCAATCCATTCGAATTAACCACAAGTATCAAAACTCACAAAAATTCGAAAAGAAAAATATGGCCACTATGATCCCTTTGTCCATTCTCGTGATTTTGCTCTCATTCCAACTCTCTACGGCAGCCTCGACGCTTAGCGGCTGGGAGCCAATTCCGGACCTGTCCGACCCGGCCGTGGTGAGGATCGCGAAATTCGTGGTGGCGACGTACAACAACGAGAAGTTGAACGAGAAGATCGAGTATAAATTCGATCATGTGGTTAAAGGATTTATTCAGGTTCAGGTCGACGGAACAAACTACACGTTGTCGATCTATGCTAGGGGATTTATTGGCGGCGTCGAGCAGAAAGTGCTGGTGGCCAGATTAGTAGCTATTGTTTATGAGAAATCCGACGAAAAAGAGTTGAAAGTCGTTTCCATCAAGAGATTAATTCGAGATTAATTATAAAAACATACTCTCTCTCACTATATATTAAGAAGTATGAGTATTCTTTAAGTTGGGAGAGAGTACTACTACTATATATATATTAAAAATACATCTTATATTTATTTATATATAAAAATAATTTAATTAGCGGTTAATGATGTATTAGCAATTTAATTATTCTTGGAACTAAAAATATGAAAAAACTTGGAACCTGAACGCGGAGAAATTGTCGGCGGCTGGCGGCCAATCAAGGAGCTGGCCCACCCGGAGGTGGCGAAATACGCGGTGAAGATGTACAACGGGCGGTTGGGGTATGAATTGGTGCGCGTGATCAAAGGAGAGATTAAGGTGTTCGTTGGACTGAGTTACAGGTTGGTGATGGGAAAGCCCGTGGTGTCGACCAGAGTGTGCCGCCCATTCCCGGCAATTTGCAGGCTGTTGTTTACTCCAGCTTTGGCGGGAATGCCTTGAAACTCGTTTCCCTCGAGACAATAACAACTCTTAATAACCAGAATTAATGGGTTTTTTGTTGTTGTAAGAGTAACGGTGCCTGATTTTTGCTTGATTTTCATTGAGAATTCGGCGCAATAATAATAATAATAATAATAATAATAATAATAATAATAATAAAATTACTTTTTACATATACATCTTGTTTTGTTATTTTTATTTTTTACTTAAGCAGGTGTATTATTGAAACGTTCACAAAATAATTAATAATATAAATAATTATATATTATTAATATTACAAAAATGTAAAATTTTAATATTGATTAATCCATCCAATACAATTATCAATATTATACATTAAATGAATTTGAGAGTTATACTAAAAGTAATGACATTATTTTCTTATTTAGTGAATCGAGAGTTACGCTAATAATAACACATTATACTTAATGAAGTATTAGTTTTTACTTAGTTTATAGGTTTTGTAAGCCTTAAATAAAAGTTCCCAAAAAACAATTTTTAAGACTATCATGTCACGGCCCTACCGAGTGGCGGAAACACTCGCACCGTGCGTCAACCTCGAACGAAAGGTTCAACTTTAACCATCGAGATAATTGTTGGTTTCACCCTGCCTTGGGCTCATCAGGCGGACGGCGCGCTCGAGTCCCCGACCAGTGAGGTCCGACTGTATTTGGAACAATGTTGTACTCTTTACAATGCTATGACACTACTTGTTGCGATATTGAAAAACTAAATCCCTCAGGACTCTCGAAATATATATGAGATGCAGAAAAAAGATAAACGAAAAGAACGAACACACGAATTTACGTGGAAACCCAAAACACGGTAAAAACCACGGGAAGAAAGAACCAATCGACTATATCGTTGAGGCTTACAATAATTCACCCTATGATTTTCGTCTACCGGAGAACCTCAATTTATAGGTGTAGCAAACCTATCAAATTGGTAACAATTAGAATTAGAAATAAATAATTGACTCCTAAAATAATAAGAAATAGAATTATAATCCATATAATTCTAATTCCCTAATTAAATAAATCCACGCAAAAATCTCAGTGCAAAAACCACGCAAAAAAGCCTCAACGCAAACTTGCGCATAAAAATCCCGCTGGACAAACCACGACCGCCATTTTAATTTGGCGGTCGCCGAACACATTCGGTGGGCGCCGAAACCCCCGAAAATTGCCCAGTCCCGATTTCGACTTTTCGGCGCTCGCCGAAACCTCACCGGCGCTCGCCGAAACCTCCTTCGGCGATTTTGACCTCTTTTGCGTTCCGATTTGAGTTATAAACAACAAACAAGAAATGGTCGATTTCCCTCAATTCAAGTTAAGTAGCACCCCGAATCAAATCGGGTCAGCATGTCTGAACTCGGAGAGTGATTTTCCTTTCCACACCTCGGAGCCGTCCTCAATAGTGCGCATCCACCAGCAATTGTCCTGTTGTTGCGCCAAGAAAGTTATGGGCACGACAATCAAGATTAGTCAAAAACTAAAAAAAAGTAAAATTTGTAATCTTTTGTTCTTAATTTTAGGGATTCCATATTATATTGAGTGTTGATTTCATTTATCATTATTTCTTTGTAATCATCTGTTGAGATTTTAGCCAAACTCCGTCTATAAGAAACGATACGATAAATAAAATAAGAAACAACAAGAAAATAAGATTTATAGTGGCTCGCCCGTTAACGAGGGCTACGTCCACTTACCGCTGCAGATCACACTAGAGTATCAATAATCAACTCCGGAGAGTTTACATAATGCAATTGCGCGAGTCTCTTTTCTAGCTCGTCTAGAAAATCTCACACAATTAATTATATTATCTCTTTTGTAAATTCAAACTCTCGATTACTCTAGGAGATTCTAATGATTCGCGATGATTGGATAATAAATATACTGTTATGCTTTTACGATGCTCCGATACTACTTGTTGCGCTATTGAAAACTAAATTCCTCACGTCTCGAAATACATATGAGATGCGATGAAAAAGATAAACGAAAAGAACGAACTCACAATTTACGTGGAAACCCAAAACACGGGAAAAACTCGCGGGAAGAAAGAAATCCACTAAATCGTTGAGGCTTACAATAATCCACTCTATTATCTATTGCACTCTATGATTTTCGTCTACGGAAAAACCTCAATTTATAAGTTTAGCAAACTTATCACATTAAAAATAATTAAAATTAAAAATAAATCATTTTCCTAATATATAATACTAAATTAATAAGAAATATAATTATATTCTCAACATAATTATACTATTCTTAATCAAATAAAATTAGTATTCACAACCCACTGAGTTCGAAACTCACGTCTCCATTGCAGAGCACAACACATACGTGCTTTCGTCATTAGACATGCATCACACTTCCCATTAATCACGTTGGCATCATATTTAATTGACTTGGTAAAATCAACATCACCCCACAATTAAATTACCGTGCAATTCAACTGTGTATCGTGAACACTCCTTTTTCTGTTTTCTTTTCCGATTCGAGTCATAGTTTAACATATACATGGAGATCTCTATTTATAAGGGTAAAAACCTAAAACCCTAATTATAAAATAGGTAGAAGTCCAAATCACAAAAGGACACACAATCAAATCTAAGAATCTTCTCCAATAATTAATTTCTCATTTGATTATTCTCCGAATTTCACTTCACATACCAACATAATCATATAATCAAGTGAGGTGAGTGATTATACATGTCCAAAATCACAACAATTGGTATTAGGGCTTAAAATTACGAGTGTTGGAAATTATAGAGATAGACGAGAGCTTCAATGAGATATCTCATTTGCTCAAATCTAAATAGAAATGAATGAAAAATTAATTGTTAAACTATAATTAAAATTGAGGAAAAAGAAAGAAAATTTAAAAATGAGACTTTATTTGAACCACTAATAATATAATAAATTTTACTATTTATTATATTCAACCAATAATGAATTTCATTATTTATTATTTTCAACCAATAATAATATAATAAATTTCACTATTTATTATATTTTAATGATAATGATAAATTCCACAATAATTATCAAATAATGATTACATCATTATCACATAAATAATAATAATCACCATATTATTATTTTTGAATGGTGAAATGTTACATTTGTTATAGTCAAATGTCCACATTCAACGAACCTTCAACTCCAACATTCTTTATATAAGTGCAATCGACTTTGCATAGAAAAAAAAATGACTCGAATCGAGAAGCACTCGAATACGACGAGAAAGAATAAACATGAAAATGTTTGAAATTATACAGATATATTCCGAGCAATCGCTCTCGTCTTTTTTTTGTTATCTTTTTTTCTTTTGCTTGTTATTACCAATTTAAATATTGAGTGCCCACATCGATTACTTAAACTGATGTGTCTTTTAGTGTTCACATCGGTTCATATAACGATGTAAATTCTTTTCGATATTGAGTGCCCACATCGATTACTTAAACTGATGTGTCTTTTAGTGTTCACATCGGTTCATATAACGATGTAAATTCTTTTCGAGATTAACATCGTGAGCTATGACATCGGTTCAGGAACTGATGTAAACACCCTATTTTAACCAATGTCATAGCCATTTTCTGTAGTAGTGCACATCTATCAATTTTTATATTGTAGTAGATCTCATTGCCGCGCCATTCATATAAAATATGATATTAAGGATCTTGATCTTATTTTGCTTGTTATTACCGATTTTTGATACCTCGTTTAGAGATATTGTTGTGTGCGTATAGTAATGAGATCTTGAAACTAGAAGATGTAGTGGCATCATTGCAATCGAATGAGAATGAAATGATATTGTGAGTTTTGAGAATCCTGAAATTTGTATTAACGTCAAGTTTAAGCTCAAAGAGTTGAAAACTAATTAAGGAAAAAGCTCAGGGTCAATTTGGGGCAATTGTTGTCGTAAAATTCGGACATGACCGACACGTGTGGCCACTAGAGAATGATCACACAACATGAAGTGTGAGAACGTACATGTATACTCACAACGATAGATCGAAGAAGACAGATGGCCTTTCAATCTCCGATTCCAGGAAGATGAGCTATATTATGCCATGTACAAACACGGAAAATTGTCACCGTGTACAGCTTCCAAAACAATACACAAATTCATAGTAAGTACTCCAATTTTTTTTTTTAATTAGTACTAATTCATTTGTCACCATCAAATTATACCAAAATAAAGTATACCAATTTGAGTTTCAAAATTATAAAAAAATAACACTGATTTTAAAAATATCCTATATATTATTCGTCCATGTTGAAATGTGACTCAAAACCGCTTAAGGAATCGAGTCGAAACGAGGTCGCAAACGGAGTAATTTGGTAAGAAGCCTCGTAGCGCGCCGCGCTAAATTTTCAGTGTAAATCAGTGCGGTGCGCTCCAAAAGTCGAGAGCTCCCAGCGCGCCGCGCTGGGGTTTTAGTGTAAACCCAGCGCGGCGCGCTACTCCAGCGCGGCGCGCCCAGATTCACCGCGGCGCGGCAGTCTGCGCCCGACGCGCCCGTTTCTTAACCGAGATCGGTTTTTCAGCGTGCTCTTCGACCCTAGAAGCTTCTAGATGACTTCTTGACTTATGGAATACGTATTTTTGGATTCCTAACTTGGTTAGGAGGTTTGAGTTATATTAGGAAAGGATTATAATTCCTATTCCTAATTGTTGCCTAATTTATGGATTTCTACATCTATAAATTAGGATCTCCATGGACACTATTATTGAGAGAGAGAGCGTGTAGAGACACGAAGAACACCAAGTGAAAGAGATACTAATATTGTGTGAGATTAGAGGGGTTTAGAGTGTATATCAATCCTTGTAATCATCGGCAATATTATAGTGAAAGTTCTCGTCGTTCCTCCCGTGGTTTTTCCCGATTTGGGTTTCCACGTAAATTCCTTGTCTTCTTTACTTGTCTCCTTTATTTATTGTTGAGTTATTTTCGGGGTTCCGCATTATTATTCGTACTACACATCGTCGATCTGCAACAAGTAGTATCTAGTGGCACCGGTCTTGATCGTGTGGCGTTCAGAGCTTTGTCCCGTAACAAGTGGTATTAGAGCCAGGTTACGATCCTAAAAGCTAACAAGTGGTATCAGAGGCAGACAACGATCCCGTGACCTTCCAGACTACGATTCTACTACCTTCAGAAGCAAGGTTTCGATGGCGAGCGTGAAGTACGATCTACCGATGTAAGATCTCAACAGGGTGGTTTCCTCTTTACCATCACGACATGGAGGAGTCCGTGAGGATTGAACTCGATCGGAAGGTAATTAATATTGACCTTCATCTATCGAACTCCATGACCGAGGAAACCATGAAGACAAGGTCCGCAAAGGAGTTGTGGGAATTATTTGAAAAGTTGTGGCAACTTTTCGAGATAATATCCTATGTAGCCGTGTTATTGGCGCTATTTGCGGGGGAGAACGTGAAGAGAATTGATGTGGGTGTCTCCGACGTGGCATCGCGTGATGGACTTGACGTCCAAAATAAGTACCGTGATAAAGGGAGCGGCTCGGGGAATTCGAAGTCGCGACACGGGAATAAGGTATGTCACTATAGCTCGGTGAACGAAGTAACCGGAGTTATGTTTAGCTACACCTGTGAAGGTGGAGTTTTTTAGGCTACCAAAGCGGCTTTGGTAGTGTTGGGAGGAGACGAAAAGGCAATGTGACCTTATGTCCTCCATGAATGCGCGGTGAAGGAAGTAACCGGGGCCGAAACCCGACTCTTGGTAGAAGAGTCTATCCGGCATAGAGGCATGCAAACGAAGACCGGAGTGACCAAGCTTAAAGATGAAGCGGTGAACGAAGTAACCGTGGGGAAAACTAGGCTCTCGGATGAAGAGTCTACACGACTAGACCATGTGCAGCTTGGGCATGTGAGGAAAGTCGACAAGAAGGATTGAGTGTATATCGATCGATGGAGTGTTTCTAAACCTGGTGAGCCATGTGCGCTTGGAAAGCGGTCGAGAGGGTATATCTCGAATTGGGCTCACAACTCGAAGAAGACACTCTGGTATGTATGTTCCGATTCATGGGGACCTTTGAAGGTCCAATCTTCTAGGAACTAGGCCCGTTGTGGCGTTTGGAGGAAGACGAGGGACGAGATTATGAAGTGCGATGTGATTTCGCATGCGCGATGGGATTTCGCGGCTTGGTGTTGTATGTGATGAGATTTCACATGTGCGATGGGATTTCGCGGTTTGGTGTCAAGGTGGAGATTGTTGAAATGTGACTCAAAACCGCTTAAGGAATCGAGCCGAAACGAGGTCGCAAACGGAGTAATTTGGTAAGAAGCCTCGTAGCGCGCCGCGCTTCAAAAGTCGAGAGCTCCTAGCGCGACGCGCTGGGGTTTTAGTGTAAACCCAGCGCGGCGCGCCCAGATTCACCGCGGCGCGCCAGTCTGCGCCCGACGCGCCCATTTCTTAACCGAGATCGGTTTTTCAGCGTGCTCTTCGACCCTAGAAGCTTCTAGATGACTTCTTGACTTATGGAATAAGTATTTTTGGATTCCTAACTTGGTTAGGAGGTTTGAGTTATATTAGGAAAGGATTATAATTCCTATTCCTAATTGTTGCCTAATTTATGGATTTCTACATCTATAAATTAGGATCTCCATGGACACTATTATTGAGAGAGAGCGTGTAGAGACACGAAGAACACCAAGTGAGAAAGATACTAATATTGTGTGAGATTAGAGGGTTTTAGAGTGTATATCAATCCTTGTAATCATCGGCAATATTATAGTGAAAGTTCTCGTCGTTCCTCCCGTGGTTTTTCCCGATTTGGGTTTCCACGTAAATTCTTTGTCTTCTTTACTTGTCTCCTTTATTTATTGTTGAGTTATTTTCGGGGTTCCGCATTATTATTCGTACTATACATCGTCGATCTGCAACAAGTAGTATCTAGTGGCACCGGTCTTGATCGTGTGGCGTTCAGAGCTTTGTCCCGTAACAAGTGGTATTAGAGCCAGGTTACGATCCTAAAAGCTAACAGTCCATTTTATGAAGATTACAATTTTAGAATACCAAATTACAAAAATATTTCCGATTTATAAAAATATAATTATAGTAAAATCCCAAACAACAACTATAAAAGACAGCCTATATATCCATTCGAACCACAAGTATCAAAACTCACAAAAATTCGAAAAAAATAAACATGGGAGCTATGATCCCCTTGTCCATTTTCGCGATTTTGCTCTCATTCCAACTCTCTGCGGCGGTTGGCAGATGGGAGCCAATCGAGGACCTGGCCAACCCGGCCGTGGTGAGGATCGCGAAATTCGTGGTGGCAACGTACAACAACAACGAGAGTGTTGGAATGGTGTCCTTCATCCCACGTGTGTTGTACCGAAACAAGCTATGTAGTGTGTCTTGTGTAGATGGATCGATTGTGCGATATTAAGTGTCGAGTTGAGAAATTGAACTTAATAGTCGACGATCAAGCCAAATGAGTCACACGGCTCTATTGATCATGTATACTTGGAGTATATAAACCTTGGTTGAGAATCGAGGAGGAACGACGGAAGAAACGGAGAAGAAAAACGAGATCGGCACGATTTAATATTGTGTGTCGGCCGACACATGCATAGTGTGAATGCATGTCGGCCGACATCAATTGAAATCAAAGGCGGTGTAATTTTTTGGAAGGTGTCGGCCGACACCCCAATTTACACTAGCCTGGTGTCGGCCGACAATGGCTTTATTTTTGGAAAATAATGGCCGTGGGTTTCTTTCTCCAAATTCAACCCTAAACTCTCTTTCTCCTCCTCCTATATAAAAGGGGACATTAGACCCACGATTTTGGTGGCGATTCTACACGAAATATATTATTTCACAAGCACCAAAATACGAGGGAGACGAGAGAATCGAGTGGGACTCGATATTGTTGAAGGGCTTCCACGTTCGTTGATCAAGGAGGGTTCATGCAACGAATTGAGGCCGGGTACGTTCGCGGCTATCCATCTACGCGTAAGCTATCTACATACAAGAATTACAAGGTACATAATTCTTTACTAACTCAATTAATTGTTCTTACTACATACGTGCGCACTAGATCCATGATTAGGGTTTTACGTGTTTATGCATGATTTCTTCTTCCGCACTTTTCATGCTTGTAAAATACGTAAATCCATCTATTGGGGTATGGATGAGATTCATACAAAACCCAACAGTTGTATCAGAGCCTTGGTCGTGCGTTTGCGTATGCGCGTAGAACAAGTGCCTATAAAAATTGTTTTAATTTTTATTTGTGAATTTTTTCGTGAACTATTTTTTGGAAAAATAGTATTTGATTGTATGTTAATTTAATTGGATTATGTTTCATAAATCAAGGGTCCATGAATTTTTTGTGATTTATTCATGTAATTTTTCATGGAATATTTTTTGGAAAAATAGTACTTGATTTGATGTTAAAAAATTAATTCGATTATTTTTGTATGCATAAATCAAATCTCCATGATGTGAAATTCGGAATTGATAAATTTATTTGGAATATTATTTGTCAATTTTATCTCTTAATCATGATTAATAAAGAATTTAGAATTCTTGTATTTTTCATGAAGTTCATGTTTTATCAAATTTTCAAAACAATGCCTAATTTGTCTTTCAAAGATTAATTTCAAGCCGATCTATTCTACACCTCGGGGAGTGGGAATGAGACCAGAGTGCTTAAATTAGTCGATGACGCAAATTAGAGACTTTCGAACCATGGGATGGTACGATCGTCTGGTTGGCTCCCCCATGTCACATGGGAGATAGGGCGCAATTGCATGATAAATCGCTGGTTAGAAACCTCGAGTTTTCACTTACGATTTATTGCGTTTTGATTATTGGGATGATTATGACGGGGATACAAATAAAAGGCGATTATTGGGAATAATCGTTGTTGAAACAATTAAATCTGAATTTTATTGAGAATAAAAATTAATAGGCATTTTTGAGTTAATTGTTGCATCTTGCCGGCTAGGAATTGAGAATTCCTGTTGCTTGCTAGATGTAAGTCCAATGACCGATAGTCAGTGGGTGTATGCCCTGCGTTTTTCGTACTCAATGGCCTTAGAGTTATATATGGACTGCGTGCCATCAAATCTTTTGTAATAGTATAGATTTATTTTTTGCTATGGCCTGCGTGCCATTATATATTGTAAGCTGTGGTGGGATCCACAATCGAAGGCCTTACAAGAAACAAAGATTTGAAGAGACGTTTACACGACTGAGACTCGTCCAAGACGAAGTCGAGTAGGACTCGAGGAGACGCAAAATTATTATCGAGTGAGACTCGAGAAGACGAAGACGTGAGTGAGACTCAAGATTACAAGTACCTCGAGGAGGATACCAATTTGTAATTTATCGTTTTCATAGTATAGAACTTAGGGGCCATTGGAGTGCGTTTTATGTGCTGTGGTAGTATGCATGCTTTAGGTTCATATTATGCGTTTTCATCATGTTCAATCGATTAAAACAAAACCTGCATGTATAGTCTCATAAAATGAGTTATCGCCTTGTCCAATTAGACACACCCCCTAAAGCTCTCGATCATCAATTAGTAGGTTCCGCCTCCGCGGGGTGCTATAATTTTGATCTTGAGATAAGGTGAGGGTAGAGGAACAACGAGGCCTCTACAATGTGTTTTTGGTTTCTCATCGACGAACCCACTGCAGGCGTGGTAGTCGAGGCGAGGAGATAAGAATGGGATTCTTATCGAGCGAGAGTGTTATTGTCGATAGTAGGACTATTGAAATAACATTGACAATGAGATTGTCTACCTATCTTAGATTTTTTGAGTGTCAAGCTCTCCTTGGCTCGAGAAATTGCGAGATGTGGATCTTGGAATTGTTTTGTCCTAGAGACACCAATGTTGGACATTGGAGGACAAAATAGACAACTAAATAAGTGTTGAGGAACGACTTGTTGTCAAACTTTTGAATGTTTACTGAATACTTGCTTATTTCTTTCTGTAGTTAATATATCTCATCTAAACTCTATCACCCAAGTTACTATGTGTTCAATCCTTGAGAAGGAAATCCTTGAGAAGGAAAAACTGAACGGTACTAACTTTCTCGATTGACATCGAAACATGAGATTGGATCTCAAAGTTGAAAAACGAGAGAATGCTAATGAAAATCCAATTCCTGTGCTTTCCGAATCGAATATCGTTCTGCACTCGTTGCATGATGGTTATGACTCCTTGAGGACAAACTATCATGTGAACGGAGTACATAGATCGTTGATGGATCTACATAGTCATTTGGAGACTGTAGAGCCTACGATCAAGAACAACTCTGGGAGAGATGTTCTTATGATAAATGAATGTGGAATTTCTATAAGAAAGAACAAATCCAAGTCCATTGGCAAGGGTAAAGCTGTTGCTGCACCTAAGGCCAAAGACAAGAAAACTTCGGTGGGACCAAAGTACTTCTATTGCGATGGCGTGGGCCATTTCAAAAGGGATTGTTCTAAATACAAGGAAGATATGAAGAATGGGGTTGCCCCTTCATCTTCAAGTATCTATGTTGTAGATTTACACCTTGCTAATACTACTTCATAGGTATTAGATACTGGTTGTGGGACTCACATTATTAGATGTGTGGAGGGCCTACAAAGAAGTAAGAAGTTAGAGAAAGGGGAAGTCCATCTACGTGTGGGGAATGGAGCGAGGGTCGCAACATTAGCCGTAGGGACTTAATGTTTATCTTTGCCCTCGGGGCTCATACTAGAACTTAATAATGTTTATTTTGTTCATAGTATTACCATGAATATTATTTCCATTTCTGCATTGGATGCTGAATGATTTAATTTTACAATTATTGACGGAATTTTTCGTTGTTTAATCGTAATGTATTCTATGGTATAGCAGCTAGAGAGGGGCTTATACGTGCTCGATTTAGATAAACAAATCTGCAACATAAATACCAAACGAGCTAAATCAAACGAGATTAATGAAATGTACCTCTGGTACTGTCGTTTGGGCCATATAAACAACAAAGCGTGTTGAGAAACTCCTCAAGGAGGGTGTTATAAAATCATTTGATTTGGAATCATTTGATACATGCGATATGTCTATTAGGCAAAATGACAAAATCACCACTTCTGGGAACTGGTGAGCGAGCTAGTGATCTATTGTGCCTACTACACACTGATGTGTGTGGACCAATGAGTTCACCGGCACGAGGTGGTTACGTGAAAATCAACTTGGCAAGACGATAAAAGTTCTTCGATCGAATCGAGGAGGCGAATATATGAGTCAAGAGTTTGACGATCATCTAGTGAAGTGTGAGATTAGATCTCCACTCACACCTTCTGGAACTTCTCAGTTGAATGGAGTGTCTGAGAGAAGGAATCGAACTTTGTTGGACATGGTTCGATCTATGATGAGCTTAGCGAAACTTCCTATATCCTTTTGTGGACATGCACTCTCTACTGCTGCTCTAATACTGAATAGGACGTCGTCAAAGGCTGTGAATAAGACACCATATGAGATATGGAGCGGGAGGATCCCGAATTTGTCTTATCTCAAGATTTGGGGTTGCGAAGCCTACGTCAAGAGATATATCTCTAGTAAGCTTGAACCCAAATCTGACAAGGTTTTCTTTGTGGGTTAACCAAAAGAAACCCGAGGATATTATTTCTACAATCAATCGGAGAACAAAGCTTTCGTTGCTCGCGATGGTATCTTTCTGGAAAAGTTATTCCTTTCTAAGAAAGATAGTGGGAGTAAAGTTGTTCTGGAACGAGTTCCACGATGAATGACCAGTTACCGAAGAAACAAACGACGAGGTCGTGGTGATTCCTCAAGCCGTGGAGGTGGTAACTATTCCTCGTAGGTCGAAAAGAATTAGAACTCAACCCGATAGATACATAGGTATCTTAAGGGACGAGGGATATAAGGTTCTTCTCTTAGAGAGTAACGAACCATCGACCTATAGTCAAGCCTTGAAAAGTCCGGATTCCGAGAAATGGCTGGGAGCCATGAAATCCGAAATGGACTCCAAGTCCGTTAGGATACTTCTTGCCATTGGCACTCATTGATTATGAGATTTGGAAAATGGATGTTAAAACCGCCTTCTTGAACGGAGTTCTTGAAGAGAATGTGTATATGACACAACCTAAGGGTTTTATCGATCCAAAAAGGGCTAAGAAGGTATGCAAGCTTAAGAGGTCCATTTATGGACTTAAGCAAGCATCTCGGATTTATCTGCGTTTCAACGAAGCCGTAATGGAATTCGGCTTTAAACGAAACCCAGAGGAATCTTGTGTATACAAGAAGGTCAGTGGGAGCGCAATCGTTTTCTTGTGTTGTATGTCGATGACATACTCCTTATAGGAAATGACATTCCGAAGTTGAACTCTGTGAAGGAGTGGCTCGAAAAGTGTCTCTCTATGAAGGATCTGGGAGAAGCACAATACATGACACATGACACGTCTCTTAGCAAGACTTAGTGTCCGCAAGGAGCTGATGAGCAAAAGAGGATGTATAATGTTCCTTATGCTTCGGAAATAGGATCGATCATGTATGTCATGATATGTATGCGGCCAGACATATCGTATGCTTTGAGCATGACGAGTCGTTTTAAATCAAACTAGGGTGAGGCGCATGGGATGTGGCCAGAAACATTCTCAAGTTCCTTAACTGGACTAAGGAGAATTATCTTGTCTCTGGGGACAAGAAGAGTTAGAAATGACGGGATATACGGATGCGAGTTTTCAGACTGTTAAAGATGATTTCCGATTTATATCTAGTTATGTCTTTTGTCTGAATAGGATGTGCTTTTAGTTGGAAGGGTTCCAAGCAAAGCACTATCGCCGACTAAACTACAAAGTCTGAGTACATTGCGGCCTCGGAGGCTTCAAAGGAATGTGTATGGATGAAAAAGTTCCTCGAGGAGCTTGGTGTCATCCCTAGTGCTGCCAAATCTTTAGTTCTCTATTATGATAATAGTAGAGCTATAGCCTAGGCACAATAGCCGAGGGATCACCATAAATCCAAACACGTGCTCAGGAAGTTTCACATTCTTCGCGAGATCGTGGAGAGAGGTGATATTGAAATTTGCAAAGTAGCAACCGAGGATAACGTTGCTGACCCATTATTCAAACCTCTCCCGCAGTCAAAGCACGAGGCTTTAAGCACTGCGATAGGAATTAAACGTCTTAGAGACTAAATTCTTATGTTGTAATTTATTTACAAACGGAGATTGTAAAGTACACATTCAAGGTTGATTGATAAATCAGTTTATTCATATTCTCTTGGTTTGGATTATATAAACTGTTCAAAAGTAGATTTTAATTTTATCTAAATTATGTGATAATGTCACATAATGAGGCTCAGTGATTGAACTAAAATTAAAATCAACCTAAGTCCCTAATCTAGATCACCGTGTACGAACTGACACAATGGATCATTATAAAGATTAGATTGCAAGTTGTACTATAGCGCCACCTCATGGGCTAGAGGTGGGACGTCGAGTACAATTGTATAGACAACAGCTGGGAGCTGGGTGTCGGACGTGACTCGCCTAAGAATGGTATATAAGGCAGTGTGTCATAATACCAATTCTTATAGCTTTCGGACGTCTCCTCAGACCTGAGTAGTCTAGAGTAGCTACATTGTGGAATGTTGTATTTTGACGCTGTCAAACGTTCTCGGTAAAACGGAACTATAAAGATAGTCGTTGGATACCTCAAGAAGCAAGTGGGAGCACTTAGATTGACAAGATGGGATTATCCTCCCACGGGGTAGGATCATATGTCTTAAAGGCCACTCGGAGAGTTGGGATTGCAAAACTGCGTGGCCACGCCCGAATATGTATCATAGTGATCATCCGGTTCGCAATCCGCTCATATATCCGAGAAAGGTTCGAACGGAACAAGGATGACACTGGTCTTACCTCTAGTTCGAACTTAGACATCAAGCGATAAGGGAAACGTGGATCACGCTGGATCTGAAGTCCAAGTGGGAGATTGTTGGAATGGTGTCCTTCATCCCACGTGTGTTGTACCGAAACAAGCTATGTAGTGTGTCCTGTGTAGATGGATCGATTGTGCGATATAAGTGTCGAGTCGAGAAATTGAACTTAATAGTCGACGATCAAGCCAAATGAGTCACACGGCCATATTGATCATGTATACTTGGAGTATATAAACCTTGGTTGAGAATCGAGGAGGAATGACGGAAGAAACGGAGAAGAAAAACGAGATCGGCACGATTTAATATTGTGTGTCGGCCGACACATGCATAGTGTGAATGCATGTCGGCCGACATAAATTGAAATCAAAGGCGATGTAATTTTTTGGAAGGTGTCGGCCGACACCCCCATTTACACTAGCCTGGTGTCGGCCGACAATGGCTTTATTTTTGGAAAATAATGGCCGCAGGTTTCTTTCTCCAAATTCAACCCTAAACTCTCTTTCTCCTCCTCCTATATAAAGGGGACATTAGACCCACGATTTTGGTGGCGATTCTACACGAAATATATTATTTCACAAGCACCAAAATACGAGGTAGACGAGAGAATCGAGTGGGACTCGATATTGTTGAAGGGCTTCCACGTTCGTTGATCAAGGAGGGTTCGTGCAACGAATTGAGGCCGGGTACATTCGCGGCTATCCATCTACGCGTGAGCTATCTACATACAAGAATTACAAGGTACATAATTCTTTACTAACTCAATTAATTGTTCTTACTACATACGTGCGCACTAGATCCATGATTAGGGTTTTACGTGTTTATGCATGATTTCTTCTTCCGCACTTTTCATGCTTTTAAAATACGTAAATCCATCTATTGGGGTATGGATGATATTCATACAAAACCCAACAGAGAGTGTGTACGGAAAGTTCGAGTATAAATTCGTTCACGTGTTTAAAGGACATACTCAGGTGGTGGTCGACGGAAGACGTTAGTGTGTAGTTCTTCCTAGTTCAACATAAAACCACGTTGTTCTTGTTTGAACTACGTTGAACTATACACTTTTTTTTGTAGTAATTTCATGTTTCATGTTTGTATGATTTCTATTCATTAATTCATACAAGTCTGCTAGGTCAACATAGAACGAGCTGTGTGAACTGCGTAATTAACAAGTGGCTCAACGCGTGACTGCGGTTCACCAGCATGGAATAAGCAGACTTAGCCTCTACAAACAACATGGAGTTGTATCAGTGCTTCAACGTGGAACGAGCTATTCTATCAACGTGGTTCAACGTGGATCAGAGATAATTGCGAGTTCACCAACGCACTGTTGGGATATGTCCTTCGATCCTACGTGTGCAATCGATAAAGTCATAAGGTCGTCTATGGATGTTAAATGATTATTTGATAATATTATTTGTTGGGAACAATATAATATTGATCGATAAATCATACCTACAGGGTCACACACGGACTCAAAGATGATGTACGTTGCTTGATAAATATATTGATTTAGAATCAATATTTACGTGGATTTAATTCACATGCATGGGATGCATGGCTTGCATGGATGCATGTCACATAGTGTGACATGGCATGCCACACAAGCTAGTGGGACCATGTCTTATGCTAGTTGGTATGATGATGTGGTATGACCATTCATATTCACCATAAACCACCCAATTATGTGTGTTGATGACACACATTAAGGTGGAGGGTTACAAGGTTGATAATGGGACAATTATGTGACCATAATGAGATGAATAAGAGGGTGAAAATCAGATTTTCACACAACTTAATCACATATTTCGAAATCCACACAAAAGAGAGAAAGGAGAGAGTGTTCTTGGAGAACCGACTCGATCAAGCAAAGTGTTCGTCATCCGGGTTCGTGTGCAACACGTAGAGGCCGGGCCATTTGTGCGGCTTCAACATCCGGGCGATCTAGACAAGAGGAGTGACGAGGTCATTCACAAGGAGAGCTTCGAGAGGCTGATCCATTAAGGTGGTTCAATCGACTCAACACCACCTTAACCAAAATCAACGATCACCAAAAGTAAGTAATCGTTGAACCTTATATATATATATTGGATGTGTATATATATATGTTTATATGTGTTCTTATACACATTAAGTGTGCACTAAGATCCAAGCATGATAGATTTATATGCTTTACACGCTTCCGCACACACGGTATATCGATCGGATCGGTATACCGGTACCATAAATTGGTATCAGAGACTAGGGCTCGTGCACACTTTTGTGTTGGACACGAAGGTTAAATCAACATAATTGGATTTTTGGTTTAATTGTGATTATGTGATTAGATGTAAGGCCGGCCACCGTTAGTGGTCGGGTGAATGATTTCGTCGTTTTTTACGTTTCGATTGGCCATAGTCTTTTGAGGGCTGCGTCCCTTGGAATCATTTGTAATAGATAGGTTTTTCTATTATATTTGTATTGTACTACTTGTAAGCGATGGACTTAGTCCATGGTTCGATGGAGGATCTCGGCTCTCTGGCGAAAACGAGAAGAAACGAAGCAAAACGAAGCAAAACGGACGAAACCGGGCTGCTGGAGCCAAACGGCGGGCGCCGTTGTAGCTCCAGCGGGCGCTGTTTTGTTTCGGCGGGCGCCGTTTTGGAAACGGCGACCGCCGAAAGCCCTTTTTCTTGGCAGATTGTTGTCGAACCTTTCGACGGGCGCCGTTTTGGAAACGGCGACCGCCGGTGGTGTTCAGCGACCGCTGGTTGTGAAACGGCGGGCGCTGTTCGTGGTTTTATGGGTACGGAATAGATTTGACCAAAATCGGAGGGCACGGAACTAAAACGGAGGGCGAGGACCAGTCCAGAAGATGTTCAAGGCTTTTGTTGTTATTTTAATCTTTTCGTTTGAGAGTTGTGAGGTTCTAGGGGCCTTTCGATTTCGTATTTATTTGCTTTGCTAGTTATAGGATGTTTTATGTTATAAATGTTCAACTTACATATAAACACCTATGCATGCAAGTTCCCAAAATAATGAGTATAATGTCTTGTCCAAAAACATCACACTCATGAAGCCCTCGATCATAAGTTGGTAGGTCCGCCTCAGCGGGGTACTACTTGTTATCTTGGGATAAGTGGGAGTAAGGGTTAGACCCTTACACGTGACTTTGGTTTTCTCATCGATAGATCCACTGCAGGCGTGGCTATCGAGACATGAGATGAGAATGGGATTCTCATCGACCGAGAGTGATATTAGATATCATTGACATGGGTGTGTCTACCTATCTTGAAATACTTAAGTGCGGACTCAGTCGGCTTAAAGATTTGCAAGATGAGGATCTCGGAATCGTTTTGTTCTAAGGGACAATGATATTGGATATCAATTGAACAAAATGAAATAAATAAGTACAATTGTTAGACAACCTTATTTGTTTACCGCTTTGTGGATGTTTACATACTTTAGTTATCTTTCTTTTATAGTTTATCATGTCAAATATCAACTCAATTCAAGTTTGGTTCAATTCTTGATTATGAAAAATTGAACAAATTTTCTTAATTCACAACGTAATTTGAGGATGGTCCTCAAATACGAAGACAAGGAAAATGTGTTAGATAACCACATCCTAAGATATCATTGAACAACTCAATATCATGTTCGGAGAATATGCAATGATTGAGCGGTTCGGTGTGACCAGGGTCATCGCTTCAGCTAGGCTGGAAAAATGGAAATCTATGGGATCACATGTGCAACAAATGATTGGATTATTTGTTTCAAGTGACCGCCTAGATTTTTCCTATGATGATTATTTGGCAACCGATTTCATACTTCAATCTCATGATGGTTATAATGCTTTTAGGCTAAATTTTCCATATGAATGGTTTGAAGAAATCGCTTCGTGAGCTCCACGGGATGCTCAAGGCTGCTGAGCCGGCGATAGAGAAGGACCCTAAGAGGGAAATTCTTATGATATAGGATAGGGTATTCAAAAGAGCATGGGCAAGAAGGCTACTAGGGTTCCTAGGGAATCTCAATGCGTCTACTGCAAAAGTGTTGGACACTACTTGCAAACTTATAAAAGTTCATATTTTATTCAATTTCAAAACAAATGCCTAATTTGTCTTTCATTTGATGGATTATAAGGTTATGATTATTTACACCTCGGGGAGTGATTTAATCCAAAACACTTAAGTTCATCAATGACACAAATTAGAGACTTTCGAGCCATTGGATGGCGTGAATCGATTGTCTGGTTGGCTCCCTCATATTTTATGAGAGATAGGGCTTCAATTGCATGATAATATCGCTGGTTAGAAAACTTCGATTTTTCACTTACGATTTATCACGTTTTGACATTGAGATAATTTTGAATGGGAAATTCGAATAAGAGTCAATTATTGAGAATAATTGAACTTGCCCAAAGTTCAAAGAAGATGTGAAGAGCGGGGTTGCTTCATCTTCAGGTATTAATGTTATAGACATTAAACTTCACAAATTCTACTTCTTGGGTATTGGATTCCAAACGTAGTTCTCACATTTGTATGTGGAGGAACTACATAGAAGTATAAGTTTGGTGAGTAGAGATGTCGTTCTACGGGCGAGAAATGGAGCGAAGGTCGCTGCATTAGCCGTATGATCATATGATGTTGTTTTGCCTTAGGGCCTTGTTTTAGTATTATAACTATGTAATTTCGTACCTTCAATAAACAATGAATATTGGTTCAGTATTGGATACTGATGGATTAGTTTTTCACTAATTAAATAGTTTGATAACTATTTTAATTGTGAACTATTCTTTGTTTTGGTACGATTATTACATTATTTATGTATACTTTAAACTCAACAAATCATATATAACATTAACACAAAAGTCCAAATCGAATAAGTCTCATTGAGACATAACTGTAACATTGTTGATTAGATCAAAATCTAAACATGTAACGAATCTTCTTTTAGAAGGCATTCTAGAATCATTTGACTTGGAGTCATTTGATACATGTGAATGATGTTTGATGGACAAAGATAACAATGTCATCTTTCTTGGAGAAAGGAGAACACGTGAGTGATTAATTAGGGATGATCCATACTGATGTATGTGGAACCTATCAGTTCACAAGCACATGAAGGTTATGTTTCGGAAAAGAGAAAACAAACTATATTAGATATAGTTCGACCATTCGATGAGAGGTCTAAATGAACTACTGGTCTCTTTTGGGAACACACAATTCTTGACTTCAACTTATACACTGAATAGGACGCTGTCAAAAGCTGTTGATAAGACATCATACTAGGTATGGAAAGGGAGGGTCCCTAAATTGTTTTCATCAAAATTTGAGGTTCTAAAAGCTTCTCTGACGAGATTTATCTCTATAGAGCTTGAACTCAAATGGGATAAAAGTTTTTTATGGTATCCATAAGAAACTCGAGGGTACAACTTCTACGATCTTTCTGAGAACAATATTTTGTTGCTCGAGATAGTGATTTTCTTGAAAAGAGTTATCTTTCCTAGAAATTCAGTGGGAGCTCGGTTGTCTTGAACGAGGTTCAAGTGAAACAACCAATGATGAATACTCAAGACTAGGTTGAGAGTATTCTTATGGTTTTGGAAGCCATACCAGCCCTCGTAGGTCCGAAAGGAATAAATCTATCTCTATTATTCAAATACTTAGATATTGTGACCAATGAGAGATATGAATTCATGCTTTTGGAAAGCGGTGAACCTTCGACCTAATTCCAAGCTATGACGAGTCCAACTACTGAAAATTGGCATGGTGCCATGAAATCTGAGATGATATCAATATCTGATAATCAAGTTTGGAACTTGATCACGGGGTTAGACCCAATGAATGCTAATAGATCTTAAAGATCTAAACAGACAGATGGAAAACCTAGGGTTTTCAAAGCAAGTTTGATGGTAAAAGTTTTATTCACGAGGTGGATTGTGGAAAAACTTTCACCAGTTTCTTTGATTAAATCATTCAGATTATCTTAGTCATTGCTACTCATCTTGATAATGAGTTATGGTAATATTGGATGTTAAAACTAACTTCTTGAATTGGATTCTAGAAGAGAATGTGTTTTGACACAGCCAAAGAGTTTTATCGATCCTAATAAGGCTGAGAAATTATGCAATCTTATAATTCCATTTATGGAATAAAGCAAAGCATATCGGAGTAGCAATCTTCAGTTCAATGAATCCATACGGGGTTTTGGATTTCAGAGGAACTCGGAAGAGTCTTGTTTTACAAGAAGAACAGTGGGAGTTACGTTGTATACATTGTGTTGTATGTCGATGACATACTCCTTATTGGAAACAATGTTTCTATGCTTGATTCTATTAAAGAATGGCTTGGAAATTGTTTTTCAATAAAGGATCTTGGAGAAGCACAGTACATATTGGGCATCAAGATCTGTCGGAACAGATCGAAAAGGATGTTTGGACTTAGTAAAGCGACCTATATTGATAAGGTGCTTGATAAGTTCAGAATGAAAGACGCCAGAACGGGTCTCATTCCAATGAGTCATGGCACATTTCTTAGCAAGATGCAAGGCCTTACGGTACTTGATGAGCAAAAGAGGATGTAAAACATTCCTTATGCTTCGGCAATAGGGTCTATAATGTACGCCATGATATGTACACGACTGGACGTATTGTATGCTTTGAGCATGACGATTCGGTTTCAAGGAAACCCAGGTGAGACGCATTAGACTGCGGCCAAGAGTATTCTTATGTAACTTAGATGGACTAAAGAATATTTTGTTGTCTTTGGAAGACAAAAAGAGTTGATATTAACAAGCAGTTTGACTGCTAACTTCAAAACAGACTAAGATAATTTCCGATTTTAATCTGGTTATATCTTTTGTCTGGTTAGAGGTGAAATTTGCTGGAATAGTTACATGCAATGCAATATAGCTGATTAAACTACAGAAGTTGAGCACAGTATTGCATTGGATGCAGTAATGTTGGCAGTTAAGATTTGAAAGTTCTTGAATGAACTAGGTGCCGTAACTAGCTTAGCCCATCCGATAATTCTCTATTTATAGTAGAGTTATCGCGCAAGCCAATGAGCTAGGAAGCACCACAAGTCTAAAACTGGTGCTCAGGAAGTTCCACATTATCTGGGAGATAGTTTTGTGGAGACATCGAGATAATAAAGTTGCAACTTTTGGTAAGGTTGCAAACCCGTTTTCTAAACCTCTCCAGCAGTTTAAGCTTGAGGCTTTCACAACTGCAATAGAGATCAAACATCTTAGAGATGAGTTGTGATTTCTATTACTGTATTAGATACTTTTGGAGATTTGGTAAACATTCACTCATATGTATAATACATGTTTCTTCATATAAATATGGTTTAATTTATATGAATTGTCCAAATGATTAAGTGATATCAATTGGGTTATGAGGTCGACTTACCGCATAATGAAGTCCCAATGGTTGAACTAATATACTTAAATCATATAGTTGTTCCTGGTTCGTATAATCGAGTACGGACAAACCGATAATACAATGAACTAGTTTGTAATGTGTACTATAGCGCCGCTTCATGGGCTAGTGATGTGGGACATCAAGTACAATTACATAGATATTAGCTGGGAGCTAATGATCGAACAGACCCGACTGGAATAGTATTTAAGATTTCGAGTCATAATACTATTTCATTGACTGTCGAGCAATTTCCTCTGACCTGAGTAGTCCAGAGTGATTCCATTGTGAAATGGTGTACTTTGATACAAGTAAACGCCTTTCGTAAAAGGAGGTTATAAAACTTGTTATTGGGTATATCAGGAAGCAAGTGGGAGAGCTTGGACTGACAAGATGGGATTGTCCTCCATTTTTATAATGGGATACATGTCTTACCGGCCACTTGGAGAGTCGAGACTGTGGAAAATACGTGGCCACGTCCAGATTCGTATCATAGTGATAAATCTGGTTTTACAGTCTGTCTCAAAGTCCAAGAAAGGTTTGAACCGATTGAGGATGACTCGAGTCTTGCCTCAAGTTCAAACTTAGACATAAAGTGACAACAGGAAGTTGGCAGCACACTGGCTCTGAAGGCCAAGTGGGAGATTGTTGGGATATGTCCTTCGATCCTACGTGTGCAATCGATAAAGTCATAAGGTCGTCTATGGATGTTAAATGATTATTTGATAATATTATTTGTTGGGAACAATATAATATTGATCGATAAATCATACCTACAGGGTCACACACGGACTCAAAAATGATGTACGTTGCTTGATAAATATATTGATTTAGAATCAATATTTACGTGGATTTAATTCACATGCATGGGATGCATGGCTTGCATGGATGCATGTCACATAGTGTGACATGGCATGCCACACAAGCTAGTGGGACCATGTCTTATGCTAGTTGGCATGATGATGTGGTATGACCATTCATATTCACCATAAACCACCCCATTATGTGTGTTGATGACACACATTAAGGTGGGGGGTTACAAGGTTGATAATGGGACAATTATGTGACCATAATGAGATGAATAAGAGGGTGAAAATCAGATTTTCACACAACTTAATCACATATTTCGAAATCCACACAAAAGAGAGAAAGGAGAGAGTGTTCTTGGAGAACCGACTCGATCAAGCAAAGTGTTCGTCATCCGGGTTCGTGTGCAACACGTAGAGGCCGGGCCATTTGTGCGGCTTCAACATCCGGGCGATCTAGACAAGAGGAGTGACGAGGTCATTCACAAGGAGAGCTTCGAGAGGCTGATCCATTAAGGTGGTTCAATCGACTCAACACCACCTTAACCAAAATCAACGATCACCAAAAGTAAGTAATCGTTGAACCTTATATATATATATTGGATGTGTATATATATATGTTTATATGTGTTCTTATACACATTAAGTGTGCACTAAGATCCAAGCATGATAGATTTATATGCTTTACACGCTTCCGCACACACGGTATATCGATCGGATCGGTATACCGGTACCATAACGCACTACCAATCAGAGAGTTCAAGGCTTACCGTGAAGACCTTGAATCAGAGCTAACACCTTGACGGACGCGGTGCAAGCATAGCTACACATAGAGCTGAACGATTGACTGCTAAGACCATTCCCAATGGGGGAGGCAATGGCAAAATTTGCCTCCCCCACTCCATTTTCACTCTCCAATGGTGGAGGCAAACAAGGAGGTATTTTGCCACCATGAATAGTAGGAGGCAAATTTGCCTCCACACTATTCATGGAGGCAAATGTTATTTTATTATTTTATTTTTTTATTTTCAATTAATAGTTATATAAATATAAATGTAAATATAATTGTATTTGTTGATTTTAATTTATAATTTTTATATTTTGATAAAAAAATATAAAAAAATAATATTTATAATATAATAATATTATTTGACATAATTTTTTATACAACATTCAAATTGAAATACAATAATACAAATTACATTAATACTACTAATTTTAATATAAATTTCATATTACAATACAAAATAAGATAAGCAAATAAAATAGAAAATGAACATTAATACAAAAAGATTTTAATACGGTCCGATATCACTTCCATCACCTCCTCCAAGGCCATCAAAATATTGAGAGAAAGAGTTTGAGTGATTTTCAAATTGAGTTTGATTAGTTCATAATTATGTTGTTGTTGTTATTGCGATAATTTTTATATAATATTTAGTTTTTACGTATTAATTATTTTATTAATGTATTACGTTTTTATTTTGTTTAATTTTTATATTATTTAAAAAAATAATTTTAAATTAAAATTAAAATTATATATTATTTTAATATAAATAAACATTAAATTAAGAAGATTCTAAAAGAATATTCCTTTGGAGGCAAAATTTGATGGATGCCATTGGAGTGAAAATGGGCTGGGAAGCAAATTTTGTGGCAAAATTTGCCATTGCCTCCCACTTTGCCTCCATAGCATTGGGAATGCCCTAAGGAATGAAGCCAGCTATGGGTGTGACTAGAAGACTTCGCTAGAAGGATTTTAGTTCAAGGAAAAATGCTAAGTATACCAGCTATGCCCGCAACGAGCTCGAAGCACGAAGACATGCTAGTGTGGCTGTGCGTAGAGCTGGATTCGTCAAGTACGGAAAAATGAAATCTCGAATATTCCATGAAGATGCTTTGGGCTCGGCCCATTAAGCGTGAATTCCGGAAACCCTAATTCTCGACACCTATAAATAGTGGGTTGTTGGAATTCACTATTCAAGCATTGATTTGACATTTTCTAGAGAGAGAAATATTGTAGACCGAGAGACTTCGCTAGAAAGCTCAAAGCTCCGGTCATTCCGTTTGTTTAGTCTTTGTAGTACGCATCGCTAGATTAGTTCTACTTAGACTTAGTTTTTGGTCTTGTTGACCTTTCTACGAATTTTGTAGATGTGTTTGTAAGTGGTTCCACCCTTTACAAGTTATACAAAAGAGTTTTTCTTTTAAAATCTCAAATTGTGTTAAGTATTCCTACTCTACCTTATACTTTCCAGTGGTAGGTAGAATCAAGTACAAAATACACAATTTCAGAAGGAACTACAAGTTGTTGATCCATGCTAGGGCATTCATTGGTGGCGTCGAGAGCAAAGCGCTGGTGGCCAGATTGGTGGCTGTTGTTGTTTATGAGGGATCCGGCGGGAAAGAGTGAAAGTCATTTCCATCGAGAGATTAATTCATGAGTAATTATAAAAACATACTTATATTAAGAATATATTTATTTATTTATTTATATATAAAAATAATTAAGTGTATTGATTTCGTTAATGTTGTGATGTAGCGAAAGTTTGTGTAACAATATTAACACTCGTTGATTCTACTTTCATTGATTTCGAAAATAATAAAACTTGATAAAATTCAAGAAAATCTTGAGATAGATAAAAATCCAATAAAATAAATTAAAAATAAATAAAATAATAATTGATAGCTTGGACAACAAGACACACTTTTTGTTTTTCATATCTCCATCATGTTGTAGCAGTACTTAGTCAAAATTGCAAATTTTTAATCAATTCATAGTAATTTGATTATTACTACTATTATTTTAAAAATTCAAAAACTTGGAAGTTGAGAAACGCAACTAAAAATATGAAATTATTTATTACTTTAAAAATAAAAAAATTTGGAACTTGAAGAATCTAACTAAGGGTGTATTGGTTTGGGATTAGTTTGGATTCTGTAAGATTTTTAAAGTTGGGAGGAATTCAATCTGGATTTTAAAATTTTCATAAAAATTCTGGATTATTCAACTTGAATTTTAAAAAAAGTCAATTAAAATCTACCGGTATTCAATAATTTATGGTTTTTTTAAAAATTTTAAGTCATTGATTTTAAAAGATTATCTTTAAAAAATACAAAAGAATTTTACCCTCCAAAATCTCTCATAATTAGGAGTGATTTATACGGATTACTATTTAAAAAATTATATAAAATTAAATAAAAAAGATAAAATAGGAAAAATATTTTTTTAAGGAAAAAAAATATTTTGAATAAAAAAAATAATATTTTAAATAAGAAATGTGCTTTATTTTAAAAATGATACTATATTAAAGATATTTTAAAAAAATTTGATGATATAAATAAAAGATAAAACTGATACTATATTAATATTTTTTTGAATAATTTGAATTACTTTTTTTATACGGAAATGTGTTTCATGTAACGCTCGTATCAATAATTAATGTTCGAAAGTGTATGAAAATTTATGTAAATCAATGAGAATGAATGAAAATGTATATTTCAATTTAAAATATATTTTATTTGATTTTTTTAAAAAGTTTGTGGACTTAAAAAATTCATAAAATCTATTCAAAGTTTAACTAATTTTTTTTATTGATTTATATCGATGAATTTTGTAAACCATTTTATTATGGACTAACATAAATTTTCATTGATTATAACTATAAATGTGTATAATATGAATTACGTGTATATAAAAAATTTATTAAAATAATTTAGAATAAAAATACATTAATTAAAAAAAAATTTTATTCACTATTATTATTCTAATCTTCATTTTTATTAAAAATAAATCTAATCAAATAATAATAAAATAAACGAAATTTTATTTGGTATTATTTTCGTCCTTGAATATGTGTTAATGCACAAAGATTAAAAAAATAATGTTTTCTCAACTTATTAACAAAAAGTAAATGATAAAAATGTTTTTTAAATGTAAATTGACTTTTTAAAATAATATTAATAATTATTATGTTCTATTATAAGATGTGACAATTTTGTATGAAAATTGAAAGCATACAAAATTTATTATTTTGTTATAAACATTGTAATTAGTGAATGACTAGTTTACTACTTATTGGTGAACAAGACATAAACCTTGTTTTTTTATCCTATATAAAATGGTATGAAATAACAGTTTATTCTCCTCTCATATTCTCTTTGTCTAATCTATTCTCTCTCAATTCCTTTTGAGTTTATAACACGTTATCAACACGAAACTCTAAAAAAGTTCATCCGAGTTCTTCATCAAATATTCATCGAGGTTCTACTCATCCAAAATCCGAAATTCTAATCATAATGATTTAACATCGGGCAAGAATTTATATTTATATTTAATAATAGTTATACATATATATCTACTTCTTCTCTCATCCTTCATAAATTGCTCATGTTGAAGCAATTTAATTTCAATTGTTCCTGAAGAACATTATAATCTGATATTCCTGAAGTAATATCATATTAATTATGACTAGTAAATCAATAAAATTTTTAATGTTCCTAAAGAAAATTGTGACATGATAGTCCCGAAGAAATATCAAAACTAAATGTTCCTTAAGAACATGATATGATATTCCTGACGAAATATCAAAATTAAATGTTCTTGAAGAACATCGTGCAAGTCTTTCGTGGTCAAGTCATGTACGAACTCGACCCATGAATCAATTGAGGTACTTCCTGAATTCCAAAGTGGTTGAAACTTAAGGAAAAGATTCATGAAGTAATATCAAATCAATTATTCTTGATTATCAATTAAATTAAATGTTCATGAAGAACATATACTCCTGATTTAAATATTATATTGATCGTTTCTAGAAAACATCAGTATTTGATATTATTCGATAAATATCAAATTAAATTGCTTCCGTAGTAGCAATAAATTTGAAAATATCAAACTAAATTGCTCTCGTAGTAGCAATAAGTTTTAAATATTCCTGAAGAACATTATGATATGATATTCATGAATAAATATCAAAATTAAATTTTAAATATTCTTAAAGAATATCATGATATGATATTCCCGCAGAAATATCAAATCAAATTGCTATTTATGTTGGGATGTGGAGTCAAATTAGGAGAATAATTAATGAAGGTACCGGTATACCGATCTGATCGATATACCGTGTGTGCGGAAGCGTGTAAAGCGATAGATCTACTATGCCATGATCTTAGTGCACACTTAATGTGTATAAGAACACATATAAACATATATATATATATACACATACAATATATATATATATATATATAAGGTTCAACGATTACTTACTTTTGGTGATCGTTGATTTTGGTTAATGTCGATGAGGTGGTGTTGAGTTGATTGAACCACCTCAAATGGATCAGCCTCGAAATGTACACCTTTGGTATGACCTCGTCACGCCTTTGGATCGCCCGGATGTTGAAGCCGCACAAATGGCCCGGCCTCTACGTGTTGCACACGAACCCGGAAAATGATCTTGCTTGCTTGATTGAATTGGTTCTCCAAGAACTCTTTTCTCTCTTTCTCTTTTGTGTATTTCGAAATTGTGTTTCAAAGTGTAAGAATGAGTGTTGAAAATCTGATTTTCATACTCATTATATCCACTTCAATTCACCTTGTAACCCTTCATATCAATGTGTGTCTTAACCACACATAATGGGTGTTTATGGTGAATTTGAATGGATTTCATAACCCCCATGCCACATGGCATGTGTTATGACTCCAAATCACCAGCTTGTGTGGCATGCCATGTCACACCATGTGACATGCATCCCATGCAAGCCATGCATCCCATGCATGCGAAATTCCACGTAAGTATTGATTCTAAATCAATATATTTATCAAGCAATGTATATCAATTTCGAGCTCGTGTGTGACCCTGTAGGTATGATTTTATCGATCAATATTATATTGTTCCCAACAATTAATATTATCGAATAATCATTTAACATCCATAGACGACCTTATGACTTTATCGATTGCACACGTAGGATCGAAGGACATATTCCAACAATTAATTGGGTAATTAATTATTGAGGAAGATTCTAGATGTGATCTTGTGTCTTTTTATGATTTGGACTCCTACCTATTTTATGATTAGGGTTTAGGTTTCTACCCTTATAAATAGAGATCCCCATCCATGTATTTTATTATCCCCACCATCCTGAAAAATACTAGAGTCATAGAATAGTCAAGAGCGTGAGAATACTGAGATACGCGTGTGCGTTTGTAAACTCCCCGGAGTCGATTATTGTGTTAGGATGTGTCCTTCGATCCTACGTGTGCAATCGATAAAGTCATAAGGTCGTCTATGGATGTTTAAATAATTATTAGATAATATTTATTGCTGGGAGCAATATAATATTGATCGATAATTATACCTACAGGGTCACACATGAGCCGAAAATACGAGCTATAAGTGTTTGCTAAAATGAGTCGATTTGGAATCGACATATATATAAACTAGCTTTATATTCGATGTCATTTACGTACATGCATGGGATGCATGGCTTGCATGGAATGCATGTCACATGGTGTGACATGGCATGCCATGCAAGCGAATGGGACCACATCCAATGCAATGTGGCATGAGGATGATGGAGTTGTATTCTAAATGTCTAGTTTAGTGCAAATACGGAACTCCTTATCTATACCTTAATTCGATATATGATTCAAGCATGATTGCATTTAATGCAATAGTCCTTGATGTATACGTTGTAGACAGTATGGCGTGAGGAGACACGCGGAAGATCATACTGTCGGTTACTCGTATACTATCGAACAGTAGCTCACGACTTAGATGGACAGGGACAATCCATCGGTACGTCGTAGTGTGACTGGTAGATAGTCGGTCTTGACTATCATGTTACACTTGTACACTTGGTCTATTGAGCAGGACCACGGGAGGGCATTCGATTTATACTAATCGGAGTAATCGAACTAGACCTCAGATATTACGGATATATGAGTTCCTAATCCCTATATAATTATAGGTGCGTGTGTCCAATGCTCGATTCTTTAATGTGCCAATGAGTGAGACTAATTGATTAGTCGAGATCCTCGGTATATTGGGAATCGGAATTGTACACACGGCATGCTATAGATTATAGACAGGAAACCGTGTCCCATTTATTGGGTTGATGATGTCCCCGAGATGAGCTCATAAAGTTTATCATGTAAACCCTGCAGGTGGATTCGTTCCACATGATAATAAGGATGAGTGGTACTAGTCTCGGATAATAAGAAATGAATTAATTTAATTATTAGTAATTAATTAATTCATGGACATGCGATATCTTAAACACGGGGAAAATCATATATGTAATTTCGGCGAAAATATTATTGGTAAAATAATATAGATTAATTAATTGGGAATTCAATTATAATTTTACAGTGGAATTAATTATAATTAAAATTGGATTTAATTAAAGGTTTTCCTTTTAAGGACACCGGTTTAATTAAATTACAATTTAGCCTAATTAATTAATTGTCCTAAGGTCCCTAGTGTGGCCTATATAAACCCCTCAATCTCTCTTCTCCTAACCTAAGTTTCGCCGCTATAATTAATTCTGTGGAGAGAAAATAATAGTTAGCGCAATTATTTTCTTCTCTGTTTAATTAATTTAGATTAGCGCAGTAATTATTCTGTAGAAATAAATTGCTTAGCGGAATTATATTTCTGGGACAGAAAAACAAAACGTAAGAAAGAGGGTTTGAGAGAGAAGAAGAAGAGGAGACTCCGGTGGATCGTTGCCCACACAACGTCCGGTGTCGAGGGCTAGGATACACACTAGAAGATCTCAGGGTGTCGCCTATTCGGCTTCTCCGAATCACGCATCAAAGGTATAAGAAATCGAAACCCTATTTCCGCTTTTATTCGATTTCTTTCTCGTTGAAAATACATCGGATGTAAGATCGGGTTCCGGATCTCGTGGATCGTATTCCTCGATTACTGGGGGTTCTAGGACCTCCTGATCGGTAGTCGGATGAGGAAAAACGACCCGGAAACGAGCTCGGAACAGCAGTTCGCGCTGCTGAAGGACAAACGGCGACCGCCGTTTCGCTGTTTTTCGGGCAGCCAGCTCAGGTTCGCGCGGTAGTCCTTCGGGGAAATGACTGGGCGTGAATCGGGACACGGGCTGGCACATGAACAGAGTAGCGCTTCCGGTAGGTCGACTGGGAGTGTTCGGATGTTCGAGCGATCGAACGAACGCATCCCGGGTAGTCGATTTCCAACAATTGGTATCAGAGCCGGTTTTGTCGATTCGTTGTATTTTTGCGAGAATTGTTTTGCAGGTTCGAACCCGATTATTATGGCCATTGTATTGTGCTGTATGTTTTGTGGTTTGTTAAACTCTCGGGATTGTCGAGATTTTTGTTTTTAAATTGTTGCTTGAATGTAATAGTTAAAACGACGGGTTGAGTCGTTTAGGTTTTTCTATTTCGTTTTTCGTTTTATCCGGATGTATAGGATCGATCAACCTGTATAGGATCGATGCCGGAAGTAGTATGTTTTACCTTTGTAATGTTACTGCTACTTGGTGGATCGAGAGAAGATCGGAGGCCGGACGAACGAGGGTCGAGAAGTCGAACCCGTGAGCTGCTGAAGGGCAAACGGCGGTCGCCGTTTCTTAAACGGCGGTCGCCGTTTCGCTGGATACTTGGCAGCAGCGGCGCGGGGGTTCGACGGACACCACGGGTCGCTCGTCGAGGCCTGGGATGATACTCCAGTGGGAGGGGTTCGTCTCTTGGCACTTAGACGAGTCGGTGGTGGATCGAGACCGAGACGAGCAACGAGACGAAGATCCGAGAAGACGTGCATGGAAGATATTTAAAGGCCATAATAATCGGGGCCACGTTAAATGCTTTTTGTGTGTTTACGTGCTTGTTATTATGCTTTATTCATTTTATGCATGTTATCCCTTTCGTAAAATACTAAGTGGGAGAGGGATTGGAAACAATCCCGCGGTCTCCATTCTCTGTTTTGATAAGTGATGTGTGTCACTTACGAGTTGGCTTTAGTGTCATCCTCCCTATCGGATAAAGTCGACACACGGATATCACTGGATCAAAATTCGAATTTAAAATCCACTTATAAAATTGAACAATTATATTTCTCAAAAGCAATGCCTAATCTGTCATTCAAAGACTAATTTCAACTCGACTCATTCTCACCCCGGGGAGTGGAATGGAGCCAAAGCGCTTGGTTATGTCGATGACACAGATTAGAGACTTTCGAGTCATTCGATGACTAGATCGATTGTCTGGTTGGCTCCCTCACCTAGTGAGAGATAGGGCTCAATTGCATGATTGATCGCTGGTTAGAAACTTCGAGTTTCACTTACGAGATATCAAGCTTTGATTAATAAAATTGTGAAATTTAATAAATGTAAGAGTTTATTAACAAAGTTGTTTGTTTTAGTAAACGTCCACACTATCGTGGTTTGCTAAATGGAAACGGTACTTTGGGTTAATTGAGACTCTATGACATTTAAATAAGAAGGATTCAATTAATAAAGTTGTTTGTTTAGTAAACGTCCACACTAACGTGGCTTGCTAGATGGAAACGGAACTTTGGGATTAATTGAGGCTCGACAGTTATAGAAAGTCGTGGAGGACCGCATGTCAACGTAAACGTCCACATGAACGTGGCTTGCGGTGGACATGTAGTTCCCGAGCAGTAGACTTAGTACTGAGAAATGGTATACACTTAGGTACGCTTTATAGTATCCTCCCCATCGGAGTCACTGCTATGATGATGTACGACCGAAGTGAAATCCAATCATAAAATCATTTGGACTGGTAAACGTCCACAAGAACGTGGCTTGCTATGTCTGATGGGATTTTGGAAATGATTGGTAGTTTAATGATATCACTTGAGGGAAATGATATCGAATTAAACTCATTGTTTGTTTTATATGGTATTATTCCCATTTAAAGTCAACAAACTCACTGAACCTGATTGTATGGATAAGAGAAGAAACTTGGACATTGTCCTAACTGCAGAGGAGTACAAATATGTACTCCAAGTCAATTGACCTGCTGAGCCAAATGAAGCTTCCACTACTGAGGAAAGGAAGCTCATTGGAAATGGATCAAGGCTATGAGATGACGCGGAGCAACATTTTGGTTTTCATGTCAAATGTGCTGCGACATCGGGATCATGCCATGACCATTACCTATGATATGATGCTTAACCTCAAGAAGTTTTTGGTTTTCAGGACAGGAGAGCCGGGCAAAGTAAAATGAGGCAACTCATGACGGCCATCATGTTGGATAGAACGCCTGTGAGGGATCACGTTCTTAGAATGATGGGCTATCACATTGAGATAGAGATTCTGGGAGAAATTATCAATGGGGTAACCCAGGTTGATTTTATGCTCCAGTCTCTGCCGAGAAGTTTTGAGCAGTTCCGCCTGAACTAAAATATGAATAAGAGGTCTTATTCATTGGCGGAGCTCCTGGTTGAACTTCAAGTGGCTGAGGGAATCCTTAAGGGCTCTCAAAAACACTTGTGACTGAGAAATTGGCTCTTCCTAGGCCTTCGGGCGGCAAAAGGAAGAAGAAGCAAACACGGAAACCCAGTGGGCCTAATATATCTGGACCACGGAATGGGACAAGCAAGCCCAAGGGGCAAGTGCTTCCGTTGTAAGCAGTTTGGATACTGGGAGTTTTAATTGTCCTCTCAAGCAACAAGAAGTTGACTCTTCCTTAGTCACTGAAACATGCTCAGTGGTGTTATCCACCAGTAACTGGTGTGTGGATACGGGAACCACTAAACATGTCTGCACTTAAATGCAGGGGTTCCAGGAAACCCGGAGACTTAGAAAGGAAGAAGTAGTAACCTACAATGGGCAATAATGTTAAGGTAACAGCCGTTGCAGTGGGAGATGTTAAATGGTTTTAAACCGTAGGATCTTAGTTCTAATAAATTGTCTTTATGTGCCGGCATTTAGAAAGAAATTTCATTTCAGATTTCTAAATTGGTTTAGAATGGATATTCCGTTTCTTCTGATAGTTTCACACTTTTCAGAGTAGGAAACGGGGATATTATCTATTCTGGTACATTGATAGACAATTTAATACTAAATCCGTGTTCTTTCACGATGCAACAGACCGGAGCTAATAACACATTGTCGAACCCCAATAAGAGTAAAGATCCTTCTAGGATGAATCAAATGTACTTATGGAATCTTAGGCTAAATCATTTTAACTTGAGTACGATTCAAAGGATGAAAGCTGATGGACCACTCGGCTAGGTTGAAGGAAAGGACCTTCCAACCTTCGAATCATACTTGGAAATTTTAATTACCGAGCAACCCTTTACGGTTAAAGGGAAAAGATCCAAGAAAGTACTAGAGTTGATTAGCTCTGATATATGCAGACCTCTTTGAGGAGTAAGGCATACTTATCAGAAAATGGGATTAACTCCCGACAGACTACACCATTTATGCCTCGGCAAAATAATGTGTTGTAAAGAAGGAATAGGACTCTTATAGATATGGGAAAGTAGACAATGAGTTGTTCGGAGTTACCTAATTCGTTTTAGAAATGGCGACCGCCGTTTCGCTGTTTTTCGGGCAGCCAGCTCAGGTTCGCGCGGTTGTCCTTCGGGGAAATGGCTGGGCGTGAATCGGGACACGGGCTGGCACATGAACAGAGTAGCGCTTCCGGGAGGTCGACTGGGAGTATTCGGATGTTCGAGCGATCGAACGAACGCATCCCGGGTAGTCGATTTCCAACAGAGGATGTGGACATGACCATTCAACTTCACCATTAACACACCTTAATGTGTGATAATGATTCTACATCAATATCACCATTATGGGGGGGGGGGGTTACTTGGTGTTATTTCATGGTTTAATAGGTGAGAAAATGCTGATTTTCTCACCATAATATTCAGCTACGAAAATCACACAACATAGAGAGAAAAGAGTTCTTGGAGAACCACTTCTATCAATCAAGCAAGCAAGTTCATTTTCCGGGTTCGTGTGCAACACGTAGAGGCCGGGCCATTTGTGCGGCTTCAACATCCGGGCGATCCAAAGGCGTGACGAGGTCATACCAAAGGTGTACATTTCGAGGCTGATCCATTTGAGGTGGTTCAATCGACTCAACACCACCTCATCGACATCAACCAAAGTCAACGATCACCAAAAGTAAGTAATCGTTGAACCTTATATATATATATATATATATATATATATATATATATATATATATATATATATATATATATATATATATATATTGGATGTGTATATATATATGATTATATGTGTTCTTATACACATTAAGTGTGCACACACGGTATATCGATTGGATCGGTATACCGGTACATTCAATTGGTATCAGAACTTAGGGCTCGTGCACACTTTTGTGTTGGACACGAAGGTTATATTAACATAATTGGATTAATTGTTTAATTGTGATTATGTGATTAGATGTAAGGTCGGCCACCGTTAGTGGTCGGGTGAATGAATTCGTCGTTTTTTACGTTTCGATTGGCCGTAGTATTTGAGGGCTGCGTCCCTTGGAATCATTTGTAATAGATAGGTTTTTCTATTATATTTGTATTGTACTACTTGTAAGCGATGGACTTGGTCCATGGTTCGATGGAGGATCTCGGCTCTCCGGCGAAAATGAGAAGAAACGAAGCAAAACGAAGCAAACCGGGCTGCTGGAGCCAAACGGCGGTCGCCGTTTGAGCTCCGGCGGGCGCCGTTTTGTAAACGGCGACCGCCGAAAGGCCTTTTTCTTGGCAGATTATTACCGGACCTTTCGGCGGGCGCCGTTTTGGAAACGGCGACCGCTGATTGTGAAACGGCGGGCGCCGTTCGTGTTTTTATGGGTACAGAATAGGTTTGACCAAAATCGGAGGGCAAGGAACTAAAACGGAGGGCGAGGACCAGTCCAGAAGATGTTCAAGGCTTTTGTTATTACTTTAATTCTTTTCGTTTGAGAGTTGTGAGGTTCTAGGGGCATTTCGATTTCGTATTTATATGCTTTGCTAGATATAAGTTTTTTTATGTTATAAATGTTCAACTTACATATAAACAAACCTATGCATGCAAGTTCCCAAAATAATGAGTATAATGTCTTGTCCAAAACATCACACTCATAAAGCCCTCGATCATAAGTTGGTAGGTCCGCCTCAGCGGGGTACTACTTGTTATCTTGGGATAAGTGGGAGTAAGGGTTAGACCCTTACACGTGAGTTTGGTTTTCTCATCGATAGATCCACTGCAGGCGTGGCTATCGAGACATGAGATGAGAATGGGACTCTCATCGATCGAGAGTGACATTAGATGTCATTGACATGGAATGTCTACCTATCTTTGAGTTCTTAAGTGCGGACTCAGTCGGCTTAAGGATTCGCAAGATGAGGGTCTTGGGATCGTTTTGTTCTAATTTATTAAAATTTCAAAAACAAATGCCTAATTTGTCTTTCATTTGATGAATTATAAGGTTAGGATTATTTACACCTCGGGGAGTGATTTAATCCAAAACACTTAAGTTTATCAATGACACAAATTAGAGACTTTCGAGCCATTGGATGGCGTGAATCGATTGTCTGGTTGGCTCCCTCATTTTAATGAGAGATAGGGCTTCAATTGCATGATAAGATCGCTGGTTAGAAAACCTCGAGTTTTCACTTACGATTTATCACGTTTTTGTCATTAAAATAATTGGGAATGACGATATTGGATATCGAATGAACAAAATGGAACAAATAAAGTAGTTTTGCTAGACAACCTTATTTGTTTACCGCTTTGTGGATGTTTACTTACGTTATTTATCTTTCTTCTGTAGTATAATATGTCTGTCTCAACTCAATTCAAGTTCAGCTCTATCTTGGATAGAGAAAAGTTGAACAACACCAATTTCCTTGATTGGCAACGTAACTTGAGGATAGTCCTCAAATACGAAGAAAAGGAAAGTGTGTTGGACAAACCCCTTCCCGTGCTTCCCGCTGATGGGGGCACGGATGCCCAAAAGGCATCATATGCCCTTGCTAAGAAAGCCTCGAATGAGGTGACATGTGATGGAGTTATATTCTAAATGTCTAGTTTAGTGACAATATGGAACTCCTTATCTGTGTTTTACATTATCTATTAATCAAACTGTCGGCATTTAATCTATCATGTACTTGAATGCAATAGTCCTAGATATATACGTTGTAGACAGTATGGCGTGAGGAGACACGCGGAAGATCATACTGTCGGTTACTCGTATACTATCGAACAGAAGCTCACGACTTAGATGGACAGGGACAATCCATCGGTACGTCGTAGTGTGACTGGGTAATAGTTGGTCTTGACTATTATGTTACAATAGTACACTTGGTGTATTGAGCAGGACCACGGGAGGGCGTTCGATTTATACTAATCGACGTAATCGAACTAGACCTCAGAGATTACGGATATACGAATTCCTAATCCCTATATAATTATAGGTGCGTGTGTCCAATTCTCGGTTCTTTAATATGCCAATGAGTGAGACTAATTGACTAGTCGAGATACTCGGTAAATTGGGAATCGGAATTGTACACACGGCATGCTATAGATTATAGACAGGAAACCGTGTCCCGTTTATCAGGTTGATGACGTCCCCGAGATGAGCTCATAAAGTTTATCATGTAAACCCTGCAGGTGGATTTGTTCCACATGATAATAAGGATGAGTGGTACTAGTCTCGGATAATAAGAAACGAGTTAATTTAATTATTAGTAATTAAATAAATTCGTGGACGTTCGATATCTTAAACACGGGGAAAGTCGTGTATGTAATTTCGGCGGAAATATTATTGTTGAAATAATATTAAATTAATTTCGGGAATTCAATTATTATTTTTTAGTGGAGTGAATAATAATTAAAATTGAAATTGATTAATTAAGGAATTGCGTTTACGTATTCCAAGTTAATTAATATTTCAATTTAGCCCTTAATTAATTTAACCTTAGGTCCCTAGTAACTCTATATAAACCCCCCCTTGCCCTCTCCTAAAACCTACAGAACGCCGCAATAATTATTTCAGCAGAGAAAAATTATTTTGCTTAGCGCAAATAAAAGTTTTCTCTGTTAAAATAAAAGTTAACGCAAATAAATTATTTTCTCACCAGAGAATAATTCATACGGTGGTTTGAGAAAGGAGAGAAGCAGAAAAGGACGAACCCAGTAGATCGTTGCCCACACAACGTCTGGAGTCGGGAAGAGTCATACATTAGAAGCTCTAAGGTCTCAACAATCGACCGATAAGGTATGAGATCGAATCTCAATTCCGCAATTTCATTCGATCTAAATTCTCGTTGATCATACATGAACGTAGATCGGGTTCCGGGGTTGTGGGTTGTATTCCTCGACTACTGGGGGTTCTAGGACCTCCGGATCGGTAGTCGGATGAGGAAAAACGACCCTGAAACGAGCCCGGAACAGCAACGTCACGTTGCTGTTCGCGGAGAAACGGCGACCGCCGTTTCCAAACGGCGACCGCCGTTTTGGTGTTTTTCTGGCAGCCCGCTCGGTTCGCGCGGTTGTCCTTCGGGGCAATGGCTGGGCGTGAATCGGGGCACGGGCTGGGAAAGCGAACGAAGTAGCGACTTCGGATGTCGACTGGGATCGTTCGGATGTTCGAGCGATCGAACGAACGTATCCCGGGTAGTCGATTTCCAACAACATGTTTGATGTTGGCATCCATGGTACCCGAGTTGCAAAAACAATTCGAGTTCATGGAAGCCTATGACATCATAGAAGAGCTCAAGAGCATGTTCGGGGAACAGGCTAGGATTGAGCGCTTCGGTGTCACCCGGGCTATAGCAACAGCTAGGCTGGAAAAGGGTAAACCCGTGGGACCACATGTACAACAAATGATTGGATTATTTGCTTCAAGTGCTCGCCTCGGTTTTGCATATGATGACGAGTTGGCTACCGATTTCATTCTACATTCTCTTCATGATGGTTATGACGCCTTTAGGCTGAATTTCCACATGAATGGACTGAAGAAATCGCTTCATGAGCTCCATGGGATGCTTAAGGCTGCTGAGCCGGCGATTAAGAAGGACCCTAGGAGGGAAGTTCTTATGATTCGGGAAGGAGGTACCAAAAAGATCAAGGGGATTAAGAAACCGGAATTGAAAGGCAAAGGGAAAGGAAAGTTGTGGCAGCTCCTTCCAAAAGGTTCTTGAAAGCTTCTAAGGTTCCTGGGGAATCTGAATGTTTCTACTGCAAGAGTGTTGGACACTACAAGCGAGACTGCCCTAAGTTCAAGGAAGATGTGAAGAACGGTGTCGTTCCTTCATCTTCAGGTATTTATGTCATAGACATAAACTTTACAAATTCTTCTTCTTGGGTATTGGATACCGGATGCGGTGCTCACATTGTTTCACATGTGCAGGGACTGCAAAGAAGTAGAAGTTTGGTAAAGGGAGATTTCGATCTGCGGGTTGGAAATGGAGCGAGGGTCGCGCATTAGCCGTAGGATCTTATGATTTATGTTTGCCTTCGGGCCTTGTTTTAGTATTAAATAATGTTTATTTCGTACCAAGTATTACCAAGAACATCATTTCTATTTCAGTATTGGATATTGAAGGATTTTCCTTCACTATAATAAATGGTTTATTTACTATTTCAAAATGTGGAGTGTTCTATGGTTCGGCACGATTAGAACATGGTTTATATATACTTCAACTTGACAATCATATATATAACATTGGTACCAAAAAGGCCAAATCGAATGAATTCAATGAAACATAACTTTGGCATTGTCGATTAGGCCACGTCAACATTAAACGTGTAGAGAAACTTCTTAAAGAAGGTATTCTAAAATCTTTTGACTTGGATTCATTTGATACATGTGGAGGGTGTTTGATGGGCAAAATGACAAAGTCACCTTTTCTAGGAAAAGGAGAACGTGCAAATGATCTATTGGGTTTAATCCATACTGATGTATGTGGTCCAATGAGCTCACAAGCACGTGGAGGTTATTTCTACTTCATAACTTTTACCGATGACTTAAGTAGATATGGTTATGTCTATTTAATGAGGCATAAGTCGGAAGCCTTTGAAAAGTTCAAAGAATTCCAAAATGAAGTTGAGAATCAACTTGGTAAGAAGATAAAAGCCATTCGAACGGATCGAGGTGGTGAATATCTTAGCCAAGAATTCGATGATCATCTTATGAGTTGTGGTATTCTATATCAACTCACTCCACCTGGAACACCCCAGATGAATGGTGTTTCCGAAAGGAGGAATAGAACCTTATTGGATATGGTTCGATCGATGATGAGCCTTAGTGAAATACCAAAATCTTTTTGGGGACACGCACTTTCAACAGCGGCCTATACACTGAATAGGACACCGTCAAAAGCTGTTGATAAGACACCATACGAGGTATGGAAAGGGAAGGTCCCTAACTTGTCTTATATCAAGGTTTGGGGATGTGAAGCTTATGTGAAGAGAAATATCTCTACAAAGCTTGAACTCAAATCGGATAAATATTTCTTTGTTGGTTATCCAAAAGAAACAAGAGGGTACCACTTTTACAATCAATCCGAGAACAAAGTATTTGTTGCTCGAGATGGTGTATTTCTTGAAAAGGAATATCTTTCCAAGAAAGTAAGTGGGAGCTCAGTTAAATTGAACGAGGTTCAAGAAGATCAAACTGAGATGGACACTCAAGACCAAGTCGAGAGTACTCCAGTGGTTTTAGAAACCACACCTAACCCTCGAAGGTCAGGAAGGATTAGAACTCAACCTGACAGATACTTAGGTATTCTGACAAACGAGAACTATGGAGTCATGCTTTTAGAAAGCAATGAACCTTCGACCTATATCCAAGCTGTGACGAGTCCAGATTCCGAGAAATGGCAGGGTGCCATGAAATCCGAAATGGAATCAATGTCTAAAAATCAAGTTTGGAACTTGGTCGATTTGCGTAAAGGGGCTAGGCCCATTGGATGCAAATGGATTTACAAGATAAAAACAGACATGAATGGAAAACCTAGTGTTTTCAAAGCAAGGTTGGTGGCAAGAGGATATAAACAAATTCACGGGGTGGATTATGATGAAACCTTTTCACCAGTTGCTATGATTAAATCCATTCGGATTCTCTTAGCCATTGCTGCTCATTATGATTAGGAAATATGGCAAATGGACGTTAAAACCGCCTTCTTGAATGGGATTCTAGTAGAGGATGTGTTTATGACACAACCAGAGGGTTTTATCGATCCTAATCAGGCTGAGAGAGTATGCAAGCTTAATAGATCCATCTATGGATTAAAGCAAGCATCTCGGAGCTGGAATCTTCGGTTCGATGAATCCATACAAGAGTTTGGATTTCAAAAGAACATGGAAGACTCTTGTGTTTACAAGAAGGTCAGTGGGAGTTACGTTGTATTCATTGTGTTGTATGTCGATGACATACTCCTTATTGGAAACAATATTCCTATGCTTATTTCTGTTAAAGAATGGCTTGGAAGATGGTTTTCAATGAAGGATCTTGTAGAAGCACAGTACATATTGGGCATCAAGATCTGTCGGAACAGATCGCAAAGGATGCTTGGACTTAGTCAAGCAACCTATATTGATAAGGTGCTTGACAGGTTCAGAATGAAAGACGCCAAGAAGGGTCTCATTCCAATGACTCATGGTACATCTTTGAGCAAGAGGCAGTGCCCTTCGGGACCTGATGAGCAAATGAGGATGGCAAATATTCCTCATGCTTCGGCAATAGGGTCTATTATGTATGCCATGATATGTACACGACCGGATGTATTGTATGCTTTGAGCATGACGAGTCGGTTTCAAGGAAACCCAGGTGAGGCGCATTGGACTGCGGCCAAGAATATTCTTAAGTACCTTAGAAGGACAAAAGAGTATTTTCTTGTCTTTGGAGGACAAAAAGAGTTGGTTGTGACAGGATATACGGATGCAAGCTTCCAAACAGACAAAGATGATTTCCGGTCTCAGTCCGGTTTTGTCTTTTGTCTGAATGGAGGTGCGGTGAGCTGGAAGAGTTCCAAGCAACCCACCGTAGCTGATTCTACTACAGAGGTTGAGTACATTGCTACATCAGAAGCAGCAAAGGAGGCCGTTTGGATGAGAAAGTTCTTAGATGAGCTCGGTGTCGTACCTAGTTCGGCCCATCCGATAGCTCTCTATTGTGATAATAGTGGAGCTATCGTGCAAGCCAAGGAGCCTAGGGAGCACCACAAATCCAAACATGTGCTCAGGAAGTTCCACATTCTCAGGGAGATAGTTAGTCGTGGAGACATCGAGATAAATAAAGTTGCAACTGATGATAATGTTGCAGACCCGTTAACTAAACCACTCCAGCAGTCAAAACATGATGCTCATACGACTGCAATAGGGATACGATATCTTAGAGATGGATTGTGATTCCTATTATTGTATTGTCTACTTTTGGAGTTTATGTAAACATTCACGTATCTTTTATGATATAATTTCTTCATATAATTGTGGTTTAAATTGTATGAATTGTCCAAATGATTAAATTATATTAATTGGGTTATGAGGTCGACTTACCACATAATGAAGTCCCAATTGTTGAACTAATATAATTAAATCATAAATTGTTCCTAGTTCGTATCATCGAGTATGGACAAACTGACGATACAAAGAACTAGATTGTAATGTGTACTATAGCGCCGCTTCATGGGCTAGTGATGTGGGACATCAAGTACAATTACATAGATATTAGCTGGGAGCTAATGATCGAACATACCCGACTAGAATAGTATTTAAGATTTCGAGTCATAATACTATTTCATTGACTGTCGAGCAATTTCCTCTGACCTGAGTAGTCCATAGTAATTACATTGTGAAATGGTATACTTTGATACAAGTAAACGCCTTTCGTAAAAGGAGGTTATAAAACTTGTTATTGGGTATATCAGGAAGCAAGTGGGAGAGCTTGGATTGACAAGATGGGATTGTCCTCCATTTTATAATGGGATACATGTCTTACCGGCCACTTGGAGAGTCGAGACTGTGGAAAATACGTGGCCACGTCCAGATTCGTATCATAGTGATAAATCTGGTTTTACAGTCTGTCTCACATTCCAAGAAAGGTTTGAACCGATTGAGGATGACTCGAGTCTTGCCTCAAGTTCAAATTTAGACATAAAGTGACAACAGGAAGTTGGCAGCACACTGGCTCTGAAGGCCAAGTGGGAGATTGTTAGGATGTGTCCTTCGTTCCTACGTGTGCAATCGATAAAGTCATAAGGTCGTCTATGGATGTTTAAATAATTATTAGATAATATTTATTGCTGGGAGCAATATAATATTGATCGATAATTACACCTACAGGGTCACACACGAGCCGAAAATACGAGCTATAAGTGTTTGCTAAAATGAGTCGATTTGGAATCGACATATATATAAACTAGGTTAATATTCGATGTGATTTACGTACATGCATGGCTTGCATGGAATGCATGTCACATGGTGTGACATGGCATGACATGCAAGCGAATGGGACCACATCCAATGCAATGTGGCATGAGGATGTGGACATGACCATTCAACTTCACCATTAACACACCTTAATGTGTGATAATGATTCTACATCAATATCACCATTATCGGGGGGGGTTACTTGGTGTTATTTCATGGTTTAATAGGTGAGAAAATGCTGATTATCTCACCACAATATTCAGCTACGAAAATCACACAACATAGAGAGAAAAGAGTTCTTGGAGAACCACTTCTATCAATCAAGCAAGCAAGTTCATTTTCCGGGTTCGTGTGCAACACGTAGAGGCCGGGCCATTTGTGCGGCTTCAACATCCGGGCGATCCAAAGGCGTGACGAGGTCATACCAAAGGTGTACATTTCGAGGCTGATCCATTTGAGGTGGTTCAATCGACTCAACACCACCTCATCGACATCAACCAAAGTCAACGATCACCAAAAGTAAGTAATCGTTGAACCTTATATATATATATTGGATGTGTATATATATATGATTATATGTGTTCTTATACACATTAAGTGTGCACTAAGATCATGGCATAGTAGATCTATTGCTTTACACGCTTCCGCACACACGGTATATCGATTGGATCGGTATACCGGTACCTTCATATTGAGTATTCTAGTGAAATATCTGCAGCGGCAAGAGTGGACGTAGCCTATTTGGGTGAACCACTATAATTCTTGTGTTCTTTTATTCTCGTTTATTTTTTGTTCGTGTTTCGTATTCGTTTCTTGCAGCGACGGAATTGGGCGCAAATCCTAACAACTGGTATCAGAGCTTTGGTGGAAAAGCTGGGCAATCGAAGAAACGATGGGCGATTTGACGAACCTTGGAATTAAGAGATTTGATGGCCTGGATTTTGCATCCTGGAGGATGGAAATCGAGAAGTACCTGGGCGAGAAGATTGATCCGATTGACGTTGTCGGAGAACGTTGCCAAGAAGGTGATGAAGGAGAAGACAACAGCAGGGATGATGAAAATTCTGTCCGACTGTACGAGAAGCCATCGGTGACGAACAAAGTGGCCTTGTTGCAGAGGTTGTTCCATTTGAAGATGGAAGACGATGGTGTGGTTGCGACTCATGTGAACGAGTTCGACTCGATTGTCAAAGAAGTTGCTTCGTTTGAGATCGAGGTTGATGATGAAGTTCTGGCCCTAACCTTATTGGCATCGCTACCGACTAGCTGGGAACCAATAAGAGAGGTGTTGGGTGATTCCATGGGAGATGGGAAGTTGAAGTTTGAAGATGTGAGGGACCGCGTCCTTGCCAAGGGAGTTCGGAGGAGGGATTCCGGGGAAGCATCTAGTTCAACTACGTAGGCCATGTCTATGAGCCGATGTGAGCATCGCTATGGGGATTCTAAACGCAGCGGAAGGGTGAGATCGAGCAACCGAAAGAAGAAGCAATTCAAGTGCTGGAATTGCAGAAAAATCGGTCACTTAAAGAGGCATTGTGGAGAGCTTTCGGGGATCGGAGGCGGGACAAATGCGGTGACGGAAAAAGACAAGAGTGAAGATGTCTTGCTAACATCTTTTGAGCCTCTATGAGACTCTTGGGTGCTTGACTCGGGAGCATCGTTTCACACAACGACGAGACGTGAAGGCATGGAGGATTTCATTGCCGGAGATCACGGTAAGGTTCATCTCGGGGATGGAAAAGCCTTGGGCGTCGTGGGTGTTGGTAACGTGAGATTGAAGACGTCGTTTGGGCAGACGTTGAAGCTGTCGAATGTAAGGTGTGTGCCGAAGCTGTGGGGGAATTTGATCTCGATTAGTCAGCTTGAGAGGGGCGGACACAAAGTTACGTTCGAAAATGGGTCTTGGAAGGTGTCAAAGGGTGCGATGGTTATTGCTCGTGGTCAAAGGACGGGCACCCTTTACACTACGACTTGTGGTCGTGATATTGGTGTGGCCGACGACACCAATGATCCTGGGCATTGTGGGCTGGGTCATATGAGCGAAAGAAGGTTGCAACCAAAAGTGAGTTCGGAGGAACCTCATATGGATCAGAGTCCGTGTCTCGAGAAGCAGAGAAGAGTACGATTCTCAGTAGCCGAGAGAGAATCGGAAGATGGAGAGCTGAGATATGATTAGGGAGATGTTTCGGTAGATGTGGCCCATGTAGACCAACCGGAGGAGGTCTCGATGTTCAATCATATGCTTTCAAAGCGAGATGACGTAGCAATGTTGGCTGAAAAATCGAGCAATAGGACAATGAGAAACGAGATGAGCTCGTTATTGTCAAGGTGTGACTCGTTCGTAAGAGACGAGGTAATGCATTCGGGTAAGTCTTCTTGTGACTCTGCTGAAAAAGGACTTATGAAAATTTCGAATAGCATTGTTGAGGAGTCCGACATTTCTCATGCGGTGGGAGTTGTTAGACGATTTGAGTGCAGCTCTGGGGATCGTTTTGGAGAGAGTCCGGTGATGAGGATTCTGAAAACGGAGAGGAGTATGCAAGGGAATCGTGAGGCTAGCAATGAGAATGTTGGAGGATTTCGAAAAAGGTTGTCGGGGATAGACGACGGGCATGCGAATGCTGACGTTGTCCATACAGTGGGAGTTAGCCGTTTCACAAGCAATTCGGGGAGGCGACGTTTGGTAGCTTTGAGAAGCTTGGTTTCAATGTTGCGGTTTCGGAGGTCCGAAAGGGAGTTGTGAGGTGATGAGAAGGTTAACGGGGATGGCAATGTGAAGAAGTCCTGGAAGAACCTGAGAAGTCGTGATGCGTCGAAGTTGGTGAAAACTTCGACTGGACGATGTTGGTAAGGACCGGGGATGCCGCTGCGGTGGGAGGTGATTGAATTTGCCTCCAAGTGGGAGATTGTTGGGATGTGGAGTCAAATTAGGAGAATAATTAATGGGGTAATTAATTATTGAGGAAGATTCTAGATGTGATCTTGTGTCCTTTTATGATTTGGACTCCTACCTATTTTATGATTAGGGTTTAGGTTTCTACCCTTATAAATAGAGATCCCCATCCATGTATTTTACTATCCCCACCATCGTGAGAAATACTAGAGTCATAGAATAGTCGAGAGCGTGAGAATACTAAGATACGTGTGTGCGTTTGTAAACTCACCGGAGTCGATTATTGAGTATTCTAGTGAAATATCTGCAGCGGCAAGAGTGGACGTAGCCTATTTGGGTGAACCACTATAATTCTTGTGTTCTTTTATTCTCGTTTATTTTTTGTTTGTGTTCCGTATTCGTTTCTTACAGCGACGGAATTGGGCGCAAATCCTAACAATTTATCCCTGAAGGATATCTTTTGAAAATCGAGAACAAATGTATTTTATTATGGTGTATCTAATATTATTGAAAGTTCCAGAAGAGCTAGTAATTATATTTTATGGATATATTTTAGCAAATCGAGATATCCTTTGGATTGTATATTATATGTATGGATTACATTTGTATTAACTTATTTTGAATTGGACGAAACAAAAATCGACATACTGAATTAATTTTTGAGACATTGGTTCTCAATTCGAATTTAGTCGATTATTTTCTTAATGTTTGACGTGTTATTCCTGAAGAATGCACGATTGATTTATGTGTATGATTCTCGAAGAATGATACACAATACAAAATATTCTTAAAGAATATTTTAGCAAAGTATATATTGCTTAAAGAGCAATGTAATATCATTAAGAGATTATTAAATTTGATAAATATTCTTGAAGAATATTTGATTTGATCATTCTTCAATAAAGTTTGAACGACACACGTATTTTGATCTCTGAAGGATCATTGATAAAGATAATGTATCCCCGAAGGATCATTGCTAAAGATACTATTATGCAAATGATGACATATTAAGAGTGTGCTCCGGAAGAGTTTTACTAATTATCCCCACGAGTACTACAAATGTACTTAAAAATGAAAATGATGCATATTATGATTATTATTAAGTGCGTAAAAATGAATTAAGTATTTCCCATTTGCGAATTAATTTTACATATGCAACTTATATTCATATCACCACTAAAGTGTATGAACGTGCATAATAGAAAATAAGGTATATTTAATATCCTGAGTCCGCGATCCAGAAGATCGGTTTATAGCAATTACGCTGATTTGCATATTTAACAAAGATCATTTCCCGACATTAGGGGGAGATAAGAATATTAAGATATAAATGCCGAGAAATTTCATTGAATCAAAACGATCTTCAATTCTAGATCCACGCACCAATCAATTGAACCCGAAGTTCATGAAAATAAGTGATTTGCAATATTCCGCAAGTAATCTGTCAAATTCATTTACATATATATATTAATGAAGGTTTGACAAAATCACATATATTTGTGATAAAATGAACTATAAGAGTTCAAATACCAAAGAGATCAACTCAAATGTTGATTCTAATATACGTCTGAAGCGTAGTAGATCGATCTCAAGATATAAAATAAATCTGCGGTAATAAAATTTAGTCACCTTCAAAATCTCCTGAAGAGAGTTAGGTGAAAATCCCATTGAAAAAGCATGTGCACATGATAATAGAAAATCGTGGGATTGCGGAACAACCAAATTAAATATTTTGGGAAATGATTAAAGATTTGGTTGATATATTGAATTGTCATCAACATGGAAAAATAAAAAGTCGTCAACGACATATTTTCCTCAAGATTTGCTTTAGAAAAACTGGATCCAAAACTTAAATCAATAATAAGGTGTCGGCAGCACTAAGAAACGAGCAATTGAGGCTGAGCATGACTCGCTAAATAAAAGAGATATTTTGACTCTATAATACACATCTCAAAATATTATTCCAGAAGGATATATGTGGGTGTTCGTACGAAAAACGAGTAATGATGTGGTGAGATATAAAAGCGAGATTAGTTGTTCAAGAGTTTTTCGCAAAAACTCGATGTTAATCAAATATTTTGAAAGATGATATTAAGTTCCGCTACCTAATATTTCTGGAAGCAACAACGATAGATATAGATATGCATGGAATTTATGATCTAACCATGTAAAAGTCATTAGAAAGTTAGATACATGAAAATCCTGGATGGATGGATTTTAAAATTTCTTGATATAAAAGGAAATGAAAATCAGAACTTGTAAAATATCATATTACATATGTCATTATGGACAAAAATGATATTGAATATAAGGCCCCGAAGACCAGTGATTGCACTCTTTTTCCCTCTACTAAGTTTTTCCCACAGAGTTTTCTTAGTTAAAGGTTTTTAACGAGACAATCACCACAATATAAAGGTGAATGTCATGTACTCTTTTCCTCGAGTATTTTTTCCTACAGGGTTTTATAATGAGGTTTTTAATGAGACATGTACATCACTCGATAATAATTAATGAGAACATCAGAATGTTCCATATGAGTTTGTTTTCGAGATAAACTGATATATTGAACCTAAAGTTCAAATGATTGTTAATTGAAGTTCACATTATTGTTCATTTGACAAGAAATGTATACTTAACACTAGACGCATCTAAAATACTCCAGAAGAGTTACCGGAAGGTTATAATAATTGCGAATGCTCTAGTCAATATAGATGTCTTGTAAAGGCATGTCCCTGAAGGACGAAAAATATACAATAATACAAATGAATGTGAAACTCAACAATTCGAAGGTTGGGTCCTGAAGACCAAAATTTATATTTGAATAACTAAGTTTTTCCTATATGGTTTTATTAGTTACAGATTTTAATGAGACTATTGATCACCAATAACTACTTTCAAGAAGTCAAAGATCTACAGTGATTACAATCAGGGGAGCAGACTGTACTCTTTTTTCTTCGTCGAGGTTTCATCCAACTGGGTTTTCCTGGCAAAGTTTTAATGAGACAACATTCTTGTAAATAGTCATTAAAAGGAGAGTGTTATAAATATTGTAATTAGTGAATGACTAATTTGCCATTTCTTGGTAAACAAGACATAAACCTTATTTTATATCTTATATAAAAAGGTATACGAATGAAATAACAGTTTATTCTCCTCTCATATCCTCTTTGTTGTGTAATTTATTCTATTTCAATTCCTTTTTGAGTTTATAACATATTCCATATTAAAAAAAAAAATCTTTTGTTTTCCTTTTTGTAATTTGGATATATTCTAGTAATTGTGCAATTAATAAAAATGTCAGTAATTGAAATAAAAAATTATAATAAAAAAACCGCTATAAAATAGAGCTTATCCGCACTCCTCCCATATCTCAAAATCACAATCCCCAAATTACAAAACATGGCCGCTCTGATCCCCTTCTCTGTTCTCGCGATTTTGCTCTCATTCCAACTCTCCGCGGCGGTGCAGGCGCCGGCACCGGCACATAAACGCGGAGCAATTGTCGGCGACTGGCGGCCAATCAAGAACCTGGCCAACCCGACGGTGGTGAGGGTGGCGAAATACGCGGTGACGATGTACAACGGGAGGGTGAACAGCCGGTTGGGTTATGAATTGGTGCGCGTGATTAAAGGAGAGATTCAGGTGGTCGCCGGACTGAATTACAGGTTGGTGATCGAAGCCCGTGGCGTCGACAAGACTGTGCCGCCCATTCCCGGCCATTTGGAGGCTGTTGTTTACGCGGGACTCGGCGGGAAAGCGTTGAAACTCATATCTCTCAAGACAATAAGAACTCCTAATTACTAGAATTAATGGGTTTTTTTTTTTTTGTCGTAAGAGTAACCGTGCCTGAATTTTGCTTGATTTTCATTAATAAATCGGTGCTGATAATAAAATTACTTTTTACCTATACATTCTCTTTTGTTATTTTAATATTTTACTTAAGCAGGTTGTATTATTGAAACGATCGCGAAATAATTAATAATATAAATGATTATATATTATTAATATTACAAAAATGTGAATACAATTTTCAATATTATACATTAAATGAATTGAGAGTTATACTAATGAGATTAATTTCTTATTTAATGAATTGAGAGTTTCTTATCGTACATGTCAAGATGAGACTCTATATCTTACACCCAAGGAGCAAGATGCATCTTAGTCCAGGCCCAACATATATATATATTTTTTTATCCAGCCCAATTACATTATTGGCATTGCTTACGTCACAATCCAATACCTCTTCTCTCTTGCGGTGTTTACAGAATTCTCTCCCAACAAAACCTCCGTCGTCAACAATCTTCTCCGTCACCGCGTGCGACCGTCAAATCGAAGCTCCTTCTTCCTCCCGCCTCCAAGCTTCCGCACCGAATCGCAGCCGTTGAAATTGAAAGACTACTCGGAAGAATTTGATCGATCGAAATTCGATTATACAAAACCTAGGTAATTGTCTTAATTTGGTGAATTTGGTAAAAAATAAATTTCTAAAACCCTAGTATATTCTATGTGCAAAAGTTGATCCATCAATTTAGAGAAATATTTGGGAGAAATATTGATTTTTATCTTTCAATATGCTTCTCACTGATACATTTCTTCATTTCCCCTTCTACCTTTTCATAGCAAGATTTTACACGCATGCATATATTTGTGGTTACTTTCTAATTATGTGATTTGTGTTTCTAGCATGATGCGCATTCCATACCTTTTTTTCTCTCATTATGACTATTTAATCCCAAAATCAATTATACTTCCAATATGAATAGTCACTGGTTTTGATATTCTAATTTATGTTTTGAAATAATTTCCTCCATGTAGTTTGTTCTTTAAGATAGCATGTAAGAAAGTTACAGTACTAATTTGTATTTGAGGTGTGTTATCCTCGACGCTGTCTGCCATTTGTCAAACCTTAGTGTTCTAACACTTTTATCCTCCTTCTTGAAACAGCTAATTAAGAGTAGGAGTCTAGCCACTCAGAACAACAGCTAATTTGTATCTTATCTATACATGGCACTTTGAGACCTTGTTGAAGAATTCGACCTTTTTTATAAGGTATATTATTAAAATCTTTTGTCTTGATTCACGGCTAGCGGTTATTTAACTTACTTTTGTGTGATGCAAACCTCATTGTTTGTTATAGTTAGTTATTCTTCCTTCTGCGGCTTGCTTACGTGATGGTTCTAGTTTCGAGATTTCACTTGCAGGGCTGAGAATGACGTGAAGTATTTTGATTGCTTGGTCGGTTCAGAATTGTCAATGCAGGTTATGATATAATTTCTATTGGGGTATTATTATGATTGCTTGAAGAGAGATTTCTACTCGGTCGATTTTTTTAAAACTACTATATCAATGACCGAAAGATAGTGTATACTATTACTAATCGATGTGAAAACGTTTTTTGTAGACCATTTCTTTGTCTAGGAAATATTATACAAACAAAATACAAAGATCTTACTTCAATCCAATTTGTTTGGGATTTCACTATACTATATCACATTGTGGACCTATTGAGATAATTGTACTTCATTTTTCTTAGTTATAAATGGATACATCCAAAGAAAATCAGTAAGCTCATTAACAACAAAATGTAAGTTCCTGAAGAACAAAAATATTAAAGTGGTTTTATCATATTTTATACGAAGTACTTCATATCTAAAGAATATGCAGAGAGAAAGTATTACTGAATTTATCTTATACTTCATTTTTATATTGCATCCTCTTTCATATTAAATAGAGTTCATCCTTCATTTTAAACAATTATTATTAGTTTTTTCAGATATAAACTAAATTTCTTACAAAAAACACCATCAAGGAGAGTGTTTCTCCGCCAAACAAGGTAAAATTTTGAACTTTCTCATACTTCATATTCATAGTATGTCATCTTTCAATAAAAGACAGTTCATACTTCATTATTCTTCATTGTATACGAGGTCGTTCGGCGGCGTGGAAAGTGCACAAGGAAAGGATTGTTTGTGACTGAATGTTATCCCTGTCGTCCTTGACCTTTGTGCCTCCCCCGGATGAAGGATGCGATTCGCCTCCAGACGAATTCCTGTTGGCACCTCCTCCACATCTACGAAGCCGTTGGCATTCGAAGGAGACGAGAGCGTTTGGTGTTGTCTTGTTTTTTGTGTTATTCTTTTATTATAAATGATGACGTCTGCTTCAATATTTCAAAATCTTGTTTTTTGCTTTAAAATCAGACATTCAATTCATTTACTATAATTAAGTATTATTATCCTCAACTCTATAACAAAAATATAAAAATACTTATTTCTCAGAACACCGTTCTTCATTTTTATTAACTTCATTCTTATTTTTACTTAATATCATCCTTCATACTTCATATAGATAACATTTCATTTTTCATTAAAACATAGTTTATACTTCATATTATTAAAAGACAAATTATACTTCAATGACTGAACTTATTTCATACGTTCATACTTCATATTATTAAAAGACAGATCATGCTTCAATATTGTAAAAAAATTTACATCATTTAGGTAATAATAAAATATTTAGTTAAATATTTATATCAGAAAATCGTCAAAATTTTGTTCTCGTAAACTCCACTTGGCAGTGCAGGCACACAATTAATCAAATCAGCCTCTGAAGAAGCACACGAGATATCTAGATGTAGTTTCGTTTCTAATATTAAAAAATATATACTATTAAAGAGTCAATATATGAATATTAAGGATCATAAATATGAATATGAAGGATCATACTTTTTAAAATGAAGTTCCACAAATGAAGATCTGTCACAAAAATTAATTTCCAAATCTACTATCAAATACAATATCCAAAACTAATATATGGAAAAATTCGGCAGCAAACGACTGCACTACAATTCAAGCTCAAATTCAAGAGAGTTACTCGTAAGCTCGGGTCCAGTGCATACATCAAACACTTCCCGACATAAATTACCTAATACAATCTCACAATGGCACAACCAACGAATTAGTGTAATACTACAATAATCATAAATAGCCAAAAAAGAACTATTGTGAAAAAAATAATCTAACCCGTAATTTGGGAAATAAGGAATTGAATCAAGCGCCACCATGCAGCCAAAAGTAACAAAAATTGGTCTCCATATTGCAAGATGAGTAACATACCAGACATTTAATATCCATAGTCAAATGCATATTGACTATGATAATAACAACAATTGTCCACAAGCTGCCCATACTCCTATTGTCTACAAGTTGAACATACTCCATATGTCAATGGTGCTCTCCCTGTAGGTGAACAAGGGTACATATAATAGAACAAGGCTCTGTCATAATGTGTCAACCATTGTAATCCAAAAGAATGACACGTTGTAACTCTCCTGTCGATAGTAAGCCACATAAAGATTTGCGTACTCAAGTAGTGTCTTGTGACTTAAGTCCTTGTCCAGAATACCAACAACAAAAATAGGTATTGTAGTATATATAACAGAATAAAAAAAACATTGCTCAAGTCTGTCAACGCAGAAGTAGTATAAAATGTTGTACACAATATATACTTGCGTGGAAAGAAAACAAAAGTAGGTAAACAAACACAAACATATATAAATAAACAAGATATATAGCCCTCCTAAACAATACTACATGATGCATAATCAGTGATCGGCTAAGCCATTTCACTATTAATATCTTGCAAGAAAATTAAATAATATCAAACATAATGACCAAAGACAAATTAAATAATATTAACTAAAATGAAGGTTGACGGATTACAAAATAAAGGTTAACAGCGTATAAAATGAAGTTCAGCATCAATACGAGAATAACTTGAAATTTGAGAATTTAGGATTTCATCATCAAGATCAGCAACGTGATTCAACTGATTCAACTCAATAGCATCTAAAAAACACAAACTCATAAAAAAACGAAAATCAAAAATATTAAAATTTTGAGTGAATCGAAATAGATACATTCGACCAGAATAGATGACAGATCTAATAAATCGTCCATGGTCAATGCGATGGAGAGATGACGGAAAGGGAACAACCTCGGATTGAAGAGACGGAGCTGAACATCGACGGTCAATGCGATCAATCGTGCAATTGAAGAGATAGATCTGAACGGCGGTGAACGGAGACGATGAACGGCGATGAACGGAGACGATGAATGGCAGCGGTGGATGGAACCTGGACGGCGACGCTGACGATGGAACAGAGAGAAAACAGAAAAGGGGGAAAATCGTGAATCGCACAGAAGATAGAAAAAAGAGAAAAAGTGAAAAAAAAAGAAAAAAAAAAAAAAAACCTAATTAAATTTGACCGACCTATATAATGTTGATTGGGTGTAAGATCCTCATCTTACACAAGGGAGCAAGATATAAATTGTCTGTCAAGATGGTAGTGATCGACATCGTTGACCATATTTGTTTATTATGGGTCGATTAATATGGTTCTTTTTACTATGTAATAGTTGTAATTTATTAGTAATATGTTTAAATAATCTTATTAATTTATATTTTATAAAAATATATATAAACATTACAATTATAGAAAACAAAATTACATAAAAACAAATTATAAAAAATCTTCATGTAATATACTAGAATTTAATTTTATCCTATATTTAACCCGGGTAGCTTAGATTTGGAATTAATTGTTTTGGGCGTGAATACTAATAGCAAAACAAAAACAAATAACCCCAAATAACTCCTATAAAAGACAGCTAAATTATCAAAAGTCACATTAATCCTGATAGCCCAAAAACATGACCTCTTGTAAAGCTCCGGTCCGTTGCGGGGTCGAAGCCCGACTCTAATGGGTCAACTCGGTTACCAATGACTGCCGTCTGGATTGATATTTTGGCCTCACTGTACTAACACTTGTTTTTACCAGCGCACTTTGTGCTCACTCGTGCGCACCCGGGAGACTTTCCAGCGGGTCACCCATCCTAGAATTACTCTAGAGTCAGCACGCTTAACTTTGGAGTTCTTATAGGAGGATGCCCAAAAAAGAAGATGGATCTGTTAATATGAGTAGCATATTCAATTCCTTTAAGCCTATGAATTCTCTTCTCCATTCTCGCGATTTTGCTCTCATTCCAACTCTCTTCGTCAGCCTCGACGTTTGGCGGATGGAAGCCAATCAAGGACCTGGGCGACCCGAGCGTGGTTAGGATTGCGGAGTTCGCGGTGACAACGTACAACCGGAAGGAGGCCAGCGGGTTGAAATTGGTTCGCGTGATTAAAGGAGATACTCAGGTGGTGCCCGGCCTGAATTACATGCTTGTCATCCATGCTCATAACGGGGGCTATGGAAGGCCGACGACTACATGAGGGGGAAGGTCGACGTTAGTTATTCGGCCAGGCTCAGAAATATCCAGGCGGTTGTTTATGCGAATCCCGCCGAGAAAGTGTTGAAACTTGTTTCCTTCGACCGATTACTTGATCAGGATTAAACTTCTAATTTATTAATTAATGCATTTTTGATGTAAGAGGTACCGTGCCTGTTTTTTGCTTGATTTTCATTACGAAATCGGTGCATAGTTTATTTTTCAGCTCACTTGCGTCAATCTTCAAAGAAGATGGCGCGTTTGCGCCAGGACATGTCGGTCGACACCAAGTGATTTTCAGCAGCGGGATCTAGGAATTTATTCCTAATTTGATCGGAATTTGTTATCAACTATTCTTGTACTCTTTTGGACGAGACTTATTATTTTCATACAATAATTTGGACCTCCTCTATATAAATAGAGTTGCTCCGTGAACACAGACAACACGAAAACACCGAGCAAGAGAAATCTAATTTATTGTGTGAGATATATAGGATTTTGAGCTTATATCAATCATTTTGTAATGGTGAGCTATATTATAGTGAAAGTTCTCGTGTTCTTCTCGTGGTTTTTTCCTAATTGAGTTTATACTTAATTTCCTTGTCTTCTTTTATTTGTTTATTTCTTTTTCGATTTTTGTTATTATCATACTATATATCGTAGAATCTATAATAATAAGAATCTCCAAAAAATAAAATAAATATTTTTACATTTTTACTATAAATTAAAATTTACCTATAATTTTATTCACTTATTTTTTCATCGTTATTTATAATTACTTTATTTTTTAACTTAAAAATAAATTTATATTCTTACTTTAAAATACATTTATATCTTTTATTATTTAATCAAAAAATTCAAATGCAATATCATTTTTCTTAACTCTATGTCCAGAAAAGCGATAATATATATACCAAAAGGAAGGAGTATTAAAAAATGTTATTGTCATTTTTAAAGTTTTTTTGTTCACGCTAACTAAAGAATAATGTATTGAGAAGTTATCAAAAATATTATTCCTCAATCCATGTGAATTAAAAATTGTATTTTAAAGTAAAAATGTAAAATAATTTTTTTTAAAAGTCTATAATTGGTTAGATTGAAACTCCTCCACACTCGATCCTGTAAGATGTAAATCGAGTATGTTAGAACATCAAACATTTGTGGGAGAGGTCTCACTCCAAAACAAACTCCATAACCACTCACATAACAAATGACCTTACAAGTTACAACCCAGTTGTGCCTTGGAACTTATATGTACGTAGTACTCCCTCTTGCCAAGAATAAATGTTATACTTTTCTGGACACAAAGTTTAAAAAAATTATTAATTTTTTATTTTTTAATTAAAAAGTAAATTGTAATAATGTATTTTTAAAGTGAAATGTAAAGTATGTGTGAGTAAAATTTAAAAAGTAGGTTGATAAAGTAAAATAAAATATTATTTTAAAATAATAAAGTAAGAAAAATTATTTCTTTTTTGGGTGTCAACTATTGTTGGACACCCAAATATAAAAGTATGTCAACTAATTTTGTGTCGTCAAAAAAATATTTGTCACGAAAATTGTAATTTTTTATCCTTCCGTAGTTTTTCTCAATTGTGTTTGCACTTAAATTCTTTGTCTTATTTTATTTGTTCAATTCATTTTTGTTATTATCATACTATACATCGTCGAATCTAAAATAATAAGAATCTCCAAAATATAAAATAAATATTTTTACTTTTTCACTAGAAAATAAAATTTATCTATAATTTTATTCACTTATTTTTTCAACGTTATTAACAATTAATTTAATTTTTAACTTAAAAATAAATTTATATTCTTCATGTTTTGGTTAACTTAAAAATGCATTTATATCTTTCATTTTTTTGGTCCAAAAATTCAAATGTAGTATCATTTTTCTTACCGTGAATTAAAAATTGTATTTTAAAGTACAAAGGTAAAATATTTTGTTAAAGAGAGTCTATAATTGGTTAGATTGAAACTCTTCACCCTCTCGATCCTATAAGATGTAAATTGAGTCATGTGTCCGAACAGTAGACACTTGTGGGAGATGTCTCACTCCAAAGCAAACTTCATAACCACTCACATAACCACTGGTCTTACCACTCGCTTGTGCCTTTGGAACTTTTATGTAGTACTTCCTCCGACCAAGAATAAATGGGAAATAGTTGTGAGTAAAATTTAAAATGTAGGTAGGTAAAAAGTATTATTTTAAAATAAAAAAATTAGAATAATTTTTTTTTTGGGAGTGTGTCACGATTATATCAATTTGATATGTTGTTACATTTTTATTATGACAAAAAAAAAAGATCACAATTCACAATAATAGTGTGGCTGGGTTTAATTTTATGTCTCTCAACTCGTAGTCTCATCTTTTTGAGATCGATCGATAAGACTATAAAATAAAGATGCAATAAACCGTGCCGGAATTGTTAATGCTAAATAAAAATTCAAATATCATATCATATATTCGTATATATGCATACATCAGGCATGTTCTAAGAATCCATACAATACATATATATACATCACAGTACTAGAACTAACGTCTTTCGTAAACTAACTGATGATCTTGAGGACACGCTCGAAGGTCACAACGGAGCACGGCAGTGATAAGGGCCCACAACGACCGTTGATCATCATGTCATCATCCTGTAGGTATTGGTCGAGCATGGCAACGAAGATCGGGGACTTCATGGCGGCCATTGGAACCTCGTACAGCATCTTTGGGTCGTCGTCTTCTCCCACGTATATGGGTACGTATCCCTTCCGACCGTGTCAAAGTTGGGCCAGTAACACCTTAAAAGGCCTTGTTAAGGTATTAAGGTTGTCCAACTTATATTTGAGCTTTAGGATCGATATCCAACCGATGTGGGATACTTAACACGCCCCCTCACGAGTAGGCTTGGTTTTGTCGGCTCTACTCGTGGACATAGTGCCATATTTGGGCAAGCCGGAAATTTCATCGGCTGGGGCACCCATCATCGTGTTGGGCCTGCTCTGATACCATGTCAAAGTTGGGCCAGTAACACCTTAAAAGGCCTTGTTAAGGTATTAAGGTTGTCCAACTTATATTTGAGCTTTAGGATCGATATCCAACCGATGTGGGATACTTAACAGACCGCTTGGCTTCTTCTCGACTTTTTCGATCTCCAAGTTTTCGTATGTTCCGCTGATTTTGGCTTTCTTGAAACTCAACGCCTTCTTCAACACGCGTTGGAGTTTGTGCGAAAGGATGGCCATTGTGATCGACGAATCAAACAAACACAAACACGATAAAATAAAATCTGGCTTAGGGTTTGCACATATATTGTTGATGATTATTTAGAAATTAGAGTAGCAATACGAAGTGAAGCACCAACATATATAGAGAGAGGGCTAGGACAACTTAATTTGAAACTTCAACCTAATGGTAATTAATCGAGATTATTCTATATAAATATATATATGAGTAACGCCCAAGTATATATTGGAAGCCCTAGTTAATTTGAAAGATAAAACCGAAATAGGGATCGGAATAATCGTAATCACAAGGGCAATATATAAATATGTATATATATATATATATTAGTCAATTATTTTAAAATAATAGCATAAATAGTTTACTTAATTAGTCAATTATATATATATTGTCATGAATATTCTATATAAATGGTCTAAAATAATGGCAATCTATCTATCTTCTATACATATATAATTTCTGAATCTCTCAACCCTTTTACTAATATTATTGTGTTCACACTATAAATTATAAATAAAAACAATAAAAATATTTATAAATTCTAGATTTTTTTTTATTTCTTTTTTATTTTCAGTAATTCTACAAAATTTCATAATAAATAAAAAAAATATTTAACAATAAATTATAAATAAAAACAATAATATTATTATTAAGTCAAAATTTATACATTAATATAATTCTTTGAATATATTTATATTCACTAAATTTCAATATGTAATTCTAATTAATGTTATGTTTTTTATTTCATTCTTATAAATATTTTTTTATTCTCATCAAACTCATTCTCCTCTTATTCCCAAATTTCAATCGATCCGCTAATTTTCTCAATTCGTCGAGGTATTTCTGCCTATATATATTCCTCGGATTTTTCTTATCTTTTTCAGAATTTCATGTACGCTTTAATTATTTTATTATGCATTTTTTTTTGTTTTTTTTTAATTCAAATTTGGATTTTTTTTTCAGAATCAAATTCAGGTATAATTTATTAATAGATTTTTTTTCAATATCTCATAAATTGAATTGGAATAGTAGACTACAGTCCGTTTGGAATGGAATTCTTTTCAGTAGGTATAGAATTGATACAAAATTTGACAAACAACGACTATGGAAAGTTTTGCATATCTATTTGCTAATTGCAATGTTAATCGGTCGAAAGAGAAATAAATTAACCTTTTTCTATTTTACAGTTCTATTTTCGATTAGGTTATAATTACGTACAAGCCGCAGCCGCGGTGGTTCTCGACATTGACATTTCCCTTTCAGAGCTTAATCATGATTCTCGACTCTTGCTCTCTTTGTTCTATATTTTTTTCACTGTAGGTGAGATCAATATGATGGTGTTGAATTTTTAAATATTAAAAATTATAAAATACATAAAATATCTTTTATAATGAGATTTTATACTTTATTTTCATAATTTTATTATTATTTGGTTGAAAATAAAATATAATTTAACCGCAAATAATAATTATCACTTATCAATTTAATTTAATAGATCACCTTATATATATATTTATGAAGTTTGAATTATAAAAAAAATAGTTGGCTTATAGAAATAATAATTCAACAATTTAATTTAATTGTTAAATTAAAAACTTATTTCTCTTAAAAACTTAAAAAAATTATTTTATTTTTATTTTGATTATTTTATAAGTCGATAATATTTAATTTAATTGTTAATTTTATAATTTTATTTAAAATTTTGGGAGGTCATGATCCCGTCTCGATCTCGGCCCGAATATAAATTAGCAGGACGAGACGAGATTCTCATAATCCCATCTCATGCCCACCCCTGCAAATTAGAGTGAGTAGGATTATGAAATAAAATAAATTTTCATTCGAATCAACTTTCAAAAAAATACCACGTGAATCGCACGAACAGTGGTACTAGTTTATTTAAAACATATAAGTTTGGAGACATATTGACGCAACATTCACTACAAAAAAACATGCTAATGTGACGGATTATAAACATGTATCAGTCGAAAGTAAAGTAAACAGCGTACTTACGACGGATTACCTATATTCCGTCGCATTATAACTTGCGACGGTTACGATCGGTCGTAATCTGATTATTTTATTATTTATTTTGCCGCCTTCTCATTTTTATATTATTATAATTTCGCGCCCAACTATATTATGACGGATATCGAAATATATCCGTTGCAAGGTTCTTTTATATTGCCGCCATTCTTTTTTTTTATTTTTATTGAAATTTTGGGGAACAATATAGGACAGATTTTGTATAGAATCCGTCGTACATTACAAAATAATATGCGAAAGATATATATTTATTCGTCGTTTGAATTCTTTGTTTTAAATGCGACCGATTATATATTTATATTCGTCACAAAGTAGTCTCATCTACCATTATTGATTTCACACCAATCCGGAGTAAATGAAACTAAAAGCGACGGATTCTAGCTTGTATCCGTCCCAATAGGGTCTAAAAAAAGGCTGAGCGCGTTTTTCCTCTGTATTTCATTCTTTCTCCTTTTCTTTTCTTCTAAAATATGTAAAAACACATTGTAACGAGGAGGAGTACTTCTTGATTACAACCCAACTTATTGTTGGGTATTTAATATGCGGAAAAAAAAATATTAAAGAAAAAAAAAGTTTTTGTTATTGATGGAATTTTTAGTTTTTATTTGTTGTTGGATGATCAATAAACATGATCATGAGTACATTATATAAGAGAGGAATGGATACAAAGAGGCACTCCATTCCAAGTCCCAAGTTCTTAAGAAATGTAAAGAGTAGTCAAAGAATACTCATAGACTTCTACAAGTTGGAATGATGTTCCAACTTATTATTGAAAATATGAATTATTATTTTCAACACCCCTTCTTAATTCATAATTTTCAGCATCTTCTTGAACTTCTAAAACTTCTCGATCGTCACGGCTTTGGTAAGAAAATCAGCAGCTTGATCATTGGTGTTGACGAACTCCATGGAAATTTCTCCTTCGTTGACAAGATCACGAATGTAGTGATGACGAAGCTCGATATGCTTGGACCTTGCATGAAAGACCGGATTTTTAGTCATTGCTATTGTTGACATGTTGTCACAAAAGATGGTAGTAGCTCCAGCTTGTTTTTCTTGCAAATCCGAGAGTATTCTCCTAAGCCAAACGACTTCACAAGCGGCATCCGTCGCTGCGATATACTCGGCTTCACTTGACGATAAAGCAACCGTCTTTTGCTTTTTAGAATTCCATGCAATCACCTTAGTACCAAGAGAAAAAACAAATCCCGAAGTACTTTTTCGATCGTCCAACGAACCTGCCCAATCACTATCCGTGAAACCAATCAAGGAATTATTTTCTTCTTTTTCATACTTCAAGCCTTGATTTTTTGTTCCATGAAGATACCGTAGGATCCTCTTTGCGGCTGCATAATGAAGCTTGCTTGGATCACTCATAAACCTCGAAACATAGCTAACGGAGTGCACTATGTCGGGTCTAGTATTTGTGAGATAGATCAGCGAACAAACAAGGCTTCTATATATTTTTGAATCCATTTTTTCAGCACCATCATCTTATTGCAACTTCTCATTTACCGCCAAAGGTGTTGCCACGGGCTTGCAATTTTCCATGTGGAATTTTTTAAGCAAGTCGACCACATATTTTTCTTGAGATATAAAAATCTTGCCCTCGGTTTGATTCACTTGAATCCCAAGAAAATATTTCATGAGACCAAAATCGGACATCTCAAATTCTTGCATCATATTTTTCTTGAATTCTTTCACCATTTTTTTGTTAGTACCAAGATAAATAAGATCATCGACGTAGAGACAAATGATCAAAAAATCTTGAGTACCTTCTTCCTTTTTTACGTACAACGAGGGCTCACTTGAACTCTTGTGAAATCCATTCTTGTTGAAATATCCATCAATTTTGTTATTCCAAGCACGAGGCGCTTGTTTTAATCCGTAGAGAGCTTCAAACAGTACACTTATTCCTCCTTTTCGGCAACTTCAAAGCCTTGAGGTTGATGAACGTAGACTTCCTCTTCAAGCTCTCCATTTAGGAATGTGGATTTCACATCAAGTTGATAGATATTCAGCCCCAATTGAGCTCCAATCGCAAGTACACACCGAATTGTTTCCATTCGAGCTACCGACGCGAACGTCTCATTGTCTATCCCAGGCTGCTGTGAATAGCCTTTTGCAACGAGTCTCGCCTTGTGTTTTTGGACAGAACCATCTTCATTGAGTTTTGTTTTTGAACACCCACTTCAAGCCGATTAAATCTTTCCCTTGTGGCAAGTCCACAAGCTCCCAAGTTTTATTTTTTTCAATTGTTTCAATTTCGGCTTCCATTGCGGTTCTCCAAACTTCTTCTTTCTTTGCTTCTTCATAATTCTGAGGTTCACAACCAAAGAAAGCAACATCACAATGCTCATATATGATATATATTTGTATGTTCTAATTTATTTGCAGCCTCAAAAAAAGCGCCTAGGACCCGTCGACATCGCGAGGGTGATGAATCTGCCGGTTCTTAAGGTTGGAGTGTTGTTCAGACTATGGCGGACAATCTTGTTATGCAGGCATGCAGTAGATAGAACATTAGCCTATGCTCGAGCAAATCTGGAGGCTTTTGGGTTGAGTTCGACTCAAATTAATATACTTGCATGTTCTGTTGCTCAAGGAGAATCGGACCTCCCACGAGACCACCCGATCAGCGAAACAACCATGCGGGAGTTGGTACATGTGAATGACATCCATCAACGTCACGACCCAGAAAACATGCAACAAGGTAAAATTATTATATACTCCTAGTTATTTTTAATTTCATCTTGAATTATTAATATTGTAGGAACAAGAACAGAACCTGAACATGAGCAGGAAGAACAAGAAGAACAAGAACAGCGGAAGGAGAAGGGAAAAGGGAAGGGGAAGAAGGAAAAAGGGAAGGGGAAGCAGAAGCAGAAGGAGAAGGGGAAAGGAAAGGAAAAGGTGATTGAAACGGATCCGTGATAGCCGTTCACAACTGAGAAAAGAACAATGGAGTATGCTCTTTTTGATGTTTTGGTATTTCAGCAAAAACAATTGGATTGTGCTCTTTTTGATGTTTTGGTTAACAGGAGCTAAGAAATATGGTTTATGCTCTTTTTGATATTTTGTTTAACTTGACGAATTGTAACTTAAGCAGTACTCTAAGGGCTTGTTTGGTGTCCTTGATAGATTATTGGGCTGATAACTTAACTTAGTTAAGTTATCTTGACTTGGCCCAATAAGATAGAGTTGAGGTTGTTTGGTTCACTTATTTTATCTCAAGATACCATTTATGAATCAGAGCAATAGCATCTCACTTTTCTTTCTACTAAAGTCTACATCGATGCTTTTTTTTCATCAAATTCGAATACAAAAATATGATGAAATTATAAATAATTTGTTGTAAAAGGGCAGAGATTTGGAGAGTATGAAGCTCGAGGATGGGCACATGAATTAGAAAAAAAAGGAGAAGCAAATCTGAAAAATCATGAACAAGAGGGACGAGCAGATTTTAGAAATCGAAATATTGCGAGGAATCTAAAAAGGTGGTTTGAGATCTCACATGAATTAAATTTTTGTGAGATAATTCGGTTTGATACTTCCAATTATTATTATTATTATTTTAATTTTGTGTTGCAGGTGAATCTTGAATGTAGATCTGAGGAAGAATGTGAGAGTGAAGATAATTTTGCAACTTTTTTTAAGATTTATTTTATTTATAAATAAAAAAAATGATTAATTTTGTGATTTAATATCAATTATTGTTTAGATGAGATTTCTCAACACCCCGCAACGGACGGATAACTCTTGAGAAGAGGAATAGGAATTATGACCGGGCCTGTTATCTATCATGGGCTCAAAAAAATAACACCAAACACTAGATAAGTAAGTTAACTAAACTATCATGCATTTAACATGGATACCAAATAGGACCTAACTTTATGGTTTTGTTTTATTATTATTCTAGAAGCTGGAATTATTTTATTTAATATTTATATGTTATTTTTTAAGTAATTTATTAACATGTGAAATAGTTTTTAAACAAAAATTAATTTTTGACAAATAATTAAATTAATTCCAGGCACCAGAAAATCCCAAATAATTAATTTTTTGTTCTTGTGACAGAGATGATTAATTCAGTCGCAAGTTTATGAATAAAAAAAAGGAGGAAAGAGACGGATTTTATGATTTATCCGGTCGCAAATAATTGGTCTAAACTCAGCACAAAACGACGGACTGGGCTTATATCCGTCTCGCACATTGCTTTACAAAAACCCAGGGGAAATGACCGTTTCTTTGAAATTTCAGTCGAAAATTCTATGGTCAAATCCAGTACTTAGGACGGACTAATGCATATATCTGTCGTAATATAACATAATTCAAAAAATGGGCCCCACGGACTAATGCATATATCTGTCGTAATATAACATAATTCAAAAAATGGGCCCCAGTTTGAAATATTGCGAGTTTAAAGCGACCGATCGGTTCCGTCCGTCGTAATAGGGGACAGTTGCGACTGATGCTGTGTAAAATATCGGTCGCATTAGCCTGTTTTTTTTGTTTTTTTTTTTGTAGCGATTAAAGTCTATCTTACGTCTAGTTCTTTAAATGTTTAAAAAACTCTATTTTTCTACAATGCATGTTGGCAAATCTGACTTGAGAGATTAACTAAATAACACCTCAGGAAGACTTACGTAGGCGGATTCTTGTTCTTTTGAGTACTTTTGGTACTCGTTTTTAATAATAAAAAAAACACCTCAGGAAGAAAATATAGTTCACATACCGAAACCATATTGTAAATTTTACATGGGGAAGAAATTCAATAGCGGTTGACATTCTATCATTATCGGCCGACAATAATGTTTGGCCAACGACATTCAGAGAGTTGGGCTCATTCGAGTCACTCGTCATCGATGACATTTTCCATAGAGTTCAGCCATTTTGTCACACGACATCGCCAATTATCGTCGAGATCACATGATCATCACTCGACAATACAAGTACAAATGTCTATAGACATTTCATTCATGCATGGTTGGTGGAACATGTTACGTATCTTTCTCCATATGTTTATTAAAAGACACTTTTGTAATTTCGTCTTTATCAGTGCCAGAGATCATTCAAACTATAAATCATCCACACTTAGATTATATCTCCTTTCTCTCTAGATTAGCTAAGATTTCATTTTTATATACATATATTCGTACCAACTAAAGCGTAATTTCCTAATATTTTCCTCTTTGCAATCGAGTAATCTGCGAACTTAATATTACGCTCTAAAAATTAAGGTAAAATAAAATCCGAAATATCCACTATAAAACGACCTATATTATATATCCCCAATCACTATCAAATCTCACACATACTCTCCTAATTAACTAGTTAACTAATATGGCCGTTGCTCTCCCCTTTTCCGTTGTCGTGCTTTTGGTGGCTCTCTACTCATTTCAACTCTCTCCGGCAACCGCCGCCTCACTCGGCGGCTGGAATCAAATCAACAACCTGACCGATACGCAAGTGGTGAGGGTCGCGAATTTTTCCGTGACAGAGCACAACAAAAATCAATCCAATAACAACCTTCTTATAGAGTCGAAATCAGTGCGCATCTTTAAAGGAGAGATTCAGGTGGTCAACGGACTTAACTACAGGCTGTGGATCGCTGCCAATTACACCGACAAGAGTACGCCCAACAATTTCGAGACGCTCGTTTATCAGAAAGCCGGCGAGGAAACGTTGACACTCCTTTCCTTCAAGGAATTAATATAACTAATTAGTAACATGTACAACCATGTTCATTAGATCACTGGTTTTTGCTTGATTTGCTTTGCCAAATCAATGCTATATTAATACAATAACAAATTTACCTTTATATTTATTTCGCAATTTTTAGAAATTAAAAACAAAGTATATTTTAAAATTCGAGACGAATTTAATTGCGCGTACGAATAAGTAGACATGTATGACTTAATTGATGTTTATATTAAATGTAGATTTCAAATATTTAAATTTGTAAGTTTTGTAAAAATGAATTTTAATTAAAAAATTAATATAAAAAAAGGACCGGTCAGAGCTGTTTAGTTTGCATATACCATCACTCCTCCATTCCTCACAAATTGCACGATTTTTTAGAAATTTGTTTTTAAAGAATAATTCTTTGGTTTTCTAAAAGGTATAAAAGTCCCTTAAAAGTATAGCGTATAAATTGTACAAATGAGGGGTTGTGACTTGTGAATATTGGTTTGGAACACCAATAAAATGTAACATTCGCTAAAAGAAAGATGAAGTACATTCTTGTTTGTTATAAAAAATGTTTTTTTACGCTAATTAACTAAAGAATAATTTATTTTAAAATGTGTGTAGGGAGGTCAAATTATATGTTTTAGGGTTAAAGTCATTAAAAATTGAAATATTACTCCTCTGTCCCACGGAATTATGTACAAGAACAATGTTAATTTTTGATTTTTTATATCAAAAAAGTTAGAGGTATAAAGAATGCATTTTTAAGTTAAATAATATAGTAATTGTGAATAAAATTTAAAAAGTATAAAACATTTTTAAAAAGAAATCAATAATAAAATCGACAAAGATGATTACTCCAAAAGATTTTGTTAATTAGAAATAAGAGTGTCAAAAGTTTGATTAAACCGACTTAATCAAACCAAACTGACACTATTCGATTAAACCAAACTGAACCAAACTAATTCGATTTGGTTTGGTTTTTAACCGATAAAAACCGAATAAAAAAAATAAATAAATAATTATATAAATATATACAAAATATAATTATTTGTATATAAAATAATATACAAATAATTTTAAATTTTTATTATTTTATTTTTTTAATTTTTTTTATAATTTGAAATTTATTTTCATATAAAATTTTAATTAAAATTAATAATTATTATTTTAAATTTATTTTTTTTCTATTTTTTAAAAAAATTAATTAATATGTGGTTAAAACCGAACCAAACAAACTCGAAATAATTCGGTTAAAATTGAACAAAACCATTTACAAACGGTTTAGTTTTTGGTTTATAAAAATATAGTTTAAATGGTTCGATAAATCGAATTTTCGGTTCAATTTGATTTGGTTAAATCGAATTAACATCCCTAATTAGAAATGTGTAGATTTACGGGTTCTATAGTTTCTTGTTTGTTGTGTATATTATATGCATTCAATCGAGTTCGTGGTATTAATTTTAATCAAGATATTATTATATTGTATTTTTCTCACATGTACTAATGGTCACATGTCTTTATCATTATTTTTGTTTAGATGAGTATATTTTAATATTTTATACATTGTTACATTTATTATGACAAAAAAATCGATTATTTTAATATTTTATACTCTGTTACATTTATTATGACAAAAAAACCGATCACGATATTATCATTTCAATTTAATTCATTGGTTTCGGTTCAATTCAGTTATTAATTAAATTAGTTTCAAAATAAATTAAAAAATATAAATAAATAATAATTAATCAATAATTTTAGATTTACAATCTAATTAATATTAAAATATTATTAATTTTTAAAAAAATATTTAACATTTTATAATAAATACTCTTATTACTTATTTTAATAAAAAAATCACTTTAGTTCACTTCAATTAAGATTCGGTATAAAGTAAATTATTGGAAATAAAGATACAATAGACCGTGAGTGACGGAATTGACATCGTCAATAGTGTACCTAGTTACACTATTGGGGATGTAGATACAATTAAGAGAGAAGTTTTTTAGTATACTATCAAATATTTGATACTAGGTAGAATTCCATTTGTGGTCTCATTTATCATGTTTTTATTTTTTTATTATTTCTTTTTTAATAATATATATATATATTGATTATCAAATATATATATATATATTTATATATATATATAAATAAAATAAAAATGTGTAGAAAGGGCTAGGGCAAGTTAATTTGAAAGTTAAACCTAATGGTAATCGAGAACAGTTTGGTTTGGCCAATCTTGTTTGGCCTGACATTCTATCATTATCGGCGGACCAACGACAATCTTAGAGGATGATCCGTGCCAAAATTCAGAGAGTTGGGCTCATTCGAGTCACTCATCGTCAATGACATTTTCCACAGAGTTCAGCCATTTTGTCACATGACATCGCCAATTATCATCGAGATCACATGAACGTTACTCGACAATTACAGTTCAAATGTCTAGACATTTCATCATGTTTGGTGGAAATTTACATGTTACCCTTAATGACTTGTAATTTCTCCATACGTTTATTAAAAGACACTTTTTTAATTTCGTCATATCTGTAAAAAGATCCTTCGCACTATAAATCGTCCGGGTGCTGAAAAGGCGGCTTTCAAATCTATTTGGCTTATCGCCCGTCAACTCACTTTACCCGATTGATTAACTTGATCGGTGGTCTAGCTAGTAAACTTCATAGTTTCAGCATTACGGCAAACCCGTGTCAAATATATAGCTGATTTGGGCGCTCTAGCCAAAACGAATCCTATTTTGGCTATTACCTTCTCCATTACTATGTTCTCATACGCAGGAATACCCCCGCACTATAAATCATCGACACTTAGATTAGATCTCCTTTCTATGTAGATTAGCTAAGATTTCATTTTTCTTTTAGGAATTTGTAAACATAATTTTTCAATCCAGCTTGATTCAATTTAGTTTATTTTAAGATGGTAATTTATTATTGATTTATATGATTTTTCATAAATTTCAAAAAATTGTAAAAGGTAAAAATGTATTTTTAAGTTGAAAAATAAAATAGTTTTGAGTGGAGTTTAAAAAGTAGGTGAATAGAGTAGGAGTAAATAGTATTTTAAAGTGAAAAAGTAAGAATTTTTTTTTTATCAACTATTGTGAGACACCTAAAAAATGAAGTGTTGCAACTTTTATGGGAGTGAGTGAGTAATTTTTTATTGATTTACGTAAATTTTCAGACTTCAACTATTGATCCAAATGTATACGAATATACTTGTATATATAAAAATCCCAATTTTTTTATAAAAACAAAAAAAAATACATTAATATTCTAATTTTTATTTTTATCACAAAATAATTTATTATTAATATTATATATAAATAATTAATTTTAACAAAAATATGATAAGATCATTTTCTCAAATAGAATTTTGATTATTTTAATAAAGTAATTTGTGTAACTCTTGTTAAATGACCAACAATTATTTTATTTTTATTTTTCTTGTTTGAGTTTTCATATTATAAAGAATTCCATCGAAATCTCTCGTAATTATGACAAGTTTTTCCTAAAAGTCAAATTTAGTTATATTTTGTAAAGAGAGTCCACCAAAATTCATAAAAATTTAAAATTAATTAAAATCCACGTACTTTTGAATACCTACATATTTTTTAAAAAATTTTAAAATCATAATTGAATATTTCCGAATTTTAATAGATTTTTAAAAATATAAACTTTTTAAAATCATAATTGAATACCTCTGGATTTTAATAGATTTTTAAAAATCCGAATTGAATACACCTGGATTTTAAAAGTCCATTAAAATCTTACAAAAATACACCCCTTAGTTTAGTTCAATTTATCTTTGATTCAATTTATTTTAAAATTTTAAAATATTGAAAGTAAAAAATAATTGTGGGAAGTATAATTTTAGGTAAACAATTTAGGCTATGTTCTTTTAGATTTATTTTTCGGTTTATTTCAGTTTAGTTTAATTCAGTTCAAGATCATTTTATTTCAGTTCAGTTTGTATTAGTTAATTTTAAAATAAATTAAAATAAAATAAATAAAAAATAATTTAAATTAATAATTTTAAGTATAAATTACTCTTAATGTTATAATATTATTAATATTTTAAAAAAATATTTAACAATTTATTAAAATTATTATTATTATTTCATTTTATCACTCATTTAGTTTATAAAGCTAGTTTCAGTCCAAATGAACGTAACCTAAAGTCATATAGAATACTCATTTTGTCACAGAGCTCTTATAAACACATTTTTTTTGTAAAATACAAAAGATTTGTGTCAATAAGTTTGAGACAAGTATTATTTATAATTTTTAAAATTTATTTTATGGAAAAGAAAATATGATAGACTTTTTGGAGGTATTATCCATTATACATTATCACATGATTCTATCTAAACACAATAGATTCCATTGTAAACACAATAATTGTTCATTTTGTTTTATTTACATATATTCCTACCAACTAAAGCGTAATTTACGGAGTACTAATATTTTGATTCCTATTTAACAATCGAGTATTTCACGACCCTTATATCTGTAATAATATTACACTCTAAAAATTAAGGTAAAATAAAAATCCAAAAAAGCCACTATAAAACGATGAGACCTTAGCAATCACTACTATCTATAACTAGTTAACTAATATGGCAGCTGTTTTCTTCCCCTTGTCCTTTTTCGTCATTTTGGTGGCTCTCTACTCATCCCAATTCTCTCCGCCAGCCGCCACCGCCTCTCCCGGCGACTGGTTTTCAATCAATAACCTGACTGACCCGAATGTGGTGAGGGTTGCGAATTTTTCCGTGACAGAGCACAACAAAAATCAATCCAACAACAACCTTCTTATAGAGTCGAAATCAATGCGCATCTTTAAAGGAGAGATTCAGGTGGTCAACGGACTTAACTACAGGCTGTGGATCGCGGCCAAATACATCGGCAAGAGTAAGCCCAACAATTTCGAGACGTTCGTTTATCAGAAATCCGATCAGAATATGACGTTGACACTCGTTTCCTTCAATATTACAACTAATTACTGAGGATTATTAATTTAGTCTAATTATTGATTTTTGTTTGTTTAAAATTTGAATTGAATCCTAATTGATATGATGTACTGTATTTTGTATGAGTATATGTATTCATGATTTCTATACTTTAAATGCTACGTATATACCCAAAATCTTTATTAATTTGGGGAGCATAATAATCTATAATATGCTTAATTATACTGTATTAAAATAATATAAAATGTACATACTTATATACCCAGAAAATCGGTTAATAATTATAAAATAAATAAATTAAAATAAATTATATCCCTTGATTAATAAAAAATCAAGGATTATATTCAAAGAAATATAAAGAATAAGGTTTCTTGTGAGATTATTGTTAACAAATTTATCAAGTTTTGTTCTTTTGAATTGAATATAACTGAATTGATATGAAATTGAATTAAATTAAATATATTTGAACTGAATTAAAAATTTATTTAAAATAATAATAACATTCTATCTGTCTCATATTAGTTGTCACAGTTCATGTCTCATATTAGTTGTCACAGTTCATTTGTAAATAATAAAAAAAATGCAACAACCGCTATGGAACATAGATAGTATTATTATGAACATGAAGTAATAAAATTTTAAAAATATGAATAATAGTATATACATAAAATTATTATTTTTAATTATTTTTTATTTTATTTTTAAAAAATACCAAAATAAATTGATTTGAAAACCCGGACTAATCATTAAAGTGAAATTAACTGTTCTTTTAGATTAAAACTGAGTGAACTTAATATAACTAATCTTAATATATTTGAACTTAATGATTTTATAAATTGTTAAATATTTAAAAATATATATTAATAATATTATAACAATAACTAGATTGTATAAGTAAAATTATTGATTCAAATTATTTTTTTATTTATTTTATTTTGATTTACTTTGAAACGAACCAAATCGAGCTGAAAAAACGAATTAAAATGAACTGAAACGAAACGATATGCACTAAACTAAACTGAAACATATTGAAATTAAATCCAAAATAAGAGTGTCTGAACATATCTACGGGACTTGAAGCAATAATAATAAATTTGGGACCTTATGTAATTACCGTAAACAAAAAGTAGTAAAATGTAATTATGCAAAAATCGTGTAACAGCAGCCCCACAGTAATACACTACACTCTCAATCTCCTCATCAACCTGATGATTCTTGCCCGCTCATATTGTTCACAACCGAACAACACCAAAATTTACCGGGAAAAAATTATTCGCCGGAGATCTCAAGGCGGAACGAACGAACCCTAGAAACCCTTTTTCCAAATCCATTAATCTCACAGATCATCATTCATTGCGCGGGGGGAGAGTGAGATTTCGAATAAAAATAGGAGGTTGTGTGTCATCCGGTGGCGGCCGACCGGCGAAGCGGGACCCGCCGCTGCAGGCGGTAACCCGGAGGCTCTCCCGTAGGGAAAATAGCGACGCTGGTGGTGGCGGCGATAACGCCAAGATGAAGGCCCTGTTCAAATCCAAGCCAAAAACTCCCACCGAATCGGTGCGGCTGACGCGAGATCTGCTCATCTTCGTCGATTCCGGCGGTGCGGATGTCAAGGATATCAAGCGTGAGGAGAAGGTTTGTTTTATTTTCCGGTGCATTGCTCGGAAATTATTTCATGATCTGATAGTGTTCGTCGGCATCGTGATGGAAGGGATCTTAAAAATCGATGGGAATGATTTAAATTGATCTCGCGATACGTTCAATAAATTGTTTTGTAGATATGTGGGAAGACTCCGTGTATATTTTCTGTGCAATGTATGTATATATATATATATATATATATCTGATTCTCTGGAGAAAAATCCTAACTTTCTTTTTATGGTTTGATTTGAAGAGTAGATTTTCAGTGTTTACCTTTTGCCTAATGAATGTATATATTTATTTTTTCAACCTTTTTTTTCCTAGTAGTATTTGATGTTTGGGATGGATTTGTTTCATCACCTTTTGCTTGATATTCAACGAAGTGTGTTTGGGGTTTTGTTTCATGTTCTGTTTTTCTTATTACTCCTATTACTTTTCCTCTCCGGTCTCTTAACTGTTCCCGTTTTACCTTTTCCTGTGTATAGATGACTGAGTTGAACAAACAAATCCAAATGCTGAAACAGATTCTTTATGGAGACAGCGAATCCGAACCTGTGACTGAAGCTTGTGCACGGTTAACACAAGAGTTTTTCCGGGAGGACACTTTTCGCCTGCTTATTACTTGTCTTCCCAAGTTGAACTTAGAGGTAATTGTGGAGGATTATTAATATAAATGTTGCCTGACTTATTTTTTGTGCTTTCCTTCAAGATTAGAATGATATAGTTATTGGTTATAAAACGTGCAGTATTGTGCTGTGCTACTTCTGTTTACATGATAACCAGAGGATAAATGTGATGAATAATAAGTTAAACTTTGCAGGCCCGCAAAAATGCTACACAGATTGTGGCAAATCTGCAGAGGCAACAAGTTCAATGTAGATTGATTGCTTGTGATTACTTGGAAAAGAACTTAGATCTCATCGATATTCTCATAGCAGGGTAAGGTTGCAACGGAAGACTTTTAGACATATTTGTGAATTGGTTGTACACTTGTACTTGATCTACGTTTCAGGCTCATGGCTTGGAAACTTTTAGAACGGATACCATGCATATTTAAAGGTAGATCATTTGGAAGATATAAGTAGAGTTCAGTTAGTGGAAACCCTTAATCATTTCACTTTGACATTTTGAATTATGTTAGTCTGGGACCCCGAATGATGTGTAGCTTGTAGAAGATGGTGTTAGGAGCCCTGCATTTGTTCTCGGAAGTCGAATAGTTTGTGAGATCAGAGGAGAGTGTGAATTATTGGGATTTAATTATTGTCCTCTTCTTAAGCTTGGATATTGTTTTCGATAATTCCACTGTATACTACCGCTTACTTTTCTTTCTTTGACTTTTTTGCCCTCTTGGCAGCTTTGAGAATACTGATCTGGCATTACATTATGGCACAATGTTGAGGGAATGCATACGCCATCAAAGCGTTGCAAAGTAAGTTGATAATAATCCTATATTAGTTTTCGTTTTTTTTATTTATTAAATTGGGATTTTTATAAGGTACTCTGTACTGTTCTATGAGTAACATCCACAATTTTGTTTGATGCTCCATCCCAAGCCAATCAAGATATCGTACATGTCAGTATAGTGTCATAGATCAACTGGAAAGCAATAATTAGACTGATTGAGATCATTATCTACATCTCTTAGAACCTATAAATTCTTTATTTGGTTGAACTTATATCAAGGTATTTCATAGTAGAGCAGTTTCCCTTCCATGCTTAAACTAGGACTAAAAACCGTTGTGGTAAGTTTACGTCATTTAGTGCACCCTGAACCCATATCATTGTTTTAAATAGTACCACATCAATTTATTACACGGAAACAATGCAGATGTTAAAATTTAGAATCTGCTTTGGTTTTTAGGTATGTTTTGCAGTCAGAGCATATGAAGAACTTCTTCGATTATATACAGCTCCCATATTTTGACATTGCTTCTGATGCTGCCGCCACTTTCAAGGTTATGCATTCTAATATATAGCGAATTATGAATTCCATTAACTCCATTACTATATTAAAGTTGTGTGTTGAATTTTCTATGCTATTTGATACCCTCAGGTCTTTAGAGGGTTGATTCTTGATTATCTGCAAACTGCTTAGATGACTATGTTATTTCAAAGTCTAGTAAGCAATGTCAGTTCACATTGACAATATGATTCAAACGAGTTTTTACTGATTGGAAGAGTATATGATAAGAACATAATTCCTTAATCAAGGGAAAACTCCGTTACCCAAAGACCCTAATAGAATAGAAACATAATAAAAATCCAAATAAAAAAGAAATAAAAATATTAGTGGACTGTCCAGTCTGTCCTTGGAAACAACCTTGTCCTCAAGGTTGAAAACCGGAACCTGACTCTGAAAATCCATGTAGCATCATCAACCATTTAACGAACAGTTGCTCCTCCTCCGTCCCCTTCTCACGTCCTCCTCGGACTCCAACATCGTCGAACCTTTAACTCCACTCGAAACTCATAGCTAGAGTTTTCCAATTCGTACGAACCACGGAATCCCCAGAATTACGCCTAGGGAAAACACAATAGTCTGCCACATCCTGTCAACGAGATCGGTGGTTGACTACACACCCCTTTCGATTCCTGTCAATGCCCGTCTCCCAACTACACCCTGAATTTGCCCTTATTATTCGTATTGAAACCAAGGATGAAGAAATAAAATTGTGGCTCGCGCCACTATCAATTAATATTATCACCTTGCATCCGCTCACGACGCCTGATAGTGCGGGGACTGGAAATGTCGGCACCCATCTGATATCCCTCAAATTCCTCTTGCCTCGTCACCTCACATTACTAGTACTGCTGGAGGTCAAACTCCTCATCCTTCTCAGATAACATCACTCGGAGTTCTTTGAAAGGACAATCATACCCAACTGTAAAAGGTTTCTTACATTTAAAGCACAGGCCCTTCGCTCGCAATTCCGCTAATACTTTTGGCGGAAGTCGAGTAAATCTGGAACGGGCCGAATAGTGGGCTCAAGCCCGTTTCTGCTCCATATCAGTATATTGATATAATTATGAAGATCGATAATCCCCATTTCAATGAAAGTTGAAAAAACAAAAAAAAAATGGTTTTAATCTTTTACTGATCATTCATTATGAAAAGGCAAACAATTTCTCTGTAAAGAAATCTTGTGCAGGTAGTAACCCTTATGTTGTATGTGGATGTGCTCATAGATGATTATCTTTTGTTCATTTCCTTTATGACAGATGCATCATATATTCTTGTCAAGCCTGTACTGAAAGCTGATATGATTTAATTTGCGTGTCTTGTTGCAGGAACTATTGACTAGGCATAAATCAACAGTTGCTGACTTTCTTTCTAACAATTATGACTGGGTCAGTATTTTTTCCTTTGGTGGATTGTAGATCCTTGTACGTCTAACACATTTGGTTTTATTTGAGAAACGGTTTTATGCCCATTTTTGACCTAACATTTTATTCTATTTTTAAATTCAAATCATATTCGGCATACTAGAGTTCATTTCAGGATTCATGGATAAGTCCCACTTTTTTCTAATATCCTGGATTGGTTTCTCTCGATAGTTCTTTGCAGATTATAACTCGAAGCTGCTTCAATCAAGCAATTATATCACTAGGAGGCATTCTGTAAAGGTAATTTCTATTATAAGAGGAAATTGTATCTGATTCTGTTATAGTTTTGTTTTACGTTCTTTAAGTTTTTACTAATTTCCTCCTATGTCAGCTTTTGGGTGATATCTTGCTTGATCGTTCGAATTCGGGTGTGATGGTTCGATATGTTAGCTCGAAGGACCACCTGAGGATACTCATGAATCTTCTTAGAGTATGATTGAGATTACTTTTGTCGGACACTATTATTAACCTCCCTCCTCTTTTCGTGTGATGGGGAAAATAAGCACGACTGATAAAGAATGGAAAAATAAAATAAATTTATTACATTAAAATAAAATGTTGCACGAGTGTAATGTGAATCTTGCCTTCTTGCAGGAATCAAGCAAAAGCATTCAGATTGAAGCATTTCATGTCTTTAAGGTATCAATTTCTAAAGCCTGTCCGAAAATAGGGGAATAGTTTTGTGTGCCCATTTCGTGATATGTTGTAACCGAGAAAGGAATATATGCAGTTATTCGCAGCCAATCAGAATAAACCCCCAGATGTTGTTAGTATCCTTGTGGCTAACAGAAGCAAACTTCTTCGACTCTTCGCTGATTTTAAGACGGATAAAGGTGAGTAATGAAAGCACACACACACACATGTATGGATGTGCATATGATCCTAATTTCTTAAATCAAAATTATTCCATTTTTTTGTTGCAGAGGACGAACAGTTTGAGGCAGATAAGGCGCATGTCATCAAAGAAATTGCTCAACTTGAGACCGGAGAACAACAGTGAAACCCGTCTCTGTTTGAAGTTTCAAGTTGCTGGTCTCTTAATTTTTATTTTTTTTATCTTGATAAGAAAAAGGCCTTGAAAAGTTCCGATTCAAGATGCGACATTGATCCCCATTTTTTTGTAGACGTTCTTGACCATTATTTTACTTTGTGTGCACCCAGCAAGTGTCTCGTAAGTCAGTTGAATGTATGGTATGGTGACTTTTTTTCTTCTCCATAATCACTATCCTTTCGAGTTTTTATCGTAAAGATTTAATTTCAAGATTATCTTTTTTAAGTTTCATTTGATTAATATGTGAGAGATATATTAATACTTCTATATTATTTTAAATGCAATTATCAATCTTATTTAATAAAGTGTCAATCTTATAATCTTATTTAATACTACATTCCTCCTCCAAACTTTGATGTATAAAAAATTTAGACTTTTTAATTAAAAAATAATAACTAAAATTTTAAAAATATGTGTAATTAGAATATAAGTAAATTTGTATTTTAAAATTATATTATATATATTTTTTAAATGTACTGTATATGTTAAGTTGGTATATACCAAAATGAAAAGTTTCTTAATAAAATTAAACATATTATGGAGTGCTTTTTTTTTTTTTTTCTTATCACTTTTGTGAATAAGAAACAATAGAATCGAAATTGAGGTTGTGGTTTTTATTTTGTAAGCGTAAGAGATTAAAAATATGCAAAGCAGCAAAGGTATGCAAAAGTGTATCAGGATCAAACATACTCTACTTTACTACAAATTCATGTGTGATTATCATACCACAAAATACAAATAAATTTCAGGGATTTAAGACGTGTTTTTTTTTTTATAAGTAGAATAGTTTATTAATTTATATTTTAAATTCTATAAAATAGGTTAGATTAGTTTATTATTTTTCTTTAAGTTTTTTTATTAATTGAGGTATTGTTAATTTTATAATTATAAAAAAGAGTAAAATAATTACAATAATATCTTTAACGTAACTTAAATAACTACCCACACATGTTATAATAAAAAGGATAATTTTAGAATATTTCACACATTTAAAAATTAAAAAAAATTTAATACCTTAAATTATATAAAAAAAATTAAAATTATCTTTAAAAGAAAATCACTCATTTTTAAATTTATTTTTAGTTCAGTTGAGTTTAGGTAAGACTCAATGTGTTCGATTCAGATCACATCCATTAAGTTAACTTCAGTTTTAATTATTTAGTTTTTTATTTTTTTAATTTTATTTTATTATTATTTTAATATTTTAAAATTAATTTAAATTAAACTTTGGTTTAGTTCAAACTTATCAAGGTTCAATTCAGTTCCTAAACCTGAAGAACTTAGACTACGTTTATTGGTGATTTTTTCAAAATGGTCACCAATAAGACAAAAAAGATTTTATTAAAAAGAAAAGAAAAATGAAAATGCAGCTACCGAACCATTCGGTCCACCGATCTTTTATCACACAAGATTGCGCCAGATGTCACATTTTCCATGTCCCAAAATTGTATTTAATTTCAAATCATTTTTTGTATAAAAAATTATATAATAAATATATGTATTTATATTGTATTAAAATAAATAATAAAAAATTCTAAAATTCATAATTTAAAATTATCTACAAAATGAGTATAATATTGATATATTTTAGTAAAAACAAATAAAAATTTATCTTTATAATTTTTATTTTTTATTTGTAATTTTGTTTGTTATTATCAGTTTTAAAATTTATTGTTGTATTTTTAATTTTGGAAATAAATTCTTATCTATTATATATATTACTTTTCAATAATTTATTTATAAAATTTAAAATATAATTAAAATATTTATTAAAATAAATATAATGATTTTAGATTGGGTTGATTGTGTTGGGTTGTTGATAAAGTTAGAATTTTTTTTAAAAGGTTGGTTTTATAAATAAAGTAAGTAAAAGTAAAATAAAATAATATTTTATTAAAAATTTGGGTTGGGTTTGGGTTGCTGATAAACATAGTCTTATCAAGGTTCAATTCAGCTCCTAAACCTAAAGAACAGTGGTCCCATTTTTTTCCAATAAAAATTCTTAATACTCCACTACATCTACGTGGCATCGAATTTCTCCTTTATTTATTTATTTTATTTTTATTTTGATTTTGCAAACTTCAATTCCCATATACCATCTCTGTTTCTTTTCCCTAATCTGATCAGCCACTGAGAATGGCGGAAAGAGGCAAGCACCATTCCGCACACTCCTTCTTCAAATTCACGCACTAATAAAATCCTTACATTTTTAAATTATTACAGGTTCATCGGAGGATTTCCTGTCCAAGGCGATCGATGCTGCCAAGACTGCCGGACAGGTACCGGTGGCGATCTATCTTTACCTCACTGATTATTTTTTTTTGTAATTGTGATTTTTAAACCCCATCGTCTTCCTTTACAGATTATACGATCCGGGTTTTACGAGACGAAGCTGGTCGAGCACAAAGGCCTGGTAAAAAATTTATCTTTTTTCTTTTTACTGTAATTGTAAGAAATAATTATTGTATTGTAATGTGTGTGTGTGTGTGTTTCGAAACAATTAATTGAGTATGTTATTCACCGTCGATCGGGTTTGGATTTCTTTAGATTGATTTAGTCACAGAAACTGATAAGAAATGTGAGCAAGTCATATTTGATTTCCTGAAACAACATTACCCTGATCACAAGGTTAGTCCATCGATTTCTCTATAGTGCTGATTTCTGTTCGAACGTTATTTCCGATCTTGTTTGTATTATGCCAAACTACATGTATAGTTCATTGGGGAAGAAACCACGGCTGCTTGTGGTCTCACTGAACTGACCGACGAACCAACTTGGATCGTTGATCCGTTGGATGGAACGACTAATTTTGTTCACGGGTTAGTGTATAATGTTATGCCTGCGTTGTTATTGTAGAGAAGTGTGTGCTGATAAGTTTCCTAAAATGTTGGATTTGCAGGTACCCTTTTGTGTGTGTATCGATCGGACTCACAATTGAACGAGTACCGACAGTTGGTGTTGTCTACAATCCGATTATGGATGAGGTGTCATCCAAATATTACCTTTCACGATTTCATTTTATTTTTAAAAACAAGAATATTGCTTCTGTTTTGTTGGTGATAATGAATCTTGGTTTCAACACATGTAGCTTTTTACTGCAATTCGTGGAAAAGGTGCGTTTCTCAACGGAAAACCCATCAAGAGTACGTTGGTTTCTTCATATTTATGTTTTATTTTACACGTTCGGGTTACGGGTTGTTTGATTCCTTATTTTTTTTTTTGGGTTTGATGTGCAGCTTCTACTCAAACCGAGCTTGTGAAGTCCCTTCTTGCTGCAGAGGTATATACTTTTTTTCCACTTATTTAAAGCGAATCGAGTTTCATCTTATTAAATGAAATAACAGGTAGGCACAAACCGTGAAAAGTCTGCTGTGGATGACGCTACGGATAGGATTAATCGCTTACTTTTTAAGGTAACTTTAGTAACTATCTGTCTCTTAACAATGGTTATTCACACTTCTTTTTTTCATCTTTCTTGTTATGGTAAAAAAAAGTTAATCGAGAGCATGGATTTGTGTTTCGAAATCAACCAGGTTAGGTCCCTTCGTATTGCTGGCTCTTGCGCGTTGGATCTATGTGCTGTCGCATGTGGAAGGGTTGATCTGTTCTATGAAATCGGGTTCGGAGGCACTTGGTAAGAAAGACTTTCCGTTTAATGTTTTTTTTTTTCTTACAAATCTCAAGAGAATGTTTGCAAGTTTTTATTGTAATTAGGCTGAACATAAGGGGTGGTTTTGAAATTTGAGCAATCTCTCTTTCAACAGGGATGTAGCTGCGGGTGTTGTTATTGTACAAGAAGCTGGAGGGCTTGTATTTGATCCGTACGTCGCTTCTCTTAAACATCTGTAGAAAAACGAATATTTAATATAATTGTTGTTTTAACAGGTCGGGTAAGGCTTTCGACATCACGTCTCATAGAGTAGCAGCATCAAATCCTCTCGTGAAGGATGCGTTTGTCGAGGCCCTGAAATGTTCGGGATGAGAGGATTATTATTTCTTGTTATCATTCATTGTTTGGATATTGTGTACACCTGAACTTCCAGGTTATTTGCATTGTTAGTAATGAATGCAAATTACAATACCCCCTTGTATTTCAAGAATATTACAATCATCCCCTATTTGAGGAAATCGTACGATTTCTGTTGAATTATGGTGGGAAAGAACTGATTGTGATACTTTGAAACATTGAATTTGAAAACAGGTTATATAGTATTGACCATAACCTCAACCCACATAACAGTCGTCGGTATATTACGACGACGGCGTCGATGCTGTCTCTTCCTCTTGCGGTGGAACGGTGTTTTTTTTATCTTGATTAAGACCAACTGTGTATAGAAAAAGACATTGTACCATCTTAAAGTGAATGGCCACGATCATTCATAAAAATAAAAAAAACAATATGATCAAGTAGTTTAGTCCTATCAATTTCGACACACTCAAATCACAAAACTTGAAACTCAACTTGTCATAATCATGTCATGACCCCGTCTGTTAATTTTATAGTATATCTTTTATAATTGTTTAACTAAAAATTATTATATATTATATATTTTTTATTTTATTTTCCTCGATTTATTTATTTATTTTCATATTATATAGTAACATTTAAAAATAGAATTCAAATCATGATCATGATGTCTATCAAATCATAACATCGCAAATTTGTGACTTTCTTTATTTATTTATTTTTTATATTTTAATTATTTAATAAAATTATTATATAAATATATTAATTTTATAATAAAAATACGTTTTCAAAAATATTTTCGTTTTTTTATAAAACGTAAATATATTTACATTTTAAATATACAAAATGCTCTGGTAATATAAATCAATTAAGTCATGCATTTCTATTTATTCGTACACACAATTAAATTTTTAAAACATATTAAATTTTTAATTTTTGCAATAAATATAAACAATTACATATTTTAACGACTTAAAAATATGTAAAGCCTAAACTTATTTTATTATTTTAATTGTTTATTGAATATTTTAAAATATAATAAGTATTTTATAGTATAATTTATTTATATTAAAGTGTTTCAATATTTTTATAATTTTGGATCGCAATTTTATACTTTCAAGTCTCATTTATATTAAACTAAAAACCTAATATGTTGTGTACGAGTAAGTAGAAACGAATCACATGATATTTATATTATTTTGTAGATTTTAAAAATGTAAGAATTTTAATTAATATTTTTGAAAAAACAGTTTTTTTATTATAAAATTAATATATTTATATAATAATTTTATCAAATAATTAAAATTAAAAAAATCACATGGAAGTGCAAATAGCACGACTCAAATTATATGCTTGTGCTTGGTGGGAGACTTTACTATCTAGTCGAATTTCGAAAAGTATTTTTTGGTGCAAAAGAGTATTTTTCTGTTTTGAACTAGTTGTACAGTGCAAAAAATAATCCGAGACATAAAGAGTAATTTTTTTTATATATCTAAGTAAATAAACTTTTGAATTAAAAAGAAATTCTTTGTCTTGTATTGTAGAGGGAGTCAATTTTCAAGTGTGTGATCTCTAATAATTTACCTGGATTTAAGTATGAATGCACCTACATATATACTGTGTATACAAATAATTAAGAAGGGGATAGGGTTAGGTGAGTTTGTCACAATCAAACATCCTCTTCCAATAATTTGTTTTCGAGTCAACGAAATTACATACTCCTATACTATACTATGTCCCCCAACAAATATCCATTAATGCACCTATACACATACATAAATATTTGTAAATTTGTGTGCCCAACTCCAATAATAAGTGAATATGAAGGTTAATTGTTAATTATGTGTATATGTTTGTCTTGTGAGTTGTGAGATCTTAAACTCTCAAAATGAGATTAATTTAGACAAATTTTGTTCATAGAAGAATCTGCTCATATAAAATTACTTTAAATTTTGTGTTGTTATATAGATCAATGAAAGATTACATTGTTTAAGCTGCGGTCATAGGTAGAAATGAGTAGGCTACCCGACAGGGGTTTATGGCTCGATCGACGCTCAACTCGATTCGCTCGTTTAATAAATAAATTAGATTCAAATTTTTTTTAAAGCTCGTTTATATAAACAAAACATGCTTAAAATTTATTTTAAATTTTTTAGACCTATCTGACGAACCTATTTAATATATATATATATATATATATATATATATATATAATAAAATGTACTTCATATATATAGGTTAAATATTCATCAGTATGTTATCTCACATTATTAAAAATTGAAAAGTAAAATGTGATTATCAACATTTATTGGAGAATATTTTTGAACTTTTTTTATATTTATAAAATATTGTTCACTTGTCTTTTATTATTAATTATTAATTATTTAAAAATTAAAAATAATTTTATGAAATTAATTAAATATAGTTAAATTTAATTAAAACATTTTTAATTATAATTGAATCTTAAATTTATCCATTGAGTTGAAGTTCAAATTGTACTTAAAATACTTTTAAAAAGCTTTTTTACCCGGCTTATTTACTAAATAGCCTCCGGCTTGGACTCTTATAAAAAAAATTATAATAAGTAATAAATCAGACTTGAGCTTATAATTTCTACATCAGACTCGGACTTATTTAATCAAAGTTCGACTCGACCCAACTCATTTGCACCTCTAGCTGCGGAGTAAAAATCAAACGATGGGATCATGATTAACATTGTCAATGTTTTAATTATAAGCATTTTGATGATCAAAATTCACACTGCCCAAGGTCATGAACAAGTTATGAGTTTGATGAATTATGATTGTTTAATTAATAATGCTCTTACAACTATCTCCCACCAAAGCCACCATGTGATTACATCATACTTGGATAATTAATGCATCATGCATCATAATCATATATGGATTATAGTAATTTCTATATAATCAGCTTGTGTGATGTGTGATATCAGCCTATATTGCTTAATTATAGTATTAAGTAATTGTAAGAGTAGCTTAGTCACTACCAAGTTCTCACCAACTTTTCCATGTCAACGACTTTAGAATAACTCTATGAATTAAGGCTTTTGTATGTGAACTAGCTATTTGAGGTAGCTAGACGACTATCGAGCAAGATGAACAAAAAATGCTTTTGTTTCGTTCAAACAAATCATATTATTTACGAAAAAAATGAATTTGATATCACGTGATCAAACACATTTATAATGTTTAATACAAGCATGTATGTTAAAGTTCGGTGTTAATTTATGCTACTACTATAAAATGTTTGATGATTTCTAGCCAACTCTTAAGTACTACGCCTATATAATTTGCATAATTACAAATAGTAGCATTAATTTGCTCTTAATTTAAGTTGAAGGATATATATAAATGTTTATTGTTTATTTGTGTAGTACTCCATTTTATATTATTGTCAATTGTCATGTGATTGACAACGCGTGTAGGTGTAGCTAGTAACATTAATATAATTAATTAAGGTCGTCATGTAAGATTTTATTTTATTTAAATATAGACATTACGTAATCTGATCTGATTATATATATACTACTAGTATATGATAAAAACACCGCGTTACAATCTTATTATTTTATTTGTGTTGCACGAACGTACTGTTATTTAAATAGCGAATATTATAATAAAAAATTATATATAGTTTATTTAATTAGCTGTACGTCAATTCATGTCGCGCCAAATTAATTAAAAACATCACATTATATAGAATTTAGATTCGTTGAATTGATTATAATATACTTATTACAACATATCATGTTGTGTGTGTATGTATATATATATATATATATATACGGGTTCAATGCACTTTGTACCAACAGATAATTAATTATATATATACAATTAGTATAGTTTTGTTGGACAATAAATGTTACGTGTTTGTTCGTACTATATAAATATAGTTTTATATTATAAGCTCGATCATTGAACGTACACTTCTAATTAATCGCAAATTATTCATAAAAATATATATTACTATAAAATTCTTTTGGTGGTATATGTAAAGCAATAATGCTACTGGTATTATTATTTTTTCAACATTAGGCATATTAATATACTAGTAGTAGATGCGACACTTTCAAATTGAGTGTCCCGACAAAAATACAAGGGCTTTTCGGCCCGATTCTTTTTGGTGTATGGGCCCGAAGTTGCCATTAGAAACGTGGTCAACCGAAAGCAACTCACCTGAATCCCCAGTTGATTCTCACATTTGGCAAAAATGGGGTTTATCGTAACCAATGAAATGGTAAATTGATGACTCAGTATTGTCGAATTGTATTGAAATTGACTCTGTTAGAAGTTGCATCATTTAATAGTGTTAGAGAAGTTGGGCAACTAGACATTTATAGTGGACCGATTATAGTCTCCAATACTCCCCCTCACTTGTGGGCCGATTTCAAGGCCCAACAAGTGGATAATTAATTCGGGTAGAGTCGCACAAGGCGGGAGTCGAACCCAGGACCTGCCACAAGGCTATGCTCTGATAGCATGTTAAATTCCAAATGGGGGTGTTCAAGTGTGGTCTCACGCCTAGCGCACACACGAGAGCGGGAGCTTGAATATGCACTAGAGAGCCTCAATCTATCTCAAAACCATATGGTACTAAGTAGGATAATTCCCTAGGCTTATATCATAGACTCCCCTCTCACAATTATTCGATGTGGGACAACTCCCAAGTGGCCTTCAACACACCCCCTCCACTTGTGAGTCCTAGTCAAAGGGTGGTTATAACCACTCACAAACAGGATCGAGCTCCCGCTCTGATACTATGTTAGAAACCGCTTCATCTAAAAGCTCGAACTGTTAGAGAAGTTGGGCAACTAGACATTTATAGTGGGCCGATTATAGTCTCCAATAAATAGTAAATTGATGACTCGGTATTGCTGAATTGTATTGAAGTTGAGCTGTTAGAAGTTATATCATCTAAAAGCTTGATCGATTAGAAAAATTGGACAACTTGACATTTATATTAATGATCGAATATATTTTCAAATACTCTCTATTACTTGTAATTGGATATCATCATATTTGAAGAGAATCAAAAAATAGATAATTAATTCGAGTTAAGGAAGTTTGACTTGACATTCGTATTAGTGATTGAATATATTTTGGAATACTATTTTTCACTCACTAATCGATTTCAACTTTTTAAAATAAGGTCAACAAGTGAATAATTAATTCGGGTAGAGTCGTTTCTGTTGGGAGTCAAATTTAAAATCTAAGATCTCGACATTAGTCTAATGCTTTGATACTATATTAGAAATCGTACGGCGCGCAGTTGTAGGTGTGGATGTAGGTTAAGGTTAATATTAAGCAAGGTTTGAGCTCGATAGAATTTTTGGATCGAGTCGAGTGGAGTCACACAGTTTACACACGGCTCAATATTGAAATGATGTGAATAGTACAAGTTTGTTGGATAGTGAAATAGAGCCAAATATCCAGCTGTCGCCGGAGATGGGGCCCACTCACTCCACAGATCAAATCCACATCACAAATGACATGATGATATAAATTCAAACTGAACCCACACCTCGACTCAGTCACCGCCATTGTCAGCCATGCTACTTTCTTCTTCAACAAGCTCTCATTAACACCAGACAAAACATAAATAAACACCATGGTTTCACTCGAGGACTCTCCCTCTCACTCCTACTGCCCCCGTACAAGACCTTACTACTACTACACTCCGCCGCCGTCCTCCGCCGCAATCACCCGCTCCTTCGGCCGCTCCATGCGAACTATCCGCTCCAACATCTTCCAGAATGACTCCAACATCCGCCTAGCCGACCTCGCCGATAAGCCGACGAGTCATTCGGAAATCTCGCGCGATTTCCCCTCGTGCTCGAGCGATATTTCGGGCGAGCTCCAGCATCTCGCCAATCTCCCGGATCCATACCCGGCTCAGTGTCGGAGCTCCGAGATCGAGCTGGAACTATGCGTCGAGAGCATCTCGCCGGAAGAGCTTCACCCCACCGTTGAAGCGTGCGTCGAGTATTTGCGATCTCCGTCGATCGAGATGAGACGAACGGCGGCGGCCAAATTGCGCCTCCTCGCGAAAAACCGGGCCGACAATCGGGTCCTGATCGGCGAATCCGGGGCGATACCCGCCCTAATCCCCCTCCTCCGCTGCCCCGACCCGATGACCCAGGAGCACACGGTGACGGCGCTGCTCAACCTCTCCCTCCACGAGAGCAACAAAACCCTAATTTCAACCGCCGTGAAACCCCTAATCTACGCCCTAAAAACAGGCACCGAGATCTCGAAGCAGAACGCGGCGTGCGCCCTCCTCAGCGTGGCCTCGACGGACGACACCAAGCTGTCGATCGGCGCGTGCGGCGCGATACCGCCGCTGGTGGCGCTGCTCATCGGCGGCTCGAGCAGGGGGAAAAAGGACGCGCTGACGACTCTCTACAAGCTGTGCTCGGTGAGGCCGAACAAGGAGAGAGCCGTCACCGCCGGCGCCGTGGGGCCGCTGGTGGAGCTCGTGGCGGAGCAGGTGGCCGGATTGGCGGAGAAGGCCACGGTGGTTTTGAGTAGCTTGGCCGGGTTTGAGATGGGGCGGGAGGCTATAGTGGCCGGAAACGGGATCGGTGTGTTGGTGGAGGCGATTGAAGGTGGGAGCGACAGAGGGAAGGAATTTGCAGTCTCTGCTCTTTGGCAGCTGTGTGGTGAGAGTGAGAGTAACAGGAGATTGCTCGTCGGAGAAGGAGGTATTCCGCCATTGGTAGGGTTGTCCCTAACTGGGGCAGGGAAGGCTAAGCATAAGGTCAGTATTGAATAATTTTTCTGCAATTTTTTTAACTAGAGATGTAAATTCAGGTTGTTCTTGATTATATTATGATTAAAATTCGATTAAGCTAGCTTGCACGATTTAATCATGGTTTTTTTTTTTATTTCCTTTTGACAGGCTGAGACTCTTCTTAGGTATTTGAGGGAAGCAAGGCAACAATTGAAATGAAATGAATGGTTTGTTGCTTGTGTATATAGGTAGTGGTTTGTAGTGGGCTTTGTACATTAAGACAAAAAACTACTAGTGAGAAGGAAGAGCTTGTTTTGTTTTGTTTCAATCTTTTTAGCATACATGATTTCTTTATTCATCACTTTGTAGATTTTTGGTTGTGTGTTGGTCGGAATCTTGGTGTTTGTTAAATCGATAGTTTTCCAAGCATGCTCCAATTCATTACTCGGAATACTTTATGAATCTTGGTGCACACAAATCTTGCTTAAAAGCCATGAGAAGAGAGGTAGTAGTAATGAGGAAGATGATGTAGTAGTAATGAGGAAGATGATTAATTCACCTTGAATTGTATTGAAAATAATAAAACATGTATACATATATACTAGTACCAGTAAATATAAAAAGTGAAAAATGAAACAAATGTGTATAAAGTAACGTAAAAATGTAATTAGTATAGATGAGAAAAAAAAAACATAATGATACATGCAAAAAATAAAATAAAAAACAGATTTTTTTCCGTCTTTGTGTTCTCGTTCCCATCAAATCTTGAAACCTACCCCTTTTAGCAAGAAATCATTAATGTTGATTTGATCTATCTCATTAGTATAAAGTACGGAGTACTACATTAATTAATTAAAAAGGAAAATCTATATTTACTGGGATTTGGTTTCTGTCTTTCGTCATCTTCGATCTGCCTCTTGAAAAGCTTCTGATATTGATGACAGAGTGTTGAGGGGCTTCAAAAATTTAAGGAGGGCTTCTGATATTGGTATGTTTATAACCTTTTCTATTTTTATTTTTTCATGAATTATGAGAATTATAATGCCTCTGTTCTTTGAAGGATAAACATCGTCATTAGGTATCATGATTTTTGATGTGGTATTAATGATAAAAAAAATTGTTTGGAATTTGGATGTGTGTTGTTTCATTTGGCTTATAATGAAGCTATCTCGATGCATTGCTACTTGACACTCCGTTTATACACTTTTCAGCTCGAACAAGGGAAGAGCTAGCTAAAAGTAGCTAGCTATAAGAGAAGCTGTTATTACAAGACTCGAGAACCGAAGAAAATCCTAGCGAATTCGCAGCTGTTATTACTGCAATGTAATAACAGAGATTTGCTAGGGAGAAACAAACAAACAAACAAAAAAATCCGATGGCCTTTCAAACGGGCGAGGAGCAGACCGAGGATTACCTTTTCAAGATCGTGTTAGTCGGGGACTCAGCTGTCGGAAAATCGAACTTGCTCTCGAGATTCGCTAGGGACGAATTCTACTCTAACTCGAAATCCACTATTGGGGTCGAGTTCCAAACACAGACGATGAATATTAGTGGGAAGGAGGTTAAGGCTCAGATATGGGACACGGCTGGACAAGAGAGGTTCAGGGCTGTGACATCAGCGTATTACAGAGGCGCTGTTGGGGCGCTTTTGTTGTATGACATCAGCAGACGTCAGACGTTCGAGAGCATCGGTAGGTGGCTTAACGAGCTTCAAAGTAAGCAAAATGTGTTGTCTCTTTTTCCAACTATTCATTGTCTGATTTTCTTGTAATTTTGTAATTCATGTTGTTGTTACCTTGAAACAGCTTACTCGGACATGAACATAGTGATTATACTAGTGGGCAATAAATCGGACCTTAAAGATGCTCGTGAGGTCAGCACTGCCGAGGGGAAGGACCTGGCTGAGGCCCAGAGCCTCTTCTTTATAGAGACGTCGGCCCTCGACTCTTCAAACGTGGGCGTTGCCTTTCAGATGGTGGTGGGGGAAATTTACAATATCTTGAGCCGAAAAGTTATGCAATCACAGGAGCTTGAACCGAAAGATCCGGGATGGATGGGGGATGGCAAAACAGTCGTTTTAAAGGCTGATGAGAATGAGAAAGGGGGAGTTGGAGATGGAGATGGAGATGGAAAGGGGGATGATGGTGGAGGTGGAGATGGAGGGACTCAGAAAGGCAAGTGCTGTTCTTCATGAAAAAACACTTCTTTTTTTTACAGTTTTTTAAATGGTTTATTTCCTGTAGTTTTGTGTGAGGATCTGTAATTGAGCACTTGGTTTTGTAAATTGGCTTCAAGTGGTTTAGAAAATTTTGGTAAATGTGAATGAATAAATCTTCGAATTTTCTGAGCAAAAACACCAGAAGAACTTGAAACTTCACTAACCTCAACACCAGAAGAATAACAAAGTCTACTACACAAAGAATAATAGAGTGTGCCTCTTATGTCTCAACAAAATGTCAACAAGATACATGACAAATATATCTGAAAATTCATCCAATTACTCAAATTCAAACAAATCACGAGAAGAAGAAGAAGAAAAAGACTTCAGAACTTTTGCGAAAAGCATTCACCATTGCTCATGGTAGCTCCATGAGTCCTCTGGAACACTTACACCTAATAATAACTCTACTTAATATATAATTTTCTAGGATTACGATTATCTCCAGAACGCGAGACGATCCTACGGTTTTTCAGGTTTTGCACTCGTATATACGACCTTCGAGTATCCTTACTGTGATTATTCTACGCTGCAATTCCTGTTTTGACAAAAAAAAAACAGTGAATAACAAACTTCATCGGCATAAATCTTATAATACTAGTAATATTTATATAAACTGCTCACCTCTATTCGACCTACCAATACTATAACCAGCTGAATTGTCTGGCCCAACATCCCCTGCTGGATCAACACCTCTATAACCAAATGGACTCGACCCCTCAAGCTCCCGAGCCAATGAATGCCAACCTTGATCTGAATAGAAGGAATCTCCACCATAAGATTCCCCAAAAACCCTCTCACGAACATTATTATTCGTGAAAGAAGATACTGCTGTCGATCCACCATTGCCTATACCGTCCCTCATATAACCCGCCATCCCACCAAAGTTATCGAGCACACCACCATACATGATATCGTCCCTCCCCTTAGCATAAACAGGGGACCCACCCCAAATCTCCCCTATATTTCCCAAACCACCATTTCCAGTTCCAATGCCAAGAAAATCGTTCGAGTTTGAATTAAAGTTAGGATTTTTCACATTAGCATTCAACAGAGAACCATTTCTGCCGAAATAAGAGTAGTCAGTCCCGTTCGATCCCAACCCAGAATCAGGGCTCAATCCCATGCTATGACTCCCAGGGCTGTACGGGGGGTACCCACCTCGACCAGCACTCACAGGACTAAAACGGCCTTCGACTCTCATTCCATAGTTATTTCCCGGAGAATAGGAATTAAGAAATCCAGCCATGCGAGTCGGGCCATAGCTGTAGCTGCTGACTGGGCTTCTTGCTGGGCTGAAGGACAGCTCCTTTGGGACCGCCCGCTTGACCTCGACCATTTTCCCATTAAGCTCGTGGAAGGTTCTCATGAGGACCCTATCGACAGAGTCCTCAGAGTCGTAGGTTATGAATCCGAACCCTCGAGCCCTTTGAGTGTTGTGGTCGTACATTACGACTACGTCTGTAGTTGTCCCGAATTGGTCGAAGTATTTCTTGAAGTCGTTTTCAGTGATTGTGGAAGGTAAGCCCCCGACAAAGATCTTTTTGGTGCGGGCAGGACCGGGGGACCCACCTTGTAGGGTGCCGTTTGTTTTGATGAAGGTTGTCTGGTGGTCGTCTCTAGGGACAGCCTTCTTTGCCTCCACCTGATTGATCATAGCAGAAGATAAGTACTAATTGCAAATAGAAGCTAAAAGCACAATCTGGTCAGAAGAGTGTTTGGCATTAGAAACAGAATCATAAATCGAAAGCACCCCAACTTTTAGTTTCTGTTTAAATTATGCAAAAAGTAGAAGGTGGCATTTGAAAACACTAAAACTGATTCTCTCTTTTTTACTTTCCAGCCAGACAATCACTTGTTTTAGTCATTGCAAGAACTCCCTAGACATCACCACTCATAGTCGCAACTTTAATCATTGTTGATCAATCAGCATTTAAATTTGGACAGCACAATCAATGAACGGAATTGTAGAAAAAGGAGGTCAAATTCGATGAGTAAACCGACGAAAGACTTACAGTTCTACCATCTATGACGTGCCTTTCCCTAACAACTCTCTCAGCAACATAAGCATTGGCAAAGACTATGAAACCAAAACCACGAGCCCGTCCAGTGGTTCGATCCTTCATGATCACAGCTTCAGCCACTTCACCAAAAGCTCCAAAATATTCTCTGAGACGCTCTTCAGTCGTCTCCCAGGAAATCCCACCAATAAACAGCTTCCCCGCTTCCATGTCCATTCTCTGCACACACCCAAACGATAATCATTACATACAAAATTATCAAAAAGCAATAAAAACGTGTAGTAATAAGAAATCATCAAGATACTACACCAGCTACTCTCAAGGTAAAAAACGAACGAGGGATCCAATAACAAGTAGGCTAGATCACTAAAGTATTCATCATATTGCAATTGAATTTCGATATCTTTTGTATAAATAACTCGACTCGTTATCATCCCATCAAAACAGCAGAACCCAATCATTAAGAAAACACTGGATTGAGAATACCTTACAAAATCAACAGCAGACAATCCGATCCTCAACGGATTGAAAAAATCAACAGAACCCACAATCCAAGCTACCTGAAAAAATCAGTAAGGACCCGAACTTTGACTTGAGACGAGCAAGATAAGAATAACTCGTACAACCCGAAAAGAAAAACATATACCAGCTTATACATACACACATAGATACATATATATATACATATATATTACCAGAACAAGAACCCAGAAGTTGAAACAACGAATTAAATCCAAGATCTAAGAGAAGGTTCAGATTGTGAAGCGGATGGGTCAGATTCTTTCCGTGTTCTTGTTTAACAAAATTAAGTCTTTATAGTACTGAGTGTGTGTTGATTTGAATCGTGAAATGATAGAGAAGAAAGGACAGAGAGTGCGGCCAGGAAAAGGATGATTTTTCACATCCGAAAATGGGGCAGCTATGGCGTTGATATAAGCTGTATTTTTTTATTATAATTATTATTTAGTATTATTGTTTTTTTTTTGGAGAGAGAAAAGAAAGAGCTGTTTGGGCTATCCTCGCGTGTGAGAAATGTAGAAGACAGAGACGATGGAATTAGTGACTGTGTTTATAGATTTTTGAAAAAAAAAATATCATACGGAAAAAGGGAAGGAATATAAATATTATAAAAATTGCAATCAGACCCTTCGTTTTGTTAGTATTTTCATTTTATTCTTAAAAGTCATATCTCAGTGACTGTGAGTGACGTCTAACTTACTACGATTGCCAAATAAATCACACAATTGTAGCTCATATTCAAAGTTCAACCCTATTTTATAGTATAATTTGTTCTTGTTCATTACACCACAATTAAAATATTAAAATTGATTTTATATTGAAATTGTAACGATCCAAAAATGCTTAAAGAATTTGAACATGTTATTCTTACATACATTATTACATTTTCTTTCTGAGCATCTATTTATAAAAAAAAACTCTAAAGTTAAAGATGTTTTTTAATCAATCGTTTTGTTAATGACCCATTGAAAAATATCTGGAGTACGTAAGATTAAGAATGAGAATAAAATACATTTTGGTAGATTAATATTTTTAATTATGAACTATATTAAAGAAATTATAAATAAATAAATAAAAGTAAAAACTTACGTAATAACAGGTAGAAAATATAAAAAGAGCGTTAAATATGATATATACATTCAATATTATTTAGTGATGCTAACAAATTACTATTATTGTTCATTTACTCTATTTGGAAATCAGAATCATGAGAGTCAACCATCAACAATTCAATTACAATAAATTTTTTAAAGTTCAAAAATTAAAATTAAAATTTGAGAACTCAAATGAAATAAACAAAATAACAATTAAAAACCAACGATATTGAGAACGAAAACCAAAACTAAAAATATAAAATCGAACAAATTAACAATTTGATTGGTCTGATTAGTCTTACATTTTTTACAAGGTGAACCACCAATCATGCGATTGACGATTTATCTTAATAATAAATATTGACACCTCAAACATTATTTGTAAACGAAATTTTGTATTCATTTTTTTTTTTTTTTGGAAATATATGTAAAATTAAGATATATAATTATAAATAGGCAAATTTATTTAGTGAGAATATCATATCACACCTACACGCGATTAACCATGCATTGCTCTAATCATTTATTTTTCAAGTTTCAATGCGATTGTTTTATCTAATCATTTATTTTTCAAGTTTCAATGCGATTGTTTTATCTTATCGATGTATTTACTTAAAAATATACTTTCAAGACAATTAAAATATGGTAAGTATATTTTACAAAATATAAAAAACTTCAACTTCCAAAAACTATTTTCACGTCATTTAATTCTACATTAACTTAATGAAAAACTTATTGGAAATTATATTCGGTTTACTATAAATCTCTAATTGTCTAACTTCTCTAACAGTTTTAGCTGTTGGGTGAAGCGGTTTCTAACATAATATGAAAGCCTAGCTTGTGGCAAGTCTTGAGTTCGACTCCCGTCATATGTGTGTTTCCACCCCCTCCCGCCATGTGCGATTAAATTATAACAAATTTTTTATAAATTAATATTTTTTTTATTAAAAATTATAAACAATAATGAGTTTAAGGAGCCACTTGATGTGTTTTCTTAGTTGGGAATGAAAATTTTGGGATAATCAATAGTATCACTCAATTAATTTTTGCAAATAATTATAACATTTTTTTATAAATTAATATTTTTTTATTAAAAATTATAAACAATAATGAGTTTAAGGAGCCACTTGATGTGTTTTCTTAGTTGGGAATGAAAATTTTAGGATAATCAATAGCATCAACCATAAACTCTGTTTTTTTTTTCTTTACAATTTCAAATACTTATCATTTCATGATTATATTACTCAATTTGTAACAAAACTCGATTTTCAGTGTGAAAATACATTTGTAATGTAATGTCTACATACAATTAGATACTATATATATATTTTTTATAAATCAATTAATTGCATCGATTTAAAAAAATATCGTTCAATTTTCATCGAACAATAAATTAGGTATCGACTAGTAGTTCACCCTCATATCTTTGCCTGCTCATCAATCACTGGCATATTGCTTGCTGCACATGGAATTGTGTTCGTGCTCATACAAATACAATGATCACTATTTATTTCTCAATTAATAAACATTTTATTGACCTTGTTTCTGTACTTCACTCCGTCGAGCTATTCAAGTTGAGCTAACGTTTTTCCTAACTAGATATCAATTGATCCAAACTTTATTTTGATTTCAAAACTAATATATGCTCCAATGGCCAAAATTATAATACGTTCGATCCATATTAGATTGGATGAAACGAATAGAATCACATGAACTGGTCCTTGCCCATTAAATTTATTATTCCACGTTTTATGTCTTTTATGTAAATATACGAAAAACAAAATCCATTTTTTTTATTGAGTTCACTTTTGGATATTCCATTTTCCATCTGCAGTAGTAATGTATATCCCATGGACTTTGATTCTAAGATCCTTTGAACTATGAAAAAGTAAAGACTAACGAATCAACTAAGGGTGAAATAATTGCACTTATTATATTGTATACCAAAAATCGAAAAAAATGTCATGAACACAATACCAATGACATGATAATTGCACTTATTATATTGTTGTATACCAAAAATCGAAAAAAATGTCATGAACATAATACCAATGACATGAAAAAATACAAAACAAAAAATGTAGTAACAATATGCCGCAGACATGAAAAAATACAGAACAAAACCAATGACATGAAAAAATACAAAACAAAAAATGTCAGAACAAAAGGTTTAATTACAAGTAAAACAAAAACTAAAACATGAGATATATATGCTTTGTTGTATACCAAAAATCGAAAAAAATGTCATGAACACAATACCAATGACATGATAATTGCACTTATTATATTGTTGTATACCAAAAATCGAAAAAAATGTCATGAACATAATACCAATGACATGAAAAAATACAAAACAAAAAATGTAGTAACAATATGCCGCAGACATGAAAAAATACAGACAAAACCAATGACATGAAAAAATACAAAACAAAAAATGTAACAAAAGGTTTAATTATAAGTAAAACAAAAACTAAAACATGAGATATATATGCTTTCATTGAGAGTTGAACTCAAGACCTCCCGCTTACTAAACGGGTGCTCTAACCAACTGAGCTATGAAAGCCTTGTGAGGGAATTTTACCATGGATAAATATTATTACAACTTAAGTTATGACGTAATGTTGGTAAAATAATTTTGTGAAGTCACTCACTCTTTTTTCATCGGGTAAACCAGAATATTCAAAACTCCCCCAAATCGACGGGTTAGGGTTTCCAAAGGAGGTAAAAAAAATTGAGCTCAATTACGAGATTCTGAAACGGCAACGTTAACTTTTCCAGGTTAAATTGATTTCTTCTTTTTCTACTTGCACTGCGATTTCCATTCATAATCGTTTGGGGGTTTCGGTTATCTCGGGTCGAACCCATATTAATTTTTTTCTTTCTTGAATCAACAATTGATCTCAATTTCCGGTATTAGATCAATTATCAGCTGTTCTTTATTGATAATATATGACGAGGATTTAGTAAAACAGTCAAAACTTGATAAATTAATACCCGTTTAATTAATCACCTCGTTTGAATAATATGCAGGTTTCGGTGCTTACTAAAACAGTTACACATTGCTCTTAAACTATTTGCTCACACTATTCTCTACCTAAAAAAGTTAATTTATCTTAAAAACACAGCCCTCTTGAATATGTTGAAATGTATGTTAGAAAACTGCAAGATGTACTTGATGTCCTAAAACATTGTAATTTATCCAATACTTGAATGAAACTCATGTTTTGCTGGCACATATATACATTCCAGATCTGGAAATCGACCCCTTTAAGAACAAAAACAATGAAGATTGTGGAAAGACAATATCCCCATGGATCAGTTGAATAGATGAACGTAGTGATAATGCGAATGGTCAAAAGGGCATGTTGGGCTTTAGAGTCCTGTGAACAAGACCTCGAGGATAAAGCTAGGGAAATTGATACACTAACAATGGAGAGGTAGAGAAAGAAGGTTACAAATAGATGATCTCGAAAGTATGGTGTGGTATAAACAGGCCGAGGCAGACATGTTTGAGCTGAAAGCCAACGAGTCCCGAGGAGAAGCTCAGAGGCTGCAGAGACTTGCTCTTGCAAAGATGGATAAATCGCCATTGGAGGATTACACAAGTAGACATCTCAAGCAGAAACTGCACGAAGCTGAAGCCGAGAAGCACTTTTTGTTTGAAAAGATTAAGCTTCGGCAGGGTTTGAAGCTGGAATAAGTGATTCTTCTCGTTTTATGTACGATAAAATTAAATCCAGGACTTGCTAAATTATTATGTTTATGATTTTTTTATTTTTATTTTTATTTTTATTTTTATTATTATTATTATTTTTTTTTTTTATGTTTTGGGATTTTGTAAAATGGCTGGATCATTTTGTATATTTGGATTAAATCAATGATAGTCTTAGTAATGATACATAAACCATGCTAACTTAATTTCTTGCAGAGTAGGAACCCGGCTCATGAACGGTTGTTTTAATTGGTATGATTTGTGTGTCTGTACTTTCCTCTTTTCTTCACTGTATTAGCAATCATTAGACTTGTTTATGGCTATGCCAAATGATGGATGTGATGAGAATTCCTTGGAAAATCTTGGTAAAAGATTTGGTTTGGCCTGTAAAACGCGTACGAGATTTGAAAATGGAAAAACGCGTTAAGACCAGAGAAGTGATTATGGAGGTCTAAAGGTATGATCAAGATTCCATCTTTCAGTCTCTGGGCGTGATTTGAATTTCTGGTGATACGAGTAAGAAATTGCAGCCAAGTATCACTGTAACTTTTGAAAAATATTTCATATTTTTGCACTTCCCTTAGTCAACTTTTTGTATTATAGTACTATTTTACTAACACTGTTTAATTAGCAGGGGGCTAATCATGTCTTATTATTTTCGGTGATTTGGGAAAATCTTAATATTTGTAGTCAAGGTAATTACTAATTAGTCCAAGTTAAGTACTTCTTCTGGCTTCACTTGTCCATATTCCAGGTCTTGCAGAGAGCATCGAAGCTTTTAGATCAAAATGTCGATGATTTATGTCGAGATTCTACTCGCCCTCGTCTTCATCTCTTCGTTATCATGTTATTCAGGTAATTAATTAAGCATTCATTTTCCTGTGAACATAAACTATATTATGATTGACCGATTTTGATTTATGAGATGTAGCGACATACTGGAACGAGTTTTGCGTAGCGGACGTGCAAACCTCGGAGCACGATCTGATAGCTGCTATTGACTGGGCTTGCAAAGAGGTGAATTGCAGCCTGATTGATCCGAATCAAACATGCTACTTTCAGAACAATACATTGAAGCGTGCCAACTATGCATTCAACCTCTATTACCAGCAAAAGAAGCACCTGAACGGCACTTGCTATTTCAAAGCTGCTGCTCTCGTAAGCGCCGACGCTCCTGGTAAGAATTACGTACCACCTCCTAACACGAGATTAATATTTAGTTTTTTATATAAATTAAATGATATTTCTAAATCTGCAACATGTTTTTGTGATGAAAAAAGAATATATAGGGGAAACCCCGAAGGAGTGCAAGCTTAGTCTCTCCGCATAAAAAGCCCATCGCCCGAATCACCGCCTCTTAAAACTATTTGCACAATAATGTAATTAGATTTTATGTTATTACAAGTCCAGAACTAATGAATGAAACAAAGAGAGTAAAATCTAAATTTCCATTTTTTGTTTTGGTGTTCTTATTTCTAAGTTGATTGTATTTTCTTATTTGATTTTTATGTTTAATTAATAAAAAAATGTGTGTTGTCAATTTTAAATTGAAAATTGATAAAAAGATGTCAAATAGATCCTTCAATTTATATGGTTTGAATTGAATTTAATAATTTATTTTTCTTTTGTATTGATTGAATAATTAAAAGGGATAAAAATAAATAATAAGAGGGAGGTTTTTTTCCTAAGAGTGGAGGCCTATATATATTCATTGCCAGAGGGGCAGAGAGAGTGGCCCAAAAATCCAAAGTCCAAGTTGTCAACGGACTCAGTTACTCCTTTCCATATTCTAAAGAATTTGCACATAAAAAAATGAACACAACTCAGTTACTTCTTTTGATTCTAAAGAATTTGGACAGAAAAAATGAACATAAGTTTTAAGAAAAAATAGTTTTTACTTCTTTTGATTCTAAAGAATTTGAACAGAAAAAATGAACATAAATTTTAAGAAAAATAAGAATTTGAACAGAAAAAATGAACATAAATTTTAAGAAAAATTAGTTTTTATGTGTTAAATAATAAAAAATAATGGTATAATAAATATTGAGATAATTTCAATTTTAATTCTTCGTAACTAGTCTTTTTGGAATTCCAAATTATCAAAAGTGATTCTTTAGATTGGAAAAGATGACCTAGCATGTCGTAAATTCGTCCTATCCCACCTCATCTTGCCATGGGTACATTTAAAAATTGCTCAAAATATATAATATTGAAGAACTTTAATTTATTTCAGTAAAGATTCATATCGTTTTAGTTCAGTTCAGATTGTTTCAATTTAGTTCAATTAAGTTCGTTTAATAATGATTATTTTGAAATTTTATATTGTTTGTGTTTAATCTTGTGTGCTAAGTTGTGAACATTATTTATTCGTGTGAGCTTAAAAATATTTATTTTTATTTAGATTTTGACGTAGCGAAAGAATATAACATAAGAGGATTACACATTGATAAAAATGTTCGAGAATAATTTTTTATTTTATATCAAAACAATTGTTGAATTCAATGACAAGAACGACATATAAATATAGCACTAAACCCTCCTAAATAATATACAGTATTACTTCCCTATCCACATCATTCTTCCTATATTGAGAATGTTCTATCGCGAACTTGAAAGTGTCAAATTTCAAATGAGGGTGTTCAAGTGCGGTCCCACGCCTAGCGCACACACGAGAGCGGGAGCTTGAATATGCACTAGAGAGCCTCAATCTATCTCAAAACCATATGGTACTAAGTAGGAGAACTCCCTAGGCTTATATCATAGACTCCCCTCTCACAATTATTCGATGTGGGACAACTCACAAGTGGCCTTCAACACACCCCCTCCACTTGTGAGTCCTAGTCAAAGGGTGGTTATAACCACTCACAATCAGGATCGAAACCTGCTCTGATACCATGTTAGGAAATATAATCGAACAAGATTAAAGGAAAAGATAAACGTAGAAAACTTGTGGTATTAGAACAAAATAAGCGTTTATAAGCGTAATCTAAAATATATAAGAGAGATGCTTTATATAGCCAAAACAAAAGGTAAACCCTAATCCTATAAACAAAAGGTAAACCATAATCCTATAAATATAATAACTAATATATTCTAACACTCCCCCTCAAACTCACGATACAGCAAGAAGCATCGAGAGTTTGTCAACGAAAAATCTATGAGCGCAACCATATAATCTCAGCCGTAGTGGAAGCCATAACACGATACTCTGCCTCGGTGGATGGAAACAAAAGACTCTGAAGCCACATCCAAACGAACACCAATTGACTGCAACGAGTCCTCACTAGGAGCCAGCGAAACCGAAAACGCCAACAACCAAAACTAACAGAAAAAATTTAACCAAAACGAACACCAATTGTCTGGCGAAACCGAAAACGCCAACAATCAAAACGAACAGAAAAAATTAACCAAAACGAACACCAATTGACTGGCGAAACCGAAAACGCCAACAACCAAAACGAACAAAACAAATTAACCAAAACGAACACCAATTGTCTGGCGAAACCGAAAACGCCAACAACCAAAACGAACAGAACAAATTAACCAAAACGAACACCAATTGACTGGCGAAACCGAAAACGCCAACAACCAAAACGAACAGAAAAAATTAACCAAAGCGAATACCAATTGACTGGCGAAACCGAAAACGCCAACAATCAAAACGAACAGAAAAAAAAAAATTAACCCAAACGAGCCCATGTCAATGTACCTCGGACGAAGAACACGACCCAAAACGAACACCTCGGACGAAGAACGCGAACAATCAGGATCGAAACCTGCTCTGATACCATGTCAAATTTCAAATGGGGGTGTTCAAGTGTGGTCCCACGCCTAGTCCTAGTTAAAGGGTGGTTATAACCACTCACAAACAGGATCGAAACCTGCTCTGATACCATGTCAAATTTCAAATGAGGGTGTTCAAGTGCGGTCCCACGCCTAGCGCACACACGAGAGCGGGAGCTTGAATATGCACTAGAGAGCCTCAATCTATCTCAAAACCATATGGTACTAAGTAGGAGAACTCCCTAGGCTTATATCATAGACTCCCCTCTCACAATTATTCGATGTGGGACAACTCACAAGTGGCCTTCAACAGAATTGTCCGCAACGGTAGCATTAATACGAGCAACCAACTGTCAACTGCTCTTATCAGCAGTGACCTTTGCTGCCGTACGCGGAGGCATTCAACTAGTCATGAATAGCACGATAAGCGTATAATTATTGGATACGGAAGCAATATTATATATAGTATTTGATATATATTTTCCTAAACCATAATGTGATTGTCGATCAAACACTAATTATTGTAATTACTTATTTCAATATTGTGAGTTTGATGCTGTAGTTTGGCAATCCAACAAATTCCAGTCTCGTACGTATTTAATAAAGCCCGGCCTATTCTCACTGAATGAACAAAAAATATACGTTCCCATTATTAGAGCATCACAACAGCAGTACAAGTACAATTTTAAGTGTAAGCTCAATTTAATACTCCTTTTATCTTTTTTAATTGAGCGTGAATTTTCTTTTTAATTGTCGTCGTGAGTGTTTTTATCTTTTATACCCTTTATTAATTATTATCTCATTAATTATAATTAATTAACTTATATTTATATTATATAAATTAAAAAAAGAATGAGAAAATTTAGAGATAAAGTTAAATATTATATTGTGAAAACAAATATTTTTTAAGAAATGTGAAAATCATAGAAGACAATTAAAAAAGATAGGGGGAGAATTAATATCAATTCTTTGGTATACTTGGATTTAAAAATTCAAAATTAAAATCAAATCGAAAATAAATATTAAATTGAGCTCACATTTAAAATTGTACTTGTAAGCTCACATTTAAAATTGTACTTGTATATCTACTGCGTGCTCTAATCTTCTAATGGGAACCTACATTTTTTGTTCATTCAAATTGAGGAATGAGTGAATTTTTCTTAAACTCAAAACAAGTATAAAATTTATTCCATATAATTTTCGGTAGATTCAAAATTTGAATATAATCTATTTAAATTTATAAAAAATTATTTATAATTTATAAAAATTCATATAAATCAATTAAAAAATGGGAAAAATGGCATTTAGGCCATTTTTCAGCATTTTTTGTCCAATAAGGCCAATTTGTAATTTTGGTGTCAATTAGGCCAAAATGTTCCGATTAGGCCAAAAAAATGTATCCGGAAAGACGAAATTACCCTTCCATATTAACTTCACAATCGAGCTGGGGGAAAAACAAATCGGGCACATTCAATTCTCTCTCTCTCTCTCAGCTACGCCGCCGCTGCTGCTATTCACAATCGAGCCGAAGGATTTCATCTCCGTCGCCGCCGCGTTCAAGCCAAGGAGAGGGAGAAGGTCGCCGCCGGTTAGCAGCTCCAATTCTCAGCCGCGATTCCATGCAGTCCGTCTCCCTTGGCATCGATCGATCGATCGATTTCATCGCCGCCGCCGCCGTTCCTGTCTCAGTTCATATGTCAGATGCGCCGCCGCCCTCCTTGCCGTCGATTTCGAATCCAGGTACGCGATTTCGAATCCACGTACCCGTTCAGTGCTTAAAAGCTTCATTCAGCATGCATGCACAGTGTGTGTGTCGATTGATTCAGTGTGCGTTGTTCATGCATTCAGTGTTGATTGTTTTTTGTTATGCATGTTCAGTGTTTTTTCGTTGCAGTCAGTGTGTAATTCACCATGCCCTCAGTGCTCAGTGTGCATGCAGTCAGTGTTCCTGCACCGAGCTTGCCATTCAGTGCTTATTTTGTTCAGTCAGTGTGTAATTCACCATGCACTCAGTGTTCCTGCACTGAGCTTGCTATTCAGTGCTAAATTGGCTCAGTCAGTGTCTAATTCCTGTAACACATTGTGTGTATTGACTGAGCTTGTTTTCAGTCAGTGTCTAATTGCTTGATTCAGTGTGCATTGAGCCGGACTAATTGCTCTTCCACACTGTAGACACCTGTTGCACACTGAATCCATATTCAACCATGTGGATTCATTCAGTGTTTGTTTGATTCATTCAGTGTTTGATGGCTTTGTTCAGTGTTTAATTGATTCATTCAGTGTCAGATAATAACAGTGTGCATTCATTGAGCTTGGCTAATTGCACTTACACACTGTACCCACCTTGTTGCACACTGAATCCATCCCTATGGTACCTGTTATTATCTCGTTGGAAATGCAATGTGTCACAGGAATCAGTGTGTGTTGACTTTGTTTCCTTTGAGGCATTGACCTGTCTCCCTTTCAATAAATGCCTGCCATGTTAGTTGAGGGTTGAGGCATTTACTGCCTTGTTAGTGTGGTGATTACGGTTATAAATAGCTCGTCATTTCTCTGGTTTCCTCATCTCGTTTCTGTTCGATCGGGGGTTGAGCAGCCAGCAACGATGCCGAGGCGAAGGGGAACACTCGATCGAGAGCCAGGACCGACACCAAGCGAGGCAGAATTTTTCGATAACAGTCCTCCTCCCTCGCCAGAACAAAGATTCCGTCGGGGGCCACCAATGATGCCTAGGCGACCGGGCGCACTGGATCGGGAGCCAGGGCAGACGGCAAGAAGTCGGGGGGTTGAATCTTTGAATGGTTCTCACTGGACCGAGCAAAGATTCAATGGCCGTTGGCATAAAGAAAAGTTTCCCCTCCCGGCTGTCTTTGTTCGTCCGATCAAGGAAGAAATGGGGGATTTCATCGTTCTGACGGACTCCCTGGGCCAGAAATGGCACGTCCCTCTCACCACTCATCGGAATCAAACGGCCATCCACGGATTCAACTGGGAACGCCTCGTTCGAGAGTTTGGAGTGCAGGAAGGCTGGAACATCCGGGTTACCTGGACCGGAGGAAGAAGTTTCTCGGTTGGTGTATTCGATCACAATGGCCAGTCGATGGTGCGCCCGGTCAGGGAACCCCCTCGTCGTGACCCAAGACTTCCTCCGTCTCATTATTATTGTTGTTAAATCTTGTTTTTTGTCGTTTTTTCTGTTTCCTGTGATTTTGACGACGACTTGTCTTCGTTGTACTGCTCGTGATTGAATTACTTGCTGCTTGCTTAATAAGACTCTTTGAGTTTAAAAAAAAAAAAAAAAAACCACAACACTGTCTAGTCTGACTTTGACACTGAACAGGCCTCAAAAACACTGTTCCTTTGACTGTGCATTTAACACTGAACATGTCTTAAAAACACTGTCTGAGGCAACACACACTGAACCACAAAATCAAAACAAACACTGAGCACACTTTTATGGCACTGAACACACTCCAATAGCACTGAACAGCACTGAACACACTTTAATAGCACTGAACACCATTTTTTAGCACTGAACAGATAGGGACACACATTGAATCACACCATTTCATGCATTCCTTAAAAAAATCGTGCGCTGACTGTGAGTCGTTATTTTTTTGTGTTTTTATTTTTCAGCAGCAGGGGCCGATGTTTTCGCATTCTGTGCATTCGGCGGTGAGAATTTGGTGTCCAGAATCGATTCCTCCCGTGCTGCCGCCCTTCACCAGCTGAAGGAAACAGTCGAGCTTCAGTGGCCTGAGCTCCGAGACGTTGCGTACGGCATGCATTACTCTGTACCCGATTTCCCAAACTGCGTGCTCTCAACCGATGCGGACATGTCGAACATGGTATCCCTAGCTGCGCTTCACAAGCTGCCTCGGGTGAGCATCGACATTTCCGTCGCGACTGAAGACCACACCTCTAGTTCTGTGTTCTCAACGGTGTCCAACAGTAGCGCTGTCAGTGCGACTGGAACAGAAAACAACGAGGGATTCGAAGCAGAGGATATGTTCCGCCTGTTTGGTCCGTCGAGTTCTAAAGTGCTGTTGACCGATGGCTGGGACAAAGAGATTTCTGGTGTCGGTCAGATGTTCCAAGGAGGCGCCCCGGACTTTCGAAACGCGCTCTGTAAGGTGGCAGTCGGAGTGGGATTCGATTTCGAGTACGTGAAGAACAGACCCGAAAAGGTTTCTGCCGTGTGCTCGAAGAAAAGCAGCACGGGATGCAACTGGTCCGTGTGCGCCGTGATGGATCGAAGCAACGGCTTCTTCTACGTCAAGCAGCTGAGTAACGAGCACAGCTGCGGCGCGTGCTTTCGATCCCTGAAGCACAGGCGCGTCTGCTCGGACTTGGTTTCCAGTTTGATAGTCGAGGAGGTACGGAAAAGCACGCTGACTCGTCCGGTCCAAGTCGTGAGAAACTTCCAGCATCACTACGGCCTGGAGATCTCGCCTGGCCTCGCTCTGGATGCGCTCGAGAAGGCCAGGAAGCTGATTCACGGCGACGATAAAGATTCCTTTGCCGCACTGACCAAGCACCTGCAGGCAATATCGGACTCCAACCCTGGGTCGCACCTGCTGCTCGAATTCAACGAGGCGTCCAGGAAGTTTCGCAGGGTCTTCATCTCGATGAAGGCTTGCATCGACGGGATGAACCACTGTCGCCCTTTGCTGTTTCTGGACGGCACGTTCCTGAAGGGGAGGTTCAAGGGCCATTTGCTAGCTGCTACGGGCAAGGACGGCGACGGAGGTATGTGGAACACTGACGGTTTGAAATGCACACTGAATCCAACTTTTTAACACTGACTGGGTTCAGTGTTTATTTACTTCATTCAGTGTCAGAATGAGCACACTGAAACTGACCCCTGTTGCTTCCAGCACTTAATATGTATTTTCAACACTGAATGGGTGCTATTCACACTGACTGAAGTGTTTTTTTTTTTTTTTTGTTCGTGTCTCGTGAATGCAGGGTTGTACCCGCTGGCTTACGCCGTTGTCGATTCCGAGAACTATGCTAACTGGAAGTGGTTTCTGGACAACCTGAAGCACATCCTACCTACTTCTCGCACCGTTACGTTCGTGTCGGACAGGAATCTCGGGCTGCTCGAGGCGATGAGCAGGGTGTTCCCAGGGTCCCCGCACGGCTACTGCATCAATCACTTGAAGCTGAACCTGAAAGACAAATTCAGAGGCAGATGGGCGACCAAGATGTTACGAAAAGGCGTGGTGTGGAATTTCCTGAAATGCGCGTACGCAACCACCGTCGAAGCCTACCAACTGAGCATGGACGAGCTGTTGAAAGAGGGAGGCCAGACAGCGAAAGTGTTTTTCGAGAACATGGATCCAAAGAATTGGGCCAACGTGTACTTCTCGGGGAAGAGGTACGGCGAGATGTCGTCCAACGCCGCGGAGTCGTTCAACAAATGGATCATGGAAGCCCGGCATCTTCCGATCACGGCGTTGGTCAACACAATCAGGCTGAAGCTGATGACCTTTTTCCACGGTATGATGAGGGTTTATCAATCTCAAACACTGATTGCACACTTTTAACACTGTTAGCCTTGTTCAAGCACTGACTGGCCTTGTTTAACACTGAATCAGACAGGGGGGCCAGGAGCAGGAAGTGGACCACGGCTTTCTGCCCGTCGGTTGAGAAGAAGCTGGGTGAAGCCATCAACGAAGGGAGGAAATGGGTGGTTGTGGGGTCGTCCGAAACGGTTTTCGAAGTGCAGTGCGTTCCGTCCGTCGTGGTCAATATCGCTGATCAGACGTGCACCTGCTGCCAGTGGCAGATTACAGGGGTTCCGTGTTCCCACGCAGCTGCGTGCATTCTGCGGTCCGGGAAGCCGATGGCCTCGTTCGTGGACAAGTTTTACCACGCAGAGAGCTACGCAAGGTCTTATGCCGATCCGCTTCAGCCGGTTTCCATGTTTGATCAACCTTCGAACGTGCCAGAGAACGTCATGATCGAGCCGCCAACATCGAAGAGGCCCCCTGGAAGACCTAAGAAGAAGAGGATTCCGTCCAGGGGTGAGCACATCCCGAGAGCCATGAAGTGCGGGAGGTGCGGACGTGTCGGCAATCACAACAAGAAAACGTGCACGGAGCCTGTACCCTAGTTAGTTAGTTAGTAGAGTTTTTTTTTCTTATTTTGGATCTTCGTTGTGTTTTTTCGACATGATTTCTGTGATCAGTGACACTGAATGGGGTGAAAAAACACTGACTGTCAGTGACAGGCACTGTTCGGCTCATAAACACACTGACTGATTGTCATCTCAAAAAAAACACGGGATTTTAACATTATGTGATTTGTTTCTTGTTCAGTTATGGTCTTGGAGTGTGTTTAATTTGTTCCTGTATCTTGTAATTTTTGCATTTTGCTTGTGTTTTTTTAATGTTTCAATTCAATAAGCCTTAGTTGCTGACACTGAGTGGACAAGATTAACACTGATGGCACTGAATTGGGAAGAATAAACACTGCCAACACTGAACAGACAGAATTAACACTGAATAACAAGCAATATCATCACAACTGTGTTCAACTAAAAACTGCCCAGAAATATGAACAAAAAACACAATTTTTTTTTACAGAAACTAAACCCAAACACAATCATGTTCATACATTTACAGAAAAAACACTTCTTGTTTTTTTTCAACCAGAACTAAACCAAAAACGCGCGCACAGCCCCAAGATCACTACTTCTCCTTCATGGTCAGGATGGTTCGTATCACGTGACCCTTGAATTCTTGGAAATCTTCCGTCCTGACCTTGTCCGGAATGGGCTCTTTCTTCAGAATCTTCTCCATGTAGTAGCATACGTACAAGGCACATTCATTCCTGGACAGTGACAGACGTGGAGGAATCAGAGGAAAAAACACACAAAAAAAAAAAAAAAAAAACACTGACACTGAATGCACAAATATAACACTGAACAGGCATAAAAATGAAAAAACAGAAACAAAACACTGAATGTGTTAATTATGCACTGAGATACTTACAGAGATGGGGCTTGCTGTGGGAGAGGCTTCACGGCCTCGATATCATGTATCGGGAAACCAGACTTCCCCGCTTTCTCCAGCATTTGGCCCACGTTGGTTTCCACCTTTTCTTTCTGAAACGTACGAAACAATACAGTTTGTCAATTATCGTTAGAAAGGGAACCGTTTTTAAAAATCGACTAAAATACAGTAGACGTACCAATTCCGCTGCATTCGCCATGTAATGGTCCTTCGATTTCGCCAACCTGGGTTGAATAGAGTTGTAGAATAGCCATTTCTGTTTGACGAAGTCGCAGACGAGCAGCGTGAAATGGTTCGGTTCTGTATCCTTTTTCATCCCAGGAGACAAAATCGGGAACATTATAATCCCTTCTCGCACGCACGGGATCATATCTGTGATTGTTCTGTACATTGTCTGGTTGTCATGACGTCCCATGACGATGGAAGTCTGCGAGGAAGAAAACAAAACAAAAAAAAAAAAACCACGAGTTTTTATTAAGAAAGGATGAACTGAATGAGCACTGAACAGGACATTATAACACTGAACAGCACATATCAGCACTGAATGTTCATGATAAACACTGATCAACCTACAACAACACTGAACAGAAAACACACACACTGAGTAGCACATTAGAAACACTGAACACTGAGCGGCACATTAGAAACACTGAGCAGCACACATAAACACTGATCAAAATCAATGACACTGAACAGCACATAAAAACACTGAACAGACACCAACACACTGTACAACCATTAAAAACACTGAACAGTCAAGGGCAGTAAAGACTCACCCAACAGTGCGCGGGGAGTATCAGAGCCTCCAGCTTCTTGTTGTGGTCTCGATGCAGCGACTCAGCAAAGGCGTCGACCACATGATTGCTGATGAAGGTGCACTTCATCATGTCGGTAATGTCAGCCACCGTCACGACTGTGTTTATACGGGGGAAGAACTTCATCGTCCACCTGATTGTCAAAAAAAAGGGAAAAAAAAACACATTCTTAGCGCACAAAAAAAAAAAAACGAAAGAAAGAAAGAAAGAAGGGAAAGACAGAATGTGAAAGAAGGAAAATAAAAGAAGCTTCACTCACGTTTTCGGGTCGCTGTTGTGGAGGATGATTTTGTCGAGGATTTCCGGCTCCAATTCCAACCCGCAGTTCACATCAAATTTCTTGTTCACGCTCATCAAGAAGTTGAGATGATCCTCATTGTAATCACTGCGGATCGGTTTCTGGCTCGCCTCCTGCACCACCTTCTTACCCTTCTTGATCGCCTTCTTCTTTGCGGCAGGGGCAGGGGGATCGTACTGAAAATCGTCGTCGTCGCCGTTGGCCGGCTTCCTTTTCCTGCCCTTGACCCGTCGCACCATCGACCTGGTCTTCGCCTTGCTCGAAGGCTCTATCTTTTCAGCTTCCGGTCTCAACGGGCTCCCTTCTTCTTCATCGTCCTTGTTGCGGTCAATCTCGTAGACGCACAACTCCGCCTGGAGACTCAAGACTTCATCTTCCCGTTCCTTGACAATTTTCTGCAGAGCCTCGATCTGGGATCTGTGGACAAGTTCTTGCGCTTTCATGTCCGCCTCCAGAGACTCGAGCTGGACTTTTTCGTAGACGTTAATGACCGACGACATCTGAAGGTCAGCCAACGCATTCTTCAAAACATCCACTTCGTCCTCGAGCTCTTTCACTCTAGCCCTCAGAAGCCGCACTTCCTCCTCCTCCTCACCGGAGCTTCGAGCCTCTCCCGCCTCGGTCACCGGATTATTCTGATCATTCGCCTTCTTGATCAATTCTTCCTCGAGCTCTTTCACTCGGGCCCTCAGATTTTTCAGCTCCTCCTCCTCCTCGGAGCTCCTCCTCTTCAGACGCTGGTTTTCGCCTTCCAGCTCGACATTAGCACTTGTCGCTTCGTTCAGCCGAGAAGTCGTGCTATCGAGCTTGGATTGGAGATCCCTCACAGCGCTGGAGAGATCTTGATTCTCCGACAGGAGGTTGTTGAGCAACCTCTCGGCTTCAGCAGCAGAAACAGCGGGGCGTTCCTCATCGGGCTGCTGCTGTTCGGAAGGCCCACCCTCGTCCTCCGGCTCCGGGACTATGCAGGCCATCTCCTGATGCCGCCCGGAAGAACTGTCGTCGTCGTCGTCGTCGTCTTCCCCCCCATTTGACGACTGCTCGTCTCCAGAAGGCCCGCCCCCGGGGCCTTTTCTTTTTTGTTCCTCTTCCTCCTCAGGGCTCGACGAATCAGAGCCCGGATGCTCGTCATCGTCATCATCATCATCATCAGACCGCCCTTCGTCCTCGCTCTCCGCCGCACGCGGAGTGTTCACGATTGCTTTGTAGGAAAGGTAGCCCTTGTACGCGTGGATCTCCGCCACCGTCTTTCCGTGTTTCAGAAGACGAGCATCCACCTGTCAGACACGGACATCACGCGTTAGAACTCAAAAAAACATCATCACCCCTCAAGTGAGTGACACTGAACAACATTAATAAGCACTGAACATCGCAGTTATCCTACTTTGACACTGAACAGCATAAAAAAGCACTGAACCAGAACATCATTCACACTGTCCACCCACAGGCACTGTGTGCATGAATATCACACTGAACAGCAAGCAATAAACACTGAACCTCAATATTTCACACTGAACCTCAATATTTCACACTGAACAGCAAGCAATAAACACTGAACCTCAATAAACACTGTCGACGGACACTGAATCATAAAACAAAAACAGAATTAAAAGAAGAAGCAGAAGAAAGAGAGAAGATATTTACCGCCTCGTCCGCGAGACCCGCCAGGGTCTCCTTGGTCACATTCGAAAGGTCATTGAGATGCCAGTTCAGGACCCGGGGGAGGTGCTCGTTCTCCAGCCTTTTTGCCAGCTTTGTGTGCTCACAAAGCCAGAACTGCACAAAAACCAAACAAAAAAACCCGAGGTAAATATCAAGGAATGAAAAAATAAAAAAGACGGCAAGACGATTGTGAAGAACAGCAAGTAGAAGCACATACCAGAAGCAGTATCGTGCAGCCTTGTGTATTCTGCGGGTTGCCCCTGTTCGCAGCTGCCGAGTCGCAAAGGGCCTTGAGAATCGCCTCGCCCCAGTTGTAGCTCTGCATCGACTCCAGATCCACAACATAATCCAACCACTTCCATTGGATCGTGACGGAGGAAGTGGAGAAGAAGACAGTGCCGATCACTATCAAAGAGAGGAGCCGAGCTACATCAGCAAGAGCCTGAGGCTTGCGACTCCGACGCTTCACCAAAATATCGAGCTTTTCATTCAGCAGCTTCGGGTTCAGCGTCTTCTCCCCCGGGAACATCCTCTCCCTGAATCTTTTGTTATCGCACTTGGACCTCGAACTGATATCGAGCTTCCTACTCCCGCCTACGATTCCAAATATAAGATCGACATCCTCGGGAGTGATCCTGACATCTTTGCTGCCGAGCTTAATAGTACGAGCGCCGGCATCCATCTGCTCCAGCACGGCAGCTATCGCAGCGTCGCTCTTTCGGGTGTGGAGGATGGTCAGCCTCTGATCCTTAATGCTCTTGAAGAGATGGTAGAAGGGGGTCATCTTTAGATACTCGTCGTGCCCCGGCTTCAGCTTGTCCTTGATCTCATCAATCGTCCGGATGATGGTCAGCAAGTTGGACCTCATCTGTTTATAGGACCTGGAACGAACACCAAAAAAACACACACCGATGTGAGTACAAAGCAATGAACAGGGCATATACAACACTGAACAGGCATATACAACACTGAGTGGCCATGTAATTGCACTCAGTGGCACTGAACAGGCATAACAGGAATGATGAGGCACTGAACAGAACATTTTAACACTGAACATACACCCAACACACACAATCAACACTGAGTGGCACACACAAGGCACTGGGTGGCATGCAGAGACACTGAGCAGGAATAATTTCACACTGAGCAGGACAATTTAACACTGAACAGAACATTTTAACACTGAACAGGAACCAACACACACAATCAACACTGAGTGGCCATGCAATTGCACTGGGTGGCATAAAGAGACACTGAGCAGGGATAAACAAACACTGAGCAGGAAAATTTAACACTGAACAGAACATATTAACACTGAACGGCCACCAACACACACAATCAACACTGATGAACACACAACCACACCGAACCTCCATCAAAACACACAAAATTCATTCATGCAATGGAAATTAACAGATTGAAATTGAAAATCGGTTGAATTAGGGTTCGAAATACTTACTTCCTCTCCTTCTTCTCGCCGGCGGCAGGCTGAGGGATAGGGCTCGCCTGCTCTTCACTCGACGGAGTGTACTGAACAAGCCTCCGTTCCGTGTTCTCTGAAGCAGCAGCGGCGGTTGGAGTCGATTTCTTCCCGGCGGTTCTATTCGCGGCGGCGGTTTTCTTCGACGGCGCCATCTGATAATAATCGAACTGAGCAAGCAGAGAGATGAGAGGATTTCGCGGTGGTGGTTACGAAGCTTGGTTTCGGTTTTTTTCTGTGAGTTTTCGAGCGGGAGCCGAGAGAGAAAAGAGAGAAAGTAATGGAGGGAGGTGTGGGTTTCGTGTGTGTGGGAGTTCGTGTGTGCGGGAAATAATGAAATTAATTGCTGAAACCGTTTGTTCAAATGTGTATATATGCGAGGGCAACGATGTCTTTGCACATTTTAGGCGGCCTAATTGGCACGCGTAATTTTTCGAAAGCCTTATTGCCGAAAAAAGGTTGAAAAATGGCCTTATTGCCATTTTTCCCAAAAAAGAAATACTTATATATATTAAATAAAATATTATTGTTTAGGATTAACTAGTCCACACAAAATACAAAACAAATTTAAGTTAATTATTTTTTGAATTTAGTCAATAAAGTCCAATTTTCTATCCTAACATATTACCCCAAATAAAAAAAATTATATGTACAATAATTGTAAAAATCCAATTTTCCAAACAACGCCGGTAAAAATCTGCAAATCACCCCGCATCCACTTGAGCACTTCGCACCGCCGTTATTGGTTTGCAACTTCAAGAATTAAGCGACCGATTTCCGCAATTGCTACTTTGCATAGCTTGTTTATCTCCACAAGATTCATTTTCTTCCTTTGACATTGACAAGTTACTTAAGTTAACGGGATTTTATCTACAATTTTTTTTAAAATCAATGTTCTCAATCTTAAAAATCAACCTCAAAAATATTGTTGATATGCGCTTCAACGACTTGTTTAATAACTTGAAAGGATTAGGGGACCTAGTCGAGAAGTTGTTACAAACTAAGAAGCACATAAGGTGTTTCTTCTGGTTTACAAACTTTTGACTTAGCATTAATTCTACCGATTGCAACGGCAAGTGTTGAGAGAGTGTTTTTCTCAATGAATCTTGTGAAGGACAAATTGAGCAAATCGCATTAGTGATGATTAGTTGAATGATAAACTTGTTGTTTACATAGAAAATGAAGTTTTTTTTTTAAATCGACAATCATGTTATTATTAAGCGATTTTATTCTATGAAAACTCACCAAAGAACAATTGTAATTTTTATTTTTGAATTATTTAATTAAATATTTTTAAATTTTGGCCCACTCTCGATTGAATTCTTGACTCCGCCTCTGGAGCCCGACATGACGGGGCAAGAGGTCGTTGTCGGGGTGAAGGGGCTTGTCGAGGAAGGCGCATATAAGGTCATCATTTACGAGCGAAGAGAATCTGGGCTTAGTCGTGGTGATGGTGGCCGGAGGCTTTGCGACGGTGATCATATTCATTCATATTCATAACCCCTCTTAGCAATCCCCTAAAAACCTAATTAATATTTTATTCAATTGACACACGTCTCTTGATTTTAGTACCGTTCCTTTTTCTCTTCCATCCTTAAAAAATTGAGTAATTTTTTTTCTCAATTTCTAAATTGCAAATGAGAACAAAAATATTTTTCTGATCCCCAATTCTTGTTCACCTCGTATGACCGCGTTGAGTGAATTGTAACCTTGTACGGTCTTATAAGGTAAGTAAGAGCCGCTTCGTCTGAAACATTAAACTGAAACTTAAATAGAGATAATAAATAAATTGAAAGGAATCGTGATTGATTAAGAGCAAATATGTAGAGTGATATGCAATAAAAGAGAGAGATGTGAACTTATTTAAATAAAATATTAAAATTTAATTTTTTTTAATCTCAATTTGTACGTACCGGTCCGTGTAGGAAGGATGCTCTTAGTTAAGATATCTAAAAAAAAAAAAGTACGCATAAATAGTTGTAATGGAAGTAATATATTTTTAAATTATGTTGAATATAATTAAATTATGATAAATTAGGATCTTTCGACCCGTGTAAGTAAGCATGTATTGTTATTATAATATTGAGTGCAAATATTTGAAAAATAAGCTACAAAATTTTTAAAAAACTAAGTACATGTAATTAAGCATGTATTGTTATTATAATATTGAGTGCAAATATTTGAAAAATAAGCTACAAAAATTTTAAAAAATTAAGTACAGTAATAATTATATTATTTGTAGTATCAAAAAATAATAACAAATACTTTCTCCCATCCAACTTAATGATATTATTTGTAGTATCAAAAAATAATAACAAATACTCTCTTCCATCCAACTTAATGATCTCACTTTTTGTAATTAAGTTTGATCACTTCTTTGAATGAGAGAGAGTATTGGTTACAAGCTAATAATAATGAATCCTACTAATAATTAGTGTTTGGATTATATTAACAAATACTGTATTGTTTACAAGCTAGGAAAAATGAGTCTTTAACTTATACTTTATGACCGGGCTATATGTTGTCAATTTGTGGACAACTCCAGGCTCTACGTACAAACCCTTCGAATTGACAACAAAATAATTGAGCAAAAAATGATGCAAACACAATGTGCCATACGAATCTCAATTGTGCAAAAGATTTGTAAGATTGAAGAGGCACCGTCGTTGAACACGTGATATATTATGTAGTAGTATTCAATTTTCTATTTAAGTGAACAAAAGTACACCTAATTAAACACTTATGCTTTCTCATATTATTTTTCTTACTTTTCAAACTACTATTGCATAAATTTAGTATAAGAGTTTTACTTTGAAAACATTTTTCTTGGTTTTGAATTTCATCTCGTACCATATGAATTTGATATTTTATTGTATGTTTTTCATCCACTCATCATTATTCTTGATAATTTCTTCATTAATATTTTAAATTTGATTTCTTATTTTAACTGTTAGTTAATGAAATGTATCAATTACTTTTAATATCAGTTCACAAATCATAGATAGCTAAATTTCATATAATAATTATGGTTTTTGAATCGAAAGGATGAATATATTTTTTTTCACTTTTGTTGATTTGATTTTACTGAATAGTATTAAGTGTATCATTTGTTCGGGTTTATTCTATGCTAACCTATGTGTAGTACCTTAACACCATAAACACATGGAATTCTTATTTTCAATCATATCTTTTATTTTAAATATTTTAACAAATACACATGACCTAACATTAATGGAATAAAGTACCTACCCATTACAGTAGATAGAAAAAACCCATTTATTCGTTAGCGTTAATTAAGTTTATCATATACTCTAGTTCCATTACGTACTCTTCTTTGATCATTCCGTGATTCTTAAAACTGAAACTTTTATTTAACTATTCCATGAATCTTAAGATAATAGAAACTTTAATTTGTGGAATGAACTTATAAGTATATTTTTTATGGTTAATTTAAAGTGGGAATACAACTTTTAGAACAAACTTACAAAACACCTATTTATTTTGTCCCCTCCCATAAAACTACATTTATTCTAAACAAACTCAATTGGAAAAGTCCTCTTTACCCTTACTTTTAATTTCTCTCAAATAATAAAACAAAAAACCATTTAAAACCATTTAAAAACCTTAAAAATCAAAACAAAAAAACTGTGGGGCCCACGAAAATCAGATTTGAGGGTTGGTGGGTGTTTATTGCATGCATGAATGCTCCCTCCCCTACTCAAACCCTCAAACCCTAACCCATTTCAAAAAACAAAATTTTGATTTTCTCTCTCACAAATATCCTCTCTACAAAAATCGATTTCTGAATATACGTGGGAAGGGCAGCCGAGTTCGCCGGCCGAAAGGTACGTCGAAAAGCGTCGATTCTGGTTTTTTTTTTTCGATTTTCTGCAAAAAATCATAACTACACGGTGGCTACACGGTGGGTTTTCCCAACCGTGTAGTCACCGTGTAGTTATGAAGATTAACCGGTGCGCACTACACGGTGCTCTCACTACACGGTGTTTCCCGGTCACCGTGTACCGGATAGTGTTCCGGATAGTGTCTCGGTACACGGTGTTTCCCGGTCACCGTGTACCGGATAGTGTACCGGATAGTGTCTCGGTACACGGTGACACAAGCTACACGGTGATACACCGTGTAGCCACCGTGTACAGAAGCCGTTTTTTCAATTTTTTTAAAAAAAATGTCTAATTATGGCTTTGTTTATGCTTTTGGATGGATATTTTGGGTTCCCCCACTGAATTCAACTGTGTTTCGTAATTGTAGATGTCGAATCAACGAATCACGATACGGTACGGTGGTCGTTGGGATCGAGCGGCCTATGTTGACGGAGTAGATATGTGCCTCTTCTTTCGGAGGGAAGAACTTACACTCGACGCCCTTACGAGCCAGATTCGTTTGGTTTTGCGCCCTCCGCCCAATGCCGAGTACATGTTGTACTATTTTACCCGAGGCTACGACGCGAGAAGCGTGCGAGCTCCTATGCTTTGCGACGAGGATGTCTCCCGCATGTTAGACGAGCAAGGGGATGAGTGCTTTGTGTTCGTCGTCCAAATAGAGGCACAACCAGCTGCGCCGGAGGTGAATATCGGAGAAGAAGCTCGGGATTCGGGCGTACCGTCAGAGGAAGAGAACGAGAACGAGGCGGTACATACTTCCGAGGACGAGGAAGAAGCCCGTCAGTCCGATCTCTTGGAATCTTTGACAACGGAGTGGACCGAATGGATTAGACAGCCGGGCGTGGTTAAAAAGCTAATGTCGCGCCGTAATATGTCCTCGAGGTCTTATGTGGGAGGCGCCGAGCAAGCCGAAGCTTCTCAGAATGCGCAGAATAATCCACAGCGCAATTGGATCATTCCACTGCCGGGGTTTGACCCCGCTGTTCCGTTGCAGTCTATCGAACACCAACCGATTTATGGTCAGATGGCAGTCGGAGCCACGTTCCGAAAGAAACTGGATCTGAAGGTGATGGTGGGGCTGTATCACATGGAGAATAACGTAGAGTGCAAAACTGATCGCTCGAACACTAATCGGGTGACGTTCGTTTGCAAGACGGGGCGTGAAAAATGCACGTTCAAATTGTGTTCCACGGGTTCCGATGACACACTTTGGAGGATCACGAAGCTGAACTTGAATCATACGTGCCGAAACAATTTGGGGCGACTTGCGGATCGACAGGTGTCGAGCAGGGTTGCGGCTACTTTCTTTGCACGTATGTTAGTCGGCAGTCGGGAACTGGTTCCGAAAGATATGGTTGAGGATTTGAGGAGATTGTACGGAGTTCACATCAGCTACAACTTCGCCCTGCGGACGAGGAACCTTGCGCTTGAAATAGCGTACGGCGACTATGAGGGATCGTATCAGAGGCTCCCGTCATATCTGTACATGCTGAGAGAACATAATCCCGGGACACAGTACGATATTCAGACGACCGACCAGGGCGTGTTTTGCCGCATGTTTGTTGCGCTCGGGCAGTGCATTCGTGCATTTGAGCAGGGCACTATGAGGCCTGTGATAGTAGTCGACGCCACCCATTTGAAAGGGAAAAACACTGGTGTGATGTTTGTCGCCGTCACAAAAGACGGGAATGAGACTATTTTCCCGCTTGCGTTTGGTATCGGTCCGATAGAGAATGACGAGGAGTGGACGTGGTTTCTCCAGCACCTCAGAGTTTGCTACGATACAGACGACGATGATCTGCTCATTGTGTCCGACCAGCATAAGAGCATCGCGAATGCTATTCGGAGTGTCTATCCCCACGCTACCCGTGCGTTGTGCTATCACCACCTCTCGAAGAATCTAGCACGGTACGGCCAGCAGCTGATCAAGGCTCTATGCAATGCTGCTTATTCTTATCGGGTGGATGATTTTGAAAAATACCTTTCGGATGTGGAGAAACTCAGTGACAGTGCTTATAGGCGCCTTACCGATATTGGGGTTGAGCACTGGGCGAGGTCAAAGTGTGCTGCACGACGATACGGTTTCATGACATCGAATGCGGCCGAAGTCTTCAACGCTGCTATCAAATGGCCACGGCGATTACCTGTCTGTGCGATGCTCGAGGCCATTCGTGCGATGATTGAGAGATGGTTTGACGAGAAACGAAGGAAAGATAACGAGAGACAGAATGGTGGACATGAGCTGACCGAACTGGCATTCCTCAAGTTGTCTTGTCAGGATGAGTTGAGCCGTTCTTTTACCGTTCGGGAGGTCAGTGCGAATGCCCGATACAGAGTTCAGGAGGAGGACAGGTCTTATCTTGTGGATATCGCGAATCGCACTTGTGAATGTCGGGAGTTCGACTTAGACCTAATACCGTGTCGTCATGCTTGTGCCGCTATGAGGTATGATATCATTTTACCTTTAAATTTAATTTTAAACAGTTGATTCCACTAACTTGTTTGTTCTTATTATGTAGACGAGCCGGATTTTCACCGTACGATTTCGTGAGCCCTTATTTCAAGATGAGCAGCCATGTCGAGATGTACGCGACGCCTATTGTGCCGTTGCCACATTATGATGATTGGGTGATCCCGCCGGATTTAGCATCGTACGTAGTTCTTCCTCCGGTAGCGGGTAGACAGGCTGGACGTCCGAGGGTGACTCGTGTTCGTTCCGGAGTTGAGAGCTCTACACGACGTTTGAAGGTTTGTACAATTAATATCATTTCGTCGTGTGCAGGCTTGGACCTAATATCGTGTCGTCGTGTGCAGGCGTGTTCGAGATGTAAGGGCGTAGGTCACAACATGCGGAAGTGCACGGTTTTTATCCCACCCGAGGCTGTTGATTTAAATGTCCCTGCAGAAGAGACGGGAACGCAAGAGTCGAGCCGAAGAAGACAGAAGAAGAAGTGCAGCATCTGCAAAAACGAGGGACACACGAGAACAAAATGTCCAATGAACACGGAGTGACAGAGTTCGAGATTGGGTTTGGTTGTTTGATCGGTGTTTTTAAACTATTTGAGACTAATATTGTTTTATTATCGTCTATTCTCGTTGGATTTTGGACATTTGGTGAGTTTTAGGTTATTGTGTTTGTTTTAGGTTATTGTGCTTGTTTTTGGAGATTGTTTATCTTGTGAAATATGTGAAAAAACAGGTTGGGAATTAGGCTTTGGGGGCAAGGGGGGATTTACTTATCTGTTTTTTAGAAGGTACATATATTACTTTTGCTAATTACGTTCATTGAATACTACTAGCCCAACTGGTCAGCCGAAATTTAGAAATTGAATGGAAATCCAGAGGTCAGGGGCTCGAATCCTAACAGCCCCATTTTAATTCTTTTTTTTACACGGTACTGGGTAGCACCGTGTACCGGTAAGAAATTTTTTACACGGTACCGGTAAAACCGTGTACCGATAAAAAAAAAAAATACTTATCTGTATTTTAGAAGGTACATATATTAATGTTGCGAAATACGTACATGGAATACTTCTAGCCCAACTGGTCAGCCGATATTTGAAAAGGAATGAAAACCCGGAGGTCTGGGGCTCGAATCCTAAGAGCCCCATTTTATTATAATTTTTTACACGGTACCGGGTAGCACCGTGTACCGGTAAGAAACGAACCGTGTACCGGTAAGCAAAGCACCGTGTACCGAAAAAAAAAAACTCTTAGTTTTGCCACCGTGTAACATCGCCCACCGTGTAGCCCACCGTGTAGCCACCGTGTAACTTAGAACTGGAGTAGTTTTTTTTTATTTTGAAGCATTTCTACAGTTTTTTTGTTGTTTTGTTAAGCATGAAACATTATTTTAAAGACTAGGAACATCCAATAAACAACATAACAAATCCAATTTAGGAATACAAATAGGAGATGCTTGGAATGTTGACCGTTTTTCGAACTTTCTACTAATATTGTGACAATCTTAACTACATAGGTAATTTATTGTTCATGCGTAATCACTTAATTCGTCAAATTCAATAGTTGGTAGTGTTTTTTGAATCATTTTGATTATTAAAATGATGTTTCATACTACAATAACAAGTTAACAATCGAAAAATGCCTTAAAATCAATTAAAATGAATAAATGATCTAAACTACACGGTATACACCGTGTAGGACACCGTGTACCGGTAGCCACCGTGTAACCTAGTACTGCCCAGAAAATCCACCGAGCAGTTCTTGGCTACACGGTGATCTTGGGATGCTACACGGTGGCCACCGTGTAACCGGAAGTCACCGTGTAGCAGAGGCAGAATGCTTGTTTTTCACCTTTTTTCCACCCAAATCGATCAAAACAAACACCTATTTCACCAAAATCAATCAAAACACATCTATTTCACCAAAACACACCTAAAATAGTTTTATTGTTTTAAAAATTATATTAAATTAATAAGTTAATATATTATAAATAATTTTAAAAAAATTTGACGGGATTTATTTAGTTAATATAAAAGCTAAACCTGCAAATCAATCTCAATACACATACCACTCTGTCCAAACACACATGCACACGAAAAAGTCTAAAATCATCCAAAATACAAATCAATCGACTCGATGACTCAAACTGAAGATTTTCCGAGCGACATATCGGCGATACTTCACCAAGTACCCGTCGTCGATTTCTTTATCCCGGTGATTGAGGTACTTGTTCACGAGACGATCCAGGTACATGCACACGTACGGGCCGCAGTTGTTGTTGTCGACTTGGATAAACTGCTCCGTCGGGCATTCGACTTGGATAGGAGTCTTCTTGTGGGTTCGACGGAAAAGGTTTACACCCTCCCAAAATCCTGCAGCCACCAAGAGACGAGGCAACAACTCCAACAACGGAGTCAGTACAGCAGACTTGGCAGATAGATCCGGAGAACGCCACCACAACGAGTCGTACAACTGTACAGTCCATTGGTCCAGGTCGATCCGTACCGTGATCCAATGTTCCCCGGTATTACACACCGTTATCACCTAAAAAAATAAAAAATAAAATAAAACGTTATTTACAATTAAATTAAAATATTAAGTTGAATTAAAAAAATAAAAATGTACGGTTCTTTAAATTACCTCTCGTGCGAGTTCCCAACTCTCGTGTCTATCGTCTCCCGTGATGTATTTGACCATGTAGTCCGGCGGTGCCCATGTCTCATATTTCCTCTCCAAGTTCTTTCTCTTTACATGTGCTACCGGAATCTTAATCCTAGCCAACTGGGTCTTCATCGCGTCCTGGGAATTAAAAAAAAATTTAAACGATTAGTATTAGGAAAATGAAAAAAAAACGTGTATTTGATAAGATGATTGGATCTTACGAAGAACTCGGTACACAAGAGTATAGTCTTCTTTGGAGTGACTTCATCTTTTAAGCCCTTGTTCTGCTTGATCTTGTCTTGCAGATACGTAATGTACATGTCAATCTCCTGAAAAATATACACATCACAGTTAAGCACAATTTAATAAACATTATAAATTTCAAAGTTTAACTACAAATTAACTTACCATGTTCGAGTACCAATGATGTAGTGACTCAATCAGGTTGAAGTACCTCTGATCCAGAGTGACTCCGTTGAAAGGGATATAGACACTCAATCCCTGCCCGTGACGACGGAACGTCGAATAGAGCCCCCTAACCTTCTTGCTGCCACACCGTGCGAACTGCGCAACGTACGGGCTCCGAAGAGCTGCCGAGGGCCTCCTCACACGGGGTCCGAGACTACTATCGGCGACATCATCCTCCTCCTCCTCAAGTTCTTTCTCCTCTTCCGCAAATGGAACCTCATTTTCGTATTCATTTTCCACGGGAGTTGTCATCTTGAACAACTCGACCTGAGACGCAGCCGGAAAAAAAGTCTCTGCATCAATGATAACCTGCGGTTCATCAGCCCCCTTCGGTACAATAAAACCAGGATCATCCTCTGGCCTAGCATACTCTGGCCGATCATACTCTGACCGATAAACAGGAGTCGGACCGAAGATGCTGTCGGTGTGAATCGGTGAGAAGGGAGCGAAAAGACCCTGAAAATCACGCAGCCCCCTCGGTGGCGAAAAATGACCGCTATCTCCAACGGTCGAGAATATCTGGGTCGGTGTGCGATAGCTATCGCCAACGACCTGAGGCTGCTGCTCGTACTGAGGCTGCTGCTCGTACTGAGGCTGCTGCTCGACGTGGGTCGACTCGGCATGGAACGACTCGGCACGGGTCGGCTCGATAAGTGGCGACCTGCGATAACGATCAAAATCGTGTGCCCAGTCCCCACACGAAACCCTGACATCAACATCAACTAACTCCTCGGGATCCGAGTCCTGAAAGCGAGGAGGCGCGCTGATAGAATGCCGAGCAGCCGGAAAACCGCCCTGAGATGCATCAGAAGGGCAGGGGCGAGGCCGGGAGTATCGCCTGCGACCGAAGAAGCCCCGAATCTGCTCCATCAGACTGTCGTTGCCCTCCTTCTGTACCCTCCTCATCCGGGCAGTCAATCGGCCCATAAATCCCGTCTCAGACTCATCGTTGAGGATCTTGTGGAGCCGTCGATCAATGCGCCGATCAGTACTGTCGTCTGAAGCCTCAGGTGCCTCAGGTGCCTCAGGTGCCTCAGCTACAGGAGAGGACTCTCGTCGGGCTCGGTGAGATCCACGCTGAGATGCACGCCGCTCGGCAGATGAATCGGGTGTGATGTCATCACGCGTGCGTCGGCTAGTCTGAGGGTCATCGCCCATCATCTTGGACACGCGTCCGGCCACGCGCTCAATCAAGTTCTTCTTCTTCTTCTTCACCGGTACTGCAGCCGGTGCTCCTCTCGATGCTCCAATCCTAAGAGGAGGAACGTACCTCACTTCGTCTGCTCCTCTGGTAAGGAACGAAGTTTAGTACTCAGTCTTCGCCTCCTTGCGTGTCGGCTCCAGAGTCGAGAGGACCACAAGCTGAAAACAAATGAAAAATTAATTTATTAAGCATTAATTAAAGGAAATAAATAATTTAAAACATTAATTTCACAAAATTTACCTGATCGTCCTCGAAGAAATGAGTGAAATCGAGGGTGCATGCAACCGAAGTCCAGTTAAAAAACCGAGGCCTGGAAATTTTTTCGTTTCGGGCTCCACAGACATTGCCCAGGCTCGGTATAGCCTCGTACGACCATAGCTGAAAGGCCCAAACTGGGCCGTAAAAGTGGAATGCCCTCGAGTTAACCTGACCGGGCATCGTCGCAGCTATGGAGATGTAGTGCGACATGATCTGCCAGGAGTAGGATCCCCAAGGAAACGAATCCCAACCGGCAACGTCCTCCACAAAAGCCCAAGCCCAAGTGTCGATCTTGGCATCGTCTCGGCCCAACAAGAAATAATAGTAAATCAGCAAGTTCGCCGCCTTCAGGTAGTCGGCAGGATCCTGACCCATACTCAGAGACGAGAATACCTTACGGAAATCTCTAATAACCGTCGGCTGTCTGAAGTGTCTATAGTAAATAGAGTCCTCAGAAATAGTGTGGGTGGTGGCCGAAGGATCAAAAGCGTGACCACCGAATCGAAGTCCGGTAATCAGGGCATACTCCTGTGCTCGAAAGCGAATAGTCCGGCCCCCGACGAAAAACCAATGCTCCAATGGAGGTATCGTCGGACCCACGATCTCCCGAGCTAGCAGGTGCTGCATCGCCACAATGGACCTTCCGGTTCTCTTGATCCAGAGCAAATATCCGAAACAACTCTCCCTAAATGTCCGGAAAGCTGCCTTGGTAGGGTCGACGTCCAACAGCGTTTTTGTAATTTCCCCTAGTAATTCGTACCGATCGTACAAATTCATGTTCCTCGTCTGGTGTATGAACTCTGGCCTCCTCCAATTGTAGCCCTCCTGCAAAAATGAAGTTAAATAAATTAATATTACATTAAATTAAATAATAAAACTGAAAATTCAAAAAAAAAAAAAAAAAAATTGATTTCTGCTACACGGTCACCGTGTACCGGATAACCGGTACACGGTGACCGAGAAAATCCACCGTGAAGCTCGATTTTCTCGGTCACCGTGTAGAAAGTTAACCGGTACACGGTGTTATCCGGTACACGGTGACCGAGAAAATCTCACCGTGAAGCGAGATTTTTTCGGTCACGTTACCGGTACACGGTGACCAAGCTACACGGTGACCGAGAAAATTGCCACCGTGTAGCGCTACCGTGTAGCTTGGAACAGCAGCAAAAACCCAGAAATTTCAGAATTTTAACGAGCAATTTAACACTGAATTTCGATTCTAAATCAACGAAAACACAATAGGGAACTATAATACACTCAAATACTAACAATTAACGCATCAAATTGAACACATTATTGAAAAAAATCGAATTTTCGAAATTCAAAAAAGCTAGATTTTGGCACTAACCGGAGCTTGAATTGGCCATTGTTGCTCGTCTTGTTGTTGGTCGTTGTCTGCCATTGCGATTCGCCGGAATTGATGGCCGAATTTTCACGTATTTGATTCGAAAAGGGGCGGCGGTTTTTGGGTTTGGGGGGGACCGACGAGAAGAAGAGGAAAAAGATTTGGTGGGGGACCGATTTTTTTATTAGCTTTTGTCTTTTGTTGTTTTTTAATTGATTTGTTTTGATTTTTAAAAAGGTAAGGGTAAAGAGGACAATTCCTTTACCTTTTGTCTAAAATAAATGTATGTTTATGATGTAGGTCAAAATAATTATAGTTGTTATAAAATTGTTTGAAATTCGAGATGACTCTAATTTAAAAGTATACCATCTCAAGAGTATAACATAAGTAGAACATATATTCTCATAAAATATTAATAAGTAATTACCATGATAAAGAAGAGTGCTCATAAATGTCAATAAAATTGTTTTGCATATTTTGATTTATAATTAAAAATTTTAATTAGTAAAATATTAAAAAAAAGATCGTGTCTAAACTTAAAAGAATAATTAAAATAAATCGTTATTTTCAAAACAAAATGAAGAAAAGTAAAGTACCTACAGGCCCAGCACCATAGTAGCCCAAAGAACATCTCACCGGCCTTACGTCTCCACGCTTCCATCTGCAGTATAAAAAAAGGGCCTGGACGCCTCGAATCACTTCGATCTGCGTTGGGCTTTTGAGTATCCGGAATTCGAGCGGTCATTTTTCTTCGTTTCTTCCTCTCCACAATTTTGAATTTACAAGCACGTAAACGCTGCCTAGGGTTTTCATTTTCGCTCGTGTTCGATTTGCTAAATTGATAGTAACTCTGATCGTATCCTGAAATTGGATGAGAAGCGAAGGGAGAGACGAACCCTCGCTGCTGTAATTCCCTTTTTTTATTGGTTTGAATCGATTACGATGCCGCTATTTATGCCGGAAGAGGATTTCCGGCAGTGCTCCGGAGACACCGCACTGGTGGCGGATAAGGCGGACGCATTTATCCGGCAGCTGTTGGGACAAATAGAGACCGTCAGGGCGGAGGCCGACGCCGCTTCCATTACATTAGAGCAAAACTGCTCACTCATCGAGCAGAAATACGTTTCACTTTCAGCTGAATACTCGTCCATCCAGTCGCAACAATCTGAGCTCAATTCGTCTCTGGAACAGCGCACGTCTGAACTCGCGCAGCTCCAATCCGAGAAGCAGCAACTTCTGCTTCAATCTGTAAGTTTGTAGTTTGTAATTGGAAATTGTTTTGGTGGTTTTTGGGGCGATTTCTAACTAGTTCCGTTATTCTGTTGTGGAAATTCATAAAAAGATTGAAAAAGATGGGGAGATTGAGAGGCTGAAAAGGGAAGCATTGGAAGCCCATAAATCTAAGAGGCAGTTGATGGAGCTGTTGGAGCAAAAGGACTTGGAACTCAGCGAGAAAAATGCCACCATTAAGAGCTATCTTGATAAGATTGTATGTCATGACATTACTTGTATTTTCGTATCACTTGTGTTTTCTCGATAATTTGTTCCTCACATTTTTGTGTGTGCTTATTTGCTCCAACAATCAGTATTGAAAAGTTGTCTTGGACTTATTACTAATTTGGCTTGAAGGTAAATTTGTCTGAAAATGCGGCATCCAAAAATGCACGTGTGGGTGATCTGGAGTCTGAATTAGGACGAATGCAGTCTACTTGTGCTCGTCTTTTGCAGGTGAGCGATTTTTATTTTTGATGTTTGCTCTTCAATTATTGCCTGAAAACTTGTTCAGATATTAAGTTTAAATCTATCCACAGAAAGTTATCCCACATTTGAAGGTGCATATTTTTTTTAGAGTTCTCCATGGACATAGTCAAAATATTTTTTCTCACCAATTTACGTGTAATAGTTTTACTAGAAAATATTTATTTTAGTACTATAGGAAAGTTACCTTTATTACCTTCTTAAGTTTACTACAGTTCCTTACTCTAAAAAACCCTGCATTTTTTGCTGCTTCTCTATTTTCTGCCATTTAGAGCCGTGTTATGTCTTATATTAATGGTTGGTGCATGATTTATTTTCAAGTAAAACATCATTGTTTTTATTTGGCTGAGTAGGAAAAAGAGCTTCTTGAAAGACATAACACTTGGCTAAATGAGGAGTTAACTACTAAGGTTGACAGTCTTATGCAACTTCGCCATGCAAATGGAGAACTTGAGGCTGAAATGTCTTCTAAGCTTGCGGAGGTATGACTCAATTTCTAGTACTGTTTTGTTACTGCGAGAGAAGAGGATTTAATTTTAACCTCTATTTAAATTGCAGTTTCTTAAAAAATCATATATATTTTTTTTCACTTAATACAGGTTGAAAAGAAATTCAAGGAGAGCTCCAGTTCTTTGACATTGCGTAAGGACATAGTTAGGGAGTTGGAGGAAAAGCTAGAATCCATGGAACAAGTGCGTTCTTTCGTATTTCCTTTTCTTTTTCCAAGCAGAATATAATCTCTAGTAATATAATTATTTATTTTTACAATCCTTGTGAACTAAGGATATTATATACTACAGTATTTATTTTTATAAATTAATAATTATCTTGTTTCTCTAGGAGTTGCTGTCAACTAAGGATGCAGCTGCAGCTGCAGAGGGGCATTTCTCAGCTGAAATTTCAACAGTATGTTTAGCCATTAGCCATGTGATTGTGCCTACATATCTTACAGAACCGTAATGATTTAGATTCTTGAATATATTGGACAAATTTCTGATTAGCTTCATAAGTATGTTCCCAAGTTGCCTTCCCTTTTTTATCTTGTGAATACAGTTGATTATAGACAGTGTACATGGATACTTGCATTGATCTAACATGTTTTTGCTGAGATAAGGCAAGAGATTTTTCTGAAATTTATTTCTGAATAAAGTGATTAGAGTAACAAATTAAAAACTGTGTTGATTTTCAAACTCAACTCTCATGTCCAAGGTAGCAATTGAGATGCTATTTGTTTTGAATGCCCCCAATTTTTTTTCTTTTATTTATTCTTTTCAGATTGTTAACCAGACATTTGGTATAAATATGTGGTTGAATTTATTTCCATTTAAATAGGTAACCAAGCTCGTGGACCTGTACAAGGAAAGTTCCGAGGAATGGTCCAAGAAGGCAGGAGAGCTTGATGGAGTCATCAAGGCTATGGAAGTGAGTGCAGTTTGTTGTTTATTTTGTTTAACACTGTTCATTCACATATGAGTTTAGGAAAAGTGCAGTAGGTTGCATCGTTAATATGCTTTTTACTTTTGGAATATTATAATTTATGTTGCTACATTTGAGCAGACTCACTTAAATCGAGTTGAGAGTGAGTACAAAGAGAAGCTTGAAATGGAAATCTCTGCAAGGAAGACAGTGGAAAAGGTATGCGATCTATCATTTTCATTAATATCCAGTAATCAATAAATTTTTTGTGCATTTTTTTAATAAAAAATTAGTACTTTGCTTACCACTTGTTTTGATATGCTATCCAAAATAGTTATAGGATTAACATTGTTACTTTGAATTCTCAATTTGGTGTTTCTGCCTGAGCGTCTGTTTTAACGATCTCAAACCCAGTCCGTTTTCATATGATCCGGATATAACCTGATGGTAAAAACTGATTAAATGACTGTCCATCATTGTACATCCGTTCTTCTATTCCCCCCCCCCCCCCCCCCCCCCCCCCCCCCTTTTGCTTCCTATTGGAAAATTGTAGTACAATAATATCATGTTACAGACTTTTATTGTTTCTGCAACTGCACCTCAAAATTCTCATTTCTGAAAGCTCTTTAGAAAAATCAGCAACGAAGCATTCAGCTAAAACAGTGTTTTAGTATGTGTTACGTTGAATTGCTAATGATTTTTTCATTCCCTGCTTATTATTTATGGACAAGTCGATTTTTTTCCCTTTCGAAGTTGTATGCTAGAAATTGTTATCCTCAAACTTTTGAATAAGCTCATTTTGGGTACATGGACATTTCTCTGTTGAATACAACCAATTAGATTATGCACACTGCTCAGTTCACTGCACTCACTCTGTGTGTTGTTGATGTGTGTAAGTTTGTTAGAATCGTTACGGTGACGGTGAAGGAAAATGATAATAGAAGACAAATAGCCAATGTTTTTATGGCTCTCTCTAGGATGTTTAGTGGGTTCAATAAATCTTACCGTATATATCTCCTGTTTCTAATTGGTTTGTTTGTGGCTACGACAACCCCCTTGTCCTGGCTTGCCTATCTGTCTGACAATTTGTTTTCTTTGGCTGGATAGGAGTCATCTGATTTGGCAGAGAAACTTCAGACTGTCGAAGCAGAATTGACAAACTTGAAGAAAGAAAACGCACACAAACATCTTCCTTTGAGTACTTTTACAGTTGAGAAGTGAGTCACTTTGCAATTCTTTAGAGGCATTTGTGTTTAGGATTCGATAAGTCTATGTTGCAGGTTCACCTGTTATTAATAGTTAGTTGTTAAACTAAGCTAAGCAAATGAATGTTGTTTGATTAGAAAGGGGGTGTAAGAGGGGAAGCTCTGAGTAAAGGTAAAACATGTTTGGATTTCCACTGATGAACCAATCAAGTAATCTAATCTATAAATATAAGTTAAACTAAGCTAATCAAATGAATGTGGTTTGATTAGAAAGGGGGTGTAAGAGAGGAAGCTCTGAGTAAAGGTAAAACATGTTTTGATTTCTACTGATGAACCAATCAAGTAATCTAATCTAAAAGAATAAATTTGTACATGGATATCATAGGTGACACATCCTGAAGTCGATCAATATACTTGATTATGTGCTTTTGTAGAATTCTGTTATGACGAGACTATGTTGGAGATATAGTTAGTTTCTTCTAATGTCTTGGATGTGCTAAATAATAATAAACATATAGGAGTACTGGCTAACAAGATGCTATTATTAACTGATGCTTATGTGATTTTTTGATGTGTTATTACCATCTTCAATTTTAGATGGGAGAATTCCGTTGATGCCAACGAAATGGTTGAGGATGATAGAGCAATTGTACCAAGGATTCCAGCTGGAGTTTCAGGAACAGCATTAGCTGCATCCCTCCTTAGGGATGGATGGACTGTGAGTTTATTTCAGTTTTATATTAAATATCTTTAAACCCTGTAAAATAGCATTAGCTGATATAGTAGGCTTCCCCCCTCTGGAGAAATGCATGTGACTAACTGTTGTTTCTTAATGAAGTAGTGATAATCCTTCCACATTTTAATTTTATTTTTTGATGCTTTGTGAAGCTGGCCCAGATGTATGCTAAATACCAAGAAGCTGTTGATGCACTACGACATGAGCAACTGGGAAGAAAACAATCACAAGCTATCTTGGAGCGAGTATGTGTTTGTTAAACTGTGCAGTTAACACATACTTTTGATTCACATACTAATGCTTGAGAATAAAATATTATTAAACTGCTCAGTGTAGTAATATATTATTTATTGTTAGATAATTACTCTATTCAATGTTACTGATGTCAATTATGTAAGTAATACTTCACATATCCTATATTTTCTATATGCACTTGAAAATATACAGAGAATAGAGAATACAAAATGGTTTATAACTCTCCATAATATTACATCCGTTTCCTCTTTGGCGTTTGTGGGGTGTTTTGTTGCTTTGTTGATAACACCATATATTTATGAAGTCTAATCTCATTATTACCATTTTCTTGTGCTTAGCACTGAGAATTGTTTTTTACATGTTCAAGATACTGATTTTTGTATGTCTGTCTATATTTTCTAACCTATTATGATGTGCACTCTTAGGTGCTTTACGAAATTGAAGAAAAAGCTGGAGTGATCATGGATGAACGAGGTATGTAATTGTTGGATTGATGACTGATGGGTTCCCCTCTTAACTAAATAAAGCTCATGGATTGATTCTTATGATTAGAAGTTTTCAGTAAATCTGAGCTTTTTGTCTATGTGTGTGTTCCAGTCACGTATTCGCCTTTTATATTTTGTATTGACTTTTCTTCTAAACAATATATGATTATCTAGTAGAAAAAATTTCAGTGAAACCTGTAACTCTCTGTCCATGTTTGTTAAGTGAGTTATGTGTATTTGGGCATTTCTTGCTGTTTTATATGCACATATGGACGCTGACAAATTTTGATGTAGAATTGATCTTTAATCATTCTTTTTTTGATGCAGAGGAACATGAGAGATTTCTTGAGGCTTACTCTGCTTTAGATAAAAAATTGCAGCATTCACTATCTGAACATTCTACCCTGGAGAGATCCATTCAGGAGCTTAAGGTTTGTTTGTATTTAAACGTGGTGTGATAAAAGCATGTAGGTTCTTTTGGCACAATTGTTGATGTTGGTGCGCTACTTTTTAGGCTTGCTTAAAGAGGCAGGAGCGTGATTATGCTGTTGCTCAGAAGGAGAATATTGATCTCCAAAAGCAGGTGTGACTGTGGTGGATCTCCTTTTTTGTTTTATGCTGAGTATAATTTTGCGTTTCTTTTATTAGCTTGCTAGGCTAAAAATCATATAATTATTCTTTGAATTTATAAATCTGATTGATTGTTGTGGTTTGTGCTCTATGTAGCCTATCGTTCTAGATCTGTTTTCAAACTGTCTATATCCGCCTTTTGTAATTTGTTAGGTGGCTGTCCTTCTCAAGGAATGTCGAGATGTTCAGTTGCGCTGTGGATCTGTTGATCTTTACAATGATGATGAGCTGACCACTGGTCCCACTGTACCGTTGCACGCCGAATCTAATTCGGAAATTATTATATCTGAAAGACTGGTATGTGTTTTTGTCAATTTCTAAATTATGGAAAAAGCTTCCTTTTGACAACAGAAAATTGCCAGACAATGACTTGGTTAATTGTGCAGTTAACATTTAAGGATATAAATGGTTTAGTTGAACAAAATGTTCAGCTGCGAAGTCTTGTCCGCCACCTTTCTGACCAGATCGAGGAAAAAGAAACTGAGTGGAAGGTATGTCCATCTTTCATTGGTAGTTGCACTCGTTAATTTCATTTTTTCAGATATATTGGGCTGATATGTTCTAAAAAAAATCCAGAATAAGAGTGACATGCAGCTTCAAATACATATGGACGAGACTACTTCTAAAGTTAATGCAGTGTTACAGAGGGCAGAGGAACAGTCGCAAATGATTGAGTCTCTTCATAGCTCTGTAAGATTCTGAAGATGCTTTGACGTTATTTATTGTTCAAGTAGATCAAGTGAAATGAAGCACAGTTTCTATTTATCTTATTTATCTTTGTTTGTTTATCTTTGTTTTGTATACATTTTCAAATTATTATCTTATTCAATTATAGGTGGCAATGTACAAGAAGTTATATGAAGAGCATAAAAATCGTTCTTATTCCACTCGTACAGAAATAGCAGTTCCAGGTTTGTCATGTTTTCGCCCATGGATTTTAGATTCCTTGTGTCATAATTTGTTGTTGAATTTCGGGGTCGGGTGTGCAATCACATTCAAAGACATGATACAACTGCCCTTCTTTTATTATTATTATTATTATTACATTTCCTTATGATTGCATTCTGGCTCGCTTATTTCCTATACTGTGCTCATGCGAAAATATATTTGATACCGCAGAACAAGGAAGCAGAGAAGACTTGGTTTCTCAGGAATGTATTCATGTACGTGTCGGTAAAAATCTCGGAAGCCTAACTTCCGTGATAATGTTGCTATCCCTTATTTCTGCCCACTTCATTCCCTCACATGTGTAATTTTTTAGGATACTCCCAAAAATGGGCAAGAAGGGTCTATTGAGCGTTTAAAAAATCTTGAAGATGAGTTATCAAATTCAAGGTAAGCTTTATTATTACTAGTCTTTGTGTAATACAATGCATAGAGATCAATTTCCACACTATTTATCGACATACTGGTAGGGCTGAACAGACTCATTCTTACTTTTATTTGTTTTTCTGTCTTTTGAGTTACCATTTCTTCCTCACCACTGCACCAGCTCTTATATAAATGCCCCAAGTTCCCAAGTAATACATATCTACTCTTCATTTTGTTACCAACTTCTTAAATATAACCTTAACTTCTGTATTGCATGGAAACTGATTTACCAAAATGCATCCAAGTACAACGAGGTTGATGTTCTTGAGTGTTGTTATACTATATATTTACAAAGAATATTGTACGGATGTGAAATATTGAATGGGACATGATCTTCTGCGTGCTGATGTTCTAACACCCTGCACATATCTTCTTGTCAAGGGTAGAGTGCAAGGAAAATGTACACATATTATTAGTTTTCTTTTTGGAGTCTCTATTTCCTAGAGTGACAAGAAATTGAAGGGCTCGTGAGTTGTTTGCTGAACTTAAGGTTTTCATGGTGAATTAGATATGTGGACTGTTATTTGTTGTCTTCTCATTTGTAATTTTCATCGTTGTTCTATACATGTAAAATTATTGAAGTGTACGAATTTGGATGTTTTTTTGGCTTCCTTATCTATGTATTCTAGTTGAATGGTATTTAGATAGGAACATTGCTACTCTGTAGTCTACATTTAGTTGTAGGCTCAGGACATTTTGCTTTGGAAGAACATGTTTACTAATTTATTTATATATACATAATGCTGAACTTTATTTCCTAATTGATTTGTTTTTGGATGTTTACCCAGAAATGATATAATTTCATTAAGATCTGAGCGTGACAAGTTAACATTGGAAGTACGATTTGCTCAAGAAAAACTTGCCAGATTCATGAAGGAATTCGATCATCAGGTTGATATGTTGAAAGCTGTTATTTATTCAGTCTTTTAGAAAGGACAAATGTAGATCAGTAGTGTACTTAGATTTCTGCAAAATTACTGGACTGTTGGCCTGACCGAAGATGTTTCATGATTCATTTCAGCTAGAAGAGCAACACAGAATCATAGCTAGAAATGTTGAGTTTTCACAGTTGATTGTTGACTACCAGAGAAAGCTGCGTGAAAGTGCCGAGTCTTTTGATTCAGCCAATGAACTTTCTCGGAAGTTAACAATGGAGGTTTTTCTTTGCCCTTAACGATTATCCTCACCTGAAGATAATAATCATAGTAAATTGACTGATTTGTGTTTCTCTAAGGTATCAATTTTGAAGTATGAAAAGGAAACACTGCAGAACTCTGAGAAGCGAGCTTCTGATGAAGTTCGTAGCTTGTCAGACAGGGTTCACAGACTGCAGGTAGGGATACTGATAAATTGATAAATAAATAAGGTGTAATCTGGCATTAAATGTTGTTTTCTGCAAGTTTCTTATTTATTTGTGTTATCTTTGTGTAGGCGAGCTTGGACACCATACAGAGTACTGAGGAAGTGCGGGAGGTACTCCTCTTCTATCCATTTTGTTGCGCAGTGGTTAGTGTCAAGATTCTTATCTGATGTTTTTTATGGTTTTAGGAAGCCAAAGTTATTGAGAGGAGAAAGCAAGAAGACTATGTTAACAAACTCGAGGTAAAATTTTCTTCTCATGGGTCATTTTTTTCCGCATCATGTGCTAAACTAATCTTTTGCTAGACCTTTCATCTTTTGAACACAAGCTTATTGCCCTTGCATTTTATTTACCTTTTTGGCTAATAATGTACTATGGAGTATTTTGAAACAGAAAGAATGGGCTGAGGCGAAAAAGCAGCTTCAGGAAGAGCGAGATGCTGTTCGGAATCTTACCCTTGAGCGTGAAAGTTCGTTGAAAGAGTTGAGTAAAGAATTGGCTACTGCCTTGCAATCTGTTGCAGTTGCTGAGTCTAGGGCTGCAGTTGCCGAGGTCCTGAATTTTGAATTTTATTTTCAGCGATGTTTGTGACTTCTGTCTAGGTCATTTGATCAAGTATTGTTTTTGACGGGTCTTTTTAATATCCAGGCTCGTTGTTCTGATTTGCAGAAGATCATAGAATCTGCAAGAACTAAGGTATTTTCTTGCCATTTATATGCACTTACTCCAACATTTCCCTACCCTGAATGAAACTGGAAACAATGAGTATTTAAGAGAATTCTAGAGAATAATAGCCAAGATGCGAATGGCGCGCATGGCGTACATTACTGAGATGTAGCTGGAAGCCGTTTTTATATTATTGAGTATTCAAAGTTTTTGCACATTTATCTTCTGATTCGTATATATTCTCCCAACATAATGTTGGAAGTTCCAATTTTTTTTTTCATTTGCTAAACTGAGAAGTGTTTTTTTCTCAAACTCCAGGGATCTGTCTCTGATGGAATCCTGATACTTATTGTGGTTCTCTGTTTATGTAGGATTCTATTGGTGCTGATGGTGGTATATCCTCTTCTGATGAAAAGGTAGTTGTAATAACACTTTTATTTTTTGCCAAATCATCTTCTGGGCTTTTAGCCAATGTCTTTCTTACCTTTCCTCTCCCAATACCTGAACAAAGAGATGGGCTTTACAATGATACATACATTTCCCTGATCCACTTTATCTGCCTGGGTAACGCCCAGATTTAACACCCTGAATTTATCTTTGTATTTATGTTTTCTGAAACCAAAATATTTTCCATTGATTGGCCTCTTTTCATGCTGCTCCTTGATTAATTCCAGAAGCAATTCATTTTTTGGTTTTATCATAGATCTGTTGTTCCAGTATATTTGAGAAATTATCTACAGTTGCCTTATTTATTGTTACCTGCATACTGCCTATCCTGGACACAATAATTTTTGGGCTCTTGTATGCCAACTATATTTAATAATTTTTTGAAATGTGTTTTAAGTTCTTCGAGAATGTTGCTTATGTTCACGATATTTTTTTAGCTATTGGCGAATTTACAGGTTGAAATTGAAAATTTGAGAGTCGAAGCACAAACTAGCAAAGATCACATGCACGAGGTAAAATTCCATTTCTAGTCCGTGTTGTGAATTTCTGCCTATCATGTTCTGATTATATTTCTCTCAGTACAAGAGGATAGCTCTAGTAAATGAAGAAGCACTCAAACAAATGGAGTTGACCCATGAGAACTATAGAAATGAGGTATTATCGATGGATATTAGCTTCGATCAATTCCAAGCTTTATTAATATCATATGTTGGTTCAATTTACATCTGTTTTACATTGTAGGCTGACAATGCTAAGAGATCACTAGAAAGTGAACTTCACTCACTTAGAGAGCGTGTTAGTGAACTTGAAAGTGCATGTAAAATGAAGAATGAAGAAGCCATTTCCGCTACGGCTGGAAAGGAAGAGGCTCTTGCTGGTGCTTTGTCTGAAATCGCCAGCCTGAAGAATGACTGCTCTGTTCAATTGTGAGCTTTCTTAGTATTATATCACTACATATATTTATTTTGACATTTGTGGAATATAATCGTAAGAGTGTTGGATGAAGAATATTAAGAAGCTTAGTTGAAGTCGTCTCTATAAATTTAAGTTGAATTATCTGATGCTTTGTTGAGTTGAGATATAGATAGGCCTAGTCCTGAGAATTAATTAGAAAGCTTTGGCAGAAATTTGTGGCAGATTATTTTATTAGTAAACCAATTACTCGTAAAGAAATATTTGTCATGGAGTTCGATTATGAAAGAATAATTCACAAGGTTCAAATACAATTTTATTATCTTTGTCATAAATTAGGGATGTATCATGTATGACATATATACAATCAAATCAGTCGTTTAATTAGGATTTTTTCAGTGATAATCAATGGCTACATAAATGAAAGCTGTTATTGTCCACAATTATACTCTGGTTAAAACACCACTAACTTGTCGCTCAAAGTATTACCATGAACTCTTTATAAGGGTGTTGACACTTCTCATCTTGTTTGAAATTATTCATTTTTTTAATCCAGCTACATTAATAACAAATGTACTTAGAACTATACTAAAGAACTTTTGTGAAAAGTGATGCCTATGTGACTGAACAGAACAAAAGGTATATTGCCTTCTTATTGACACGAAAATGGAATAGGGCAAATTCCTTAAAGTTAATCTTGATAAAACATTACACATGGAATTTTTCACCTTTCCTAACGTCTTTTGTTTATCTTTTGTTTGAATTACACTAGGTCTCAGATTGAGTTGTTAGAATCCCAACTATCGGCCTTGAAAGATGATCTGGAGAGAGAACATCACAGATGGCGGACTGCTCAAGACAATTATGAAAGACAGGTTAATTTTCAGGGTCTTGGTCTTTGTGTTATGCCTTCCAGGGTCTTGGTCTTGGGGTTATGCTTTTTTTTTTTTTTATCTCCGTTCTGTCTGTTTAAATTTAATTTGAATGTGTCTGATGAACGCAATTGCTTTTAAAGATAGTGTCAAAGTTGGTTAGAATATTTTTGTCCCCTATTTTATATGGCCAGATTCTTACATAATCTAATAAATCCCACCACTGTCACCCCACCCCTCCAAATAAACAAATAATAAAGAATTAAAATCCCTAATCTTGGTCGACCCCAGATGCACAAGTCTGATTTCTGTTCAACTTATATGTGGATGATATTTCCATGAGATGATCGATTATGAACTATGTATGTCCATATTGCACGCCTTTGTTTCTCGATTGCACCTGTGTTCTGTTATGGTGTTCTGTCTGCTATTTACATTTACCTATTTATTTTTTGCCTAACATGTTACTTCTGCAAGTGTTATATTTTGTGGTTTTTATGTCACTAGTTTTGACTAAGGATTTGTTAACCCTGTTATTTTTTTGTACAGGTTATTCTTCAGTCGGAAACTATTCAGGAGTTGACCAAAACATCTCAAGCCTTGGCTTCAGCCCAAATTGAGACATCTGAGCTCCGTAAAGTGGTGGATCAGCTTACAACTGAAAATGTACATAACCTTTGTTCTTACATTTTTTATCTTCCCTTCTTATTTCTGTTTGCTTCTACTTATTTTGCTACATGCATAACTGGATAAAATTTATCCTTCTGTTAAAATTTACCCCTTCAATTTCTACTGTTGACAACTGAAATGGAAAAATACTCTCTATTTAATTTTCTTTACTATTAATTCAAACAAAAACTACCCCTGAGGTCTAATTCACTTGCAAAAAAAAATCTATCCTTAAAAATTGTACTACAAAATACTCTTATTGAAAAACCTGGAATTTTATGATATTTTTCATTTTTTTTCCAAGTTAGGTTTGGCTGATTGTTTTTTCCTGTTTTTTTGGTCCTATTCCCCTATCATCTTGAAAATGTGTTCAATCATCTAAGATTTTATTTTGTTGTATTACAGTCTCATCTGAAATCAAAATGGGAGACAGAAAGTACAGCTATTGAAGTTTATAAGAGTGAAGCAGACAAGAAATACAATGAAGTTGATGAACTGAATAAGATTTTGCACAGCCGGCTTGAGGCCTTGCACATTAAATTAGCCGAAAACGACAGAGGAGTTGCTTCGGGAAGTGGTTCCCAGAGTCTCACTGCTGATGATGGGTTGCAAAGTGTGGTGAATTATCTCCGACGGTCTAAGGAAATAGCTGAGACGGAACTTTCTCTGTTGAAACAAGAAAAGCTCCGCTTACAATCACAGCTAGAGGTTTCTCTAAAGTCAGCCGAAGTTGCACAAACATCATTTCAGACAGAGAGAGCAAAATCCCGAGCATCATTATTTACTGAAGAAGAGTTCAAATCTCTCCAGTTACAGATCAGAGAACTAACTCTACTCAGGGAAAGTAACGTGCAACTCAGGGAGGAGAATCGGCATAACTTTGAAGAGTGTCAAAAACTTCGTGAAGCATTACAAAAAGTTAGGATTGAATCTGAGAATTTGGAGAGGCAACTGATAGAGAAAGATTCTGTGTTAGACTCTTGCAAGAAAGAAATCGAATCTCTGAAGGTTGAAAAGATGGATCTCGAGAAGAGAATCGAAGAGTTGATAGAAAAGTCCAAGGATTTCGATATTGATGATTATAATCAGCTTAAAGAATCTTGTCATCAGATGCACGTCACCATAAGAGGTAAAGATGCAGAGCTGGAGGAAGTTAAGAAACTTGTATTGGAAAAGGAGAATACAATATTGAATCTGGAGAAACTTCTTTCAGAAAGGCAGGATGCAGCGTCTGTTCTTGAGAGAGATCTAGCTAAAATCAGACTAGAATTGAGTGAGAGAGAGTCTAGGATTACTGAAATATTGAAAAATGAGACTTCTCTAAAAGCTGAACTTGACAAGGCTAAGCGATCATATAATCATATTAGAAGGACTTCGATTAGGGAAAAAGAAGACCTCAGCAAAGAGATGCAGGCCTTGTCTAAACAGTTAGAGGAAGCCAAACAGACGAAGCGAAGTGCAGGAGATTCTTCCATTGAACAGGCTCTTAAGGAAAAAGAGAGCCGGATTCAAAGTCTTGAGAGAACAATCGAGAGACTCAGAGAGGAATTGAAGCGTGAGAAGGAAGATCATCGTAAAGAAAAAGAAAAAACTGCGAAGACACGGAATACAATTATGGATGCACGTGAGCTTGTCAATCAGCAACGCGCCCAGGTCACAGAAGAACTGAATAAGCATATTCAAGCTCTGAGAGCTATGCAAGACAAATGGGATAAAAACTCTGGAGGCGACCAATCCGAGGGTACCCAATATATTTCCAACCCAATTTTGGAGGATTTTGCTTCTGCCTATTACCAGGCTGTTGAGAATTTTGAACAGATAGCACAAGCAGTTTGTGGTGAAATGGATTCGACTACCTCTGACGCTGCAGCTCCAGAGAATATCAATGATGCATCATCTGCTGGAGCTCTAACAGGTCAAACGCTTGTTCCACCGACTACTTCAGATATTACAGCACCGAGAACCAATGAAGAAAAGGAAAAAAGACAGTTGTCTCTAGCAAAGGCAAATGTTAAAGTCGGAAGGAAATTGGTCCGTCCCAATATTATTAAGAAACCCAAAGAACCGCAACGGGATGTAGACATGTCTGAAGCTGATGAGCCCAATACAGCTCAAATTACAGAGCCTCAAGCAAACGATACTTCACATCTTATGACAGCCGTTGGGCGGAAGCGCCTATCAACCGCGGCTCATTCAGATCCGCAGGAGGAGGCTCTGGTCCCTGAGGCAGTAAGTGTGGATGTCCAGATGCCCCTACTTAAAAAATCAAAGCCTTCGGAGGCTGAACAAGAGGGTGGTGAAGAAGAACCTTCAAAGCTTACTGAAGTTGCTGTGGCTGTAGAGGAATCATTGGCAGATGATGTGGCGCCTTACATTGAAGCGGAAAGGGATGAAGCCGAGAGGGATGAGTCCGAGGAGCATGGAGCAGAAGAGCCGAAGGTGGATGAACAGATTCAGGTTGACACTGTTGATGAAAATCTGGACAGACCGAGTGAGATCCTTTTTTCAGATGATCAGCTGAGGGATCAGACGGAACAGGACATTGAGCGAATAGTCACGGAGTCTGGTGAGAAAGAAGAGGGAGAGTTGGTTGGGGATTTTGGTGTTGAGAATGACGGGGATAGCAATATAACCAACGAGACGGGGTCTGTAGCGGGAACAGTGGAACCTCAACGTGAGCAGTCGGTGGAGCCTGATAATTTGTTGGAAGCTGGGGAGATTGAAGACGAAGATGGATCTGAAAAATTAAATAAGGTTGTCACTGAAGGTGGTGACCAGTCAGCAGAAACAGATCAGGTAACAGCTGAGGATGTTGTTTCTCCATCTCAGGGTGGGTTAGCTCTCTCGCCGGAAGGTGTGGGAAAACCGGTTTCTCCTGTGAATAACTCCTCTACTACTAATACTACTATTAATCTAACAGAGAGGGCCAGGCTAAGGTCACAGATGAGACATGCAGGCATGGACCGCCCGGTTACTGCTTCACCGACCAGAGGTCGTGGGAGAGTGGTGCGTGGTCGAGGTGCACGAGGTGCTCGCACTGGACGCGGAGGACAGTCACCTGGTTAGAAGGAAAACATGAGTACACTATCCTATTTTCTTTTGCTTTAGATTTTTGATGCTAAGTGGATGTTGCTCGAAATAGCATTATATAATGTGTAATTGCGGGTCTTATGATTATTAATACATATAACTATATAAGGCTGTGTTTTTAATTCAATTTATATTCCTCATGTAATTTCAACTTTAACTGTATCTGAAGTTTGCTAAAGGTGTAAAGATTGCCAAAATCAATTACTTCAAAAATATTGCTATTAATAATAAATTTTGGGCGTAGAAAATACTTTTGTCTCAAAATTAAGCATAATGTTTTTTTAATTACAAAGAATCAGTGTACTAATTTGAGGCAAAGATGTTGGTACCAAAATAAACGTTACTGCTGTCATTCAATTAGACCTGTAAATGGAGCGGATTTTATCCAGGTCCGCTCCAGATCCGTGACCTTTTAACGGATATGGATCGCAATATTTGATCCGTTTACCCGTTTTACGACCCGACCCGTTTACCCGTTTTATAAACGGATCGGATACGGATCAAGGCCGACCCGATCCGTTAATGACCCGACCCTCTAAAAAATTAATATATATATATATATATATATATATATTAATAAATTAATTATATTTTTATAACCTAAACAATTAAGAGAACGTTTTGTTTTCCAAATTTTTATTAAGGCAAATAATTATCAATACCAACACAACTCACACCATATCACTCTCATATAAGGTAAAGAAAGAACAAATATTTTCCATTCAATCTCCTCATCCGATAAGTAAGAGACTAAGAGTTAGGAATGTCTTTTTTTTTTTCAATTTTAGAACGGGTCGAAAAAACCCGTTGGATACCCGTTGATCCGTCGGATACGGATTTGGATTGAGTTTTCGATGATCCGGCGGGTCACGGAGCGGGTACGGATCTAAAATTTAAATTATTAAACGGGTACGGATCGACACTGATCCGCTCCGAATCCGCCCCATTTACAGGTCTACATTCAATGATGCCTCACGTTGTTCACCGGTTAGACAGACTAGATTAGATTTAAAAAAAAAATTATATAAACTACAATCTATGAAAAAAAAAATATATAAAAACTCATTAATTTATTCAAATAAATTTAAGGTATTTTTGAAAAAAAAAACACATTAATTTATTAATTATATTTAATACCTTATAAAATAAACTTTAAAATTTAATATTTATTATAATTTTATTTTTTATTAATTAAAGTATAATATAGTTATAATTATAAAAAAAAAAAGAATTAACCACTTATTAAAGTAAATTACCACTGATTTATAATTAATTAACACAATTTACCACTAATTTATAAGTAGAAAAAAAATAGTTTATTTAATTTTAAACAAATATTAAAAATGACCACCGTATTTCAAAATCACCTTAACTTAATTCTCACTCAATACATATTTTAATATATTTACATAAATTATTGGGTTTGTAAAAGAGAGGTGTAAACACTATGAAATCATCGATAAAGGACCAAGTTAAAAAATGTCACGTGTTGTCAATGTCAACTTAATTAATCATTCGAGTTCATCAACATGTCTTCTAGACGACTGAAAAACATATTTATTGACTCCCTCCGGTTGTGCTCTCTGGAGAAGAAAGTAAGCAAAATTTGGGGACATATAGTAGACCATAAAGTCCGTTGAATTACAAACTATTTTGAACTTGGTATGTAATACTTTATTACTAATATTACATAAATTATTTTATTTTTACTAAATTAATTAAAAAATAATTTCCATATTGTTAATTATTCAAATCCAATTTGTAAACCAAATTAAATTTAATCAACCCAACCAATATATCACTTATCCATTCTATTTATTTAAACATATTTAATAATATTAGCCCGTTGTTCTAAAAATCCCCGCCTAGCTCCGATTAATCCCCGCCTAGGCCCTAGGTTGTACTCGACCGCCTCGATTTTAGGCTCTAGGCCCCTAACCCGCCTATGCCCCGCCTAAACCCGCCCAGACCCGCTTAAATCTGCTTTGGACCGCTTAAGTTCAATTAATTTCGTCTTTACTTACTTAGATGGTTCTCGAGCAGATTTAACTGAGTAATCAATTAGATACAAATTTTGATAAATAAAATAAAATAAATGATGTTATGATAAATTTTGAGGTACGAGACCAAAATTTGAAAAAAAACATTAAATATATAATAAAAATGATCTAAAATTTTAAATTTACAAACTATTTTTATTATTTTACTATGTTAAACTTGTGATTAATACTATATTTAAATTATTTATTAATTATTTTGTTCAAAATATTGATTTATTATGCATAAAAATATTTTTAAAATATAATATTAATTAATTAAATATAAAAATGTAAAACGATTAATCTCCGCCTAGTCCCCGATTAATCCCTCTAGGCGCTAGGCCCCTAGTCACCGCCCGACTAGCGCCTAGCGCTTTTTAGAACCATATTAGGTGGGACTCTCATTCACGGATTTGGAGGAGAACCAGTGCGGGCATGCGGGGCCACACTGCTTAATAAGCAGTGTATGATTTAGCGACTGGATTAAATATTTATGAATCTAACGGTTGTATATATCTCTAACTATTACTTCACTTTGTTAAATATAAAAGAAAATTTTCATTAATTTTTTGTTCTAACAAATTTCGTGTAGGGCATTTTTTTTTTTAAATAATGTATTTAGCTATACAATTTATTAATATTTATTTAATACAATAATTAAATAATAAATTATAAGAGTGTCTTATTTTAAAATCGAAACAATTTCAATTTATTATTAAGTAATTATATTTGATCTTGTCCGAATTCAAACTCAGTTCTCCCCCGCAACTTCACAGTGCCCGATGCAATGGTGGTCATCCCTGGAGGCCGTCAGCAACCTCGGTGGAGGCGGGGGTGACGGTGGCAACACAGTGTTAAGGTCCCCTATGCAATGGTGAAGAGCAAGGTAACAAATACAATTAAAACTGAAACGTGACATATCTTAGAAGTGGTGGGTGTATTTATATTAAATGATTAGTGAAAGGTCTAAATCAAATTTCTTATTATATAAACTAGTAAAACCTGCCCGCGCAGATGCGCGGAATATATAAATTGTAAGAAAAAAATATAATATTATTTGTATAACAATCTTAGTTAATCATCAATATATTCATTAAGATTTTTTTAGATTGAATTCAGAAATTGTGTTCATATGGTTAAGATTGTAATATAAGAATTTTTATTGTTCGGTTTTGTAACATTATTATTGCCACGTGACATACTTTTAAAAACATTATTGTTTTTAAAAACATTATTGTTTGGAATATGTAATCAAGAAATTTATTATTTTTAGAAATATATATTTCTTAGTTTATAAAAATTGGGAATAGATATTTATTTCCATATATCCAAAAAATTCGCATATATTATTAATTATTTTCGAATCTCTCAAGATAATCAATTCAATTACATGTAATAACAATGTTAATTAGATATAACATATTAAATAATATATTAAATGTAATAACATATCTAAAAAGATTACTGAAAAATAATAGTAACAATTTAATAACATATTTAATAGATTTACTTTATTATGAATGGATTGTTTCAACAAAACTGATATATTTTAAATTAGTAATTAATTTAATCACGATTGATAAATAAAAATAAAAACGTTTTTTTTATTACAATATAATAGATAAAACTTTGTATAAATAAACGTTAAAAAAATAGAACAATAAAATAAATAAATAAAACAACTTGTTACTAAAAATATTTCACGTTATAATTTAATTTGATAGTATTAAAAACAAAACAATAATAGAATAAAAAACAATTCTGAAATTAAATTATGTAATTTTATTTCATAACATAATATAGACCTTTTAAAAATAATAAAAGAAAAAAATTCAAAGACAAAAACAATTTTGGACCAACTTTAAATATAGTTCAAAGAACAATAGTTAAAGTAGTGATTCCAATGTCCCTTGAGAATATTGTATTAGGTCGTCAATCTCTGAGATTTTTGAGAAACAGTGCTAAGCAATTTTTCGAGTTGAAAAATTCTAGGTCCGTCGCTTTTCGCATATATGAGTTTGACCTCCTACTATACATCTTTGTAGTTGGTGTAGTACATCATCGAGTTAAAAAAACTTGCCGGTGGACATGCAGGCATATCGGTCGGCGCCATCAAGAACGCCCCTTTGCAGTTGATTGGCTCTTTCACAACGAATACATCATCTATGAAGCCATTTTCTGACAACATATTGCCTTCTCTACCTAGCAAATTTCATGCTCATGGCTCCAAGTAAAAATAAGATAAATAATTCAAACTTGTATCCAATACCGTTATAAATTAAATGGATCGATGATTGTCCAGTTTGTCTGCATGCCGTCATACCCATGAGTCGCGCAAATATTAAAAATTAAATCATGTTGGAAAACCAATAAGATTGCCTAGGCTGACAAACCAAATAAAAATCACCATTTATAAAGAACATAAAAAATTTGCACGACTCACCATTGGGCAAGTTGTGTATGAATTCATACGTAAAAACAGTGAGCAGAGCCACTAACAAAAGAAGATAATTGCATCCACATGCCTACAAAACACAAAAGAAAACACACATAATAAAATCAAATAACAAAAAAATACCTAAAATGATTAAATAGAAAGAAGACGAAAAGAAAATTAATATAATTGCGTATTGTGCAAGAAGATAAATAAATATAAATACTTACGAACAGTTCTACAAAAAAGAAACATTACATCATAATTATTTGTCAAAAATACAAATAAATTAAACAAATCGTGAGCTCAAGATCAGGTAATAAATTACGTAACTCAATCAATAGTGTACATGTATGGACCACATGGTAAAATAGATTGCAACTTGAGTATTCATTGTAGAACTAATTATGTTACCTAAATTTAAAATTTCGTTAGAAAACAAACTTTACTCCAATATGTTAAAAAATATTGTCCTTAAAAACATTAATAGATATTATTGATTTATACTAACAAAACAAAAAGAATTAGAAAGAATTGAATTAAATAAAAAACACATTGAAATAAAATAATGAACTAAAATTTTACAGTATATTTTACAATCTTATTATTTAAAAAATATAATTGTATTTTTTATATCTACAGATAAATAAATATATAAAAATCTTACTGTATATTTTTTTTAATTCAAATTAGAAAAAATATTCATATTTAAAATTACCAAAACATATTAAAAAAATAAATAAGTCACTAATATGTTTAAAAAATACTTAGATACGGTTCATTACCAATGTTTTAGATATAATTTAAAAAAAATTGATAAATTCCAATTTTTATTGATAATTACAACACAATAATTGGGATAATTAATTAATGATAATAAATTATTAATAATTGATCTAATTCGATTTTTTTATTAATAATTTTTTAATTAACGGGTGATTTTATTAAATTAAGATAATTAATTCAAAATGTTGCCTAATTTTATTGTAATTAATAAGAGATAATATCAATTAATTATTTGATTTCTATAAATAAAGAGTTGACTAATGTAAATTAAATTAATATTATTAAATTTATTATATATTGAAACTCGTCTACATACCCATATTTATCTCACAATAATATAATTAGTATTTGAGTAATTAAGGAATAAGGATTTGTTTGAATTTATTTATGTCCAATTTAATTAAAGAAGGATTATTTGAATTAATTATTTATGAGTGTTACTCTTAAAATCAAATCTAGATTAAAATAGATTTTTTTAAATTTGTTAACAAATAGATTCTTCATTATATTTTAGTTAAATATTAATATTTAGTAATACATTTTATTGCATATTCTTAAAAGATGATTAATGTAAGATATTTTTAATTAAAATAAGACTTAATAAAGATTATTCATTAATATTTATTCAAAATTTATTATGATATACGTAAAGGTAGATGAGAAATAATTAAAATTATAAATTGAATCAACAAATTATATGTGTATTGAATCAACAAATTATATGTGTTCAATACATTTTCTTAGATAATAATAATGAATCAATACTTTATCTTCTAAAGTTCATCCCCACTACAAAATTTTAACACTCAATATTTCTTTATAATACTTCTCCACTACAAAAAAAACACAAAAAGACGTAAATATCATAAATTACCATAAAAGCATAAATAAATTATAAATGTCGAAATAAATAAATTGATAGCTGAAAAAATAAAATAAAAATGAGATGAATTCGATGAATAAAAACAAAACATATTTATTTCTAAGAAATTATACGATTGCTACTGCAAAAAAGTTTCGAAACCTACATTTATAGAGATTGAACATCGTCCTGAAATTTAAATTAATAAACAAATATACTTATTAAATTATGAATTGAAACAAAAATATAAACAATTATTAAAAGATAAATATTAAAAACTTACATTATCGCTGCAAAAAATACAAAAATTAGACGATGATTAAATTATGAATCGAAAGAAAAATATAAACAATAAATAAAAAAAATATTAAGCTTACCGTGATTCTTCAAAAAAAAAAATACAAAAACAATAGATGATTTAATTATGAATTAAAACAAAAATTGAATCGCAATGAATAATAATGAATATTACTTACATTGCAACCTACAAAAAAATCCATTAATACGTATAAAAGAAAAAAACGAAAGAAAGGTGAGAGGTGAGAATGCGTGAAGATGAGTATGCTTTTATAGCATGAGATTTAATTAGAATTTCTTAATAATTTGAATTTGAATAAAAATATTAATATAAAATTTATGACTTTGAAATAATATAATCAACTTGCATAATTATAGGAATACTATTATTATGAGATTAAAAGATAATATCAAATTTATTCGTTTACTTAAATTAAAGAGTTGATATATAGTAATTAATAATATAGTATACGTCATAATCTAATTTCTTTGGCTAAAATTATGGAAGTTATAATTAGATTATTTCACTATAATTATGGAGGTTATAATTCTGTTAACCAAGAATTAAAAAATTGTTTCCATAAGTTGTTAACATCATTAAACCGATTAATTGAATATTAAATGCATGTCCTAATTTGATCGTGTTATAATATTGTCCTTCCCTTATTATCATAGCACCATTATTACCTAATATTTTTTCTAAATTAACGTTATCTACTAATTAATACAGTATCAGTAAAAAATAAAATCGTGTGCATCATATTAGTAAAAAAAAAGTGCACATCAAAATTTATGTTTTATTATATTATTACATTTTAGGTGTGGATATTATCAATTTTATTTATTTACTTAATTATTAAGTGAATTTATAGTATATGATAATTTATTAATATAATTAAATAGTTAAACACGTTATAATATAATTATTTACCATTATTAACGGACCAATAATTAAATAAAATTACCCCGAAAATAATTTGCTCTTAAAATTAAATTGTGTACGTAATTTATAGTAAGCTATTAACATCATATATTGTGCCTAAATATATTATTAATACAATAGGAGGATTATTACCATATATTTTTTCTTACTATTTATTATTATTACCATTTAAACATTAAATAACAAATTTATATTAATTAATTAATATATAATGTATATTACAATTAATTAAACGCCAATAGGAGGATTATTACCATATATTTTTTCTTACCATTTATTATTATTACCATTTAAAATTAGGTAACAAATATATATTAATTAATTAATATATAATGTATATTACCAAAATTAATTAAACGCCCTGTCATAATAAATAATGATAAATAAAAGCCACATAATCAAATATTCACCAATAAAATTCTTGTCTGTGCCACGTAGTGTGAATATGCTCATTTTTTGTAGTGTATTTTTTTGTGTTCACACCGGCCACGTGGGATCAGGAAAGTCTGGATTTATATATTAAATAGATATTATATTTTAATATAATTAATCCATGTTTCTTTTATTTGATATAAGAGAATAAATTGAATTAGGTGTGCACATGGAAGCATAACTTTTTTTAATTTGCCTTTTTTTAATTTGTAAGGAAAAAATAGAATTTTGTGATTTTTTAAAAGTTTAATTTATTACAACAATAATTTTAATATTTTTTAATATTATAATAAAATTATATCATGCTCTTGATAAATTTGTTAATTTTTTTTTTAATTTAGATTAACAAAGTGTTTAAATAATTTAATTTGTCTTGATAAATTTGTTATTTTTTTTTAATTCAGATTGACAAAGTGTTTAAATAATTTAATTTGTGGCCATTGATTTTTTTTTTTTAATTTAATACATATTTCGGATTGATTATTAAATTATAATAAATTGCACGTGATTTATTAAATTATTGAAGTATAAAATTCACATAACTTATTAAATTATAATTAAATATTTGTAATAAATTAAATTATAATAAAAAGCACGTAAATTATAGTAAAATGCACGTACCAAATTATTCTATTGAACCTCTAATTTATCTAAATCAAATTAACCCCATAAAAATCAAAAATTAATATATATTTTAAATTAGGTAGGAACGAGTACATATCAACTGCTTAGCCCAACTTGTACTATAGTTATTATTTATTTTATGGTCTAAATAAAAATATTTCTTTTTTCTAAGAAATTATATATTTTTTTTGTAATTTACAAAATAATAATATATAATTATTTGTGACATAATAATAAACAGTACTCTAATTAAAGTGGGAAGGAATATTATTAAATTGAGTGTCAATTAAATAATTGTAACATAAATAAATTATAACACACTTATTTTGTGCGCATCAATCAAATTAATTAATTTATATACGTGCTTCATTTATAATTTGGTAGTCAAATAAATCAAACTCATTAATCAAGCATTTCTGCACAATCATGAATGCATTTACACTCCTATCAACCTTAAAAAATTTGAATTTTATTAGGAGTGGTTCCCACAAAAATTCTTTTTATTTTTTTAATGTATTTTAATTGTTTTTATGTTATTAAAAGAAAGAAAATAAAAGTAAAGATATATATGATTTTTTCTTTTCATTTTGTGTAGATTGAGTGTAGTTTTATAAGTGAATTAAAAAATAATAAATGTTTTATATTTGTGAATGAAAAGTAGTATTCTCACTTGCTAAAACATCTAGGCACTATACGTCTATACGGTGCATCATCGATCATTGGCGAGGAAAAATCGAACCATAAGTCCATAAAATGATATGGAAACAATTTATTTTTTATTGATTATAAAATTAATAGCATACCTTTTCTAAATATTTGGTTTCCGAATATGTATGATAGGAGTGAGTGGCCTTCCCCAAATCACTCATAAATCTATCAACATTATATTATATCCAAATATATAAATATAGAATATCATAATTATAACGTACAGATTCAATACCATCACCTATATATAACGTACAATTCAATACAAATTAAATTAGGTAGGAACGAGTACATATCAACTGCTTAAATTAATATATATTTTAATTTTTAAATTAGGTAGGAACGAAGTACATATCAACTGTTTAGCTCGACTTGTCTATAGCATTGTGCGCCACTGCGCATCCACGTCACCACCAAATTATTCTATTTAACCCCCACAAAAACACACACATTTTCCCACCTCTCTCCCGTTCCATTTAATCCAGAAAAAAAAAAAAAAAGTGGAGACTGAAATCGGCGAAAAAAAAAATGGTTGAATATACACCTTTAACTAATCTTCCAATATAAATTGACACCCTCTTCCTCAAATTGAATAACACACTCACTTTCAATAACACAATCAAGTCTTGAAAATCGGTGGAAAAAAAAAAGGTTGAAAATCGAAGCTGTGCGGCGGCCATGGCAGCAAAAGGTCTGGTGGTTTACCTGGTAACCTTCTTCTCTCTGGCGGTTCTCTCTGTTCAGTTCATCAACAATTACGCCAATGGCGGTCCGCCGATTCTCTCCTCCTCAAATTCAAATGCTCTCGAACAAAGTTTTGGATCTGAATTCAAAGTTTGGCCTGTGAGTTTTTTTTAAAAAAAAAATATTAATTAACTGTATTTATGTATGCGTAGAGTACTTAGTGCTTTGGGATTTGAATGTTTTTTTTTTTTTGTTCTGTGGTTAATTTGTGGCAGGAATTGAAATTTAGTTGGAAACTTGTTGTGGCCACCCACCGTGATAGGATTTTTCGGCTCATCAGCGTGTGGTATAGTTGGGCATTTTCGTCCCCATGCTGACTCTGATTGTTGGCTTTGACACCAAGTCCGGCGCCGCTGCCATTTCTAAGTGTAATTAACGACTAATTAATCGATTAATTAATTATTGTCCTGCAATAGATGGAGAACGGGGTGGTGGGAATTGAATTTGGAATGTGTACGTGGTCTTAAATTTGTTCACATCCAAAACTTTGTTCGAGAGCATTTGAATTTGAGGAGGAGAGAATCCGCGGTTTCTGGAGACCGCTTGTTGATGAAATGAACAGAGAGAACCGCCAGAGAGAAGAAGGTTACCAGGTAAACCACCAGACCTTTTGCTGCCATGGCCGCCGCACAGCTTCGATTTTCAACCTTTTTTTTTTCCACCGATTTTCAAGACTTGATTGTGTTATTGAAAGTGAGTGTGTTATTCAATTTGAGGAAGAGGGTGTCAATTTATATTGGAAAATTAGTTAAAGGTGTAAATCAAATTTCTAATTATATAAATAATCTATTTTAATATAATTAATCGATGTTTTTCTTATTCGATAAAAGAAATTGAAGTGAGGAGTTAGGTCCAAAGTAGAATTATTCGAGAAATAACAAATTAAATTATTCTTTTAATTAAAACTACGTTATATATTACGGTAACGAATTAAATATGGAACGGGGAGTGTATATTATATATTGCAAAACAAATATTGTATTCTTTTAATTTTTGCAGTAGATTCTGTATGAAATATGGAAGGTTTCTATTTCAATCACATATATTCCTAAGATTTGTTTTTAAATTCATTAACAATATTGCATATTGTCCATGGACTACTGAAATCGTATGGTCGAGTAGTCGTTAAAATTTGTCAGTATCAAAATTGTTAACAAATCGATGACTAAGGTGTCGCACGTAGTCGGGTACTAGTCTCCATTAGAATTTGTCGGCATCAAAAAAATGATTTTGTACAACGTCCTCAAACGAAAATACAATAATCTAAAACAAATCTTGGTTAGTTATTTGCAATCCCAATAAAAATAAATTATAAATCTTGGTTAGTTATTTACAAGTCTTACGGATCGGCTCGACCCTTGGAGAATTCGGAGGAGGGCGTAAAACGTTAGCTCCGAGCAGCCGTGGTCGGACAGGGGTAGTTATACGTACGAGCACGGGCTGCTAAAATGGTGCAACGGGCCCCACTAGCGAATTGAAGCCTGCTCATAGACATAGCATGTTCTACCTTCAACAACCTACAACTCACTTTAATTCTTACATCAAATAAGAAAAACACCTATTAATTATATTCAAATATAATTTCTTATTATATTTTTAATCCCACTATATATATATATATATATATATATATATATATATATATATATATAAATATATATGTTACTATGTTAGGGAGTTGCAGTATAAAAATAATTGTTGTCAGTGGCGGAGCCAGGATTTTTTTTCTCTGAGGGCTTTCTTAAAATTTACTTTCAACATACCTATATATATATACTCTATTTGCACTTATTTAAATATCAATGAAAATTTTATTTATATAAAAAGGATATATTTTAGTTTAATTATTTTTTAAAAATATATTTTTTGATTCTTTCCTTAAAAATTAGTAAAATATTTTAAAAAATGCATATTTATATCATTTTTAAATACTTTATAATTTTTTTTTATATTTTTCTACAATTATTTTTACAAGTTATATATTTGTTGATTTTTTTATTTAAATCATGGTAAAATAATATTAAAAATATTTTAATATAGAAATAATAATTATTTCATCAAATTTAACTATTTTATAAAATATTATATTTAAAATACAATATATATATATATAATCTTCAATTAAAATAGTTAATTAATACTCCGCCACAACAATTGATAAATTTAAGATAGTAATTAAATTTATTTGCATTAACAACAATTAAATTTATTGCTCTAAAATTAACAACAATTAAATTTATTATTACTCTAAAATTAACGCAAATTAAATAACGATCAAATTTATTAGCCGTAATAATCTCCATACTTAAATTTATTAGATATAATAATTTAGACTCTAAAATTAACGCAAATTAAAACAATTTATTTATAAAAAACAGATCAAATTTATTAGCGTAATAAATCAGCCCCCACTATATTGAATCTATGTGTTTTACACCGCCAAGACTCTAGGGGCTGAATCTTAGTTTATCCTTATTTCAACCAATTACTCATAAAATTCTCTTATAAAAAATAAAAATACAGAAATCCAGGGGGGCTTAAGCCCCTAGAGGTCTTAACGTGTATCCGCCCCTGATTGTTGTAGCTCAATATGTATGTTCATATCTGTAGCATCACTTAGTTACATATTTTGTTGGATATGAGAATATGTGTTTTTTTACTAGGAGATTTGTATGAATACTAATTAGCAGAACTACTCTCCTCCCCTCATCGGGAACTCTTAATGTGCCCCTGCTCTTGGATTATGTCCACTCATTAATTCTACTTTTAATACTCCCTCCGTCCCATAACAATAGTCACAGGTGGTCAACGTTGACTTTTTTCGTCCGTCCAATACATATGATAAATAGTGTACAAAAATTATGAAAAAAATACTAAAATAAAATTTAATAGGTATATTTTATTTTAGTAATTTTTTCATAATTTTTGTACACTATTTATCGTATGTATTGGACGAACGAAAAAAGTCAACGTTGACCACCTGTGACTATTGTTGTGGGACAGAGGGAGTATATAAGTTTATTAAATTTTCTCTCCTCTCTCCTATCTTCTCTCTCCTGTCTTAAAATTTATTTTTGTGAAGAAAAGAAGTCCTTCATCTTCTCCAATTTTCAAATGTGCAAATATTATAAAAAAAAAATTGATTAAAAAAAGCCTGCCAAATTTCAATTCACTAACTAAAATCTCGTTGGAAGGGTGAGAGTGACGATGGGAAGTATTACTGTGACAGTGAGAATTTCGGTGAGGAAACCGAAGACAGTGGAGAAAATCAAGTAGTTTCGCATTAAAAAGAAAATATTAATTATTTTAGAGAACATTAAAAAGTAAAAAAAACATATATCTACCATTCGACCAATCACTATCATACGCACCTACCACTCTTCAGGCCTACGAGTAAAGAAAATATTATTATGCTTGAGCTTGAAAAAACAATTCACAAACCCAAAAACTTTACAAAATAGTAGTACTATATACTACCCCAATCTATGAAAAACAAGGACATAATACAAGCAGCTACATATATAAATTAATTATTCATGTATCCTTTTAGAAATCAATTATTGGGTATGCAAGAGGGAGCTAAAAGTCAATTATTCATGTAGGAGTGTTGGATGAAGAATATTAAGAAGCTTAGTTGAAGTCGTCTCTATAAGTTTAAGTTGAATTATCTGATGCTTTGTTGAGTTGAGATATAGATAGGCCTAGTCCTGAGAATTAATTAGAAAGCTTTGGCAGAAATTTTTGGCAGATTATTTTATTAGAAAACCAATTACTCGTAAAGAAATATTTGTCATGGCGTTCGATTATGAAAGAATAATTCACAAGGTTCAAATATAATTTTATTATTTTTGTCATAAATTAGGGATGTATCATGTATGACATCTATAATCAAATTTCAGTCGTTTAATTAGGATTTTCTTTTTTTGAAGTACTAACTTGACAAGCACACTCTCTAAATAAATATTTTATTCTTATTTTTTAAATTTTATTCGTAACTACTTTATTTACATTTTCACCCTCCATCTATAATATAAAATTATTAATGATTCCTGTAAATGTTAGTTTTGGCGACAACATATTTTTTGTGTGTTTGTTTCTTGATTTCATGTTTTGAAAGCAAGGATGAAACTGTGTTGTCATAAATCTGACACCAACAGATGTGTGACATGGATTCAACTCCACCAGTATCCGGATCCAGCATTTATCACATTACCACAAATCTAGCTCCACCAGGATTCGAATTCAGCAACATCTCACTGCCACAAATCCAGCTCCACCAGGATCCGGATCCAGCAACATCTCATTGCCACAGATCCAGCTCCACCAGGATCCGGATCTAACGACATCACATTGTCACAAATCCGGATCCAACATCACACGATCTTAAATCTGGCTCCAATGACACCTTGCCATGAATTCGGCGCCAATGATGATTGGTTCCGAATGTTTGCTACTTCAAAAATATCGATGCCCATGAAGACGATTAAATGCTGAAGCTTCAACACTTAGAGATTTTCACGATGAAATTGAAGATGAAGTATTGAGATCGACGGAGCCAAGATTTTTGTTGAAGTATGAAATTGAAATTGAAGAAATTGAAGATTCAAGGTTCGAAAATTCAAGAATCAAAGATTCAAGATTCGAAGATTTGAGAATCAAATATTTCGGAAATTTTGGAAATGATGTAATCCATGGAAATTTGACGTCAGCCAAGCGTGTGACCAATGAGATTGCACCGACTCAAAGTTCAAACGTGTGGCTTCACCTATAAATATATACCAATGGATTTTCGAGATGTCACTTAACGATTTTGAGATTTGGATATCAGATTTTTAGAGTCGCATTTTGTTGGCGCTAAGCCTTGTTTAGAGTTTGTGTAGTAGCTTTTGCGCTGTGCGTCGATAGTAGAGTTAGGAGATTTAACTCTAGGTGCATTAGTGCTAGATCTCTAGTTTGTTAGAGTACACTTGGGATACAACCTTTGATCATTTTGCCTACCATACTCTCACGTGTAATAGTTTCGTTTTATTCTTAATGAAATGAAATATATTACATAACTTTGTCTCCACTTTTCATTTTACGATTTATGATTGAGTGTGCACTGTGCATGAAAACGGATCCAGCACCACTTGGATCCAGTTTTGGATATTCGGACTGAACTTGCTGAAAACGGATCCAGCACCACTTGGATCCAGTTTTGGATATTTGGACTGAAGTTGATGAAAACGGATCCAGCACCACTTGGATCCAGTTTTGGGTTTTTGAACTGAAGTCGCTGAAGTTCGTTTTTTAGGTCAATTACGCGAAAAATTAGTATCCTACGTCGAAGACGTCGTTTTTTAGGTTTGCATTGCAACGAACTTCTTGTATCATTCGGATCATTGCAAATTTGTGGGCTACAACCTAAAAAGATTTTTTTTTTATTTATTGAATTTTGTTTTGACTCTTGTTATTTTTTTTTAGGATGTTTTTTCTTTATATTGAAAACCATATCACATTTTTGCTTGGTGATTTATATGGATACTTAATTTTGAAAATATTTTGAGATTTAACTTTTTTATCACAGTTGAATTTGTAGAAATTGAAAGTATGTGAGTGCGGTTTCATGAAGCATACGAAAATCGAAGAAGGAGACTCAAAACACCTAGAAATCAGTTCAATTGTAAAAATAATTGTTTATAGGTGAACTAATTACTCTCTATACTTATAAGATAATCTCTCTTTTTTATACGAATCAATGTGAAACAACTCACAAATACACACCCGACACATTAACTTTAACAAAACTCTGAAGCCAAATTGAGCAACTCATATCCCAACTTGCGATTTTACTGACTTCACTCCCAAATAACATCCCCGTTAGAATACGAGGAAACCAAAGATGAGGCGATGAAGATATTAACAAATTCATCACCGTTAACAAGCTAGAACCTGCTCATCATCTCCCACCTCTTGCGGACAATTGTCGTTGGGAAGCAATCATTCACATCAAGAATGTTCGCGTCCTTATAAATTATCCTGGTTGAGTCAATTGCTATTGCTTCCACATATTTTGATGGTTTTTATTGTGACGTGGTGCCAATGAACGTATGTAGTCTCTTACTCGAGCGACCTTGACAATTTATTCATACTTCCATTTACAGAGTAATTATCTTACACAGTCAAACTATCCTATAAATTAAAAAAATATATATACATATCCTTTTTTTTTAATAATTTTAATAATCAAATTGCTTTTTATTCCAATAAACACCAAATAAATTGTGATTCTTTTCGGTTTCTTTGAACTTTGAATGCAGAACACAAATAATTGTCCCAAGTTTTGTTTTGATTATTTTGTTGTGTACAAGAAGTCCATTCGATGGGCAGGCCCAAGTCAATTGGCCCACATATAAGAAATGAAGGCCCACGATCCAAAACAGAATTATCTGCATTCAAACAAATGAAACTATCCTCCTCCGAGTCCCTCACTCTCAGTCAGTAGTAGTTTTTTTTCCTCTTTAAATTCTTGAACTTTTTCTTTTTCTGACAATTATTACCTCCCTTTCTGAAAATTCTCAAGTTCTTGGTGGAATGGAGAAATGCATATGACAGCCTGATCTTCAAAAGTTAGGTTGTGTTGGTTATTTTTGTACAAAATGTCTAAATCCGAAAATTAAAATAAAATAAAATCTGGGCTAGAACAGTACTACTGATCTTTACAATTCCAGAATAAAATTAAATAAAATAAGTAAATAAATTAACCTTTAACGAGCTTCGAACATAAACTTGTTGCGGGTAGTCGAGGCGCTTTCGCTATCCGCAAGACTAAAACGCCCCGTGTATGCTACGGTTTTGCGACGTTAGTCCCCAAAGATACAACGACTTTCAATCATCTTCTAGTCTGAGGCACACCAGCTAGAAGCTCCGTCGAACGAGAAAGAGAGAGAACCGAGCATATGCAAATGCAAGGAACTAATAATATTGTTAACACAATATTCTAACACTAGAATGATTATGAGTTTAGAGAGAAGAGATTCTGATGTGGGATAGATTCAATGGGATGAATAATTCTCTCAACTAAGACTCCTATTTATACTCATTAGTGGAGTCTCAAAAGACATAAAAGACATGCCAAAGGTCATAGCAACTCAAAAGTCACACTATTATGAGGATTAATTTATATATTTTTATTAAATATATAAACAAAATTCTGATGACTTTTCAAGTCATTGGGCCGTCTATTTAAATTCCGTACAACCCATATTGGGCTGACTATTCAAATTTCGTACAACCCATTTAGGCTAGCCCAACAGCATAACCCAATTAAATATTTCAACTAATTTACTCAGCCCAAAGGCTAGCAAGCCCAAGCCATAATAACCAACGTGTTATTATTTAACAGGCCCAATACAAATTAAATTTGTACTTTGTTAAACTTTTATAGGCCCAAGAAAATTCTCGGAGGCCCAAGTCCAAATCATTATATTCCAATTGACCAAGAATAAAATTCATAACAGGCCCAATACAAATTAAATTTGTACTTTGTTAAACTTTTATAGGCCCAAGAAAATTCTCGGAGGCCCAAGTCCAAATCATTATATTCCAATTGACCAAGAATAAAATTCAAGTCAATTGACTTAATCAAAGTTAAAACATTTCACTACTCCTCATATAACACCAAAGTATTAATTTTCTCTCCACATTCAATGTGGGATTAGAGACTTTTCATATTCTCAATAATTAATACACAAGACCTTTTATAATGGTTCTCACAAACCCATTATCTACCACATTTTGATGTGGGATGAGACCTTACAATTCTCATTCAATAATGCCTTTTCACTTGGCTAATTCATTATTTATTTCCCACTCACCGAAAAATCGGATTTTGACGAAATAAAATAATATAATTAACTACGCAACATCGTAGAAAATTATCAACAAATTAATTCCAACTTGAATTAATATTTAGCCATAAAAAATCAGTCAAATATTGGTCAAACCAAATATTTTATTCCAATTTTTCCAACAATCCCCCACATGAGTGGAAATGAATTCATGCAATCTATGCAGACCTAGTGCTCGATTCTCAAGAGAATTTATTGCTTTAGGAAAGGTAGTTTGCGGCTTTGAACCTCCCGTAGTAAATTATCATCGGAAGTACAGGAGGCCTAGTGGACGCGATGCCTTGAACTATTCCCCCACAACGTACAACGAGTCAATGATATTTACACAATAAATCCCCAACAATTTCCCGTTCTTATGTTGTGTCCGTTTTGGCCATGGACTCACTTTGGATTCATAAATGTTTACATTTGAAGCGGCCCTCACTTCACATTTATATAGGTGATCTCCCACAAAAGTATCCTGACATACTTCACCTTTTCAAGGTTGGGATTCATTAAAAGTCTCCACGAGAACTTAACCTTTTACCACACATCAGGATTTAGCACTTGATTTGCCCTTAGGGATGAGTTCACAAAATATATAAATATATAAAATATATAAATATATTTTTTAAGTGCTCAACTGAATTTTCATAACTTAGTTTTCCCTTTGAACTAAGTTCCTGGGATCTCCATTCATCATGGTAGGGTTACCGTTATGATCGTTCATTAAAATGTGGTTTTTCAAACTCAATCCCTTTAGCACATACTCAATTGATCTCTATCAATTCCTTTCGTCAAAGGATCAATCAATTTTATTTTATTTTTCTTAGATTTCACACATTCTAAGAAAATTACTCCATTTGAGATCAATTGTCTAACGGTGTTAATTCTCCGACGAACATGTCGAGATTTACCGTTATACATAATGCTCTATGCTCTTCTTATAGCAAATTGGCTATCACAGTGAATCATCACAGAAGACACAAGCATTTTTCATTACTTTGGTTCAGGTATATACACCTTTGCCAAACACCCCCACACTTTAAAATATTTACAAGACGGTTTACGATTTTTTTTTTTATTATTATTATTTTTTTTCAAAAATCCGTAACACCTCTTATTTTTATTTTATTTTAGTGGGTATTTATTCAATACGTGGTTAGCTTGTTAAAACAACTCTCCCCACACGTTCTGAAATAATCTATAATTAATCAATATGACGTTTACCAACTCTTCAAGAGTTTTAATAATAATAAAATTAATTATTATTATTTTATTTTATTTTTCGTTCAACCACACCATTCAATTGTGGTGAATACGAACCGTCGTTTGAAAAAATTATCTCATTTTCAGAATAAAATTAATTTCTCAAATGCAACATCCGTTTGGAAATACTCACTGATCGACATGCCTTCTCCGGCTATGTATACATGATCAATTGGTACTCTTGGAATTAAAAATATCACGATCTTAGTCATGATCATTTAATAATTCAAGTACATACCGACGATGAACATTTCTGTTCCAACGTCCTCAATCTTGTATTTCTTCTCTTTAGCAACACAAAGTGCTTTAGACGAAGTCATACTCTATACACATCGTATAGTTCAATATTTAGTCCGTTTAGGACAATATTCCGGCAAAGGTAACACCTTGCTCACATGCTTCAAACGTTACACGTTTCTCAACATCTATACCATTCTCGTAAATGACCAAAGGTCCATCTTTGAGATACCTTACCGAACCCATCGGTCCCGGAGGTAGACATTTAGTACGAGATGAGTATTTGTCTTGCGTTGTTGGTTATTTTTGTACAAAATGTCTAAATCCGAAACTTAAAATAAAATAAAATCTGGGCTAGAACAGTACTACTGATCTTTACAATTCCAGAATAAAATTAAATAAAATAAGTAAATAAATTAACCTTTAACGAGCTTCGAACATAAACTTGTTGCGGGTAGTCGAGGCGCTTTCGCTATCCGCAAGACTAAAACGCCCCGTGTATGCTACGGTTTTGCGACGTTAGTCCCCAAAGATACAACGACTTTCAATCATCTTCTAGTCTGAGGCACACCAGCTAGAAGCTCCGTCGAACGAGAAAGAGAGAGAACCGAGCATATGCAAATGCAAGGAACTAATAATATTGTTAACACAATATTCTAACACTAGAATGCTTATGAGTTTAGAGAGAAGAGATTCTGATGTGGGATAGATTCAATGGGATGAATAATCCTCTCAACTATAAGACTCCTATTTATACTCATTAGGGAGTCTCAAAAGACATAAAAGGCATGCCAAAGGTCATAGCAACTCAAAAATCACACTATTAAGAGGATTAATTTATATATTTTTATTAAATATATAAACAAAATTCTGATGACTTTTCAAGTCATTGGGCCGTCTATTTAAATTCCGTACAACCCATATTGGGCTGACTATTCAAATTTCGTACAACCCATTTAGGCTAGCCCAACAACATAACCCAATTAAATATTTCAACTAATTTACTCAGCCCAAAGGCTAGCAAGCCCAAGCCATAATAATCAACGTGTTATTATTTAACAGGCCCAATACAAATTAAATTTGTACTTTGTTAAACTTTTATAGGCCCAAGAAAATTCTCGGAGGCCCAAGTCCAAATCATTATATTCCAATTGACCAAGAATAAAATTCAAGTCAATTGACTTAATCAAAGTTAAAACATTTCACTACTCCTCATATAACACCAAAGTATTAATTTTCTCTCCACATTCAATGTGGGATTAGAGACTTTTCATATTCTCAATAATTAATACACAAGACCTTTTATAATGGTTCTCACAAACCCATTATCTACCACATTTTAATGTGGGATGAGACCTTACAATTCTCATTCAATAATGCATTTTCACTTGGCTAATTCATTATTTATTTCCCACTCACCAAAAAATCGGATATTGACGAAATAAAATAATATAATTAACTACGCAACATCGTAGAAAATTATCAACAAATTAATTCTAACTTGAATTAATATTTAGCCATAAAAAATCAGTCTCAAACCAAATATTTTATTCCAATTTTTCCAACAGGTTGCACTTAACCTGTTCGACGAATTGCCCCTGAGAAAAACCTCAAAATGCGTAGACACCTGACGGCCTTGCAGCTCCATTCGATCGTTTTGGTTAAGAATTTAAGGAAATTACTGATGCTGTCTGTCGACTGTAGACTGCCTTTCGAAACGATCGATTCGATCGCTGGCGAACTTGGGCTTCCCAGTGATTTTAAGAACTCGCTGATTTTGAAACACCCGCTGCTTTTCAAACTGAGTAAAATCAACGGGAGGGAATATTTGTGTCTGGAGAGTTGGGATTCCTCGCTGGCTGTTACTGCTCGCGAGGAGAAACTTGCGGCGGCTGCGCCTTTCGGGCCGTCAAACCCGGCCAAGATATCGAGGGACGGGAATTTCTCGGGCCCTTTCGCGTTCCGGTTGAATTACCCGGCGGGCTTCAGGCCCAACACGAGTTATCTGGAAGAAGTCCAGAGGTGGCAGAAATTGGACTTCCCGTCTCCGTTTCTGAATGCAAGGAGATTCGAAGCTGCGGACCCGAAGGCCCGGAAAAGGGCGGTGGCAGTGCTTCATGAGCTTTTGAGCTTGACTATGGAGAAGAGGTTGACTTCAGGTCAATTGGATGCTTTCCATGCGGAGTACCGTCTGCCTGCTAGGCTGCTGCTCTGCTTGATAAAGCATCAGGGGATATTTTATATCACGAATAAAGGCGTGAGGAGTAGTGTGATCTTGAAGGAGGCGTACAACGGGTCGGGTTTGATAGACAAGTGCCCTCTGCTGGAATTTAGGGATAAACTTATGGCATTGATGGGGAGGACGGATAGCGGCTCACGGGTTGAGGCATGCTCGCTTGTAGAATGACTTTTGTAGGTTGCAAAAAGGTGAATCGTTTATTGAGAATTCTCGTGCTTCGGTGTTGATCTATTCTGAGACCTTTTCGTCATTTCCGTTTTGAATCTCTAAGCAATTGTGCAATAAATATCCAAATGTGCATTCCATGAATCTACATTATATGAAAAACATGAATTTATAGATGATAACTATTAACTATAAATACAAACATTATTTTGTCTTATTGTGGAGTGGACGAGGGTAATCACAACTTTGAAACTTCCCGCATTCTCAGTATTGAGTATTTCCTTGGCCACATCCATTTTTCTCATTCTCCTAATTACAGAGAGAACAAAGGAAAAAGTCTATGTATTTTGGTAGTGATGGAGTCGAACTCGAACCTAAATCAAGAAAGAAGGAAAAAGTCTATGTATTTTGGTCTATATGTTAATGTGCTCAGATTTTAATTGCTAACTAAAAGTTATGGAGGTCCAATGACAGAAATTGTCTATGTTCTTCCCTATATTCATTTATTATTTTGTCTGTCGTATTTCTGGTATATTTTTCGCATTAGAATTCAGACATTGGAATCAGAACAGATGATTTTATGTATGGTGTATATGAACTTTTTGCTCTGCTGACAGCTGGAGGCATTTAAGAGGCAACTGATGCAGTCGCTCAATGATGAAGACTCTCCGGTATGGTTGCTTCTACTTATGCTGTTTTTCTCGTCATTTTCTTTTCGAGAATAAACAAACCTTTACTGTTTACGACACCAGCAAACTGAAACTATAGACATTGGCACGTACGACCAGTCAGTCAATTCAGGCCCCAAGGCATATTCCAAAAATTGTAATTTACAATTACGAACGTATATCTTATACCTAGCGGTTGTTGACATCTAATGCGTGTCCTTCCAATTCAAAAGCTGAACCATTGCCTCTGTTACTTTAGAGGAGCCTAATGGCCACGGAACACACTATTCAACTGATGATGGTATTCTGAACCTTAATTTATTTATTTTCCTTGCTGTGCATTTCTGAGGCTCTAAGCAAAAACAAAGTAACGATTTTTGTTAATTATTTTGGTCGTAGTCCCTAAGCAAGCAGGGCAAGGACTTTCCGTGACTCCGTATCGGACGTGCCAACTTACTCCTACTGGAACTCCAAAATCACTTAGTAGTGTGTCCCCTAGATTGTACTCGGATGCCGTCTCTCCTCAGAGAACCTCAAGCAACAATTCTCCTAGAACTTACTCACTACGATGGATGAGTCGGTTCGCTTTCATATTACCCATCCAGTCAATATTCATCAGCAGCAAGTTCTCCTCCCCATGTTCCATGTATGCAATATTTTCGAGGATTTCAATCAACTGCATTCTTTTCTCTTCTTTTTTTCTCGACTTAGATGAGTCATAATCTCAATTTTCTAAGCTGAATATATGATAGCTAGAGCTATCAAGAGGCGGCCCGTACTGTTCTGCTGACGGGACCATATCAGAGTTTTGGTCCGGTTCAGACTGATTTCTCTGGGCCATTACCTCTAGAGCCCATGTCATAAAAAATAGTGAAATATACCGGGGAGGACTGTCTATTTTCGATAGCTCTACTGGACCTTTTATGTTATTTTGGAGATCAAGGATTATTTTCGATAGCTCTTCAGTTGTTTTGTTTAGGCGTGGGGACCATACAGATCGTATGGGCCCTTACCCATGGTATAGTTACCCATGGTATAGGATCTCATGGTATATGAGAAATTATTTGGTGTATTAAGATTGACTGAATATATAATAGTAATGATTTGGAATGAATTTAAAAAAATTCTTAAATTAATAAATGGAAATAAATATTGCTATGAATTTGAAGATAGAAATATTGTTTTGGGAAGAGTTATATATTTCAATATCAATTTATGTCTAGTATTTAATTTAATACTATAATTCATAACGTACTTTAAAGATAGAAATATTGTTTTGGAAAAAGATAATTGATTCTATATCAATTTATGTCTAATATTTAATCTTATTACCAAACTAAACTTATAATTTTATAATAATATTAACATTATTACCATATTAAATACTACTATCTTTGCGTATGATATATTTTAAATACATGAAAATACATAATAATGTGATAATAATATAAAAATTATTAAATAATCATAATAATTGCATTTAATTAAATTTGTTTTGTGTGAATGCAATATTAATTTTGGTCCACGTGAAATTCAAATTGCGCGATTAAGTAGATAAAAACGGAAGAAAACGAATTAAGGTGACAAATAACGGGTTTAGTAAAAAAAATGGCCACCGGCGTGTTTTCCACGGAGAGAAAGCCTCACGCAAGCTTTGAGATTGAAGGTATGTATAATAATTATGAATGTTGTAACATCACATTTGTATGTATAAATGAATTTTGATTTTGATTAATTAAAAAGATGATGTTACTGAAGAGTCTTCGGAGGTGAACGACTGCCCGATCGAGCAGGTCCGTCTGACGGTTCCGGCGACGGACGATCCGTCCCTGCCGTGCCTGACGTTCCGGACGTGGTCGATCGGGCTGATGTCAAGCGTGCTGCTGTCTTTCGTTAACAAGTTCTTCGGGTATCGGCAGAACAGCACGTGGATATCCTCCGGGACGTTCCAGATCATCAGCCTCCCGTTGGGCAGGTTCATGGCCCACGTCTTCCCGACCACCGTCTACACCGTCCCCTTCACATCGTGGTCCTTCTCCCTCAACCCGGGCCCGTTCAACCTCAAGGAGCACGTCCTCATCACCATCTTTTCCAGCTGTGGCTCCTCCGGCTCCTATGCCGTCCACATCGTCACCATCGTCAAGGCTTTCTACCACCGCAATCTCCATCCCTTCTCCGCCTTTCTCCTTGCTATAACAACTCAGATGCTCGGTTACGGCTGGGCCGGTTTGTTCAGGGGTATATTGGTTGATTCCCCTCACATGTGGTGGCCTGAAAACATGAGTTATGTATCTTTGTTCAGGTATGTAGGTATTTATATATATATATATATATATTTATATCTCGTACGTAGTAGTATCGTGTAATTTATAATATATATTTGTGTCGTCTGTACTATAGGGCTTTGCACGAAAAGGAACAAAGGCCAAAGGGCGGCTTGACGCGTCTCCAATTCTTCCTAGCTGTGTTTGTGGCCAGCTTTGCGTACTACATTGTTCCTGCGTACCTTGCCCCGTCCATCTCCTACATCTCCATCCTCTGCCTCATCTACAAGGACAAAATACTCCCCCAGCAGCTCGGGTCCGGGATGTACGGGATGGGTATCGGCTCATTCAGCTTGGACTGGGCCACCATCACCTACTATGGCAATCCCATATCCACTCCCGGGTTTGCCATCATCAACACCCTCGTCGGTTTCTTCCTCGTCATGTACGTCATGACGCCCTTGACCTACTTCACCAACATGTACAGTGCCAGGAAATTCCCAATCTTCTCGTCCGACACCTTCGACGTGCACGGAAATCCTTACAACATCTCGCGCGTCATCGATGACAAAACCTTTTCCCTCGACATGGCCGGGTACAACAGTTACAGCAAAATGTACCTCAGCACCTTTTACGCCTTCGGATACGGCCTCGGATTCGCTTCCCTCGCCGCCACCATCACTCACGTTGCGCTCTATCAGAGCAAAACAATCTTGTCGCACATGAGAAAAGCAAAGGACGATGTGCAAGGGAAAATGGACGTGCACGGAAGGCTAATGAAAGCCAACTATGCTCCGGTTCCGCAGTGGTGGTTTCACGCGATTCTCGTTGTGGTGTTGGGTCTTTCGTTGGTGGCTTGTTTGGGTTTCAACGCGGAGCTCCAGCTCCCGTGGTGGGGGATCATACTGGCTGCTGGGATGTCCTTTTTCTTCACGTTACCCTTGGGAATCATTAAAGCCACGACTAACATCGGAATCGGGTTGAGCCTCATCACGGAGATGGTGATCGGTTACATTTACCCGGGCCATCCCCTTGCCAACGTTACCTTCACGACGTACGGAGACGTCAGCATATGGCAAGCACACGTTTTCCTATCAGATTTCAAGTTGGGTCATTACATGAAGATCCCTCCCAGGTCCATGTTCCTCGTTCAGCTCGTGGGCACGGTGGTGGCGTCCAGCGTCCACTTCGGCACGGCTTGGTGGCTCCTCACGACGGTGGACCACATGTGTGACACGTCATCGCTCCCAAAAGGCAGCCCGTGGACCTGCCCGGGGGATCGGGTCTTCTTCAACGAGTCCATCGTATGGGGGGTCATCGGCCCCCTGAGGATGTTCACAAGCCAGGGTGTGAACTGGTGGTTCATGGTGGGGTTCGTGCTCCCCATCCCCGTCTACCTCTTGGGGCGCATGTACCCGGAGAAGAAGTGGATCCAGCTGGTCAACGTGCCACTCATCCTCAGCGCCACGTCGTCCATGCCACCTGTCAGGTCCGCTAACTACATCATGTGGGGGGCTGTGGGCCTTTTCTTCAATCTGTACGTGTTCAGGGTGAAGAAGAAATGGTGGGCCAGGAACGCATACGTCCTCAGCGCCGCGCTCGAGGCCGGGATCACCTTCTGCGGTGTTCTTCTTTTCTTCACTCTGCAGTCGTACGACGTGGAGGGCCCCAACTGGTGGGGGCTGCAGGCCGACGACCACTGCCCGCTCGCCTCTTGCCCCACTGCACCTGGGATTGTCGCTGAGGGTTGTCCTGTCCAGTGACGTACACTTGAAAATGATGCCAACTGCAATCTCACAAGTTATTAATGTTATCGGCCCTAGCAACTTGCTTATTTGGCAAATAATATTCTCGTTACTTCTTGACTCTGATGATTCCACCGAAAGCAAAAATACTTGTCTATTTCATGATTTTGGATTGCACCGAATCCTTTGTTTCAAAAAATCTCCAAATTGTAGACAAAGTAGGAAGGACTAATGGATACAATATTTTCTAGCTTTCAGGCTATGGTGAAGTCAGCCTCCAACTAGTTAACATTTGTTTTTGACTCGCCATCTGCTCGATCTATTTTCTTTGGTGTACCAATTAAAGGTAAGCTGTCATTTTTTTTTCGTTGGGATGTCTCGAGACATGCTGCGAACTCGGGTGTTATTTGAACTGAGTCATCTGTTCAAATCAGTATAGGCCATCTGCTTGTGGAGGGTCTTATTCTTTTTCTTCTTTCCTAGAAGAGTTACAAGCCACCTATATATATATATATATATATATATATATATATATATATATATATATATATATATATATATATATATATATATATATATATATATATATATATATATATATATATATATATATATATATTTGCGTAAGAATGTAAATATTTGCGCAAAAACTTAAATATATTTGTGCAAGAATAGTAAATATATATATATATATATATATGAATAGATATCTATCATATATTTACACATATCAATATATATTTATCATAGATATATCATAGATATTTCATATCAATATATATATATTTATCAGATATCTTTCATAGATGTATATATATCTAATCATAGATATGTCATGGTAAACCAATATGACATATTGAATATGATGAACCTTTTTTAGATAATCTTGCTAAATTCAAATTCAACTAAAATTTTCTCAAATTGATTAAAATACAAAAAGTGAAATAAAAAACCTAGAAATTTTATGAAGTTGTAATTTGAATTACATAACAAAAATTTATAAAATATCACAAATTGATTATGGATGAATGTCGAAGGTTTTTTTGTTGGAGTTCGTTCGCCTTTGTTGGGAATTTGTCAAGGAGATATTAACACAGAATTCTATCTCATATATATTAAATATCTCTTTTTTTTTGGTATTTTATGTTTAGATACGTAGTTATATTAATTAATAAACATTGAAAAGGTTAATATTATATTAATTAATAAACATTGAAAAAGTTAATAATGGAACACTGCCCTATATAAAAAATTGGGAAAAATATAGGTAGTACATGTAATTGTACTCTTACCCCGATCTATGATTCCCCCTTTAAAATATTAATTCATATTCAATATAAATTATGTATTATTTATTTTTTCTAAAACAACGAACGTTATTTATTTATAATGATTTTTTAGATTTATTTTAATCGTATTTTTTTCTTTCAATTTTTCATTTTTTTAATTTTTGTTTTTTTTAATTTTTTTAACACTTTTTGTTTTATATTTTTCTTAATAAAATTTTGTTATATTTATACGTTGTAATTTCGGCTCCCAAAATTACTCCACACAAAATAGCTTAAAATATAAAATAGACGGGGAAAAGAAAACGATATAAAAAATAGAACACGAATTTACGTGGAAACTCAAAATATGGAAAAACCACGGAGGAGGAGAAAATATCAAGGAGAAAATATCACTATAATCGAATCAACGGGATTACAAATATAGATCTCTCAATAGATCTATCTCACGAAAATCTCTCTCAATAGAAACGCTCTCATCTCTCTCAATAGAAACGCTCTCACAAAACGATGTTCTCAATAACACCGTAGCTCACGATATTCTCAATAACATTAATTATGATCTCAATAACATCATACTAATAATCAAGTATGGAGATCCCTATTTATAGGTGTAGCAAACCCATAAAATAAGTAACAATAGGATTAGGAATAAAACACTTTTATTCATATTCCAAATAGAACTCAAATCCTCTTTCCAAATAATATAATTATATCTCCAATATAATTATATTCCTTAATTCGATTGGATTCGAGACACCATTCAACATTATTTATATATATATTATAAATTTTGTCAATTTTTTTTCATTCTTATTATTATTGGGTGATTGTTTTTTTTACGTTTTATTATTAATTTGATAAATAATTGTAATATTTTAAAAAAAAATTTATTTTTTTATTTTCTTAATAAAATTCTACTATATGTATATATATAATATAATTTTTATCCGATTTTTTTAATTAATATGAATTTTATCAAAATTTATTCATTCTTATTGTTATCGGTATTTTTTTTTTAATTCTTACGTTTTACTTGATAAATAATTGTAATATTTTGTCATAATAATATTGATAAATCATTGTAATATTTTTGATAAATAATTGTAATATTTTTACATAATAATATTGATAAATCATTGTAATATTTTGAAATCGCGTAGTTATTTATTGTTTTGGAAAATATATTTTTAATTTTCTTTAATAATTAAGGGTATATTTGGTATATTAAGGGGTTTATACAGTAAAAATAAAGATTGAAATTTTTAATAGTGTGGTGAATAAAGTAATGGGATGAACTTATAAATTTTTGGGTGCAAATAAAATCACCCTAATTTTATTGAAATGATTCCAAATTTATTTTGAATGTTGTGCTTTATATTGATGAAACCGACTTCTGTCGCACAATTTTTCGTTTCTTTTTTCTTTTTTTCCATAAAATAAAATCCGATTCGCTCGGTCAATTAGGTGCGAATTAAGTGGAGTTCGGTCAAAAGCAAATATATATTATTAATAACTCCAATTTTATTATTATTATTAGAGTTATTAATAACTCCAACAACATATATACTTCTGTCAAGGTTGTTAGCTCAGTTGGTTGAGCACTTGAATTGGGGACTTGAGGTCTTTGGTTCGAATCCCAAGACATTGCAATTGACCTATACCAAAAAAAAAAACATATATACTTCTTAAATTAAAACATAGAGTAAAAGACCAATTTATTCATTAATAATATATTTGATCTTGACTCAGTTCCCCCGCCAACCTAACAGTGCTTCGGGTCCCGATGCAGCGGCGGCGAGCGGGGAGGGCAGCGGAAGCCTCTGTCGAGGCGGGGGTGACGGTGGCGGTACAGTGCTTCGGATCTCCGATGCAGCGGGGGCGAGCGGGGAGGGCGGAGGAAGCCTCTGTTGAGGCGGGATGACGGTGGCCCGTTCTTGAGTTAACAAGGGCTTTAGGCAAATTTTTGTATTAAATTAGTAATAAATTTCTAAATAAAATGAATAACGTGCACGGCGGCGAGCGGGGAGGGCAGCGGAAGCCTCTGTCGAGGCGGGGGTGACGGTGGCGGTACAGTGCTTCGGATCTCCGATGCAGCGGGGGCGAGCGGGGAGGGCGGAGGAAGCCTCTGTTGAGGCGGGATGACGGTGGCCCGTTCTTGAGTTAACAAGGGCTTTAGGCAAATTTTTGTATTAAATTAGTAATAAATTTCTAAATAAAATGAATAACGTGCAATTTATTATGAACCAATTTATTATAAATCACGTTCAATTTACATGCATTTTATAATAATTTAATAAATTACGTTCAATATACCTTGCATTTTACTATAATTTAATAAATCACGTTAAATTTACCTGTATTTTACTATAATTTATTATAATTTAATTAATTACAAATATTTAATTTATAACAATCCTATATTGAAAGAAAAATGTGTTGGTCAATTTACGTACATTTTACAATAATTTAATAAATTAATTCAATATACAGTGCATGTTACTATAATTTAATAAACCACGTTAAATTTACCTGTATTTTACTATAATTTATTATAATTTAATTAATTACAAATATTTAATTTATAACATTCATATATTGGAAGAAAAATGTGTTAAGACACTGCTGCGTGTATTTACCTGTAGTAAGGGGTGGGAATTTCGGTTTTGGTTATCGGTTAAAACCGAAACCGAACCGAAAATTTCGGTTTTTGGTTAACCAAATATAAGAAATTCGGTTTTCGGTTAAGTTATCGGTAAGAAAAAATTTATATATTCGGTTATCGGTTAACTCGATAACCGATTGTTAAAAACCGAATAACCGAAATATATTATATATGTTACATATTATATATATCCTTAAGGACGATTGTATGACAACACTCCCTTACTTATTTCGGATTTTTGGTATTTTGTTGGATTTATAAATGTTAGGTTGAATAAGTTGGATTTTGGTTTAAATTTGTTTATATTTTAATTTTTTTTTCTTTTTTTCCCACTATATTTCTTTTAAAATCAACTTATTTTTTTTCTAATCGGTTTTTTTGGTTAACCGATAACCGAACCGAAAAAATTGGTTCGGTTATTGGTTATCCAATAAATTATTCGGTTCGGTTTTGGTTAGTCTTTTTGTCATTTTTCGGTTCGGTTAACCGGTCATTCGGTTCGGTTCGGTTTTGGTTAACCGAACTTCCAGCCCTACCTGTAGTTAATTGTGATTGTGTTAAGAAACTATTGCGGATTGAGGGGCGGTGCAATGCCAAAATCCACTGTATAATAAGCAGTGCACATCTGCACCGTTCAAATCCCATTCAATATTTTTTTCAATCTCTTCCGTTGAATCTAAAATTGAATTTTTTACGTAATCTTTTTTATTAATAAAAAACACATAAATCGCAAATTAATATAATGAAAAAGATTACGTAAAAAATTATAGTATATGTAAAATAGTAATATTTTATTTCAACTATTATTATGAGATTCACTAATTATTTGTATCCTTAATCTACATTTTGTGTTTGGATATTATACTCATTCTTCAATTTATGTGTTTTATAATTAATCTCTTAACTTGATTTTTACTATATATATAATTAATCTCTTAACTTGATTTTTATTTAAAATAGTCCAATTAATCTCCATATATTGAATATGGATGAATTTTTATATTATATAAATAATAATATTAATTTAAATTTAAATAAATCAACTCTTTAAATATAAAAATCAAATACAATTGATATTAACCATACAGATTCTGATTGATTTTCTATTCTAATTTAGATTAAGAAATACTTAAAGATGGATTAAAAATCTTTGACTTAGATAGATCATATATTTACATTTTTTAATTCAAAAATTAATTAATAAAAAAGAGAATTAATTATTGATTCAAATTTAAATATATAACTTCCCATAATTATAGATTAGATAATTACGAGATTATCTCTAATAAATTAATATTAGTTTTGATTCTGTTAAAATTTATAATGATATTGTCAAAATAATTAATTAATTATTATATAAAAACTTAAATTAAATTCTATTTTTAATATAAAAAATATTATAATATTGAATTTATATTCTCAATTTGATTTTATCTTTTCAAAAAAATCATTTTTAATTTAATATTATTATATTGAAACAAAGGATGAAGAAAATTAAAATTATAGACTTCATATACAATATGAAAATATTATGAATAATTAGTTATACGTAATTGAAAAATTATCATTTTCACAAAAAACAAAAATAATTACATTTTTTTTCAAACTAAAAAAATAAATTAATCTTAATTTTATAAACTATAAAATCATTCACATTTTATAATTTATAGGTTAAATGTTATAAAAGATAAATAAAAATGATGAAAACAATTTCAAAGCATTTTTTTTAATCATAAATATCATAAAGTAAATTAACAAAAATAAGGGATAATTTTGGATTAAGTGTAATTTTTAATGTAAGGGATAAAAATAAATATTAATTTTTAAAGTATAATTTCTAAAGTATTAAATGTAATTTAATATACAAAAGTAATTTTTTTTTCCAAAAATACCTAAAAATAATTGAGAATAAAGATAATTCAAACATAAATAAAATAATTATTCAATAATTTGTTTTTATTAATTATACGATCCTTCGTCCGATTATATGATTCAATAATTAATGAAAACTGTAAAAACATACCGTAATTCCTCTAAAAATTAATAGTCTCGGCCGTGAAATTTTGTTAATTTAGAGAGGTTATTAATTTATTGAATATTTTTATTTTAAATTAAAATACCGAATTGTCACCGGAAAATTCTATTAATTTAGAGAGGTTTTAATGTATCGAGTATTAATTTATAAATGTTTTACTGTATTATTGAAAAACACTTTAATACATCGATCATGTTGGTTTATGAAACGAGACTCGATTTGTAACAACGAAACATGGAGCTTACATTATTTAGACTAATGTCTTAGAAGGAAAAGATTTCCAAGAGTTAGTATATATTTCAAGAATGACTCTTAGATCTGTTTTTTAAAATATTTTTAGTTCAATTAATATTCATTCAGTTCAGTAATTCAATTATTATTATTATTATTATAATTATTATTATTATTTTTATTATTATATAAACATTCAATTTTTTATAAAAATATTTAAATTACAAAAAATATTGGATTAATATTTCAAAATTTCAAAATTTAATTCGATTGAATTTCAATTCAGTAGTTTAATCCAGTTCATTTCAGATTAATTAATTTCAGTTTAATTCAGTCTAGCCAGTTTAAGTCCAAAATATCATATTCTTAGTCTATATGATTCGAGGATTCCGTTTCGATTTCAATGTCGGCAATTTCATTATCTTATGCTATGAGCACTGACTTGCAAGAGTCAAAATGGATCATTGTGATAGTTGAAATAATTTTGATGAGTCCGGTGTTTATACATGATCAGTTGTACGTTGCAAAGTCAATAGCCATTAATAAATCCGATATTAAATTCTTATGTTGCAATGGGAATGGAAAACTTATAAATAAAACCGTCAATGTAATTTACAAAATAGAATGTCAAATTTTAAGTGATAATTTACTATATTTTTTAAGTTGTGGATTTTTTTATACAAATTTGATATTAATATTTAAATTCAAAAATATATTAAATTACCATGTTCATTTTTTAATTAAGGAATGAGAAAAATAATAATATAAAAAATTTAATGGTTTTTATTCTCATTTTATTAAAAAATGTTTTAATTAAATATTTTACATTATGAATAAGAAATAAACCTAAATATCTTAACATACTTTTAACAAAAAAAAAAAAAAAAAAACACTTTAAAAATTTATATCAAATTAAAATTAAACATAATTTTTTTTTATTTGCAATAATTCATGTATGATATAATTTAATTACTAAGTATACTCTTAAAAATGTTTTTACTGAATTAATCAACAACAATAATATTTTAAAATAAATAAACATTGTGTGTAATTGATATTTTTTTTGAATTAATCAACAACAATAATATTTTAAAATAAATAAACATTGTGTGTAATTGATATTTTTTTTAAAGGAAAATTGTTTTATGCTATTATACATTAATCTTGAAAAATTAAAACAATAAACTCATTTATTTTTTAATAACATTTTATAATTTCTGAATTATAATAATTTTATATTGATATTTTTTTATTGTTAAATTTATTTTCTTTAACAATCTTATTTAGATAAAGATACATAATCTTTTTAAAAAAAAGTTATATACATAACTTACACTTATCACGGTGTCATGAAAAGTAATTATTCGATTAAATAGTCTCTTTTAATTACAATGAAGCCTGAAAAACATATAGGTATATTTAAGAAAACAGACATTGTAGTTTTCATAATTATTCATAACTCTTAATGTTTTTCAGATTATAATTTAGTACAATATATTTTATCTTTTTTTATATATGAAGGTATTAATATTCTTATAATTATATTACAGAACACTTTTTCAAAATGAAGAAGTCTTATTTACCCTGTAATTATATCATTTAATTTAATTACGTAATTATATCATTTAATCTAAATGTGTAACTATATCATTTAATTTAATTGAGTAATTATAATTTAATCTAATTACGTAATTATATCATTTAATCTAATGTATACATGAGATTTGAGACTGTTTGTTCCAATCTAGCTTGCCGCCACGGGAATAAGGAAAACCCACTGGAGATCAAGAATTCAAACCTTGAAAATTTCACAATTACAAAACTCAATTTTTCATGTAGAAATTTACAATAAACCATGATTTTACTAATTTGTTAACTTAATAATGAAAGTGATATGATATATTATTTAGAGTTTTCAATCATCGGAATTTCGATTTGAATATTGTATATGATTCGTCTTCGTTGCATTCTCAAATTTATCGGATATCTTAGAGTATCTCCAACTGATACCAAAAACTTATTTTGAATTAGGTGAGATGTTCTAACCGATACCAAAACATAAACCTATTAGGCCATCTTCAACCCAGAAACCAAAACTTAAACCCAAAATAAGTTTAAGTTTAAGTTTACAGTAATTTTACTCCAACCAAAAAACCAATATTCAAACTTAAAAGAATATTCTTTAAATATTCTTTTTATACAATTATTTATACTATTTTTATAAATAACCAAAATCTTTATAAATTTACTATTTAACCACATAACTTTTGACATAAAAAAATTTAATAAATATTATTTTCAATTTACCTGCTTATCGATCAATTTTGTTGTTGTGATTCATAGTTTATTTATTTTTGTAATCCGTAGCATTTTATTTTAAGTATTTTATTTTTATTTTAATTTTATTTTATTTTTATTATCAATTAAATATTTAATATTTAATTATATTTAATATTGTGATATTTATTTTTTTATAAAATAATTTGTTTTAATTATTAATGATATGATTATTTAAAAACATTACGTTACAAAAAATATTAAATAAGAAACAAAAAAGTTTAATGAGTCATTTTTATTAATTTATAAAAAAAGGATCATTTTATAAATAATAAATAGTTTTTGGTTTGTGTTTACAGTAGACGTAAATTTAAGTATTTTTTTGGTGGGTCCCACCATAAAACCTATAATAGGTTTATGTTTTGGTATCGGTTGGAGCATCTATCCTACTCCAAAATAGGTTTTTGGTATCGGTTGGAGATGCTTATAGGTTTTATGGTAGGACCTACCAAAAAAATACTTAAATTTGCGTAAACTCAAACAAAAAATTATTCATTATTTATAAAATGATAAATTTTTTTTACAAATTAATAAAAATGATCTATTAATCTTTTTTGTTTATTAATTAATATTTTTTGTAACGTAATGTTTTTAAATAATCATATCATTAATAATTAAAATAAATTATTTTATAAAAAAATAAATATCACAATATGAAATATAATTAAATATTAAATATTTAATTGATATTAAAAATAAAATAACATTAAAATAAAAATAAGATACGTAAAATAAAATGCTACTAATTACAAAAATAAATAAATTATGAATCACAACAACAAAATTGATCAATAAGGATGTAAATTGAAAATAATATTTATTAAAATAATTTAATGTAAAAAATTATGTGGTTAAATTGTAAATTTATAAAAATATTGGTTATTTATAAAAATAGTATAAATAATTGTATAAAAAGAATATTTAAAAAATATTCTTTTAAGTTTGAATATTGGTTTTTCGGTTGGAGTCAAATTACTGTAAATTTAAACTTAAACTTATTTTGAGTTTAAGTTTTGGTTTGTCGGTTGGAGATGGCCTTAAAGCTGTATATTGCGCAACCATAGACTAATTAATAGAATGATGTTTTAATTATTTATTAATTATTTTAGAATTTATAAGGCTAAAATGATCCATGTGTTTTTATTTAGTGGGAATACCGGATTCAGGACCACCTCATAAAATAAACAAGTTTTGAGGCCCTGTCCATAAAAGTAGAAGTTTATTAGGCAATTGGTTAGAAAAAGTCTACACTACCCTCGCTGTTTAACAAATGAATATAAATTGTATATGTAATTTAAAATAGAATTTCTCTTTTAAAAATTAATAATAAAACTCCAATACAATTTCAGACCAACCACGGTTAAAGTACGCCGTTAGACTATGCACGATAATAAGACACCGTGACATCGATTATCGTACGCCGTGAGTTCATCCACGATGAATAGACACCGTGAGACCATCCACGATAAATGGACACCGTGAGAACATCCACGATAATCCAACGCCGTGAGAAGTACATCATAACTGGACACCGTGAGAACATCCACGATAATCGCACGCCGTGAGACAGTACATGATAACTGGACACCGTGTGCTCATCCACGATAGTCGCACGCCATGAGACAAATCTCGATAAATGGACACCCTGATACAATATACGATACTAAGACAACGTGACACCATTCACGATAATCGTACGCAGTGAGTTCAATAACGATAAATAGACACCGTGAAAAAATACACGATAACTGGACACCGTGATCCCAACCATGATAATCCTACGCCGTGAGTTTATTAACGATAAATAGACACCGTGTGAACATCCACAATAAATTTACACCGTGAAACCATATACGATAAGTGGACATCGTGAGCTAATCCACGATAATCGCACGCCGTGTGACCATACATGAATACCGTAAGACAAAATGATAATCATACGCCGTGAGACCAGACACAATAAATGGACACCGTAGTATACCATACACGATAATTAAAAGCGACTGTGTGATAAATTTGAATGAGAAGCTCAAAAAGATAAACCCTAAAACTTGAGAAAAATTGACTGATCAAAAAACTAAACCCTAAAACACTATCGGTCAGCGGTATACAAAAAAGCTGAATGAAAAAAAAAATAACATCACATCAGTGAATCTCCTCTTTGGACATCTGGTCAGCAACAAAGGTTTTTGAGACTCGACCAGACTGGTGATTTCAACGGAGACAAGGAGCTTAGGCTACATGCACACTCCGAATCGAATGTGAAAAAGGTGACCGATAAATACCACGGAGGTTTTGGAAACTCGTGTATCTCGTCAGGTTTTCGACAGAAATGCAAAGAAGGTTACTGACCAATACCACTCAATACAGTAATGCAACTGTGAAATTCGAAAAAGTGAGGTGACAACTGATCCATGTAGGCTGTAGCCTAAGTGTTGGGGATCGTGCATGTATACGCAGCGGAAAACAAAATTTTTATGAAAAACTGTTTTTCATTAATGTAAACATTTTACATTATATTTATTTTATTTTATTGAAAATCATATTTTCAATATTACATGCATTAATTGATTTAATTCAAATCTATTAGAATCAATAATTCACCATTTAATTTAATTATCAAATAATTAAATATTTAATTCATGCATCCCATACTACACAAATTAAATCTAGCGCAATTATATTTATCATATAAATTAATTACTTCTAGCGCAACTATATTAATCATATTAATATATTACTTGTAGCGCAATTATATTAATCATATTAATATATTACAATTAATTACGCAGACATAATTAATTTGCCTCAAATTGACAATTAACATAATCTTATTATTTAATTCTAATCAACTTGAGTTTATGTAAACATCCGCACATAATTAATTTGCATTAGATTGACAATTAACATAATCATATTATTTAATTCTAATCAACTTGGTGCAATTAAATTAATCAAATTAATTAATTACACATATATAATTAATTACGTAAACATGTGCACATAATCATATTATTTAATTCGAATCAATTTGAATTTAATTGACATTTAAATTAATCACAATTAATTTTTCTTTATCAATTAAAAATCTCATAGCGCAAACATTAACAGTACATAGCGCAAACATTTAACGCAAACAATTAAATCTAAATTTAATCGTAAGTACCTCAGGGATTCATCGGACGAAACGAGGTTCGTCGGAAGTCGCGCGGATGCGACGCGGGGACGGCACGGGTCGTGTGCGGGGAGAGCCGAGCGAGTGGCGGGGCTCTCGGCTGGACTCGTGTGTCACGGCTGGAGCGCACGGGCGCGACTCGGGCTGTGCTCGGGCGTTCCTTCGGCGTCTCTCGTCTAATCAGGTTTCACCTCGTATAGGTAATCCAACTTACGTATTGCACTAGAAACACGTAAGGGAGAATACGACGGGAAAAACGGGCCGGAAAAACGGTGCCGGAATCGGATTCCGGCGAGGGGAGGCGGTTGCCGACGGCGGCACTAGGCGGCGGCGGGCGGCGGCTCCGGTTGTCGGCGGTCCTCCGAGGGAGGAGCCGAGGGGGCGGACGAGAGGGAGAGAGGAGAGGAGAGAAAGTGAGGCTAGGGTTTTTAGCTCTTCACTTTGGTGTGTTTATTCTCATGCCTATGGAGCTCCTTTTATAGGTGAAGAAAGGAGCTTGTTGGGCTCAAACCCTAATGGATCGGATCCATTAACCCTAGCCGGCCCAATACATTAGCCGTCATTACGTTTCTCCAAAATTGACAATCAATTTCAACTCCGAAAAATATAACGATTATATTTTCTTTCTCGTTTTAATTTTCTCATCAATATGAGATAAAAATAAAATTTTCCAATTTCACAAAATCGGAAAGCCCATTTCAGGGGTACTGCTAAATCGGGAAATTTCCCAAAATAGAAAGTGTACACCATCGTGTCCGTTTTCTTTAGCTCATTATTATTTCCAACTCATAATCACAATTATGAATCTCGGATTCAATCATATTGACCTCCGACTATATGTACTTAATTAACAGTTAATTAATACATGATCGTATTCAAGGATCGGTTTACACGAGAATGTGACCCTCAATGGTTCAGGTGTATAACTAGCCGTGGGCTCACAACATATTGTGATTCGAACAACATATTGTTCTTATTTCAACTACTCCCAAGAGTTTTAGATTAATAATCATATTATTTAATCTCCGAACAAGTCGGTGCCCAACGAATCAGTGACGAGCGTCTAGCAGCCACGCTTCACTAATTCCCTAGATACAAATGAAGTGCCTGCAAGAACCTTGTAATATAGTTAGCGTACAGTACGATCCCTCCGATACATATGTCCCGATCAAACTAGAGATATTGGTTAATCGAGATCTCTTGTTGAGTTTGATAACTGTGCGTACGTTCTAGGTTTCGTAAAATCCATTCGTGATTGATTCAGAGAAACACATTTCTCTAATCACCTCACTATTCAACTCTGGCCAGAGATTCCGGGACTACGAACCATCAGAACACACAGGACATCCATGATCTATATCAAGCGATCAGATCCCCTACTACCATGCACAGACTTCACATCAGATTTCGAACTGCACGAACATTGTCTCCTTTTTCGACTTACTCCCTTTCCAGGGAATCAGAGACACGTCACGATACAGCTAGTCCTCTGATGAAGTCACGGTGATGTCTGGGTCTTAAGGATTAATTGTGTACAACTATATTATGAAATTCTCTACTCGATCAGTGATAACCACTTAGAGATTCCAGGGAGAGGGGGTTCAGTGAACTCATCAACAGTGAGCACCCACTCAAGTATGTCGATGTCCCAACACCGAGGCTCGAGATTAGCCCACATACACTAAGTGCTAGTCTTAAGGGGGAAAGGCCGGGTATCCTTGTTATTGGCGTAACCCATCGACTAGGAACTGAGTTTGACCAGTTACGTTGCGTTAACAGAATTATCTCTCGGTTTCCACAAAACCGAATTCATACAACATGTGTAACTGTACAAGACTATATCTATGATTCAACATTGGGAGCAGATATAGTATATGCCATTAATATAGGTTTCATTAATTAACGAAATAAACCGTTATATAACGGAATACGGTTAACCGCTCGGCCAACCGTTGGCTCGCCGGTCACCTATTCCAACACTAAGGAGCTTAGGCTACATGCACTCCGAATCATATGTGAAGAAGGTAACAGACAAATACTACGTAGGTTTTGGAAACTCGAGTGTCTTGGGGAAAATGATCTAGGCAAATGATGGTTTTATTTTTGAGGCTCGTGTATCACCATACAGTAATGCAACTAATCGTATTTATAGGCTTAATATTGGGATCTAATTTAAGTCATCCAACAACCCGGATTTCAATCGTTCCACGAAACGATTCAACTGCCAACTACCCTTATTAATTACTCGTATTAATAAAATTAATAGTAAATCAACCCATCCAACGCTCCATATCCATTATATGACCATTCAATTCAGGGAATCGATGCGTATCTGTTCTGAGTCATCCCACCGCCGGACTTCAATCGTTGCACGAAACGTCTCATAAACAGATCAACTCCCAACCACTACCATTAAACACAATGCGATTATTAAATTAAGAAAATAAATAAAACACTAGAACTGTGTCGCCGTGGGGTTCCCTCAATGGATTGTAACACCGTGCAACTGTATTAGGTAGAAAAACTTTAAACATAATGGGTAGTCATGGTTAGATCTCGGTGGATTGTGTCACCGTGGAACGGAAAATAAATTGCAATGTCGCCGTGGATATTTCACGACGACAGAATAAATACACCGTGAAATATTATTAATCCGTGCAATAAATTACGGAGCTATATCACCTTATACCAATGCACGGTTACACACACCCGTATTCAATACGAATTTGGTTGATCCCGATAGAATTTGAGTTTCAATACGAATGAGAAACGTGTGAGCATGATTAATAAATAACGGTGATATTATAATATTTTAATGATAAATTAAGGAAAAAAGTACAGTAAAGATCGATGGTTCAAAACCATAAACCCTAAACCCTAAAACCTATTGTGAAAAATTGATGGATCAAAACCCTGAACACTATCAATCGAAAAGTAGCAACATCTTGAGGAAACTCTACTGGACGGTGAAAAGAAAATAAAATTAAAGTTTCACAACATGAAAATCTCCGTTCAATACAACTTGAAGATTAGTACTTGAGCCGCTTGAGCATGGACCATGAATCGTTAGGAAGCCATTCGAAGTCGGACGACATATCCGAAAGAGATCCCGATCAATCCCCATTGATTTGCCAAGGATAACAGGAAGAGATCCCGACCAATCCCCATATCGAGCTGCCCAGGAAGAAGAGTGCCTGCCAAAAAGGAGGGTCTGGGCAGGATATATCAAAAAGGGATTTCTTCCGCTGGCGGATAAGAAGATGGTAAATGGCAGATAAGAAGATGGTTAATGATGGTTTTCTTTTGGAAACTCGAGTATCTCGATACAGTAATGCATCTGTGAAATTCAAAATTGTGAGATGATAACTGATACTCCATTAAAAAACAAACAAAAAGGAGTATCAATGAGTGTAGAAAAATGGAGTTTTTTCGTTCGTATTTATAATCTTAATATTCTGATATATTTTAAGTCATCACATCACCCGGATTTCAATCGTTCCACGAAACGATTCAACTGCCAACTACGCTTATTAATTATTCGTATTAATAAATTAATAGTAAATCACCCCATCCAACGCTCCAAATCCATTAATATGATATGACCATTCAATTCAGGGAATCGATGCGTCTCTGTTCTGAGTCATCCCACCGCCGGATTTCAATCGTTGCACTAAACGACCCAACTCCCAACCACGCCCATTAAACACATTGCGATTAATTAATTAAGAAAATAAATAAAACCCTAGAACTGTGTCGCCGTGGGTTCCCTCGGTGGATTGTAACACCGTGCAACGGTATTAGGTAGGTAGAAAACCCTAAAACCTAATGTATCGCCGTGGTTGGAACACGGTGGATTGTAACACCGTGGAAGGCTCATAAATGAGAAATTAAACCCATAGAACAGCGTCGCCGCAGGGTACCCTCGTTGGATTGTGACACCGTGCTACGGTATTAGGTGTAAAACCCTTAACATAATGTGTCGCTGTGGTTTGAGCACGGTGGATTATAACACCGTGGAAGGCTCATAAATTAGATATAAAACACAGAACATTGTCGACGTGAGTTCCTCGTTTTAGAATACACCGTGAATTAATTCCACAACGTGAAATAAGGGGGTGAAATAATTAACCCAGCTTACAACGTTACACGATTTTACAAACATGTATTCAACACAATAATAATACACAGTAGACCATGATTTGTTTTATCAAGGAATGCAGTAGGGTGGAAGACGGATCGAAATAAATGAAAATACAGTCGAAGTGTGTTCATTACAATATTAATAATAGAAAACTAAAAAGAAAAATTATTAAACAATTTAAACTTAACAAAAGTAGTCTTATTACAATTGATGGATCAAAACCCTATTGAGAATTACAATTGATTGATCAAAACCCTATTGGGAATTACAATTGATGGATCAAAACCCTAAACCCAGAACCATACTGGGATGAACAAAAAAAATAAAAAAAATCCAACCCGCCTCAGAATCTACTCTCTGGATCGGAAGCAATTCGAAGACCTTCTTTTTCTTCGGCCTCAATCATAGCCTGTTATGATCTCAACATATGTCCTGGTTCACCGCTACGGAGAAAGTGACACTTGCTAAGATCCGTATCTAACAAAGATACTCGAGATGTTTTGGAAACTCGAGTACCTCGTCATTGATGATCTAGGAAAAAGAAGGTTTTCTTTTGGAAACTCGAGTATCTCGTTACCGGACTGCAGCTTTGAATTTGAAAGATGTGTGGTGAACTGAAAACCGCTCCATAAGAAAAAAAACGCAGAAAACATGAGAAAAAATTGGGTATAGAAAAAAAAAGGATTTTTTCGTTCGTATTTATAGGCTCAATTTTCTGACCTAATAAAGTGATCCCGCCACCGGCTTTCAATCGACTCACGAAACGACTGACCTCTAAACTACGCCCATTAAAAACATTGCGATTAATTAATTTATTATTTAAATAAAAACCTAGAACTGTGCCTCCGTGGGTATTTCACGGTTGATTAAATCACCGTGTCGCGGTCACTGTGACTTTGGTAACGTGACTACAACTCTGAATGGGTCGTCGTGATGTTAGCACGGTGCATTCTAACACCGTGTACGTACATGTTATAGGTGACATAAAAACAAACCTAATCCTCCGTCATCGTTGGTATCCCACGGTGCGTAAGCCGTGGTATGTTCATATATGACATAGAAAACTTAACCCCACATCCACCACGATATCCATTAATTAGATATGACCGTGAAATTCAAAGAATTTATGATGTGTGTCTGTTCTGATCCTCCTCCCACGACCCAACCCAACTTCCAACTACGCTCATTGATGGTCCAGATATGATATGATATGATATGACCATTCAATTCAGGGAATTGATGAGTATCTGTTCTGAGTCACATCGTCGCCGGATTTAAATCGTTTCACGAAATCACTCAATTCCCAACCACCCCCATTAAACACATTGCGCCGTGGGTTTATTACATTGGATTTCCTCACCGTGTAACGGTTACCGTGACGGTCTATGTGACACTGATAACCCTTGATAAAAACCCTTACCCACCGTCGCCGTTGGTATCTCACGGTGTATTGTGAAACCTTTATTAGTTTATTAACCCCTCAACTACCCACTTTTGGCGTGTATACATAAGCACCGTACCACGCTGAAAACCCTAATTTTTATAAAACCAAATTTCATATTCAATGGCCACCCCAATCCCGATTTGTAGATTCTTCAAAGTTATGAACACCGTTGATTTCCGTGAAGTTTGTCGTTTACCTTCTGATTTTGCTCATGAACATGAGTATCTGGCAGGCAGGGCTACTTTGCTTGGAGATTGTGAGACACTCGCCTCATTTGTCACCGCTCGTGCCCCGTGGTCCGTGGAAATCTCTTGGGTCAACGGTTACGTGTGCTTTCGTCGTGGCTGGACCGATTTCTGCACGGCTCATCATCTTAAATTCGGTTATTTTTTGGTTTTTTACTACGCCAAGAAATTGGGTCCTTTCTTTGTCAATGTCTACAATAAAGATGGTCTCGAGATTCGGAACTTTTCCGATCCTAATGCCCCTGGAGACCCCCTTCTGCCGACCATATCTAAGGTTGTAGAAGAGATCATGTTTGAGAAGGTGGTGGAAGTGGTGGAGCTCTCGGACGATGAGGACGATATGGACGATGAAGCAGATGATAAGGACGAAACGACTGATGAAGGCGATGACGCAGATGGCGAGGATGATGAACCATGAATGCAAAGAATGTTTCTTTCTGCATTTTGTTTATGAATAGTATGTTTTTATTTTTGCTTTTACAGTATGTTTTTCTGGTTTCGTAGCTACTACACTACGTAGTCTACGTTATAATACTGTACTAGTGCTTGTTTTTCTTTGTTAATATATTTCGACCTTCTCCCACCGTGCACGAGTAACCGTGTGACTTTAGCGTTTGAAGATATTACCGTGCGCCAAGGGTCGTGTGATTGAACCGTGGCAAAAGGCAACCGTCCTCTTTTTTTTTTTTTTGTTGGTTTTTGGAAATCCCGGTAATTTAATTTATTAAATATTAAAAGATGAATAAAAAGGTTGAATAAACCTGCGGCTTCAAAAGCTGTTCTGTTCACTGACAAAACCTTGCCACGTAAGTATCTGTTTACATACATACATTGATTTGACCTTCGCACGGTACTGACTCACGGTGAGGTCTCACGACATTACCGTGTAAGTATGAACAATGACGTTTTCACGTGATTCTTGCACAATCGCGATAATCTTTTTGGCAAAATGCTTAAGCAAAGTTACTTTCCTATGGAATTGATTATATTGAACCTAAAAAATTCCACAATAATCCATCAAACGATTAAATTTGACATACCATGTGCAATATGATCACACTTGAGAGTAAATTGTTACCAATGAACTACACATCTCTTGAATTTGAGACATGCACTACTGCAAATCGCATCGTACGTCTTTAATTTCAAATACCATACGTCTCACAGCCTGAAACATGACCCCGTTGATGGTAACGACGCCTTAAAAGTGTATACAAACGATTGACGATCGTTTTTTTGCGGGTTGAACAAACCACGGTGTAGATGTATTGATGACCATGTAACGCCGTGCAGATACAACTGTGAAACTAAATGACCGTGCGAAACGGCTTCCATCCTCTCATTTATTTTCCGGTGTTTTAACTCGAATTTTAAATAAAAGAATAAAGGATGACTATACCCGCCTGCAAAAGCTGTCCTGATAACTGACACCACTAATATTTCGCGTGCATCGGTTATCCCGCTCCAATACGAAAATACGCCATCTAAAAAAAGAACTCGTTCAATTTCAAAAATGTTTAAAATTGATTTGATAACCACACGGTGTTGTATCACGGTGACGTCTCGTGAGGTCACCGTATGAGTATGAACACTCACGTTTTCGTGTGATTCTTGCACAATCGCAATAATCCTTTTGGCTAAATGCCTAAGCAAAGTTAATTTTCTATGGAAATGATTATATTTAACCGAAAAAATCCACAATAATCCATCAAACGATTAAATTTGACATACCATGTGCAATATGATCACACTTGAGAGTACTCCAAATTGTTACCAATTTTAAGTTTTAACTAAACATCTCTTGAATTTGAGACATGCATTAATACAAATCACATTGTACGTCTTTAATTTCAGATACCGTACGTCTCAATGCCTGAAATATGAACCCGTAGATGGTAACGACGCCTTAAAAGTGTATACAAACGATTGTCAATCGTTTTTTTCGGGTTGAACAAGCCACGGTGAAGATGTATTGATGACCATGTATCACCGTGCGTATACAACCGTGAAACTAAATGACCGTGCACAATATACGTTTTACTGAGCCGTGCGTAAAACGGCTTCCCCCTCTCATTTATTTTCCGATGTTTTAATTTTAATTTTAAATAAAAGAATAAAAGATGAATACCCGCCTGCAAAAGCTGTCCTGATAACTGACACCACTAATATTTAAGTACACGTGCATCGGCTAACCCGCCCCAATCCTTATAGAAACGAAAATACGCCATCTAAAAACAGAACTCGTTCAATTTCAAATATTTTTAGAATGGATTTGATAACCACACGGTGTTGTATCACGGTGACGTCTCGTGAGATCACCGTGTGAGAGTGAAGACGTCTTTAAATTCAAATACAATAACCGTCGCCGTTGGTATATCACGGTATATTGTAAAACCGTGCCACGGGGCATTGGTATACCGTGAAATGTTTATAGATGACATTATTGAAACAGTGTCGTGAATCGTGAACATACACGACCGAAAGTACACACGGTAAATTTACACCGTGAGATATATCACAGTCGTGGTTCGTGCTGATACAAGACCGTAAGTGCACACGGTGATCAACAATTTTTATTTTTAGATACAGTCATTGATAGTTTTGCACACGGCGCTGATAAACCACACGGTTATACATACAACGGCATACAGTATATTAAAAATTTACTCTCTTGCAAACCAAAACGAAACCAACTGTTATCCATCCCTTAATCAAAAAGGGAGTTCAATGTATTTGCAGGACATCCAAAATATCTTCAGTGCTATGTTTTTTCTGACAGCTTTAATATCGTTGTCGTCCGCGTTACGATACAATGATGGGTCGGTGAGCAATCGTTCCAAATACATTGTGCAGAAAGGACCGCAAGAGTGGTTGTCATCTTGGGCAAATTGTTCTTCGGCTGGCATGACCTTGAGCTTGAAGTCTTCCGTTTTCACAGGTAATCTTTTTCTTTCCCAGTAACCTGTTTTCTCCAACATTCGAGGTAAGACCTTCAACAAACACTTGAACTCAGGGGCGCGAGGGTTCACACCAGGCTCATATTTATGAGCTAACGAGTCATACAGCTCGACAGTCCAATCATCAAAACAAATTCGAACTACGACCCAATGTACCGGAAGATGACAAACCATGACGGCCTTCACATAAAATAAGTAAACGATATCATGAGTGCTTAATTAGTGTTCAGAGTTTGAGATTTAGGGTATATGATTGTAGTACTTACGTGGGAAAATCTGAACCATTCCACATCGTCATATAAACTGACTGGGAGTTCCCGATTTGGATTGTTCAATGAGCTGTAAGCATGTTTGAAGCAAAACTGAAAAAGTGCAACGAAAATATATAAGGTCATAAGTGAGCTAGATTTTATTGAGTTCATACCACGGAGTCTGTGAAAACTTACAAAATAGTTTGGGGATAAAATTACGAAGGATTCATGAGGCCACTTTTCCTTTTCCATTTTTAACTCCACGTAACTGCAGAAGGTAGTCATCACCTGATATAAAAATACTAGTTGGTAAGTATATAAACTTTATTTCTGAATTATACTACTATATACCTTAAATTTACAATGGTTACCTCCCCGTTGAAGTCCCAATTCACGTTTTCAATGTCAAGAAATGTTTTCCGTTTCACGGTAATTTGCGTGCCACGGAAATTTACACAATCGACAGAAGATTTGGTCCGTTTGGATTGTCTCAGAAACGACCGATATGCTTTTACAACGGCTTCAAGTCCTTCACTGGGAGAAAGTGGTGTCTTACCGTGAGTTTGGGGAGCATTTTTCGCCGCTTCAGGCTTACGAGTTCTCAGCCTACGGGGAGAAACAATTGGCCTACCAACATTTTCGCACGCATCTGTGATTGCAGTTGATTGAACACTTTCTGCGTGATCAACCGCCGCCAAGTGATCAACTGCAGCGGTTGTCGAGGCGACGACACTGGCCACATCAGCTACCATCCCGGTATCAACTGTTGGCGATAGGTCAATGTTTTCTTCGACTTCTCTGGCAGGGATTGTCGGTTCTAGGACACTGGCTTCATCTGCTGAAATTTGTCCAACAATAGACATCACTAAGTCGTTGGGATCAGTGGTTTGGCCGACTTCAACGGTATCAGAAACAGGGACTGTGAATGTTTGGTCGTTGGCTTCATCAGTAACAATGTTTGGTCTAGTGGGTTGGACGACTTCCACGTAATCAGAAACAGGATCTTGCTCCGGTTGAACGTGGTTGTTTTCGACTTCTCCGGCAGCAACTGTCTGATTTTGGACGTCGGCTTCTCCGGCAGCCTCACTCGCTGTATTATTGTCTGATGTGATCAGCGATACAGGTCGACGCAGATCTCCCGGCGACTCATGCAGAGACGCGCTCTCATGAAGTTGTTGTGGAGTGATGCCTTTAATCCGCTCAAAGATATATCCAGCAAAATCTGCAATCAATCCTTCATCAGACAAAATCCGTTCATGATCGGCTCTCAATTTGGCCCTCAAAAGCCCAGTCAGTCGTCTGTCCAACTCAGAAGCATCTTCATGTGGGCAACAAAGTGTACGCCGACAGCACACAGGCCTACAACACACATGCCCACTTGGATCAGGAGTACTTTGCTCAGAAGCACGTCGTCTGCGTGATCTAGAAACGGGCATTTCAATATCCGTGGCTGCAGCACGCTTTTTCGAAGAAGGCTTCTTGGTTTGTGTTTTCTTCTTCTCCGGATTTTGTTTGGCTTTGGTTGCATTACCGCAATTGCGTACTGGACGATTGTACTCAACATGAAATGGTCTGTCATGTACAGAAAGGTAACACTGCTCATTTTTCTCTTCATCAGTAGGAATCAAGGTTTCATGAACAACTTCAATCTGAAACTTATCAACACAGAGTATTAATATTCCACCGCGTGAAACAAATACTATTACTAGCAAAATATAAGTAGGAGTAGATGGTTACGTACCTCTCCTTGGAAGAAAAGATCATCGCAATCAGTCTTTGTTGTAGATGTACTCCACATCAAACAACGTGACACTTTCATATTCGGATCACGTTGACCACATAACTGACCGATATCCGGAACAAACTCGAACATCCAAATTATAAAAGCCCAACTGGGGCCGTAGATGTGGTACGAAGTTTTTTCTGCTAATTCAGGGTCCATCGCTGTTGTTTCGAGGTAGTAGCTCAGAGCCTGGTAGGAATAAGCGCCCCATGGAAAACTCTGCCACTTTTCCGGCTCATCCACTAATGCCCATGCCCAGTCCTCGACATACATTTCAGCGGATCGACAAAAAAAGAAGGAATAGTAGACGATGAGATTGACGACTTTAATGTAATCCTCCAACGAGGCAGGTTGTTCCCCATCGAAGAGTTGTTTGGCCGCAAATAACTTGCGTAGATCATTGCTTCTTACACGCTTCCCACCGAATAGCCGCTTATTTAAGCTACTTGGAGCAGACTGGGGTGTGGCATGGATGTCAAATTCATCGTAGATGCCGAAATTCAGTCCCGTTACAATGGCATAAGCGGCGGGTGTGAGTTTCGCAGAACTTGTATACTCTTATGCTTTGGTCTTTAAATGCCTCCGCCCCTTTTATTTATTATTAGGAAAAACTATAGCAGCTACTTATAATTAGATACTTAGAGTTGCTCCTACGGCTAAATCTTCCAAGCATTTAAAAGACTGTGTATTACTTAATATTTACTAATTTCTTAAATTTTCTCAATATATTATTTATTTTTTCCATATTTTTTTTAGTTTCTCCAAATTTATTTTTCCTATAATTCTAAACCTTTAATATAAATTATAAATAAATAAATAAATAAACAAACATATTTCACTCTTTTTTGTAAGATTTTATTCAAATAATTATAAAACTAAATTGTATTTATATTTATATTTGTATATTTATGTGCGTAAATATATAGAAATAATTAATTTATATTTATATAATACAGAAATAATTAATGAGAAAATTTTACCCAAAAAATTAAACAAAGTCAATTTCAATTTTTTTAGAATTGCACAAATTCTCTTTAACAATGACTAAAATTTTAGAAAAAAAATATGCTCAAGATCATAGTTCTTTCTTTAACAATGACTCTTAGGATATGTTTTTTTGGACTTATTTTCAGTTTAATTCAGTTTATACTCATTCAGTTAAGTTGAGTTAAGAATCGCTGAATTCAATTCAGTCAGTTTAAGTTCACTTTAGTCATTTATTTTATTTATTTATTATATTATATTATTATTATTATTGTTGTTGTTATTTTCTTTTATTATAATATTAATAATAATAATTATTATTATTATATAAACATTAATTTTTTTTATAAAAATATTTATATATTACAATAAATATTGAAATATTTGATTAATATTTCATTATTTTAAAATTTAATTTCATTGAACTTAATTTCAATTCAGTTCGAACTCATTCAGTTTAGTGCAGTTCAATTCAAATTAATTCAGCCAAGTTCACTTCAAAAGAACAAGTCATTAGTCCATTTGATTCGAAAATTCTGTTTTGATTTCAATGTCGTCAATTCACATTGATGATATCATATGCTATGGCCACTAACAAGAATCAAAGTAAATCTTTGTCAATCTTGCAATCACTAAAAGTCAAAAAAAAAAATTAAATTGTATTTTTAACTTACTACAAAAGATATAATTTTGTTCCGTGCATCGCACGGACAGTAATTACTAGTACTATAACATTTCTACTTTGAATCGAAGTTTACATGTTATTAACATCAACAAATCTCTAAAACTCTTTGAATAGAAGTTAACATGCTATTAACATCAACAAATCCCTAAAGATGTTAGCAAATTTTATTATAACCTTATTCACGTATTTTTGAAATTTTATTCACAATTTTTTTTAAATAAAAATATATTTTATCTTGTAATTATTTGTCAAAAAATAACATTGATCTTAATTTATATACTTTGTAATAATATTCATTTTGGAACAAAGTTTTTTTTTTTACTTGTTTGGTTAATTTAGATGGATTAATCTTGTTAAATTGAGTTGATTTAAATGAATCTCGACTTTCACTAAATTAACATGAATTTAATTTATAATAATAATAATTTTATGTATTATTAAAAAATTATGAATATTATATGAAATAAATTGTTAATACCTAATCATTCATTTAAATTAATGTATTTTTTATTTCACATATTTATCAATAATTTAAAATAACAAATAAAATTAAAATGAAGAAGTGAAATTGAAATTAACCCAAAATAACAACTTGTTGCTAAATCAATTTTGCTAAATTAATTACGAGACAATATATAGTCTCAAAAATTTGAGTGGGGCGAAAGATAAAACAATATGCGGAAATTTTGATTCGTGAATGAAGCGAGTTGGGCCTCTAAAATCTGTTGATAGTTGAACTGTTGAAGCTGAAAGAGGCGATGGCAGCCATGAATTCCCCCACTCTCTTACGGTATGGTGCTTTCACTATTCCCCTCTCCTATTTTTTTTTGGTTTAAATTATTTTGCTGTACTGTGAAATTCAACAGCGGTTCGTTATCTGTGCGAGCGTACAACATAATTACAGCTTTGAATCGAATTCCACTTTCCCCTTTCGTTCGTCGCCCTCTTCTGTTCCGCAGGTAAATTATCGCGTCTGTATGTATTTGTACTTCCTGCTGTAAGTGTTGTGCCATTGATTTTTCCTTTGTTGTTTGATAATCCATTTTTTTCTTACTGGCATTGTGTGTGTGAGTGTGTATAAATCTAATGCTTGTTTTCTGAGGCGAGTGTTAGCTACAATTTCAGCAAGTATTTCTTTCGTTGTTGTGTTTGGATCCAGAGATTTCTCATGTGCAAGTGCTACAAGTGATGAAGAGGCTGCTTCTAGAGCCGCCGCCGACAATGCTGATACTGGGGCATCCACAATGTTTGAACCCCTTCGCCTGCTCGGATGATATTTTCCTTAATTTTAGACTTTAATCTTTGATTGGATTTTCATGCTATTTGTTTATAGATTTGACAAGATTATCTCAAAGGAGATCCCTTCTAGCATTGTTTATGAGGATGAAGAGGTTCTTGCTTTCCGCGATATCAGCCCGCAGGCTCCGGTTCATGTGCTCGTCATTCCAAAGTTACGAGATGGTTTAACCGAGCTTGGAAAGGTAAGCTTTTCTTCTTTCTATTATTATGTCATATATTACTTCAGCAATGGCGATTGATCGTATTTCTTAGGAAAATGGAGATATTACTAATTCACTTTCTTTTGTATATATGTATGATTAGGCTGAAAAAACACACGAAGAGATACTGGGTCGCCTCCTCTATGCTGCTAAAACTGTGGCGGAGAAAGAAGGAATCGTCGATGGTTTTCGTGTTGTTATCAATAGCGGCCCATCTGCTTGTAAGTGCGTGCTTGGCACTGAGTGCAAACTAGAGCAAGTACCCATTCCAGTATTCCTGATTGCAAAAGATTTTTACAAGGCTTTTGTTGTATATGATGGAATAATATGGGAACTCGTTTGTTCGTTTCTGTCTCTAGGTCAATCTGTTTACCATCTTCACTTGCATGTGCTTGGAGGGAGACAGTTGAAATGGCCACCAGGTTAAAAATCAGCATGAATGATATTAATGATATGAGGGCTTTGGTGGGGTCCATTGATGTTGCTCGGGTGGTTGGTGGCAGTGAATTAGATATGTGGACTGTTATTTGTTGTCTTCTCATTTGTAATTTTCATCGTTGTTCTATACGTGTAAAATCTTTGAAGTGTACGAATTTGGATGTTTTTTTGGCTTCCTTATCTATGTATTCTAGTTGAATGGTATTTTGATAGGAACATTGCTATTTGCTACTCTACATTTAGTTGTAGGCTCAGGACAATTTGCTTTGGAAGAACAAGTTTATTAATTTATTTTATATATACATATAGCTAAACTTTATTTCTTAATTGGTTTGTGTTTGGATGTTTACCCAGAAATGATATAATTTCATTAAGATCTGAGCGTGACAAGTTAACATTGGAAGTACGATTTGCACAAGAAAAACTTGCCAGATTCATGAAGGAATTCGATCATCAGGTTGATATGTTGAAAGCTGTTATTTATTCAGTCTTTTAGAAAGGACAAATGTAGATTAGTAGTGTACTTAGATTTCTGCAAAATTGCTGGACTGTTGGCCTGACCGAAGATGTTTCATGATTCATTTCAGCTAGAAGAACAACACAGAATCATAGCTAGAAATGTTAAGTTTTCACAGTTGATTGTTGACTACCAGAGAAAGCTGCGTGAAAGTGCTGAGTCTTTTTATTCAGCCAATGAACTTTCTCGGAAGTTAACAATGGAGGTTTTTCTTTGCCCTTAACGATTATCCTCACCTGAAGATAATAATCATAGTAAATTGACTGATTTGTGTTTCTCTAAGGTATCAATTTTGAAGTATGAAAAGGAAACACTGCAGAACTCTGAGAAGAGAGCTTCTGATGAAGTTCGTAGCTTGTCAGACAGGGTTCACAGGCTGCAGGTAGTGATACTGATAAATTTATAAATAAATAAGGTGTAATCTGGCGGTAAATGTTGTTTTCTGCAAGTTTCTTATTTGTATGTGTTATCTTTGTTTAGGCGAGCTTGGACACCATACAGAGTACTGAGGAAGTGCGGGAGGTACTCCTCTTCTATCCATTTTGTTGCGCAGTGGTAGTGTCAAAATTCTTTTCTGATGTTGTTTTTATGGTTTTAGGAAGCCAAAGTTATTGAGAGGAAAAAGCAAGAAGACTATATCAACAAACTCGAGGTAAAATTTTCTTCTCATGGGTCATTATTTTCCGCATCATGTGCTCAACTAATCTTTTGCTAGACCTTTCATCTTTTGAACACAAGCTTATTGCCCTTGCATTTTATTTACCTTTTTGGCTAATAGTGTACTATGGAGTATTTGAAACAGAAAGAATGGGCTGAGGCGAAAAAGCAGCTTCAGGAAGAGCGAGATGCTGTTCGGAATCTTACCCTTGAGCGTGAAAGTTCGTTGAAAGAGTTGAGTAAAGAATTAGCCACCGCCTTGCAATCTGTTGCAGTTGCTGAGTCTAGGGCTGCAGTTGCCGAGGTCCTGAATTTTGAATTTTATTTTCAGCGATGTTTGTGATTTCTGTCTAGGTCATTTGATCAAGTATAGTTTTGACGGGTCTTTTTAATATCCAGGCTAGTTGCTCTGATTGGCAAGAACTAAGGTATTCTCTTCCCATTTATATGCTCGTACTCCAACATTTCCCTACCCTGAATGAAACTGGAAACAAAGAGTATTGAAGATAATTCTAGAGAATAATAGCCAAGATGCGAATGGCGCGCATGGCGTATCTCAGTAGCTGGAAGCAGTTTTTATCTTATTGAATTGTTATTATTTTGTTTAAAGTTCAAAATTTTTGCACATTTATCTTCTGATTCGTATATCTTCTCCCAACATAATGTTGGAAGTTCCAAGTTTTTTTTTTGTTTCATTTGCTTCACTGAGAAGTGTTTTCTCAAGCTCCAGGGTATACTTATTGTGGTTCTGTTAGAGAGCAGAATAGGTTATGGGATGGGAACGGGCTCAGGCCAATTAATGGGCCGCTGAAGACAGTCCTTTTATGATTAGTATTTTTAATTATTAGTATCTTTCATTAATTAGTTATTTACTTTCGGTAGGACTTTAGTTATTATATAAGTTGTAATTAGGGTTGAAGATTATTCATTATTGAGATTAATTATTGGAAAAGCTGGTGCTTTTGTGGGCAAACGGTTCTACCGTTTGATTGTGTTTTTCTGCTCCTAACAATTGGTCCGACCTGCCGGATCCCGTTCCCGCCGACATGACGAGATCTGCAACAGAGACGACAGAGAGATTGGACAAGATTGAGGCAGAACAGGTGGTGATGATGGCCACGTTGAATTCCAATACTCAGCGATTGGAGGAAATTTCCAGCGCGTTAGCGGAATTGAGCAAGTTGCTGAAACGATCGGATGATACGCACGAGTCGTCCACCTACGAACGTGCAGAGGGCGGCGAAACTTCGGACAACGAGACAGCAACACCTTTGAAGACGGGTCAGACGGTGCAATTGCCGTCGTTTGATGGCACGGATCCTATCGGTTGGTTAGCTCGCGCTAATCAACAATTTGAAATCCACACTACATCGCCTAAATTGAAAGTATCAGCAGCAGTTGTAGCGATGGAAGGGGCTGCACTCTACTGGATCACTTGGTTGCGAACTCGCAAACCAGGGCTATCGTGGGACGAGTTTTCTCAAGCATTGGTTTCACGTTTCGATAGTCGTTTCAAGGGGAGTCGGTTTGAGCGATTGTCGAATGTTCGACAAACGGGGTCCGTCAATGAATATATTAATTTATTCGTTCAATTGGCGAGTCAAGTGCCTGGACTTAGCGATCCGCACTATTTGGGGTATTTCATGAACGGATTGGACGATTCAGTTCGTAGTTCGTTGAGGCTACTACGACCGCCAGATTTAGAAACGGCGATGAAGTTGGCTAGGGATGTGGAGGACAACTTGGCAGTGCAGTCCGGCGGGTTTCCGAACAAGGTACTTTCGTCGGCCCCAAGTACAGCCGTGTTTTCGAGGCCGAATTTCTCGACCAGGCCCCACAGTACTCAAAACTTTGGTCAACAAGGCAGTTCAGCCACACGGCAGCCCGCCAGGGCTATCGACAGACCCCAGCCCACAGCATCAAGGGTGTCGGGGCAGTCCACAGCCCGTACAGGGTTTGCGCGCCTTTCGCCGCAAGAACTCGCTGATCTTCGTGCAAAGGGGCTCTGTTTTCGCCGCAAGAAACCTTACACTCCAAATCACGATTGTCTACTGAAGCAATTGAGAGTCATGGTTGCTGAAGAATGGGAGGATTTGGGATTAAATCAATTGGAGTTTGTGGAGTATGATTCTAAGGGAGAGTCTGAGCCACGAATAGGAGAAGAATTGTACGAGGATGGACCGCTCCAGGTTTTCTCGATGGTCGGGTTGGCACGCCCACGGACTATGCGAATGCCCGGGATAATGAAGGGACGCACTATCACGGTTTTGGTGGATAGCGGCGCTAGTCACAACTTTGTTTCGGCATCTTTGGTAGCATTGATGAAGCTTAACCAAGAAAAAGTAGGTCGACTGGGAGTGCAATTTGGAGATGGAAGACGACAAGAGTTGGATGGCGTATGTCGCGAACTTAACATTGCCTTACCGGGCTGTGATGTAGTAGCGAATTGTTACGTGTTTGCTTTGGGAGAAGTTGATGTTATACTGGGAGTCGCATGGCTAGCGACGCTGGGAGATGTCCGAACCAACTGGGACACCATGATGATGTCCTTCGTCTGGAAGGGAAGTACAGTGGTTCTAAAGGGAGACCCGACATTATGCAGGGGATTATTGGAGTTTGAGGGGGGCGAGTTTGAGCCAAAAACGGTGCAACAATTTTCAAGTTTCAACCTTGGGGACAAGGTTGTTTTGAAGGAGGATGGAGTTGTTAGAGAGCAGAATAGGTTATGGGATGGGAACGGGCTCAGGCCAATTAATGGGCCGCTGAAGACAGTCCTTTTATGATTAGTATTTTTAATTATTAGTATCTTTCATTAATTAGTTATTTACTTTCGGTAGGACTTTAGTTATTATATAAGTTGTAATTAGGGTTGAAGATTATTCATTATTGAGATTAATTATTGGAAAAGCTGGTGCTTTTGTGGGCAAACGGTTCTACCGTTTGATTGTGTTTTTCTGCTCCTAACAGGTTCTCTGTTTATGTAGGATTCTAATGGTGCTGATGGAGGTATATCCTCTTCTGATGAAAAGGTAGTTATAATAACACTTGTATTTTTTGCCAAATCATCTTCTGGGCTTTTAGCCAATGTCTTTCTTACCTTTCCTCTCCCAATACCTGAACAAAGAGATGGGCTTTACAATTAAGCAAGATACAGTACAATGATACATACATTTCCCTGATCCACTTTATCTGCCTGGGTAACACCCAGATTTAACACCCTGAATTCATCTTTGTATTTATTTTTTTTGAAACCATCATATTTTCCATTGATTGGCCTTTTTTATGCTACTCCTTGATTAATTCCAGAAGCAATTCATTTTGTGGTTTTATCATAGATCTGTTGTTTCGGTATATTTGAGAAATTATCTACAGTTGCCTTATTTATTGTTACCCGCACACTGCCTATCCCGGACACAATAATTTTTGGGCTCCTGTATGCTAACTATATTTAATATTGTAAGTTAGATGGTTAGCCACATTAGAATTGTTTTTGAAATGTGTTATAAGTTCTTCGAGAATGTTGCTTATATTCACGATATGTTTTTTAGATATTGGCGAATTTACGGGTTGAAATTGAAATTTTGAGAGTCGAAGCACAAACTAGCAAAGATCACATGCACGAGGTAAAATTCTATTTCTAGTCTGTGTTGTGAATTTCTGCCTATCATGTTCTGATTATGTTTCTCTCAGTACAAGCGGATAGCTCTAGTAAATGAAGAAGCACTCAAACAAATAGAGTTGACCCATGAGAACTATAGAAATGAGGTATTATCGATGGATATTAGCTTGATCAAGTCCAAGCTTTATTAACATCATATGTTTGGTTCAATTTACATCTGTTTTAAATTGTAGGCTGACAATGCTAAGAGATCACTAGAAAGTGAACTTCACTCACTTAGAGAGCGTGTTAGTGAACTTGAAAGTGCATGTAAAATGAAGAATGAAGAAGCAATTTCCGCTACTGCTGGAAAGGAAGAGGCTCTTGCTGGTGCTTTGTCTGAAATTGCCAGCCTGAAGAATGACTGCTCTGTTCAATTGTGAGCTTTCTTAGTATTATATCACTACTTATATTTATTTTGACATTTGTGGAATATAATCTTAAGAGTGTTGGATGAAGAATATTAAGAAGGTTATGATGCTTTGTTTAGTTGAGATATAGATAGGCTTAGTCTTGAGATTAATTTGAAAGCTTTGGCAGAAATTTGTGGCAAATATTTTTATTAGTAAACCAATTACTCGTAAAGAAATATTTGTCATGGATTTCGATTATGAAAGAATAATTCAGAAGGTTCAAATACAATTTTATTATTTTTGTCATAAATTAGGGATGTATCATGTATGACATCTTGATAGGAACAGAAATCCCCAAAATCAACGGAAAACTCCGTTGCCCAAAGCCAACAGGCTATTCTTAATATTATTGATAGATGAATGAATTAAACCCTAAGTAAGGACTTATATAGAGTCCTGATAAAATAGAAAACCCTAATAATATAGAAACAAAATAAAAATCTAAATAATAAAAGGAAATAGAATATTAATTAATTTAAACTCCCTAGCCCACGAATAGTGGACTCAAGCCCGTTTCCGCTCCATATCAACTCCAACCTCCTTCGAAACAACCTTGTCCTCAAGGTTGAAGTTTGATCCCGAACAGCTCTGAATATGTTCTCGAAAAATGTCCGGACTGACTCGAGTTTGATCCCGGAGACTGCCTCTCTCCTTTAGAAAGCCCACCGATATATCCTAGCACACTGCCGCTCCCTGCAAACGCATTATCTCCCCCGAACAGCCTCGCAAAATTGCTTGGACGCATCCCCGAACCGCTAAAAGTTTGGCTTCCTCGCCCACCATCGTTAAAAGATAATTTATTCTCAATGTCCCTGACTAGTTCCATTGATGCCTCCAAATTATTAGGACGAAAGAGGCGTAATGAGCCTCGAATCGAACCCTTCAACTCATTCATGAAATAGCAGTCGAAATGGTGTGCTTCAGTCCGTCCCGGAACCTGATCTGCCGATTGAACAGATACCGAAATATTATTCACGATTTCGATCTGCTCGACTCCGGACAACGGCTCAAATTTGATGCCCTTAAACCGTGTGTCAAAACGCACCACCAGCGCTTGGGTGAACTCGTCCCATGACATACCCGACTTTCGCTCTCTCATCCACGCCAACCAGTGCAACGCAGATCCATCCATGGCAACTCCAGCTGCTGCCACCTTCCTCTCCGGCGGAGTACAGTTCAATTCAAACTGTTGCTCGGCCTTTGCTATCCACCCGATCGGATCCTCCCCCTCAAACGATGGTAGAAGCGCCAAGGTATCGCCGCTACTCGTCTGATTGTCCGCGGCTTTCTGGGGTGTCGCACTAGCCATCGAGTGCCCCTGTGACGACGATGGCATAATTAACTTCGATAACACGGCCAAAGAAGCCGCAATCTCAGCCAATTTAGATCCCTGCTTGTTCAATTGCTCTTTCACCTCGGCCTGATTGGCCTCCAGCCTCTCCATACGCTGCTCGACGGTCGATCTCGTATTCGTCATTCCGGCGGAAACGGGATCCGGCAGGTCGGACCAATTGATAGGAACAGAAATCCCCAAAATCAACGGAAAACTCCGTTGCCCAAAGCCAACAGGCTATTCTTAATATTATTGATAGATGAATGAATTAAACCCTAAGTAAGGACTTATATAGAGTCCTGATAAAATAGAAAACCCTAATAATATAGAAACAAAATAAAAATCTAAATAATAAAAGGAAATAGAATATTAATTAATTTAAACTCCCTAGCCCACGAATAGTGGACTCAAGCCCGTTTCCGCTCCATATCACATCTACAATCTAATTTCAGTCGTTTAACTATAATTTTTTTCAGTGATAATCAATGGCTACATAAATGAAAGCTGTTATTATCCACAATTATACTCTGGTTAAAACACCACTAACTTGTTGCTCAAGTATTACCATGAACTCTGTATAAGGGCGTTGGCACTTCTCATCTTGTTTGAATTTATTCATTTTTTTAATCCAGTCACATTAGTAACAAATGTACTTAGAACTATACTACAGAACTTTTGTGAAAAGTGATGCCTATGTGCCTCAACAGGACAAAAGGAATATTGCCTACTTAATGACACAAAAATGGAATAGGGCAAATTCCTATAAGTTAATCTTAACATTATAAAACATGATCAAGTAACATTACTGTATATATTTATGGAATTTTTCACCTTTCTCAATGTCTTATGTTTAACTTCTGTTTAAATTACACTTGGTCTCAGATTGGGTTGTTAGAATCCCAACTATCGGCCTTGAAAGATGATCTGGAGAGAGAACATCACAGATGGCGGACTGCTCAAGACAATTATGAAAGACAGGTTAATTTTCAGGGTCTTGGTCTTGGGGTTATGCTTTTTTTCTTATCTCCGTTCTGTCTGTTTAAATTTGATTTTGAATGTATCTGATGAACGCAAATGCTTTTAAAGATAGGGTCAAAGTTTGTTAGAATATTTCCGTCCCCTATTTTATGTGGCCCGATTCTTACATAATCTAATAAATCCCACCACTGTCACCCCACCCTTCCAAATAAACAAATAATAAAATTAAAACCTCTAATCATGGTTGACTCCAGATACACAAGTCTGATTTCTGTTCAACTTGTATATAGATGCTATTTCCATGAGATGATTGATTATAAACTACGTATGTCCGTATTGCACCTGTGTTCTGTTACGGTGTTCTGTCTGGTATTACATTTACCTATTTACAATTTCCTAACATGTTGCTTCTGTATGTGTTATATTTTGTGGTTTAGATGTCACTAGTTTTGACTAAGGATTTGTTGACCCTGTTTTTTTTTTTTTTTTTTCCTCATATCGTTGTTCTCAAAGTATAGCCTGTATAGGGTCTCTCTCTCCGTGTCCGTGAATCAGTTTCAGGTGAATTTCAGGTCCTTTCTCATATTTACTTTCTCACACTCACCGTTTTACTTGTATGGGGTTCTCTCCTTCCCAGATTTTAGGGTTTATCTCCCTCCGGTACAGCCTTGAAAACGAAGAAAATCAGAACCCGAATCAGAGTTAGGTACTCGCCTCCTTCTCGTATCTCAATTTATTCACGGGTGACTTAGGATTATTGTCAATTCAGGGGTTCTTATGCAAAGATCGAATGGTAATCTTTTTATTGATTATGGATCCGATTTCGATTCTGCGTTTTCATTTTGTGTTTTATGTTGATGTTACTTTGATTTAGTTGTGTATTTTTTTTGGTTTTTTAGGCATTGCCGAATCAACAAACTGTGGATTACCCGAGCTTCAAGCTTGTAATCGTCATATTTCCATCTTCCACCAGCAGGTTATATTGTTTCTATAAAGTCGACCAGATCATTTCTTAATTCTTATAAACTAATGTTATACGGGTAATAATCTTTGTTTGAAGTTGAATCATAGTATATTATATAGGTCACCTTGCCAATTCATTTATTCCCACATCTTCACATAATTTGTGCAACATGCCTATGAACTGGTATAATTGTAACTGATATTATTTCCCCTGCTTTGGGTTTGATGGCGTCTTAGGGTACTGTAATAGTAGTACTTGAAAATCTGGACAGAGTCATTGATGTTATCCGGAAAGCTTCTAGCCATGTGTTGGCGTCAACTAACTTAATGAAAGGCAAGTTGCTAATATATGAATATGTGTTTGCATCGGCCATGATGTGTAAGGTACTAATAATAGTTTTGTACTTCCATTTGTCAAATGCTTTATTTGATGTCGCAGAGTTCAGCTTGACGGACAAACAAGCAGAGGCTATATTGGATATAAGCCTCAGAAAGATTACATCACTTGAGGTATTTCAGTATTGAGTATCTCATGGCATCTGTATTTCTTATCAAACATGTTGTATGAATTTTTGTTATATTGATCTCTTTTCCTCTCTCTCTATCTGTCGCCAGAAAAACAAGTTCATTGATGAAGAAAAATCTTTGTCCGGACAAATTTCTAAGCTACAAGAGCTTCTTTCAAGTAAAAAATTAATACTTGACGTATTTTCTGTAGAGCTTCGTCATCCTTTTCCCTTGATATTCAAATGCATGTCTTCAACTGCAATCAGTTCCATAATCAAGCTCTTTATATTACCAGTGGGAAGGGATTTTTCGACTAATATCTCGATGTCATTTCAAAGAGCCGTTATACGATTTAGGTGTTGTAAGTACATGAGGCATTGGCTTTGTAGTTTTGTATGTAGAGCTGCAACAGAAGATCGAAATTACTAACATTGCGTTTTAGGTCAAAGGAGCTTCTTGAAGCGTGAAAATTTACGCGCGACCATGAACCCGAATCTGTTTTTAATTAATAGGATTATAGTCTTCATAGGATTCAGTTCCCATTACTTACATTTCATGAAAAAAAAAAATTCTTTCTTTCGTTCTAAATGTGTATATATTTCTTCTATAAACAGGTTCTATCAATGTGGCAGAAATCTTCATTGTCTTGGAATATCTCTACATGCTCTTAATCTCGGTATTAAACGTGCATGTGTGTGTGTGTGTGTGTGTGTGTGTGTGTGTGTGCAGTGGCAGATAATGACGATGATTGATCATGGATATTGTTGAGTCTGATTTACTGCTTTTATGCATTCGTCCCAGATGGCCTCGCATCCGCGTACGAAAGAGTTACCCGAAAACACGGCAGAATTGAAGTTACAACACAGCCACCAGCAAAAGGGTTCGGTTCCGGTCAGTTTTAAATTGGACTCTACCCTAGTTCTGGGCCAAACGTCAACCTTGGATCATACCCCCAATCAAGAAAAGATAATGCCGATTATCAGCGAACGGCTTGAATTTGTCGAGAGTGGGAAGAGCAGTTTGTGTAGAGGAAGCACGAGCACTGATATAAGCGATGAGAGCACGTGCAGCAGCTTTAGAGCACGTGCACAAGGCGAATGACGTGAGATGGGAAGCGATTCAAGCTGTCCGTTCCAAGGAAGGGGCCCTGAATCTGAGGCACTTCAGGTTGCTGAAGAAACTGGGGTGCGGGGACATCGGAAGCGTCTACCTGTCGGAGTTCTAGCCAATTACGATATTAGGTTTCATCTCCAATTCCACATTTCGTATTAGAAAATGTGTTGGCTTTCCTCTTTTTTTCGACTAATATCTCGATGCCATTTTAAAGAACCATTGTGCCATTTTAGGTCCACTGAGCTTCCTGAAGTCTGAAAATTTACGCTACTGTGAACCCGAATCTGTTTTTAAGAGAGCATTAACATTGCAATTTTTCTTCATAGGATTCAGTTCCCATTTTACTTGAAATTTTTTGGATTTCTTTCTTTCTTTCTTTCTAAATGTGTATATATTTTCTTCTATAAACAGGTTCTATGTGGCAGAAATCCTCCTTCCCTTGGAATATCTCCACATGCCAACGGAAGCCCGCTCGATGTCGTTCGTCGGGACCCACGAGTACCTGGTGCATCAAGGCGGAGGGGATATCGCTGCTCACACTACCTTGAAACCCAGGTATTTTTCTCGTCTGTTGTTTTGATGCTTTTTCTATTACCATATACATATGTGTATTCTTATGAGTTTTATTTCCTAATTAGAGGTTTATGTATGGTGTTCGCATCTGGATCCTACACTGATAGCTATTTTGTCGAATAAATTTGAACTTCCTATTTTGCTCATACTTGCCGTGAAGAGTGTTATTTTTCCGGGATCTAACTGCAAAAACTTGGGGACCCTTTTGTTTGGTAGTTCTTTCAAATACATATCATCTTTGATGTGTAGAATTGCATTGTTGTGTACTAATTTTGTAAAATTCACTGACACAACTTCTTTCTGTATAAAGTTAGTTGCGTCTTTTTTGTAACTTTATAATATACAGAGTCTTCTGATTTAGATTTTCCTCGTCTTCTTTGTATATTTTATGCAGCAATGTAGTTAATGCAACTAATGTATTTTTTTCTTGATGGATTCTCAGGAAGGAAGGACAGGATACCCAAGATGAGCTGGAAAGAATGAATCTCAGGGATGAATTGGAGGATCGGGAGAGGAGGCATTTCTAATCGAAGGGTTAGTATTTGTATTGACTTGAAATTAATGAGTACTAAACATTTTTACCCCCACCCCTTTTGATGTTTGTTTAAATGGCCCATTCTTTCATGCTCTACATGTGTATTGCTAACACAGTCTGATATCTTTTTATTCAATTATGAAAATCATGTCAACTTGCCTGTTAATCGACAATTTTGGTTTTGCTCACGTATTATTTGTCTCTTTCTGATTTGATTGATTCAATTCAATTAACATTAATTATGTATCATAGTGAGGATGAGGACGACGACGATGATGGGGATGAAGAAGAAGCACTTTTGGCCGAACTCGAACGATTAAGGAAAGAGAAAGCTGAGCAGAAAGAACGTGAAGTAAGTTTTACATATAGCATGATGAAGTTTACTGTGAACGATTGTTTCAATGAAAATCTTTGGGAATTGGGATTAAAGAACATGAAAAAATTCATACATCACCTGCATTTTCTGAAAAATGATTGTTAGTCTAGATTCAATTTCTATGTGTATATGTGAACAAGATTTAATTAACTTCCTGGAGTAACATCATTTATATATTGGGAAAATCAGTAGATAATACACTTAAAAGTTACATTGAGAAAAAAAAGGCATGGTATTGAGGAAGGTAAGTAGACATGAGAGACTTTACAAATTAGAAAAATGAACATGTAAGGCGCCACCTTATTTAATGTGAGAGTTAGTGAGTTACAAGTGAGAGAGCTATAATTATTTTTCAAAACAACTTTGTGCCAGAGCTGCTATAAACGAGTAGAGTCAAGTCGAACATTTACAATTTAAGATAGCTTGAAGTGAGGAAAAGTTAGAGACAACTTAAAGTGGGGAAAAATGAGGGTTGTTCTGAGTAAATTTTCAGAACAGCATTGTGCCAGCCTGCTGCCTAGTACTGCAAACTAGTCGAGTCAAATATTAACATCTCAATTTCGAGCGAGGATTGGCTGATTTATCAGTGCTCGAGCTTGACTCGATAAAGAATTAGGCATGCTTGAGATTGACTCGACAATGCGCGAGAAATACATGCTTGAGAAACGCTTGAGTTTCTGCCTTTCGGGTAATTAAACCTATCTAAACTTGTAGAATTATTGTAATTAATATTATAACATGGGTTATATTGGTAAATTGATGTATAATATAGCAACGTGTCGATTGCATGAGCTTACTAGCAAATTGCTCGCGCTCAACTCGTTTGCAGTCCTAATTGTGCCAATAGTAGCTGGGTGACACCTTTCTTGGATCTTTTATCAACTAGTGCACAAAGTGATTATTTTGTCATATGATATACGTACTAATAACTATGTATGTGAAGTCCTGGTAAACTTCTGCCTACTATTTCTACTGTGGTAAGTGGTAACAAATGAGAATGTGAATGAGAGTATTATGCTATCTGGCAGGAGCGTGAAATGCAGCAGGAGGAGCTGAAAGGTAAGGAAGAACAAATGATACGCGGGAATCCTCTGATAAACAATCCAACTTCCTTTAGTGTGAAGAGAAGGTAACAACTATAATTATCATCATTCTCCTTGTGGCCTCTCTTGGGTCAGGATATTTTGTAATTTGTTTGATCGTTCTGGTCAGGATTATTCGTGCCCACTATATCCTTTCTATTTTTTGTTTTTTCCATCAGGTGGGATGATGATGTGGTTCTCAAGAACCAAGCTCGCGGGGAAACGAAAACTGCTAAGCGCTTCATCAACGACACCATCAGAAGTGATTTCCATAGGAAATTTCTCCAGAAGTACATGAAATAAATAAATACTCAGTGAACATTTTATTGGATGCGAACCATGTGGTCATGGCTATATATACTGCAAACACTTCATAGTGGCAATCGGTAAAAGGTTAGATGTTAGGCTGATGGAGGATTGGTTGTCTTATCCGTAGTGTATTTTTTTTTTCTGATAATTAGATGTCAGAAGCCGAAGCAAATGAAATACAGGAAGTCTTTTTACCCCAAAGGCGTTCCATGATTCAGGATACAAATAGTAGCCAACTTGAAGATATCAAAGGGAATCAGAATAGCTATTATTAGATGTTATTCCGAACTAAGAAACATTTTATTTCCACTTTCCAGAAACAAAATAATCTGCAAAGTTATTGCTAAAATAACATTTTAAATTCTACTTTAAGGCCGTCAGCGAAAAATGCTAAAGTAGAAACTCTATATAATAATACTCTATATAGGAATAAATTCCCTATAATAATAAAAAGTTCAAGTCCCAACTTGGGACCAGTTATAAATAGGAATAAACTCCATATTGTCATAAGTCATACTTTTTTGAAGTCCGTCTTAAGGATTTATACCTCTATATAAGAATAAATGATTAATATATAATCAATAACATGTTTAAAATGACTTGAAATATTTATCAAAATTAACAACATATAATATATGATAAAAATTTATAGTCAATTCATTAATATTTTATTCAATTTGTATGTTAAACACAATTTTTATACGTCAAATTTTATTATTTAAAACTATTAAATTGATTTTGTGAATTTAAAGATAAATAATATTGTATGTATATTATTTTTATGTTTATATTATTTTTTATAGAAAAAATTATTTTTATTTTGTAAAATTTTGTATAAGAATAACTCTCTATAGTAATATTTTTTCCCGATCCCAACGATATGACTGTATGGAATTTCTACTGTACCTAAAACGAATGAGGTCTGATACTTTCAATCGTCAAAATCGGGGGATTGTTGGAAAATCAATAGGGAAATTGAGAGTAAATGACACCATGTCTGATTTCATTGTATGTTGCACCATGATCATGTCTTGTATTATTGATTATGGGTGTTTCATTGTATTTAAATAATATTATATCATAATAATAAATAATTAATAAATATAGAAAGTCAAAGAAAGAATTTTAATAAATTCATTATCTATTGGAAATTGAAAAGGACATATTAATTTAATTATATCTATTAAATTAAGTTAAATTTGAATTGGGTAGATTCATTGGATTAATAGAATTGAAATTATTTGAAATGTAATTGTATGAATTAGAGATCCTTAATTTAAGGTTAATTTGAATTATAGATATGAACTTTGTTTAAATAAAAAATTACCATAACTACTTCTTTATGTCGTATGGAATGTGAAGAGTGGGAGAATTAATCTTGGTGTACTGCGTATTAAACTAATTTTTTGAGGGTAAATTAAGTTAAATAACTTAGCCTTTGTTTTAAGTCGATGGGCCTGGGTGAGGATCTAGTACAGACCACATCTTTTGAGAACGAACACCCACCATTCACCATTATTCTGATTGCAGTTTCTCCCTCATTTGAAAAACGAAACTCATCTTGTTCGTTCTCAATTTCAAAAGCAAATACAGTATATCTATATTATTAATAAGTCCAACAAGCAACAACATACATACCTCTTAAATTAAAACATCCGAGTAAAAGATCGATTTATTTATTAAATATATATTTGATATTGACCTCAGTTCCCCCGTCAACCTAACAGTACTTTGGGTCCCCGACGCAACGGCGGCGATCGGGGACCCGAAGCACTGTTAGGTTGAGGCGGGGGTACCGGTGACGGTGGCAGTGGTGGCACCGAGGATAAGAAAACCAACATATAGTAATACAAACATGTTTTTTAGTTTAGAAGGTGAAAGATGTTTTTTCTGTGGATTTTCTTCGGTCGACGTTGCCCTTATTTATATTAGAGAGTTAGATAAATGTCTTATTCATATTACTTATTATATAAATAATATTTTTTAATATAATTGATTTCTGATATTCTTATTTGGTTTAAAGTTGGACGATTTGTTATATGTCACATTCGTTGTTGAAAGACAATTTACTGACTGGTAGTCTTTAAAAGATGTATTTATGACATACGAAAACATGATTCCTGTGAACATGGTTCATGTATGTTAGACCAACCACGGTTATAAGGGTTGTCCATCACTTCATGTGTAGTGTCCCTCTTAAGGCCGTCCCATTGTATTAAGTCGGATTGAATATCAACATTGTGATTTTCAATTAACATATATAAATAATATTTAGTTTAATTATAACTTAAAATTTTTAATCTTCATACCAAAGAAAGGGTCCTATATTTATGAATCAAGTAGTATAAAAAAATGATTATAGAGGCATTGGCCAAAAGAATATTAATAAAAAATGATTAAAGAGAATAATATTTTTACATGCATATTATATTACTTTAAAATGAATTAAAATTGAATAGTATAAAAAGAAATAAATTTATAGGAACAATGCGTTAATTTTATTTTCTAGTAAAAAATAAAATAAAAAATATATATATTTGATGATACATATATAAAATATCATAAAAGCTATAAATATCTCAATTTAGAATAAGATTCATTTTTTCGTTTGTGATACAAATCAACTCGAACGATAAATAATTTATTATAATAATAATATTAAACAACTAAGTAGGAAAAAAACAAATAAAGACGGGTTTTGGCTGGTTTGTAAATTTTCCTAATTTGTATTACCTGTGTCTCAAGACAATAGTCACACTTCATTCACAAATAACAAAAAAAGTGTGACTATTAATATGAGACCGAGATAGTATGCATGATGATGCGACCGATTCATGTGAATAGAATGGCATGGGCGATGAAGGACTAAATTGCAATTTGTGTAAAATGGAATAAGCCATTTATTTTCATGTGCTGCTCATGGTTTTATTTTCTTATATTTAATAATTAAATATTTGGAATTAGGTGTTTGAGGTTAAAAAAGTCTACGTCAAAGTTTTAACTTTTAACCCTTATGGAAAAAAAGATAAAGGCCAGTAGATTGATATTTCTCGAGCCTTGTTTAATGTTTTATAGATAAATTGGTTACTATTATAAAATTAAGGGTTTATTACATTTTGCAACCTCATTTATGAGGGTTTTTATACTTTGCAACCTAATCAGAATTTCGTTAAACTTTGCAACCCCATGTATGCGGGTTTCTCACTTTGTAATAAGCTAACGTGATGTATTTTTAATTACCAAAAAACCTTCTTAAACGGAATATTCTATCGAATATTTCGGTCCAGGTTGCAAAGTGAAAAACCCGCATACATGAGGTTGCAAAGTGTAACGAAATTTCGATTAGTTTTCAAAGTGTAAAAAACCTATTCCTGGAGTTGCAAAATGTAATAAATCCTAAAATTAAATGTAGTATAAAATTTATTAATCTTTTATTATACCATTCATAATTTAATCAAACAAAAATAATTAAAATATGTTATATTTCAAGGCGTGCTATTTTGCATTAAAATTATCATTACCAAAAATTATTATGGATTAAAATTGAGGATTGAGATCCTCTACTAATGAATTTCACATATGATAATAAATATTAATAGTATTGAAACTTGAATAATTATTGATAAAACGTTTAACTTATAAAAAATATTATAAACTTTAACAATATTCTTAATATAATTTGATAAAAAAAATGTTTTATAAGTTTTAACAATAATTTACTTATCAATTAATATAATTATATGTCTTATAAAATAAAATTAATTGTTAAAACTTATAAAATATATTAAATTAATGGATATAGCTAATTAAGTATTTTTATCAATTTTTATAAGTTTCAAGAGAATATATTTATTACGTACATATATACATATACATATACATATACTAGAGGCGATCGTCTTGCATGGCAAGACGAGGGCCCCGAAAATTTGTGGTCGTTTTTAGTTATAATCAGTACATGAGTACATTTAAAATGAGTCCATGGCAAATTTGGAATTAAAAGTCTATAGGAGAACCTACACCAGAATCGGAATTAAAAGTCTATAGGAGAACCTACACCAGAATCGATAACTCGAAAACTTGGAGATAATCACTACTACAAAGTAGGCTTTTAGATCATGTACATCAATGGGTCCGTCATCCTTCCTTTTTATTTAACTATGTTTTCCACATCATCTTTATCTCTCCTCCACATCATATATCACTTTTTTATCCTTAATCTAAAAAAATTACAAACAACAATGGATGGACTCATTCTATTTATTTATTTATTTTTATTATATTTTAATATTTTATTTATTTATTAAAAATAAAATTTAATTAATTTTAAATTATTGAAAAATAATATTTAATAAAATTATTTAATTAATTTTAAATTAGACATTAAAATATTAAAAAAACAATCAACCTAAAAATAATAAAATTTAATTAATACTATTATATAAAATAAATATTCAATAACAGTTAATTATTATATTTAAAAAATAAAATTACACATAATTTTAATTAAATAAAAACACTTAATTATATTATTAATAATTTTTTTAATTATTTAAAAATATAATAGCATAAAACAAATGGGCACACACTCCCATTTCTTTGGCCTCACAATTTACTCACCGTGGTCAGATTCGAAAAAATGGAGGCGTCCTCATTCGAGCAGTCATGATTCATCATTGCTTGATCACCAAATTGCCATGTCACCGTAACTTACATTCATCCTTCATCTTTAAACACAGTTGCACATGGTCTTAACAACGCGTTAATTACATCGGTGGTTATTTGGTAACAGTCGTTAATTTACAAATTGCACGTCGGTTAATGACACAACCGATGTGAGTGACCATGAGGACATCAGTTAATAGGATAACCGTCGTCTATAAGACCATGTTCATCAATGAATACCCTTATTTTTACCCATCCTTACATCTCTCCTCCACATCATATTTAACTCTCCCTTCTTTAATCAACAAAACTATTCCACATCAATGGGTATTACATTTATTACTTATCATAAATTCATACCTACATTTTTTTAAACAAATTTCAAATAATATTATTATATTATTTTTAAATAAATAAATAAATAATTTGTAAAACATATAACTAGCAAAAAATATTATATTAAATTTTAAGAACAAATTGATTTTTTAATTATTATATTAATGTTATATAAATTATTTAATAATTAAAAATAAAATATAAACATAAAAATAAAAGACATTTATCATCCTTACCCCACTAATTCACTCCTTGTCAGATCCTACAGACCAAGGCATTTCCCACCCCTTCGCAAATCACAACCGTTAAAACATTTAATTCAAGTCTGTTCATTTACAACCGTTGTAAATAAATGTCCACGCACAGGGGCGGACCCACTCAAGGACAGAGTGGGCCTCCGCCCCCCTGAAATTTCAAAAAACATTACCGAGTATATATATAAATAGTTAATATTGTTACTGTGTAGTATATTTTGTTGAGTCAAGTAGGCCCACCCTCAGATTTAAAAATACAAATTGTTTGGGCTGATTAAATTAGTACTACTAATTAAATGATGTTTAAACCTCAAGAATTACTCCTCACACTCTTTTCTTCTTTTTCTTTTTTTAATTTTTAATGTAAAATTACAAACTTGTCCTTTAATAAAATAATCTTCTTTTTCTTTTTTTAATTTTTAATGTAAAATTACAAACTTGTCCTTTAATAAAATAATATTACAGTCCCCAGGGGCATAGCCGAGTAGTAAGGCCTGTGATGATATGGGTGAGATATTCCTCGGCGACGCAGGGTTCGAACCTCGAGTGGGACAAATTTTCATTGAAATATTATGAAGATTTGTCCTGGGGTTCGACCTGTTGGCTCTCTCGCACAGGTGTCTGCTACTCGGGCACATCCCTCGATTTATATCCTACCCGATCGAGGGACCTCCGATCGGGTGGGGGTGGAATTTCTCGTCTCTCCTCCTTATAAAAAATAAATAAATAAATAAATAAATAAAATAAATAAAATAATATTACAAAGTAACACCAATTTTGTTTTGTGGGAATATGACTTTTCATGCACAATCTTAATAAACATGAGAATTTTGACACCTCCCATAAAAACATGAGTATTTTAGACAAACCACACTTAAAATCTATTAAATACCCTTACTTTTTATTTCCACTCAAAAAATTTAATAAAAAGTCAAAATAAATTACAAAACATAAATAAAAAAATAAGTGGGGCCCACGTCTAACAAAAAATCAAATTTTTGGGTTGGTGAAGATGTAAATACATGCATTAATTCATGCATATCAACCCTTCTCAAACCCTCAAACCCTACATTTTTTTCAAAACACAAAAACCAAATTTCTCTAAAATCCTCACAAACCACACTTCTACAAGAAAGCTTCGTCCAAATCTACGTTGGAAGAGCTGGGTTCGCCGGCCGAAATGTACGTCAAAAATCGCCGTTTTTTTTTTTTTTTCGATTTTCTGTTCGAGTTCATAGCTACACGGTGGGCAGCTTCTACCGTGTAGCCACCGTGTAGCTATGAAGATTATCCGGTCACTGCCCGGTAACACGGAGCAGGGCACTACACGGTTATCCGGTCACCGTGTTCCGGGAAGTGTCTCGGTAACACGGTGGCACGCTACACGGTCAGGTGACCGTGTAGTGACCGTGTTAGTGACCAGTTTTTTGATTTTGTTTTTTAAATTTCGAATTATGGATTGTTTTGCACGTTGGGATGGATATTTTGGGTTCCCTAACTTAATTCAATCGTGTTTATTTATCGTAGATGTCGGATCGACGAATCACGGTACGTTACGGCGGTCGTTGGGATCGAGCGGGCTACGTCGACGGAGTAGATATGTGCCTCTTCTTTAATAGGGATGAAATTACACTCGACACTCTTGTGAGCCGGATTCGTACCGCTTTGCGCCCTCCGCCCAATATCGAGTACATGTTGTCTTTCTTCACACGAGGCATTGGCGCGAGAAGCGTGCAGACTCCTTTGATTCGAGACGAAGATGTATCCCGCATGTTAGACGAGCAAATACATGAGTGCTTTGTGTTTGTCGTCGAAACAGAGGCACAACAAGCTGCGCCGGAGGTGAATATTGGAGTAGAAAATCGTGATCAAGGTGTACCGTCAGAGCACGAGGCAGTCGAGACTTCCGAGGACGACGAAGAAGCTCGTCAGGCCGATCTATTGGAGTCGTTGACCACTGAATGGAAAGAATGGATTAGACAGCCGCGCGTCATTACAAATATTCTGTCACGCCGTAATCTGTCCTCGAGTTCTACTGCGGGAGCCGGCGAGCAACCCGAAGCTGCTCAGAATGCACAGAATCATCCGCTGCGCAATTGGATCATTCCACTGCCGAGCTTTGACCCCGCTGTTCCGTTGCGTTCCGTCGAACCCCAACCGATTTATGGTCAGATGGTAGTCGGTGCCACGTTCCGAAAGAAATCGGATTTGAAGGTGTCGGTGGGGATGTATCACATGGAGAATAGGGTGGCACTCCTCAAGTTGTCTGGTCAGGATGAGTTGAGCCGTTATTTTACCGTTCGGGAGGTCAGTGCGAATACCCTATACAGAGTTCAGGAGGATGACATGTCTTACCTTGTGGATATCGCGAATCGCACGTGTGAATGTCGGGAGTTCGACTTAGACATAATACCGTGTCGTCATGCTTGTGCCGCTATAAGGTATGATATCATTTACCTTCAAATTTAATTTTAAAGTGTTCATTCCACTAACTTGTTTGTTGTTATTATGTAGACGAGCCGGATTTTCAACGTACGATTTCGTGAGCCCCTATTATAAGATGAGCAGCCATGTCGAGATGTATGCGACGCCTATTGTGTCGTTGCCACATTATGATGATTGGGTGATCCCGCCGGATGTAGCATCGTACGTAGTTTATCCTCCAGTAGCGGTTAGCCAGGCTGGACGTCCGAGGATGAGACGTACTCGTTCCGCAGTTGAGAGCTCTGCACGACGTGATCAGGTTTGTTCCCTCATAAGGAACATCGTACGTATGCCGTGGCTTAAACCTCTAATATCGTGTAACCGTGTCCAGGTGTGTTCGAGATTTCAGGGCGTGGGTCACAACAGAAGGAAGTGCACGGTTTTTATCCCACCTGGGGGGGCTGTTGATTTAAATGTCCCTGCAGAAGAGACGGGAACGCAAGAGTCGAGCCGAAGAAGACAGAAGAAGAAGTGCAGCATCTGCAGAAACGAGGGACACACGAGAACAAAATGTCCAATGAGCACGGAGTCAGAGATCTAAATTGGGTTTGGTTGATTTATCGGTGTTTTTGAATTATTTGAGACTTGAATTGTTTTATTTTCGTCTACTCTCGTTGGATTTTGGATATTTGGTGTGTTTTAGGTTTTTGTGCTTGTTTTAGATTATTGTACTAGTTTTTGGAGTTTGTTTATCTTGTGAGTGTGAAATATGTGAAAAAACAGGTTGGAAATAGGTTTTCGGGGGAAGGGAGAGTCTATTTTATAAGTTATTTGTAAGGTAAATATATAATATTTTGCTAACTATATTCAGTGAAGAGTTCTAGCTGAACTGGTGAGCCCCTTTTGAAAATCTGCAAAGAAAGCAAGAGGTCAGGGGCTCGAATCCTAGGAGCCCTGATTTTTTTTTTACCCGGTTAGCCGTGTTACCGAGTAATTTTTTTTTTACCCGGTTAACCGTGTTACCGTATAAGCCGTGTTACCGAGTAATTTTTTTTCAATAAACCGAGCAATTACCCTTACCGTGTAGGACCTTCCACCGTGTAGCCTACCGTGTAGCCTACCGTGTAGCCCACCATGTAGCTTAGAAAATATTTAGTTTTTTATGAATTTGAAGCATTTCTCGAGCATTTTTTTGTTACGTTAAGCATGAAACATCATTTTAAACACTAGATACATCCAATAAACATCATAAAACAACAAATATAGGACTACAAATAGGAAATGCCTTCTACCGTGTTGGACCTTCTACCGTGTAGTCCACCGTGTAGCTTAGAAAATATTTGATTTTTTTATGAATTTGAAGCATTTCTCGAGCATTTTTGTTGTTTCGTTAAGCATGAAATATCATTTTAAACACTAGATAAATCCAATAAACTTCATAAAACAACCAAAATAGGACTACAAAGATGAGATGCTTGGAATGTTGACCGTTTTTCGAACTTTCTACTAATATTGTCACAATCTTATCTACATAGGTAATAAATTGTCCATGCGTAATCACTTAATTCGTCAAATTCAATAGTTGATCATGTTTTTTGAATCATTTTGATTATTAAAATGATGTTTTATACTATAAGAACAAGTTCACAATCGAAAAATGCCTTAAAATCAATGAAAAATCAAAATTTGTTCTAAACTACACGGTCACTACCGTGTTAGCCACCGTGTTACCGGGTAACACCGTGTTACCGAGTAATTGCCCAGAAAACTGACCGGACAGTTCTTGACTACACGGTCAGTGTTACCGTGTTACCGGTACACGTGACCGTGTTACCGGTACCACCGTGTAGCAGAGGGCACAACCCGTTTTTTCACCTGCTTTTCACCTAAATCAATCAAAACAAACACCTATTTCACCAAAATCAATCAAAACACACCTATTTCACCAAAATCAATCAAAAGCTAATATTAAATAAGTTAATATATTATAAATAATTTTAAAAAAATTTGACGGGATTTATTTAGTTAATATCAAAGCTAAACACATGCACACGAAAAAGTCTAAAATCATCCAAAATACAAATCAATCGACTCGATGACTCAAACTGAAGATTTTTCGAGCGACATATCGGCGATACTTCATCAAGTACGCGTCGTCGATTTCTTTACCCCGGTGAGTGAGGTACTTGTTGACGAGACGATCCAGATACATGCACACGTACGGGCCGCAGTTGTTGTTGTCGACTTGGACAAACTGCTCCGTCGGGACTTCGACCGTCATAGGAGTCGTCTTGTGGGTTCTTCGACAAAAGTTTGCAGCACCCACCCAAAATCCCGCAGCTACCAACAGACGAGGCAACAACTCCAACAACGGAGTTAGTACAAGGGACTTCGGAGCTACCTCCGGACAACGGTGCCACAAAGAGTCGTACAGCTGTATAGTCCAGCGGTTCAGGTCAATCCGTATCGTGATCCAATGTAGCCCGGTATTACACACCGTTATTACCTAAAAAAAATAAAAAAATAAAACGTTATTTACAATTAAATTAAGATATTAAAATGTACGGTTCTTTAAATTACCTCTCGTGCGTCTTCCCAACTCTCGTGCCTATCGTCTCCCGTGATGTATCTCAGCATGTAGGCCGGCGGTGCCCAGGACTCATATTTCTTCTCCATGTTCTTTCTCTTTGCATGTGCTGCTGGCACCTTAATCCTAGCGTACTGGGTCTTCAAAGCGTTCTGTTAATTAAAAAAAAATTAAACGATTAGTATTAGGAAAATGATAAAAAACGTGTATTTGATAGGATGATTGGAACTTACGAAGAACTCGGTACAAAAGAGTATAGTCTTCTTTGGAGTGACTTCATCTCGTACACCGTTGTTCTGCTTTATCTTGTCCCGCAGGTACGTCATGTACATATCAATCTCCTGAAAAATATACATATCACAGTTAAGCACAAATAAATAAACATTATAAATTTCAAAGTTTAACTACAAATTAACTTACCACGTTCGAATACCAATGATATAGTGACTCAATCCCGTCGAAATACTTCTGGTCCAGAGTGACTTCGTTGAAAGGGATATAGACACTCATTCCATGCCCGTCACGACGGAACATCGAATAGAGCCGCCTAACCTTCTTGCTGCCAGACGGTGCGAACTGCGCGACGTACGGGCTCCGAAGAGCTGCCGAGGGCCTCCTCACACGGGGTCCGAGACTACTCTCGGCGACATCATCCTCCTCCTCATCAGCATCAAGTTCTTTTTCCTCATCGGACAATGCACCCTCATTTTAGTGTTCATTTTCCACGGGAGTTGTCATCTTGAACAACTCGACCTCAGCCGTAGTCGGAAAAAAACTCTCTGCATCAATGACCGTCTGCGGTACATCAGCCCCCTCGGTATAATAAAACCAGGATCATACTCTGGCCGATAAGCAGGAGTCGGAGGGAAGATGTCGTCGGTGGGAATCGGTGGGAAGGGAGCGAAGACAGCCTGACAATCACGCAGCCCCCTCGGTGGCGAAAAATGACCGCTATCTCCAACGGTCGAGAATATCTGGGGCGGTGTGCGATATCTATCGCCAACGATCTGGTGCTCGTACTGGGGCTGCTGCTCGACCTGAGGCTGCTGCTCGACATGGGTCGACTCGGCATAGGTCGGCTCGACAAGTGGCGACCTGCGATAACCATCAAAATTGTGTGGCCAATCCCCACACGAAACCCTGCCATCAACATCAACTAACTCGGGCTCCGAGTGCTGAAAGCGAGGACGCGCGCTGAGAGAATGCCGAGCAGCCGAAAAACCGCCCTGAGATGCATCAGAAGGACAAGGGCGACTCCGAGAGTATCGCCTGCGACCAAAAAACCCCCGAAACTGCTCCATCAGACTGTCGTTGCCCTCCTTCTGTATCCTCCTCATCCGAGCAGTCAATCGGCCCATAAATCCCGTCTCAGACTCATCGTTGAGGATCTTGTGGAGCCGTCGATCAATGCGCCGATCAGTACTGTCATCTGAAGCCTCAGATGCCTCAGGTGCCTCAGATACCTCAGCTGCAGGAGATGACTCTCGTCGGGCACGGTGAGACGCACGCTGAGATGCATGCCGCTCGACAGATGAATCAGGTGTCCTGTCATCACGCGTGCGTCGACTAGTCTGGCCATCGCCCGTCATCTTGTCCATTGCCGTGGACACACGTCCGACCACGCGCTCTATAAGTGCTCCTCTCGGAGCATGTCCAATCCTAGCAGGAGCAACGTACCTCAGTTCGTCTGCTCCTCTGTTAAGGAACGAAGTGTAGTACTCAGTCCTCGCCTCCTTGCGTGTCGGCTCTAGAGTCGAGAGGACCACAAGCTGAAAACAAATGAAAATTAATTTATTAAGCATTAATTAAAGGAAATAAATAATTTAAAACATTAATTTCACAAAATTTACCTCATCGTCCTCGAAGAAATCAGTGAAATCGAGGGTGCATCCAACCGATTTCCAGTTCAAAAACCGAGGCCTCACAGTTTTCTCCATCCGCACTCCGCAGACACAGCCCAGGCTCGGTATAGCCTCGTACGACCATAGCTGAATGGCCCAAATTGGGCCGTAAACGTGGTATCCCCTCGAGTTAACCTGACCAGGCATCGTCGCAGCTATGGAGATGTAGTGCGACATGATCTGCCAGGAGTAGGATCCCCAGGGAAACGAATCCCATCCGCCAACGTCCTCCACAAAAGCCCAAGCCCAAGTGTCGATCTTGGCATCGTCTCGGCCCAACAAGAAAAAATAGTACATCAACAAGTTGGCCACCTTCAAGTAGTCGGCCGGGTCCTGACCCATACTCAGAGAGGTGAATCTCGTACGAAGATCTTTAAGGATCGTCGTCTGTCGGAAGTGTCTCCAGTAAACAGAGTCCTGAGAAACCGTGTGCGTGGTGGCCGAAGGATCAAATGCGTGACCACCAAATCGAATGTCCGGTAATCAGGGCATACTCCTGTGCTCGAAAGCGAATAGTCTGGCCCCCGACGAAAAACCAATGCTCGAATGGAGGTATCGTCGGACTCACGATCTCCCGAGCTAGCAGGTGGTGCATCGCCATATTGGACCTTCCGTCCCTCTTAATCCAGAGCAAATACCCGAAACAACTTTCCTTAAATGTCCGTAAAGCTGCTAGGGTAGGGTCGACGGACGTCAGCATGTCTCTAATTTCCTTTAATAATTCGTACCGATCGTACAAATTGAGGTTCTTCGACTTGTGTATGAACTCTGGCCTCTTCCAATAGAAGCCCTCCTGCAAAAATGAAGTTAAATAAATAAATATGACATTCAATTAAATAAAAAAACTCAAAATTAAAAAAAAAAAAAATCAGTCTGTCCGGTAACACGGTCACCGTGTTACCGGATAACCGATAACACGGTGACCGAGAAATCTGACCATGTTACCGAGATTTTCTCAGTCGCTGCTCGGTAACGCGGTGGTCTCGCTACACGGTCAGCGCTATAAACGCTACTGTGTAGCGCTACCGTGTAGCGTGGAACAGCGAGCAAAACCCAGATTTTCAGGCGATTCGAAGAGCAATTTAACACAGAATTTCAATTCTAAATCAACTAAAACGCAATAAAGAACTCAAATACACTCAATGGCTAGCAATTAACACATCAAATTGAACACATTATTGAAAAAAATTCAAATTTTCGAAACTCAAAAAACTAGGGTTCGGCACTTACCGGGGCTTGAATCGGCCATTGTGGCTCGTCCTGGTTGTCGTTGTTGTCAGCCATCGAGTCGCCGAAATTGATGTCGCCGGAATTACACTTCTTTGATTCTCAAAGTGGCGGCGGTTTTGGTGTTTGGGGGGGACCGACGAGAGAGAAAAAAAAAATGGAGTGGAGACCGAATTTTTTAATTCCCTTTTTGTCTTTTTTGTGTTTTTTAATTGTTTTTGTTGATTTTTTGAAAAGTTGAGGGCAAAGTGAGCTTTTCCTATACAAAGTGTACAAAATACTCATATGTTTTTAGGGTTGTATAAAATACTCATGTTTGTTATATTTCTTCCTAAAAATCCACAGGCCTCTTTTGTTTTTGTAAAATCAGTATACTCGTAACCGGCGCTGATACAAGTTTCAAGTTTCGGCCTCTTCTCGCATGGAGATTAGAGAGCACATTTCTACCCACATTCTGAAATTTTGGTTCATCTCTAACCCTTCGTCTCTACATGACTACATCTCTCGTCACTTTTTACATTCGGTTTGATTTTCTGCGTGTTGAAGTTGGTGTCACAAAACCGCAAAATTTGAAAAAATGTAAGCTAGCGCCCAGCTACGTTCCTAGCGTCCCGCTAGGAAAGAACGTGCCAGTTTCAGCACACCTTCTGCGGGGTCAGCACGAACGTGCCAGGAAGCTAGAGCCCCGCTAGGATCCTAGCGCCGCGCTAGGTCCCCAGATTCAGCATACGCGGATTTTGATTCTTTCCTATTTTAAATAGGATTTGTTTCCTACTCCATCTAGGACTCTTATGGGCGAGAATTAATGTTTCCATACATTAATTAGGATCTCCCCCTATATAAAGAGAGCTGCTCCATTGACACATAAGACACGAAAAATACCAATTATAATTATATAGCTATTGCGTGAGATTTGAGGGTTTAGAGCGTATATTATCCTTGTAATCGTGAAGCAATATTATAGTGAATTGTTCGTCGTTCCTCCCGTGGTTTTTCCCAGTTGGGTTTCCACGTAAATTCTTGTCTTCTCTATTTTATTGTTGATTTCTTTTCTTCGGTATTCTTGTTTTCTTCATACTATACATCGTCCCGATCGTCAAAAAGTGGTATCAGAGCTAAGGATCTATGACGAGCGTGAAGTATGACATACCGATGCTGGATCTTAACACAATGTTCCATATTTGGCAATACAAGATGAGGTTAGTTCTACGATCCCTGAAGCAAGAGATCGCTCTCAATGGTATTGACAACATGCCGGTTCATATGGAGCATGACGAGCGTGTGTCGCTCGATCAGATGGCTATGGCGACCATAGGGCTCCATGTATCGAACAGTTTGGCGGAGGACATCATGGAGATGAAGACAGCGAAAGAATTGTGGGAGAAGCTTGAAGAGATGTGCATCACCAAGATGGTGTCAAGTAAGCACAATTTGAAGAGGAGTTTATATTTCCTCAAGATGGCGGAGGGATCTTCTATCCCCGCGCACGTAGCGAAATTCAAGGAGAAAGTCGCCGACCTCGGCAACATTGGCGTGAAGATCGAAGATGATGATCTTGCGTTTTGGCTCCTAATTTCTCTACCCCCTTCTATGGCGACCTTCCGTGATACTCTCCTATATTCCGCTCGAGATAGTCTCGCGTTTAAAGACGTGGTTGCGGCTCTCTCATCTAGAGAGAATATTATGATGATGGAGAACCCTAATTCGGGAGAGACGCCAAGTGAAGGTTTGAATGTCCGTGGGCGGACCAACCAGAGATCGACGGGGCAAGATAGGTCTCGATCGAAGTCACGACATAGTAACAAGGTGTGCAATTATTGCAAGAAGAAAGGTCACATCAAAGCCGATTGCTATTCCTTGAAGAATAGGAAGGAGAGAGAAGGCAGCAACAACAACAACAATAATTCCGGTAAGAGTTCCGGTGAAGTTGGTGTAGCCGAGAATTATTGTGATCTCCTTATGGCTTTGGGTGAGGTCTCCAAATCAAGCGAGGAGTGGATTCTAGACTCGGGATGTACGTTCCACATGTGCCTGAATCGTGAGTGGTTCGACACTTTTGAGAAGGTGGAACAAGGTGCGGTGACTATGGGCAACAACGCGTCATGTAAGATCGAAGGGATAGGAAGCATCCGGATAAAGATGTTTGACGGCGCGATCTGCACCCTAAGCGAGGTTAGATTCGTCCCCGGCTTAAACAGGAATTTAATTTCGCTTAGTACTTTGGATCTTAAGGGTTACTCGTTCACCGGAGAAGGTGGAGTCGTGAAGGTGGCCAGTGGCTCTTTGGTTGTTATGAGAGGCGAACGTAAGTCGAATAGGCTTTACGTTCTTGAGGGCACCACGGTGAAAGGTGAAGTAGCCGTGGGCGATTCCAAAGTCCCGGATGTCGATACGACAAGGCTTTGGCATATGCTTCTAGGGCATATGAGTGATTCCGGAATGGCCGAGTTGAGTAGGCAAGGACTCCTTGGGGATAAGGGCTTGTCGAAGTTGGAGTTTTGTGAGCAGTGCGTCTTTGGGAAGCAAACGAGGGTGAAGTTCACTACCGGCGCTCACACGACGAAGGAGATACTCGGGTATGTCCATTCCGATTTATGGGGACCATCCCCGGTCCCCTCCACTGGAGGTTCTTCCTACATGCTTACCATCATCGATGACTATTCCCGAAAGGTTTGGTCGTTCTTCTTAAATAACAAGAGCGACGTGTTTTCTACCTTCAGAGATTGGAAGGTGATGATAGAGAAACAAACCGGGAAAGTCGTGAAGAACCTACGTACGGACAATGGTCTAGAATTTGTGTCCGACGAATTCAACCAATTTTGTAAGGGTTCGGGGATTGTGAGGCACCACACTATGAGATACACCCCTCAGCAAAATGGAGTAGCCGAGAGAATGAATCGCACAATTATGGACAAGGTACGTTGCTTGTTAGCGACTTCTGGGTTGAGTAAAGGTTTTTGGGCTGAAGCGGCTTCTTTAGCATGTTACCTTATCAACCAATCCCCGTCCATGTCGATTAATAAGAAGACTCCACAAGAATTGTGGAAGGGATCTCCGGCGAATTATGAGGACTTAAGGGTGTTTGGGTGTCCGGCCTACATGCATGTCAACGACGGGAAATTGAGTGCACGTTCTAAGAAGTGCATATTCGTTGGCTTTAAGGAAGGAGTTAAAGGATACAAGCTTTGGTGTCCAGAGACGAAGAAGATCATTCTAAGCCGTGATGTAGTCTTCGATGAGGCTTCTATGATTGGTGATCGGGCGTCTAAAGGGAATCTTGAGGTTCCAAGTACTCCTATTGAGGTGGAGCCGGACAGGGTGCAAGAGGAAGATGATGGGTCAAGTTCCCCGACCGATATGGCGAGTAGTTCGACTACTCCGGAAGATCCAAAAGAGGTAGAGCCGCAATGCATAGCTAGAGATAGGCCAAGGCGAGAGACTCGACCACCTAGAAGGTTAGCCGAGTATGAGTTGGTCGCTTATGCCTTGAGTGTAGTCGATGATGTTGATTCGTATGAGAAGCCTTCCTCATATGACGAGGCGGTTACTTGTGATGACTCGGGCAAGTGGATGTTAGCTATGCAAGAAGAGATGGAATCTCTTCATAAGAATGGCACTTGGGAGTTGGTTGATCTCCCTAAAGGCAAGAAGGCCATAAAGTGCAAATGGATCTTCAAAAAGAAGGAGGGAATCCCTGGGGTCGAGGACGAGAGATACAAGGCGAGATTGGTGGCTAAAGGTTTTAGCCAAATTCCCGGAGTAGATTTTAATGATGTGTTTTCACCGGTGGTCAAGCATAGCTCGATTCGAGCAATTTTAGGCATTATGGCAATGCATGACTTGGAGCTTGAGCAAATGGATGTGAAGACGACCTTTCTACATGGGGAGCTCGATGAAGATATCTACATGGTCCAACCCGAGGGGTTCGAGGGTTCAAACCAAGGAAACAAGGTGTGTTTTCTCAAGAAGTCCTTATATGGTTTGAAACAGTCTCCTAGACAATGGTATAAACGTTTCGACACGTTTATGATTAAGAATGGTTTCCGAAGGAGTTCCTACGATAGTTCTGTGTATTTTCGGAAAGGCCGTGATGGGTCTTTAGTCTATCTTCTCCTCTACGTCGACGATATGTTGATAGCGGCTAAGGATAAGTCGGAGGTGGAGAGAGTCAAGGCACAACTAAGCAAGGAGTTCGAGATGAAGGATCTTGGTGCGGCAAAGAAGATCCTAGGAATGGAAATCACGAGAGATCGAAAAGATGGCAAGTTGTATCTTGGCCAAAAAGGGTATATAGAGAAGGTGCTACGTCGGTTCAACCTTGAGAATTCGAACCCGGTAAGTACTCCCCTTGGAACACAATTTAGACTTACCTCTGCTTACTCTCCGACTACGGAGAAGGACATCGAGGATATGGCTCGAGTCCCTTATTCCAATGCCGTTGGGTCCTTGATGTATGCAATGGTGTGTACTCGTCCGGATTTGGCCCACGCCGTGAGTGCCGTGAGTCGGTATATGGCGAATCCCGGAAGAGAGCATTGGAAGGCGGTGCAATGGGTGTTGCGCTATTTGAGAGGTACGTCTAACAAGAAGCTAGTGTTCGGGAGGAATCAAGATGATGTGCGAGGGTTCGTGGATTCCGACTATGGCGGTGATCTAGATAAAAGAAGATCTCTTACCGGGTATGTTTTTACCATTGGTGGATGTGCTATAAGTTGGAAAGCTATCTTGCAAAGTACGGTGGCCTTATCAACTACCGAGGCGGAGTATATGGCGGTCACTGAAGCTTGCAAGGAGGCTCTATGGTTGAGAGGTTAGTTTAGAGAACTCTCGAAGAGTTCTAAGACGACGTCAATCTTTTGTGATAGTCAAAGTGCTATCTGTCTCACAAACAAGTGTTCCATGAGAGAACAAAGCACATAGATATTCGTTATCACTTTGTCCGTGAGGTGATCGCTCGAGGCGATGTTAAGGTGAGTAAGATTAGTACTCACGATAATCCGGCGGACATGTTAACGAAGAGTTTACCCGCAACCAAGTTTGAGCTTTGCTCTAGCTTGGTTGGACTTCGATCGAGAGATTAAGCCCTTAAGGGCTTTTGGAGGAAGGCGATAGGCGAATGATGTTCGCGGTTTGGTGTCAAGGTGGAGATTTGTTGAAGTTGGTGTCACAAAACCGCAAAATTTGGAAAAATGTAAGCTAGCGCCCAGCTACGTTCCTAGCGTCCCGCTAGGACAGAACGTGCCAGTTTCAGCACACCTTCTGCGGGGTCAGCACGAACGTGCCAGGAAGCTAGCGCCCCGCTAGGATCCTAGCGCCGCGCTAGGTCCCCAGATTCAGCATACGCGGATTTTGATTCTTTCCTATTTTAAATAGGATTTGTTTCCTACTCCTTCTAGGACTCTTATGGGCGAGAATTAATGTTTTCATACATTAATTAGGATCTCCCCCTATATAAAGAGAGCTGCTCCATTGACACATAAGACACGAAAAACACCAATTATAATTCTATAGCTATTGCGTGAGATTTGAGGGTTTAGAGCGTATATCATCTTTGTAATCGTGAAGCAATATTATAGTGAATTGTTCGTCGTTCCTCCCGTGGTTTTTCCCAGTTGGGTTTCCACGTAAATTCTTGTCTTCTCTATTTTATTGTTGATTTCTTTTCTTCGGTATTCTTGTTTTCTTCATACTATACATCGTCCCGATCGTCAACACTGCGCGATGCTCACCAATGTTTGCCGAAATTCCTGAACCAACCATGGTTTCTTGGAACTCTCTTATTTCAGGACATGCTCATTCCGGGAAGTTTGAAAATGTCTTGGAGCTGTTTGTCCAACTAAAAAAGGGTCATGTCTCTACAATTTAAACAAAAAAGAAATAAATTAATAATATAAACAAATTAAAGTTCCTATTAGAAATTATATCTTTAGATCTTGTAGTACTTCTCTGTATTTGTGTGGCTTTGAAATTTCTTCAGAATATTTGTTTGTTTTGAAGTTAGTAGAGTAGGAGGTGATTCTGTCATACATGCATGTTCGGGAAACATGTCATCTACCTCATCATCATCGTCACTCGAGGCATAGATATAAGAACTTTCGTACCCAAGAGTAGCAGCTAGCATCGATGGATCCCCTTCTAGACCATCCTGATTTCCTACCACTACATTGGTGTTCAATGTCTCTTCATCTGGTTGTCTCGGTTGAATGGACGATTTGTATGAGCTTTCGTCTCTATGCGACACTTTCGGTGTAATATCCTCTAGCACCATACTCTCTATCGTCTCTTTTTCGTCATCTTCCTCCAAATGTAATTCATCGAGGTACACATGCTCCACTGTGGACTCGACCTCATTCGGTTCTACATCCTCATCTTCGTAGTCACCTTGGAGAATCGCGAGGGCCTGTGTTGGAGTAGTATACTTAATGTCTAGATTTGAGTATTCTGAACTCCTTGTACACTTTCATTTACCTATTAACAACGAACATTCATTTGCTTTTAATTATTGTTAATTAAATTTATGCAAATTATAGTCCTGGATTTTATACGTTGTAGTTAGTATGGTGTGTCGGGCCCACACAGAAGATCATACTATCGGTTACTCGTATTTAATCAAACAGATGCTCACGACCTAGATGGACACGGACCAATCCATCGGTATAGTCGTTGTGTGAGAGAGAAAATAATTTGTCTTAATTATTTTATCACACTTGTACACTTGGTGTATTGAGCGGATCGATTGAGACTCATCAATTAGGATTGCTCGGCGATAATTGATTTGAGACTCAGTGTATTTTATTCTTAATCCCCGATATTGTTGCGGGTGTGTATATTCAATATAAGTGACTTTGATTTACCAAAGGAATTAACCGATTTAATTATTGGGTTAATTACCGGTTAAGTTGGGTCACTATATTTTATATATGGCATGCCGTGAATGATTGACCGGACAGTGTATCCCGGAAGGGTTGATAATATCCCCGAGATGAGCTCATAAGGATTTATTATGTAAACCTCGCGAGTGGATTTAATTCCGCATAGTAAATAAGGTTGAGTGGTACTAGTCTCGGATAAAAGAGATGAATAAATTTATTAAGCAATAAATAAATTTTATTCATGGATATTTATATCTTAAATACACGGAATAAATAATACTACCGGAGAAATATTATTTGGATATAATATGGTTTAATATTGGGAGTGCAATTAATTTATATAGTGGAAAATAAATTAATTAATATTAATGGGAGATTAATAGATTTGGGCTTGGGCTCAATTTAATCATTAATATTAGAAGCCCAATATTCCACCTCATTTAGATCCCCTACGTAGCCTATAAAAGCACTACATGGTCTTCTCTATTCTTACATAAGTTGAAGATCATAATTCTTCTAGAGAGAGAAAGTAGAGAGAGAAGTAGATCCATAGAGCTTGGAGGATCGTCGCCCACCCGACGTTCAAGCTAGTGCAAGGAATACGTGGGAAGATTCAAAAAGTCGTCTTGAATTCGTTTCTCCGAACAACGAATCGAAAGGTAAAAATCTAAACGCCCTTGATTTATTCGATTTTGGATTTATCGAGAATACCGTAGAACGCAAGATCCGAAAGTTCGGACCCGGAGTAGACGGACGATCACGCGGTGGTGGCGAAGCCACCGGACCGCGTGGGATCGCCCGGCTAGGGTTCGGGCGTGAGCACGAGGAGCCCTCGGCTTCGGCCGAGGGGGCGATCGCTGGGAGCGATCGCCGATGGTGGCGGGCTGGTGCCGCCACCTCCCCACCTCGATGGTGGGGCCTCCTCCACGGCGAGCATCAGGTCGCCGGACCTGCTGCCGGCGGCTGCCGGATGCAGCCCCATCGAACGTGATGTTCGATCACGTGAGCGGCGGCTCGCGGGGGTTTGGCCGGGGGCGGGCTGTGCGTCTTCGGGCGCATGGTCTCCGATGGTCGGACTCCGGCGGATGAGTCGGTGTTCATGTAATCTCCGGCGAATGGTTTTGATCGGGTTATTGGTTTCCGCAAAATTTAAATAGCCCGGGATATCGAATTCCAACAGCCTGGACTTCCGTCAGATGGCGCGTATGATTTTCTTCATCTTGTTCCCACTCACGCATTGGAGTAGATAACATACATATCTCATCATCGAAAACAATTGACATTTCCACTACTTCTTCCCTTTTTGCCATTGCCTCTTCGTTTGCTTTCATTATCTGTTCGGTCGATTGCATGAAATCGTGAAAATTTTCATCAAAAGATGGATTGCACGGTGGCTCCGGTTGCATCGAATATGGTGGAGGGTAGGCCAAATTTTCTTCAACATTTCTGGCCATCGCCACTTCATTCGCTCTCATCGCCGCTTCATTTGATTTTATTATCTGGTTGGTCGTCTTCATGAAATCCTGAAAAACGTCATCCAATGAGGGCTTGTATGGTGACTCTGGTTGCATTGAATATTGTGGAGGGTACACCCTGTTCTGAGGAGTCCATTGTTGTTGAGGCCATTGTTGGTGAGGTGGATCAAAATGATAGCTCGATTGAGTATCACACTCCGGATTGTATGCCTGAGACTGAGAGCCAAAATGTGTTGTCGCGCCATATTGGGAAGGCTCGTAGTAAGTGCTCGTCTGAGGCCTTGTGAACTCCCACGGATAGTTGTTATATGTATTCATCACTGCTAACACAAACACTTGACAAAAACATTAAACGCACCGGTGGGAAAAATAATACACATATCAAAAAAGAAGAAAAAGAAAAGAAAAAGTTGCAAACACTCAAACACTAATACTAGTGCCTAAAGTGTTCCCCGGCAACGGCGCCAATTTGACAAGACGTTGTAGTGCGTCAAAAATCAAATAAAAATAAATCGAACTTATTGCCGAAGCAATTCGCCCGAGTCGATCTCACGAGGAACACTACTATCGGCACGTATTCTTGTTTATTTGTTTGCAACGAGAAGAAAGAAAGGGATATAGCATAATGCAAAGTTTGAGTTTTTGTTTTAAACTAAATTATCTAAGAAATAAAAAGCTAAAAATAATCAAGAAATAATTAACTAGATTTAATTAATAAAGATTTAATTAATAAAGAGAGATACTAAGGTTTCGGGTTCATCAAACACAAATATTGGATTGTAAATTTACGAGATGCAATTCAAAACTAAAACGTCCGTCTCCGGTAGATTTTAGGATATTCGATTACCTAAGTCTTGTAATTGCTCCTAAGCCTCATACAAGCATTAAAAATCAAGTTGGCATTTAAGCGAACACCTTGGATGCAATCGTAAATCTTTAGCCCTAATTCATGTTTGAATTCCCCTAACCTTAGCGAGAAAATTAGCTACTCATAACTAGGGTTTGGAAACCATGAACGTTAAAAGAATTCATAAACGAGACAAAGGAATCAAGCAAGCAATTTGGACAAAAAGAACAAAGCAATAAAATTAAAATCTAATTAAGATGAAAAGAAAATAACTTACTAAATTACTTGTTCGAGAAATAAACCAAAGTCGGGTGTCACCCCCAATCGAATATCCACGAATCAAAGCAAGGAAAATTGATGTTGAAAACCTATAGAAAACCAGTCTAATGTGTTCCCCAATATGCCGGAACAAAGTGAAAAAGACGTTTTGTTTTCTTCGGGTCGAAACCCTATTTATAGTACAAGAAAATCGACGGTCAAACGCGTTCAAGGCTGGGAAATCCGTCAGGCGGGCGCCTGGGTGCCAGGCGGGCGCCTGGTAGAGGTCGCGGGCGGGCGCCAGGTGAGGGAGCGAGCGCCTGCTCGGAATTAGCAGATTCTGGACAAGGGGGCGAGCGGGCGCCTGGCTGTCGAGCGCTCGCCTGGTGGTGATCGCTAGCAGATGCCTGGATGGCTGGGCCATGTAGAACATTTCAAGGGCTTTCCATAGAGATATAGATCATTGGTATAGATGATCTGAGTTGAGAGACCCAAGCTCTCCAAGTTCTCTGCGCATACACTCCGGGTCAGCTGCGTACTGGGATGTAAACTCAAGTACGGCGACTATATTACGGGGATATATGATAATAAAATGGTAGGGCCTCGTACAAATCTTAGAGAGCTTTCCGACAAGGTATGAACCATGCAAGTATGTGGTTGGATCTAGGAGAACCAAGCTCTCCAAGTTTGCTGCACATACACCCTGGGGCAGCTGAATACTGGGATGGAAACCCGTGAATTCCGGCTTTATGACGGGGAACCATGACAACAAACTGGTAGTTCCATGTAGAGGATTTCAAGATCTTTCCGACAATGTATGAATCATATTTTTAGGTGGTCGGAGTTAGGAGAACAAAAGTGGCCAAGTTTGCAGCGCAATCACGATAGGTGGTTGGTCAAATCACTTTACCGTTTTTCAACTCGTTTTTGCTCGTTTTCGCATTGAACATGATCATACACCTACACACTCCACAAAACATCAAACCTACCGAGAATCATGAGAATGATGCACAAGAATGACACAAAATGGCATGAGACGACACAAAACATCATAGGAAAAGTAGCACAAAAACATGTAAATCAACTCCCCCACACTTAGCTCTTTGCTTGTCCTCAAGCAAACAATCACGGTATACAATACTAACCAAGCATCGACTGAGCTCAAGACAAACAATCAACCATAAGAGAATTCAAGACATTCACATTTGAGAAATCAAAATCAACTAACGAGTGTCCCTCAAATATTCAAATCCCCACAGTTTGAATCATGACTCCACTCCACCAATTTCAACAACGAGCACAAGTAAACAAAACCATCGAAATGTCTAGCCGAGTCAATCAAGTGAGGCAATATTCACTAGGTGTAAACAGTCGAGGGTCACTCGAGTATCCTAGCGTGGTTTCCCATACTCATCGTTCTCGTACAAGCAGTGTCGCTGCTCTACTAATATTAATACTTATACTAGTATTTTTTTTCTTTTTTTTATAATATTTTTTTTTCTTTTTTTTCCTCTCTCGGCAACGGGATTTTTCGATCCATTTATTTTTTTCTTACTAGTTCGGCTGCCGGCCCTTTTTTTTTTTTTCACATACGCAACTAAAATTTTCGAACGTCTTCTGTTTTTGCGTCCGGTTGCGAATAATAACTACATATAGCTAAGCCACAATACTAATAAGAGAGACGATCAAAGTAGAATCCTCGTGTATAACCCGCCCAAACAATCAATGAACTCGATCCACTTAATACTCGTGCCCCGATGTCATAAAAAACACAGCTCTCCCTATGTAGCAAATCCTAAGTGTAGGACCCACAATTAATCAACTCGTCATTATCATCCTGATGAAGCCCTGAATTCAATTATGTGTAAACCGAAGCCTATATTGCCTAGAACATGCTTCTAACAACTATACCGCAATTGTGCCAAATGGGGAGGGTGATCAACACGACAAAACATACCAAAAGACACAACATAAGCGACGTTTGAAGACTACTATAACCCCAACAAACCTCGCGAAACAACGAGTTACCCTAAGAACATGCAAAGCTACCCCCCACACTTGAAATATACATTGTCCTCAATGTAAAACACACAAGCAAGCAAATCTCAGGCAAGGGAGAAACAAAAACATGTCCAAGCGAAAATTAAAACTATCCAAGAAAACGTAATATACAGAACAAGCATAAAAAGAGGAAGGGGAAGAAGGTGCAAACAGTGATGTCGACTCCTTCGGTCTTCTCGATCCAGCCCGTATGAATTCGTGGGAAGGCCCCCACGTGGCGCTCATTTTGGAAACCGAAAGAGCAGCACGGTCCGTGGATTAGCCTCCACGCGACGCTTGTTTAAGGTCTTGAGCTTGACTCATATTTCATCAATATGGAGCCTCGATGAGGCTCATCTTCTCAAGTGTCATCTCTTCTATATAAACGTATTTCCGCTGTTTAGACAACCCTTTCATCTCTAATTTTGGTGGAGATGATTCCTTTTCTTCATTGCTCTCAAGTATCTCAATACCTCCAATACTATCTTTTACATGCATGTCATGCTTGGCTTCAACGTTGTGATATAAAAATATCGAGCTATTTTTCTGCAAAAACATCATCTCGGCCAAGAGATCAATAGCATAAATGTAAAGATAATTTACAATGTAGGCATCAAAATAATTAATAACCTCAATGTAATCAACCTTACCAAAAGATGTTTTATCTCCACCCAAAGCAAAATTAAATTTAAAAATACCTGGATCATGCGGCTTGGGTGGGTGAAGAGCACGTTTCACCTTTGACTCCTCAACATACATAAGGTCGTTCATGTCGAGTGAGGGAGGAAAGTGTCCGGAATTCTTACACACTAAATCACTCAGAGAGGAAGGAGGTGATTCTGTCATACATGCATGTTCGGGAAACATGTCATCTACCTCATCATCATCGTCACTCGAGGCATAGATATAAGAACTTTCGTACCCAAGAGGAGCAGCTAGCATCGATGGATCCCCTTCTAGACCATCCTGATTTCCTACCACTACATTGGTGTTCAATGTCTCTTCATCTGGTTGTCTCGGTTGAATGGACGATTTGTATGAGCTTTCGTCTCTATGCGACACTTTCGGTGTAATATCCTCTAGCACCATACTCTCTATCGTCTCTTTTTCGTCATCTTCCTCCAAATGTAATTCATCGAGGTACACATGCTCCACTGTGGACTCGACCTCATTCGGTTCTACATCCTCATCTTCGTAGTCACCTTGGAGAATCGCGAGGGCCTGGACTTCCGTCAGATGGCGCGTATGATTTTCTTCATCTTGTTCTCACTCATGCAATGGAGTAGATAACATACATATCTCATCATCGAAAACAATTGACATTTCCTCTACTTCTTCCCTTTTTGCCATTGCCTCTTCGTTTGCTTTCATTATCTGTTCGGTCGATTGCATGAAATCGTGAAAATTTTCATCAAAAGATGGATTTCACGGTGGCTCCGGTTGCATCGAATATGGTGGAGGGTAGGCCAAATTTTCTTCAACATTTCTGGCCATCGCCACTTCATTCGCTCTCATCGCCGCTTCATTTGATTTTATTATCTGGTTGGTCGTCTTCATGAAATCCTGAAAAACGTCATCCAATGAGGGCTTGTATGGCGACTCTGGTTGCATTGAATATTGTGGAGGGTACACCATGTTCTGAGGAGTCCATTGTTGTTGAGGCCATTGTTGGTGAAGTGGATCAAAATGATAGCTCGATTGAGTATCACACTCCGGATTGTATGCCTGAGACTGAGAGCCAAAATGTGTTGTCGCGCCATATTGGGAAGGCTCGTAGTAAGTGCTCGTCTGAGGCCTTGTGAACTCCCACGGATAGTTGTTATATGTATTCATCACTGCTAACACAAACACTTGACAAAAACATTAAACGCACCGGTGGGAAAAATAATACACATATCAAAAAAGAAGAAAAAGAAAAGAAAAAGTTGCAAACACTCAAACACTAATACTAGTGCCTAAAGTGTTCCCCGGCAACGGCGCCAATTTGACAATACGTTGTAGTGCGTCAAAAATCAAATAAAAATAAATCGAACTTATTGCCGAAGCAATTCGCCCGAGTCGATCTCACGAGGAACACTACTATCGGCACGTATTCTTGTTTATTTGTTTGCAACGAGAAGAAAGAAAGGGATATAGCATAATGCAAAGTTTGAGTTTTTGTTTTAAACTAAATTATCTAAGAAATAAAAAGCTAAAAATAATCAAGAAATAATTAACTAGATTTAATTAGTAAAGATTTAATTAATAAAGAGAGATACTAAGGTTTCGGGTTCATCAAACACAAATATTGGATTGTCAAGTTACGAGATGCAATTCAAAACTAAAACGTCCGTCTCCGGTAGATTTTAGGATATTCGATTACCTAAGTCTTGTAATTGCTCCTAAGCCTCATACAAGCATTAAAAATCAAGTTGGCATTTAAGCGAACACCTTGGATGCAATCGTAAATCTTTAGCCCTAATTCATGTTTGAATTCCCCTAACCTTAGCGAGAAAATTAGCTACTCATAACTAGGGTTTGGAAACCATGAACGTTAAAAGAATTCATAAACGAGACAAAGGAATCAAGCAAGCAATTTGGACAAAAAGAACAAAGCAATAAAATTAAAATCTAATTAAGATGAAAAGAAAACAACTTACTAAATTACTTGTTCGAGAAATAAACCAAAGTCGAGTGTCACCCCCGATCGAATATCCACGAATCAAAGCAAGGAAAATTGATGTTGAAAACCTAGAGAAAACCAGTCTAATGTGTTCCCCAATATGCCGGAACAAAGTGAAAAAGACGTTTTGTTTTCTTCGGGTCGAAACCCTATTTATAGTACAAGAAAATCGACGGTCAAACGCGTTCAAGGCTGGGAAATCCGTCAGGCGGGCGCCTGGGTGCCAGGCGGGCGCCTGGTAGAGGTCGCGGGCGGGCGCCAGGTGAGGGAGCGAGCGCCTGCTCGGAATTAGCAGATTCTGGACAAGGGGGCAAGCGGGCGCCTGGCTGTCGAGCGCTCGCCTGGTGGTGATCGCTAGCAGACGCCTGGATGGCTGGGCCATGTAGAGCATTTCAAGGGCTTTCCATAGAGATATAGATCATTGGTATAGGTGATTTGAGTTGAGAGACCCAAGCTCTCCAAGTTCGCTGCGCATACACTCCGGGTCAGCTGCGTACTGGGATGTAAACTCAAGTACGGCGACTATATTACGGGGATATATGATAATAAAATGGTAGGGTGTCGTACAAATCTTCGAGAGATTTCCGACAAGGTATGAACCATGCATGTATGTGGTCGGATCTAGGAGAACCAAGCTCTCCAAGTTTGCTGCACATACACCCCGGGCAGCTGAATACTGGGATGGAAACCCGTGAATTCCGGCTTTATGACGGGGAACCATGACAACAAACTGGTAGGTCCATGTAGAGGATTTCAAGATCTTTCCGACAATGTATGAATCGTATTTTTAGGTGGTCGGAGTTGGGAGAACAAAAGTGGCCAAGTTTGCAGCGCAATCACGATAGGTGGTCGGTCAAATCACTTTACCGTTTTTCAACTCGTTTTTGCTCGTTTTCGCATTGAACATGATCATACATCTACACACTCCACAAAACATCAAACCTACCGAGAATCATGAGAATGATGCACAAGAATGACACAAAATGGCATGAGACGACACAAAACATCATAGGAAAAGTAGCACAAAAACATGTAAATCAGGTGTACTAATCTTAAAGGTGTGCAAAGTAATTCTTGAGGTGTAGATATCTGACCCAATTAAATATGGCAACAATTATTGATACATATATACTGCGCATACATACTATATGAGAGTCTATTATATGTCATTTGTGTGTGGGCATTAAATTAAATGAGTTAAAAAGACAATTTTAATTTACATATAATTGAATATTTTTTTTATAAATTGTTATAAGTTAAATAGAACAATACACTGTAAGTGTTTTCATGAAAATAATTAATTATATTTTTTAAATAGAATTTACATGAATTTTTGTTATATTTTTTACAATTTAAAATACAATTTACTTTTATTAAATTACACTTATAAATGAATTACATTACTTTTCAACTTAAAGATTCATTTTTATTTGTTATTTTTTTTGTTAAAAAGTCAAAAATATCATTGTTATACCCAAGAAAACAGTCACCGACACGTGTCACGAATCAAAGGGCCACGTCATCAAGAGAGAAAGTCAGCTAAGTCAATCATAAAAGACCTTCATAGGCATATCTAAGAAGAAGATAAGGAGCTTGGACAGTAGAGATCGCACGGTAGAATCAGACTCCTTTCACAGGGGAATCGCCTGGGGAGACTCCTGGGCGCCAGTCAATGAGCTGGGACTTCACGGGGAAAGAGGCAGATTAAGCACTAAGGGAAATTAGTGGGTATTTAATGCATCATATTAGTGGACTAGAGGTCCAATAAGAAGCCGATATGTGGGCATTAGGTGGCATAATTAAGCCATGCATAGAGTATTATAAATAGAGGGTGTGAGATAGAGAAAAGGGGACAGGCAACCTTGATTTTAACTATGAATTCTAAGTATGAATATATGAATAAAGAGGTGCCTTGAGCATCCATGTTCTTACTTATGATTTCTGCATAAACTTAATCCTTTTGATAGCTTACTTATAACAAATTTACCATTTTGTGTTGTTTATCAAAACCCTCAATTACCAGCAAATACTACCGACAAGTACAAAAACAACCAAAACAGTTGGCGCTAGAAGGATCGAGCATCAGGTAATTAAGTTGCAGAAAAGCTCGATTGAAATCAGAAATGGTGAACGAAAATGAAGGCATTACGGTGTCAGGTGCATCTGGCACAAGTGGCAGGTGGCGGGCTGTGATGGGTAAGGCCGTGATGGTGGAACCCGAGGTTCCATCTCCCCCTAAGAACCCAGAACCTGAAAATAAGGAGCTGCCGCCACCTACCCAGATAAGCTCAGATGAACACAACAGCAAACATGCAGAGGCCGATGAGCCCACTGACAGTCAGGCAGATCAACGACAACGTCGACTCCGGTCACGACGTCGGAATCGTCGTCTCCATCCTTACGATATCGGAGGGCCGTCGACGCCCAAGGCTCCGCCTCCGATTAGATTCTCAAGTCTAGATACTCCACAAAAAATAGATGAAGCAGTGGCAGAACTGATGTCTTTGAAATATGTGATGACAACCCCTGTGATCCCGGTGAGGGGCATGCATGCACCCGCCGGGGAAAATCCAGACAAGGGCCCTGAGCGAACTGGCCGTGTTCCCCGGGGGAATCGCAGAATGCGTCGGGCCCTAGATCTAAACCAAAGAGCTGAGTCAGTAGCTACTTCTACAGATCCTCATAGACAGGTAAGTAGAAGTGACATGCACGGGCATCGTGCGAACTTCTCACCGGCGAGGGCCCATAGAGCCCCCGGTATTGACCCTGAGTTAGCCGATTTAAGGCATAAATACTCTGAGTTGGAAAGGCGATTGAACGAAAATCAGATTCTCGCCGCCCCGACAGGTCGTCATAATGATCCCTTGGCCCCCGAGGTTGAACAAACTCCCATGCAACCGGAAATTCAGCCCATGCAAACCACTTTGTATAGCGGCAAAACTGATCCAGAAGTGCATTTGAGCAGATTCAAGACATATATGTCCGGCCGGGGAGCCACTGATGCTACTCAGTGCAAACTGTTCCCACTCACCCTAGGCGATATTCCCCACCAATGGTACGTCAGCTTACCCATGCATTCTATCAAATGTTTTGACGACTTGGTGCGGAGGTTCGTGTCGTACTTTGCATCCAAAGCTTCCCATATGGAATATAGTCAGAAACTGCTATGAGTCAAACAGGGTGAGAATGAAACAGACGAGTCGTATGTTGATCGCGTCGAAGAACTCCTCATGGCGGGTGGCGAAGAGATTGGTGATAACCTCAAACTTCACACCGTACTGGCAGGTTTAAGAAGAAATTCTAAGTTGTTTAAATCTGCAATGTTGAATTATCCCCGATCGTATGAGAATTTTAGGAGGAAAGCTGGGGCCCAAGTGGCGTACCAGCGTCTTGTTGCTGGCGGGGGACACTCCCCCGAGCAAAAGAAAAAACCTCCTTTTTCCTCCGATCGAAGGCCAAATTACATTGGCAAAAAACCAGGCCCTAGGCCACATGATGAAGTCCGTGATTTGGAAAGAAAACTTACCGTTCAGACTGGTCATACACCAGCATATATTCTGAACATTATGGTGGTACAAAAATCTGATCTGTTGGAGAAACCGCCACCAATCCTAACTTCCCCGGACAAGTTGGATCCCAACAAATGGTGTGCCTTTCATGAAAAGATTGGTCACAACACCAGCCAGTGCAGACAACTGGTAAAACTGTTGTGGAAACTTTTTCAGGATGGGAAGCTGTGGCAATTCTTGCCCAGGCCAGGTGCAGGGGGAAATCCGCAGGGGCCTCCTCCCCGGGAAGTACCCGTACTGGTTCCACCGCCGCCTCCTCTAGCTCAAGATCCACCAAGAGTGGGCCAGATCATGATGATCGACGGCTTAAGGCCAGTGAATGAGGAGAGCCGCCGCAAAAGGAAAAGAGACTTCCAGATGTGGGAAGATTGGTATGAAACTGCCCCGTCAAAGGAAGCAACAATCAGTGAAACGGCGGTGATAACTTTCACCCCGGAAGATCGAGCCGAGACAAAGTTCCCGAAGGATGTGCCTTTAGTGATAAAAGCAAGAATCCTCGGTCTGGACGTGTCTCGCACGTTGGTGGACAATGGCGCGCATCTTAATGTCCTGTACAAAAAGACCCTGGATCTGATGGGGAAGCTAGCGCGCTATGTCAACCCGTGCGATATGGTGTTGAAAGGTTTTGGTTACGATGTAGTCATTCCCTACGGAGAGATCATCCTCCCGGTGGAAATGATGGACGCGAAGAACCCCGAAGTCGTGATGGTTAGGAATCTTAAGTTTGTAATAGTAGATAAGGTTAGTGGCTATAATGCTTTGTTAGGCAGGCCCTTTCTGGACGCTTTTGAAGCAGTCGCCTCGTCCTATTACTACTGTATCAAGTTTCCAACACCCTCCGGTGCAGTTGGCACCGTCAGAGGGGACCTAGTAATGGCTAAGAAAACTTTGATGTATTTTCGCGATCCTGATAAAACTAAAACCAAAGTAAACAATAACATTCCCCAAATCAATTTGGAGGAAAGCAAGATAAAACAAATCGATCACATTAAAAGTGTCATTAAAATCCCCGAGGAAGGAATGAACTCTCCTCAGAAAAACTCGCACGGTGAGGTTATTCAGATTCCCTCGGTTGAAACAGAAAATCCCCCCGAGGAAGAACCCAGTGTAGACGTAGCATCTACCGGGAAAAAGCAGCCCCAACCCAAAACAGACTTGGATGATTGGGGCTCACAGGGTGGATATCAATGCAAAAAAGCACCCGTTGTGGAGATGGTTGAAACTCTAGATTCTATAATTTTAGATCCAGAGCAAACCGAAAAACAAATACTTGTGGGATCACATATGGAATCAACTACCCGAAGTGATATTATAAAGTTCCTAAAAGAGAATATTTCCACTTTCTCATGGTCCAGTGCAGATTTAGGAAAAATAGATCCTAAACATGCCTGCCATCGATTGAAAATCGATCCATGCAAGAGACCAATTGCGCAGAAGCATAGAAAAATGGGCCCTGAGAAGTGTCAGGCACTCGCCGGGGAAGTAGATAAGTTAATTGAAAACAAACTGGTCAGGAAAGCTTCGAGTGATGTTACTTGGCTTTCCAATGCGGTAATGGTAACGAAAACGGTGGGGGCATGGCGTTTGTGTATAGATTTTACTGATCTAAACAATGCATGTCCAAAAGACCTTTTTCCCATGCCACACATCGACCATGTGGTTGATAATTTGACAGGTCACGCAATATTCTCAACACTAGACGCTAAGGCCGGGTACCATCAAATCCCCATGCATCCAGATGATGTCGAACACACGGCGTTCTACTCAGAAAAAGGGATCTATTGCTGGGAGAGAATGCCTTTTGGCCTGAAGAATGCGGGGGCCACCTATCAAAGGTTGGTAAATTTAATGTTTTCTGACTTAATTGGTGTAACCATGGAAGTGTACATTGATGATATTATTGTAAAAAGTAAAAACGAATCAGATCACATCAAAGACCTCGAAGAAGTTTTCAAAATTCTGGGGCATTATAATATGAAATTGAACCCCAAGAAATGTAACTTCGGAATTAAGAAAGGGATGATCCTGGGGCATGTGGTTAGCGAGAAAGGCATTGAGCCCAACCCTACCAAAGTCCAAGCTATCTTGGATATGCAAGAGCCCCGGGACGTAAAGGGCGTACAACGACTCACGGGTCGTCTAGCCGCCCTAAATAGATACATTTCTTGCCTGGGAGATAAAACTCGTCCTTTCTTTGCCTCCATCAAAGGACAGGAATTTCACTGGAAAAAGGAAGCCCAACAAGCTTTTGTACGGATAAAGGAATATTTATCCAATCCAAAAGTAGTGGTGGCACCTAAACCAGGAGAAAAGCTGTATTTATACCTGGTCGCCTCAGAACATGCCATCAGTGCAGTCTTGACGAGAGCGGAAGGAATACAACACTTCCCGATTTATTTTGTGAGCCAAGTATTACATGAGGCAGAAATCAAATACACTCCACTGGAAAAATTAACATATGCTTTAATAGTGTCAATTAGAAAACTCCGGGCGTACTTATTCGAGCACCCCGTCGAAGTTTTGACCACTATGCCTTTAAGGCAAGTATTGCACCGGTCAGATATCACCGGGAGACTCCTGCGTTGGGCGTTAGAAATTAGTCAGTATGACATAACTTTCGCCCCGAGGACAGCAATCAAAGCACAAGCCCTGGCAGATTTTATTGTGGAACTAACTTTCCCTGAGAAATCCCAGAATCAACCACGCGCCTGGCAGCTGTTCGTAGATGGATCATCTACCACCGCGTGCTCGGGGGCAGGTGTGGTATTACTCAGTCCCGATGGAGACTCAGTAACCCATGCGGTAAAGTTTGAATTCCCCACATCTAACAATGAAGCAGAGTACGAAGCTCTCATTTCTGGGTTGGAATTAGCTATAGCCGTCGGGGCAAGAAAACTCCATGTGTTTATGGACTCTCAGCTAGTAGTAAACCATGTAAGTGGGGACTACGAGGCCAGAGGGGAACAAATGATAAAATACCTAAAATTGGTATGGGAACTTTGCGAAAAAATCCCTGAAGTTCTAATTGAACAAATCCCACGGGAACACAATTCACAAGCTGACGCCTTATCAAAATTAGCATCAGCGGAGGGCTCAGCAGACTTCTCAAATATTGTGTTGACAAAATTAATGTCCCCGTCAGTAGAGCAAAGAGAAATACAAATGCAAATACTTACCGGGGCCGGAGAAGACTGGCGGATTCCCATTCAACGGTACATAGATACCGGGGAAATACCAGCAGATAAAACCGAAGCAAAACAACTTCGCTCCCGAGCGGCAAAGTATACTTTAATAAATACACAACTTTACCGAAGAAGTTATTCCCTTCCACTACTAAAATGTGTGTCGAAGGAAGAAGGATTTAAAATCCTGGAAGAAATACATGATGGTGTGTGTGGAAACCATGCAGGGGGAAGATCCCTGGCACACAAAACCATGGGGCAAGGATTTTACTGGCCAAGCCTGAGAAAGGACGCAGTCGGGTATGCACGTAAATGTGTCAAATGCCAGACGAATGGGCCTAACATCCGTACTTCCCCAGAAGCCCTGAAATCCATTTACAGCCCGTGGCCATTTGCTCGGTGGGGTATCGATCTGATCGGACCACTGGCAACCGCACGGGGCGGAGTGAAATATGCGATTGTAGCAGTCGACTATTTTACTAAGTGGGTTGAAGCAGAACCATTGAACAAAATTGATCAACCACAGGTTATCAAGTTCATATGGAAAAACATTATATGTCGATTTGGTTTGCCCGAGTCAATCATTCCCGACAACGGAAAACAATTCGATGGGGCTGAGGTGGAAGAATTCTGTGAAAAATGGAAAATCAGAAGGCTATTCTCTACTCCTTACCACCCCCAGACGAATGGTCAGGTTGAAGCAGTGAATAAAATATTAAAACATACCATCAAATCAAAATTGGAAAGTCGCAAAGGAAAGTGGGTGGATGAACTTCCTGAGGTTCTGTGGTCATATCGTACCACAGCTAGAAATGCCACGGGAGAAACCCCCTACTCTTTGGCTTTTGGAACAGAAGCAGTAATTCCAGCGGAAATAACGGTGTTATCACATCGGACCGCTCAGGAAATCTCCCCGGAGAATGAAATAACCATCCGTAAAGAGTTAGATCTTCTTGAAGAAAGAAGGTTAGCTTCTGACTCTTTAAATGCCATGAACAAGCAAAGAATTGCAAAATTATTTAATTCAAAGGTAAAGGCGCGAGAATTCCAAGAAGGAGACTTGGTGCTGAAGAAAATCTTGGGAACGCACCAGGGAGCACTAGGACCGAACTGGGAGGGACCGTTTAGAGTAAGCCACTGCCTCCAGAACGGAGCGTACGAGTTAGAGCTTCTCGACGGGACCAAGGATCAGTATCGGTGGAACGCGTTGCATCTAAAGAAATTTTATCATTAAAAGGTTAATTTTTAGCTTTGTGTAAAAGTATTATTTTTGTAAAACCTTTTTTACTACCTTTATAAAAAATTTCTCAGTACTTACCAAAAAATACTTGTATGGTTTTAAAAGTTATATTTTATCTATAACAAGGAAGAATATTACCCTGGGAAAAGGAATAAATTTCCCGGTCAAAACAATGAATATTGAGTATTCCTAAGGAATACTAAGGTTCGATAAAGACCCAAAAAATCTATAGATTACGGGGCCGAACACTTCTTTCTGCGTACGGATTCAACAGAGTAAAAGAAACTCAAGAATCGCGCGGGAGGAAGATATTGGTCCGAGGACAATCCTAAGAGGTATTCATCATGAACTAAACCTCAAAAGGGTATTCATGATGAACAAACCACAGGATCGGACAGTCTTTGTAAAAGGAGAGATGGAGGAGAAAAATGTTACTCAGAATCAGAGAATTCCAAGAGGTAACTAAATCCGAACATCACTTTTGCAGGACAAAGAACTCACAAAGAAGTCCCAACAAAGTTTTAAAATAAAACGTGGGTGTGAGCCAAGAATTATTTGTTCACAAGAATTACGATTCACCAAACAAGCTAAAACTGACTTGTCAAGTGATAGATAATTGTGGTAAAAAGAAACCTAAACAAAACGGTGGAAGGGCCATGTGTAAGACCCAAAGGATAATATCCAAAAATAACTTACTAAGTTATTACACACCAGCAAAATATTAAAACTTGTCCCAGGCAAAAATTGCCTTTAAAATCCAAACAGAAATAGCAAATATTGTCTTATGGCCTCAGGCCCAAATCAGAAATAAAACTTAAAAACCTCTGAACTTTTTACACTCAGAGTAGAGATCATTTTAGCAGACTCCTGAGTTGTTAAACTCAGGAGGTAGAATTACCATCACCAGGGGGGTCACCATAGGATCTTTTGGCTTGCCATCAGGCCCAACACCAAGCAGATTCAAACCCTCATCTTCAAAATCTTCTTCATCAACAGGAGCATCATCAACTAACTTTGCAGGTTCACTAGGCATAGAGAGGAGACTGTATGATGGCCACCATTTCATGTCAATCCCATGAACAACTTCCAGATCCATGAAAGGTTGAGGAACTCTGGAATCCAGAGTGCACCCCTCCATGTGATCCTTAAGGAGTTTGAGTCCATACTCTTTGGCCACATCATTCTTCTCCTTTGCTGCAGACCTGATGAGATCAGCATATGCAGTTACATAAAGGAGGTCAGTCAATACCCTCGGATTGTGAGCAGGTGAGTCCAGTAGGGTTTCAAGCTCCACAACTCTTTCCATGGACTGTGCAAAATCATCCTGAACCTGTTTCAGTTCTTTGGTGACCTTGACCACCTCATCCTTTAGCTCTTTCTTTTCCCTGACAAAGCTGTCCTGGGCATCCTCAATCTGTTCTTCTTTTTCCTTGATGGTTTTCAAGGCTTCTTGCATCTCAGACTTCAACTTCCCCACCTCTGCCCGTGCAGTGTCTGCAACCTTCTTCCACCTATCCATGTCCCCTGCTGCGGCTATGTAGGCTGCGTTGAGCTCCTTTACTTGTGTTTCTTGACCAGTGCTGGTGATGCGAAGCTTGGTAACCTCAGCTCTGAGTTTCTCAGCCATAGTATGAGCACCAGAGATGGCAACTGCACTTTGACTGGCCAGTTTAAGGGCCAGGGAAAAGGCATGTTCCTCATGGTCCATCAGGTCATTGAGCTCTGAGGTCCAGCACCTCCCAACTGCATCAATTGAATCACCAACAGGATTGCCCAGGGTAGTGACAGGGTCAATGGGGCCTTTGCCAGAGAAGAAGGGAAGGAGCACAGATGGAAGTTTTTCCTGGGAAAACCTAGCCGAGAAATAAAATATAAAGATAAGATTGAATATGTTGTAAAATAAAAGAAAGAGCATAAAACAAATAAAAACTTACTTATCAGAGAGAACTTTTTCAACTCCAAAAACAGACTGACTTATGTCAGCACGGGGAGGTGATTCAGTCACATCAATTATACCCCCATCAACTTTCTTCCTTTTCTTGTCTCCTTCGAGCTTGACTTGTAGAAGTGTGGATGACCCAGAGGGGGGCAAACCCTGACTGGGAACAGCAGCAGTCATCACCACATCAGCAGGAGTAGAGGATTCTTTGTAGGAGTCCACCACCTCCATAATCCCCAGGGAATCTGTCTCGCCGCCCTGGGCAGAGACAGTTCGGGATCTGGTCCGGGAAGCCGGGGCACCTACTGCTCCACCCCGAGTCTTTACAGATCCTCGGCCACCTATGCTGGTTGAACTGGTTTTTGATTTACGGGCTTTCCCCGTCTGGGATGGATCCACAAGTCCAAGTCTCTCAAACAATCTGTTATCCGCCATATCTGGGGGTTTCACGTCAAACACAGTAGAGAAAAATTCTGCACCGGGAAAGTAAAGATATTACACCCGACAAAATTGATTATATTTCCCCGGGGGATATGTCCCCAGGAAATAAGAAAAAATAAAAACTGTAGAAAATACAGAACTTTACCAAAACAAGGTTTGTCTTCAACGAACGGAGGACAGAACAAGCCTGCTGCGTCACGAATACTATCGTCGTTGAGATACGTTGAGTCCCTCTCGGTAGTAGGAATGCACTGGGCCAAAAGATTCGCTGTAGCCAAATCCCACGGGATGCTATAGTCAGTTTTGGAGATCCGGGCACCTACAAACATAAAAACAATTTTAGATCAGTCAAAACTGTAAAAACTTAAAGGTATAATTTACTTACTTTCATCCTTAACGCCATAAGTTAAAGGAATTTCTATTTCTCCCTCCCGGGTCTGAGTTCTCCATCTCCCCGAGACATAAAACCATCGATCCCAACAAGTAGGATCTTTAACTTCCGGCTCTCTTATTTTCACCATGTTTTTCCTGCAACGAACTGTGTAATCACCCAACAACCCTTTCTGGAAATTGACCGGGCTAAAGAACAAATGGAATTCATCCCCCGTAAGGGGTCAAGAAAATCCCACTTGTCCTAGAACCGTCAAAACCCCATACAACTGAGCCCACCCGTTCGGATGAATCTGATGAGGAGCCACACCCCACCGGTTCAACAGGCCTGAAATTGAAGGATGCAGGGGAAACCGCAGACCTTGATCCATCGCGTCGACGCCGATGGCCACCATGCCTGGAGGTGGACAGCAGGCGGATTCTCCCTCTTCTGGCGCATGCAAATGCACGTTGAAGGGAATCCGCCAGTCATCCCTCCAGTCGGTGAGTTCGTCCGCCGTCACCGTGCTATCTCGGCCATGCGCACCCCACTCCTGGTGATTTTGGTCTGGTTGAACCGAAGTGATGGTCCTCTCAGCGGGAACGTAGGGATGGGTCGCGTCTAGTTCGTCCAGTCGGAATTCTGGCAAGGCCGGTTCCGCCTTGTCCATAAATTCCTTGTATAGACGAGCGAGCAGGACGTGAGGCTCTTCGACCACCTTGGGGCGAACGACTCTCGTGTATTTTGGCATGATGGTGAGGGTTGTAGAAGGAAATTTACACTACAAATTAAACAAATTTACACAGTAAAATTGCAGGGGGAAGGAAATTCTTACCGATTTTTAGATCTGAGAATCGAAGAGAAAGGTGAAGTTTTGAAATTTGAAAAGGGTTAATGTGTTTTGAAAGTTAAACCTGCCTCATGAATTGATCAACGGTTGAGATCAGGGAAGGGGAAGGGAGGGCAGTTACCGATAAAAAACGTACTCAAGTGTCCTCTCACTACCCCGTAAAACCTAGAATACTTGGCCAGGATAATGCCACGTGGCAAATATTTACTGACAAATATTTAACATGTGCCCGTTTATTTATTATTTGTGTTCATTTAACTCTTAAAAAATTACCACTATTATTAATTACTATTAATATTACTTTCATAATTATTTCATAATTATAGGGGACATCTACGGTGCAGTGAATGTATGGTACATTTTTTTTTTAACCATTAGATCTTAATATGTAATATAGACCATTAGATATAAGAGAGAATACCGTATTAATATGTTCACACACACAGAATTAGATTTATGAATTTGCAATTAGATTTATGAATATTTCTCCTAATTAAATATTTATTTTTAATTTAATTACTTAGTGATATAAGAGCATCTCCAGTGGTGAGGGCAAGTTTTGGGTGATGAGTAGGTTCTACTTCTACCCAAAAAAACTTCTACCCCATCCAACCATTCTACCCAAAACATAAATTTTATAGGTCCCACCACTTACTTACTTTATACATTTTATTTATTATTTATATTTAAATACTAATAATAATAATAATAAACGTTAAAAAAATTATTTTTATATGAAATAAAATAAATATTTTATATTTTATATAATTCATGATTAAAATAAAAATATTATAAAATATAAATTTAAAATAAAAATAAATACTATTTTTTTATTTTAAATTTTTAGCGTTAGAAATTTAATTTTAATTAATTTTAATATAAAATAAAAACTATTTTTAATTAATTTTTATATAAAATAAAAATATAAATAATCCGTTAACGTTAAAATTTTAACTATTTAAAAATTTTTAATTTTAATTAATTTTTATATAAAATAAAAATGTAAATAATTTGAGTTAAAAATTTAATTAGTTCAAAATTCTTATTTTTTATTAATTTTTATTTAAAATATAACAGTTAAAATATAAAATAATTTTTAACGCTGAATTAATAATAATAATAATAATAAAATAATATTATTTTTCATCTCTACCCGGGTAGAAGTTATCCCAAAATCGCAGCTCCAATGATTTCTATCTCGTTTTTGGGTGAAAGGTAGAAGTACACATAGACTTCTACCTCACCATTGGAGATGCTCTAAAGTGTTCTAAAGTGTGGAGTGAGCAACGATTTCTTAGAATTTTAAATAATTTTAAATTTATAAAAAATTAATTATAATAATATTTTTACTTAATTAAATATGTTTTTTAAATTTAATCAATATATACAGTATTTGAATTTTTCAAAATTTTGTTAAGCAATTTTACAAATTAATAAATAAAATGTTAAAAAAACGGTGCTAGTATTTTATTTTTTAAAAAAATAAAAATAACTCTATTCTAGTATATTATACCTTAAATTAAATATTTTAATATTGAATTTGTAAATATTTTTTATTTTTTTATTTTTTTATACAATCAAATCAAATATTAAATATTGAAAATTTAATATTTTATTAAATTTTAAATATTTAATATTTAATATTTTTTTTTGAAATGAATTAATTGTATTGTGTTTAATTTTGATTGTATAAAAAATAAAAATAAAAAATTTGTTTTAGAAAATGAATTATCAAGTTTAGAATAAAATAAGTTTTTAGATAAATGTATTATTAAGAGTATTATTTAATTTAATTAATAAATAATATGAACATAAATATTTTTTTATTTTAAATAGTTTAATTTAAATTAATATTAAAATATTTCATATTATATTAATTAATAAATAAATAAAACATGTCGTATTTTAATTTGGTCATAATCACATGTATTAAGGTTGGTCATAATCACATGTATTAATTGTTGACAGTCGAAAAATCCTGTTAGGACCCGACCGAACATACGTAGAGATTTTGAGGATTGGACGAACTAGTACAACAAAATACGACCATCAGAAGCAAAGAATGGAGAGCAGAAATATTTATATTATATCCCTATTTTGGGAATTGTGAATTGTCCCCCTATGAGTACAAACGTTCTTATATTTATAGCAAAAGAAATCATAGGTTCTATTGTGTTGGGCCTTTTCTTCTTTTCTCTTTGGGCTTAAGCCCAATTTAACCCAAGAGAATTCATAACTGAAAAGTATATTACTAGATGGGCTACTTTTTCCTTCCCCTTCATTTATTAATCCCAAGTCCTGGGTCTTGTTGGACTTGTTAATATTTTTTAGCGAATTAACGGGTACTCCTTTTTCTATTACGAGTCGAGCTAAAAATACGCATCAACAAATGCCACCCGGGAGCGATTTTCACCGAGCAGAGCGACAAGGAGAACCGCTCTCGGCTGATGAAGTGTTTTTTGCTCGGCCATTACGTTATCATCATCTTTGTTGGTAAGTTGGATTTCTCCGGTTCCTAACACGATAAATTTCACAATGACCTTTCTTTGGCCTTGAATCCAACTTGATACGGCACCCTTGACCCTCTTTTTGACGACCAGTCATCTTCCCTCTGATTTTCTTGCTTAGTCAACTGGGCCCGCTGTTCCGGATTTATATATGCATCAGATTAACAAGCCGACGAGCCTTCGCCATGCCCGAATAAAAATGTCACGCAATTTAGGAGGTTGAATTTTTAACATTCGCATCCTGCCGACTAGAACCCGGATTTTCGATTTGCTTCTCCATAAGGGTATATAAAGTTCGGTTGTTAATTCCCTTGTCTATCGTGATTTACTTCTTCACTACATCGTCGTCCAAACCGTTCATCTTGTTCGCTTGTGTACTCTTTGCTCGTCGATTATTGGGTATCACCGATTCCTTGCTCGGTCTATTCATCTCCTCCTCGGCATAATTATTTTAAATTCGACCCATCTCCGATTCCTTATTATTTTGATGCTTTTATTTCGGACCACGTTTTAACCTTGTTTATACCCTTATGTTTTCTGGTTGGTCGGACTGGTTTTCATCGTTTAACATTCTTCACTAATCTTGTTCGGTCGATGCCCGCTCCTTTTTTCCAAACAGAGTGAGAAAGAAAAATCAACTTTCGGGTGAGAAGTTATTTTGCTCGATCCATATCTTACCCTCATCCACGACCTCACGAGTAAAGGAGGAAAAAAGGAAGGTATGTTCGCCCACTTCGCTAGACCGACCGGACAGCGGGCCGATTGGTTCGCGCTCGACTCCTTCCTATTCTGTATCTCGCGCCTTCGTCCATCCGCCCCGTACAACTTGTTCGGCTCCTGTTGTGGATATTTGACACCTAGGATTGAATGTTCTCCAATATGCCGAGCAAATGCGGATGTTTGATAGGCATCATCTCGTTGGGTTTTCGCTTTGGGCTCCCTTACATCTCACATGAGTGGGCCTTCGAAGTTTCATCATGGGATAATTGAAATAGTGTCGAACAACAAATATGTTCAGAATATATATAAAGCTTTCAGAAGTTTCTTATTCAATTTATTCCCTTTCTACTCTCAGGTCTTCTGACCCGCTTAAATGTCGTCTCCCTGCCAGATGACCCCTTGATTATCTTTTTGCTATCCAGTAATTTTGTGGGATCTGCTCGACATCACGGTGTCCTCGCCGCATCTCAACCTATGTTACCCGTTCTCTGCAGCAGATACGGGTCCTCGATACACGAGAGGTCGAAGGGGAACCTCCTCCGGCTGATAAGCCTATTATGCTCGGCATTGAATTTTTTTTTTTATTTATTTTTTTTTTTTTATTTTTTATTTTATTTTTTTTTTTATTATTTTTTTATTATTTTTTTCGACCGTCTGACCAGCCATTTTTCTGTTCTTCATCATAATTGACCGGATTTTATTTTGGTTTGCCTTTCAAGCATCTCCTAGTCGGTAAGGGGATGGCTCTAATATATGTCGTATGGCCGCACCACGTTAAACGACCGTTGAGTATTCGCCATTAGCCGAATAAAAATGCTCGGCAAGGCTCTTATTAAAGTACCTCAAGAGTTGTTTATGGGCCAAAAGGCATTTTGCTCGTCCTCCTATTTCTCCTTCGAACTGTTAGGGTCATGTTCGCTGCCACAGCAACTTCGCTGCACCCGGAGTCAGGTCGTTCCCTCTTGGCCGAGCAGATTAGGGTTCTTGACATGCGGAATCCAAAGGGCCTTTGTATTGGGCAAGCTCGCTTATTAACCGCTATAATGGATCGAGGACGCTTATTATGATCCGAGCGTGAAATACACCAACTAAGTATTCTTCTTGGATCAAAATTTATTCTCGTCCTCTACCGGAAGAGCAGAATTCTTCACGCGTGTGATACGCTCATTCGTCGCAACTCGCAACGTTAGGTTATTATTATTATTATTATTATTATTATTAAAGAAGTCGTCTCATGATAATTTGGGCACCTAACTTGTTTAGTGTATATATATTGCTCGGCCTATTGAACTGGCAAGACACTGGTTGAGCATATAGCATTTCTCTTAAATGCCTCGGTATAAATTTATTTATTTATTTATTTATTTATTTATATATATATATATATATATATATATATATATATATATATTTTTTTTTTTTTTTTGTCGAAATGATACGTGCTCGACCCAAATGGGTCCAAAGGAATTTCACTCAACTCCAGAATAATAGCTGCTCTCCTGCCGAGATGACGAGCAGCTCCTAGCATGCTCTCCCGGTCAGGTCCTCGGAGGAGTTTTACTCTAACTCCGGAATGATAGCTGCTCTCCTGCCGAGATGACGAGCAGCGCCTAGCATGCTCTCCCGGTCAGGTCCTCGGAGGAGTTTTACTCTAACTCCGGAATGATAGTTGCTCTCCTGCCAAGATGACGAGCAGCTCCTAGCATGCTCTCCCGGTCAGGTCCTCGGAGGAGTTTTACTCTAACTCCGGAATGATAGTTGCTCTCCTGCCGAGATGACGAGCAGCGCCTAGCATGCTCTCCCGGTCAGGTCCTCGGAGGAGTTTTACTCTAACTCCGGAATGATAGCTGCTCTCCTGCCGAGATGACGAGCAGCGCCTAGCATGCTCTCCCGGTCAGGTCCTCGGAGGAGTTTTACTCTAACTCCGGAATGATAGCTGCTCTCCTGCCGAGATGACGAGCAGCTCCTAGCATGCTCTCCCGGTCAGGTCCTCGGAGGAGTTTTACTCTAACTCCGGAATAATAGCTGCTCTCCTGCCGAGATGACGAGCAGCTCCTAGCATGCTCTCCCGGTCAGGTCCTCGGAGGAGTTTTACTCTAACTCCGGAATGATAGCTGCTCTCCTGCCGAGATGACGAGCAGCGCCTAGCATGCTCTCCCGGTCAGGTCCTCGGAGGAGTTTTACTCTAACTCCGGAATGATAGCTGCTCTCCTGCCGAGATGACGAGCAGCGCCTAGCATGCTCTCCCGGTCAGGTCCTCGGAGGAGTTTTACTCTAACTCCGGAATGATAGCTGCTCTCCTGCCGAGATGACGAGCAGCGCCTAGCATGCTCTCCCGGTCAGGTCCTCGGAGGAGTTTTACTCTAACTCCGGAATGATAGCTGCTCTCCTGCCGAGATGACGAGCAGCTCCTAGCATGCTCTCCCGGTCAGGTCCTCGGAGGAGTTTTACTCTAACTCCGGAATAATAGCTGCTCTCCTGCCGAGATGACGAGCAGCGCCTATCATGCTCTCCCGGTCAGGTCCTCGGAGGAGTTTTACTCTAACTCCGGAATGATAGCTGCTCTCCTGCCGAGATGACGAGCAGCGCCTAGCATGCTCTCCCGGTCAGGTCCTCGGAGGAGTTTTACTCTAACTCCGGAATGATAGCTGCTCTCCTGCCGAGATGACGAGCAGCTCCTAGCATGCTCTCCCGGTCAAGTCCTCGGAGGAGTTTTACTCTAACTCCGGAATGATAGTTGCTCTCCTGCCAAGATGACGAGCAGCTCCTAGCATGCTCTCCCGGTCAGGTCCTCGGAGGAGTTTTACTCTAACTCCGGAATGATAGTTGCTCTCCTGCCGAGATGACGAGCAGCGCCTAGCATGCTCTCCCGGTCAGGTCCTCGGAGGAGTTTTACTCTAACTCCGGAATGATAGCTGCTCTCCTGCCGAGATGACGAGCAGCGCCTAGCATGCTCTCCCGGTCAGGTCCTCGGAGGAGTTTTACTCTAACTCCGGAATGATAGCTGCTCTCCTGCCGAGATGACGAGCAGCTCCTAGCATGCTCTCCCGGTCAGGTCCTCGGAGGAGTTTTACTCTAACTCCGGAATAATAGCTGCTCTCCTGCCGAGATGACGAGCAGCTCCTAGCATGCTCTCCCGGTCAGGTCCTCGGAGGAGTTTTACTCTAACTCCGGAATGATAGCTGCTCTCCTGCCGAGATGACGAGCAGCGCCTAGCATGCTCTCCCGGTCAGGTCCTCGGAGGAGTTTTACTCTAACTCCGGAATGATAGCTGCTCTCCTGCCGAGATGACGAGCAGCGCCTAGCATGCTCTCACGGTCAGGTCCTCGGAGGAGTTTTACTCTAACTCCGGAATGATAGCTGCTCTCCTGCCGAGATGACGAGCAGCGCCTAGCATGCTCTCCCGGTCAGGTCCTCGGAGGAGTTTTACTCTAACTCCGGAATGATAGCTGCTCTCCTGCCGAGATGACGAGCAGCTCCTAGCATGCTCTCCCGGTCAGGTCCTCGGAGGAGTTTTACTCTAACTCCGGAATAATAGCTGCTCTCCTGCCGAGATGACGAGCAGCGCCTATCATGCTCTCCCGGTCAGGTCCTCGGAGGAGTTTTACTCTAACTCCGGAATGATAGCTGCTCTCCTGCCGAGATGACGAGCAGCGCCTAGCATGCTCTCCCGGTCAGGTCCTCGGAGGAGTTTTACTCTAACTCCGGAATGATAGCTGCTCTCCTGCCGAGATGACGAGCAGCTCCTAGCATGCTCTCCCGGTCAGGTCCTCGGAGGAGTTTTACTCTAACTCCGGAATAATAGCTGCTCTCCTGCCGAGATGACGAGCAGCTCCTAGCATGCTCTCCCGGTCAGGTCCTCGGAGGAGTTTTACTCTAACTCCGGAATGATAGCTGCTCTCCTGCCGAGATGACGAGCAGCGCCTAGCATGCTCTCCCGGTCAGGTCCTCGGAGGAGTTTTACTCTAACTCCGGAATGATAGCTGCTCTCCTGCCGAGATGACGAGCAGCTTCTAGCTTGCTCTCCCGGACAGGCCCTCGGAGGAGTTTTGCTCTACTCCGGAATGATAGTTGTATATGCCAACTTTTCTAATGGAACGTACCTGATATCCACATTGTAGAGTATCTGGTTGACATATTAGGTTGTCTGGGGTTCTTCCATGTGAACAACCATGTTTGGGTATTTGATGGCTGTGCCCATCAAATGCCCCAGTGTTTACTTGTGGAAGTCTGTTTTTGGGTGCAATACATTTTCTCTCTTTATTTCTCCTGTTAGGCATATTACGCCATGCCTCTATATGTTTCTATGGTTAGGCAGATGACGACTTGTTCTCCGCAAAAGATGATAGGAAGACGTGTTCCTGTCTTTGCTCCCCGACTCGGTGGCATCGTCGACCAGCCGAACTATTTCGATTATTCCCTTTTAGGGCCTCTAATATGCTAATCTCTTAGACTTTTCACCTGTCGAACAAATTACCTGATGGTCTGCTCTCCCATCGAACGGGTGCCCTGATGGTCTGCTCTCCTATCGAACAGATGACCTGATGGTCTGCTCTCCCGTCGAACGGCTGACCTGAGTTTCTGCTCTCCTATCGAACAGATGACCTGATGGTCTGCTCTCCTGTCGAACGTCCGACCTAGCTGACCTGCTCGTCCAACGCTCGAGGATCACCCCTCCTTCTAGCGCCAATTGTTGACAGTCGAAAAATCCTGTTAGGACCCGACCGAACATACGTAGAGATTTTGAGGATTGGACGAACTAGTACAACAAAATACGACCATCAGAAGCAAAGAATGGAGAGCAGAAATATTTATATTATATCCCTATTTTGGGAATTGTGAATTGTCCCCCTATGAGTACAAACGTTCTTATATTTATAGCAAAAGAAATCATAGGTTCTATTGTGTTGGGCCTTTTCTTCTTTTCTCTTTGGGCTTAAGCCCAATTTAACCCAAGAGAATTCATAACTGAAAAGTATATTACTAGATGGACTACTTTTTCCTTCCCCTTCATTTATTAATCCCAAGTCCTGGGTCTTGTTGGACTTGTTAATATTTTTTAGCGAATTAACGGGTACTCCTTTTTCTATTACGAGTCGAGCTAAAAATACGCATCAACATTAATGTCTATAATAATAAATTGAATTGTCAATTATTGATTGGTTACAATATAAATGTATGGTACATTCAAATGTGATAAATGTACTGTAGTCTTTTTCTATAATTATATATTAAGGCTATTATATTTTTAAGGTATAATTAGGGGATGGGGCCGATTGCATTTTAATATTATTTTGAGCACCCATTCTTTTTCACTTCATTTTAAGGGGGTATATTTTTTACTTGTTTATTTATTAGGATATTTGTATTATTTAAATACTAAATAGGGGCATTTTTTAGAATGTATAAAGTCGTAAATATCCCTACAATAACGTTAACATATTAATTTATTTAATATTCACTAATATTAATATATTTGCGTCGTAAATATCCCTACAATAACGTTAACATATTAATTTATTTAATATTCATTAATATTAATATATTTGTGTAAGAATGTAAATATATTTGTGCAAGAATCAGGAAATTATATATATACATATATATATTTGCATAAGAATATAAATATTTGCGCAAAAATTTAAATATATTTGTTGAAGAATAGTAAATATATGGTAAAATATATTTGCGCAACCATTCGATTATATATATATATATATATATATATATATATATATATATATATATATATATATATATATATATATATATATATATATATATATATATATATATATATATATATGAATAGATACCTATCATAGATTTACACATATCAATATATATTTTTCATAGATATTTCATATCAATATATCTATCATAGATGTATATATATTTATCATAGATATCTAACATAAATGTATAGATATCTATCATAGATATGTCATGATAGATAGATATCATAAATGTATAGATATCTATAATAGATATGTCATGGTAAACCAATATGAGAAGAAGATGAACCTTTTTTAGATAGTCTTGCTAAATTCAAATTTAACTAAAATTTTCCCAAATTAATTAAAATACAAAAAGTGAAATAAAAAACCTAGAAATTTTATTAAGTTGTAATTTGAATTACATAACAAGAATTTGTAAAATATCACAAATTGATTATCGATGAATGTCGAAGGTTTTTTTGTTCGGGTTCGTTCGCCGTGTTTGAGATTTGTGGGGTGGTTTGAAACCTTCAGCTACATAGCAATTTTGGCAAGGAGATATTAACATAGAATTCTACGCAATTATTTCATATCTCATATATATTAAATATCTCTTTTTTTTTTGGTATTTTATGTTTAGATACGTAGTTATATTAATTAATAAACAAGGTTAATAATGGAACACTGCCCTATATCAAAAATTGGGAAAAATATAGGTAGTACATGTAATTATACTCTTACAAATGCCCCGATCCATGATTCTCCCTTTTAATAACTTTTATATCATAAATTTTTTAATAATTTTTATATCACAAAATCTTAACGCGATTATATTTTTAATAACTTTTTATTTTAAAACTATTATATTTTTAATAATTTTAATATCACAAAATTTTAATGTTATTCTATTTTTAACAATATTTATATCACAAAATCTTAACAAAATTATATTTTAATAACTTTAATATCACAATTTTAATAATATTTATATCATAAAATCTTAACGTAATTATATTTTAATAACTTTAATATTACAAAATTTTAACGCTATTATATCTATACATATATAATTATTGAATCTCTCACCAATAATAAAGCTTTAATATTATTGTGTTCACACTATAGATTATAAATAAAAACAATAAAAATATTTATAAATTCTAAATATTAAAAAGTTTTTATTTTAAATAATTCTAAAAGATTTCATAATTAGTTAATTTATATTTATTTATATTGGGTAGTAATATTCATAATAATCAGTTAATTTAGATTTATTTATATTTGGTAGTACAAAATAATTCAATCTCTTAATCCCACGTATATTAACTTAAAAGTTTTAATATAGTAAAATCTCTATAAATTAATACTTCGTACATTAACACTATTAAAAAGTTAGAATAATGTGTGTCAACTATTGTTAGACACCCAAAAAAGAAAGTATGACAACTGTCTTTGTACCGAGGGAGTAAAATAAAAAAATTCTTGCTCATGATATATGTATTATATGTTCATTTAACAAAGCAAAAATAAAGTTGTATTTATATTTTTGTTGTGTGAAATAAAAAAATAAAATTTATAATTATCTATATTGTTCACAAACAAAGTTGTATTTATATTTTTGTTGTGTGAAATAAATAAATAAAATTTATAATTATCTATATTGTTCACAAAGAAGGAGACTGTATTTATATGGTTGTTGTGTGAATTTTTTTACTAGATATTTACTATGGAATGCACACATGTTTTTTACGCGTTATGGTAAAATTGAGTATTTGAATTTTGCAATCGAATTGTCCTAAATCATTACCGTGGGGGTTTGGAAATTTTGAGGCAATCTCACTAATTGATGAACTATGTTAAAATGATATAAAAAATGTTAAACAATAGAGTTTGAATTTTGCAATCGAATTGTTCTAAATCATTACAATGGAGGTTTGGAATTGAGGGCAATCTCACGTTTATTGATGAACTATATTGAAATGATATAAAAAATGTTAAACAATAGCCCAAACACAAATAAAATTAAAAAACTTAAATAACCCATCAAACAACAATAATTTTATATTTTTAAAATTTGTAAATGGTATTTCAAAAGAATTTATGTAATGGGATTAATTTTTCAAAAATAAATAAAGTTGGATGTGAGCGCTACTTACGTGCCTTGCTGGAGCTGAAGCCGCGGTTGCACTCATTGCAGCCGCGGTTGCACTCCTTGCAACTATGGACCCGCACGATCTCCTTCGCAGCCTCCTACTTATCTTGATGGCTCATCTTAATTAATTAATTAAATTTTCTCTCTCTCTTTCAATCAAGAAATTAATTAAGATGACCATCAAGATAGGTCGGAGGCGGCGGATGAGGAGATCGTTCGTTGCAAGGAGTGCAACCGCTCTGGCAAGGCCTTGGGAGGCCACCTCAGCAGCGCCCACATTTTGCTTTATTTATTTAGTGGGGGTTTGGAAATTTGGAGGGCAATTTCACGTTAATTAATGAACTATGTTAAAATGATATAAAAAATGTTAAACAATAGCGCAAATACAAATAAAATTTAAAAACTTAAATAGCGCAAATCAAATAAAATTTAATTAAAAAAATACTAAATAAAATGAAAAAAAACAAAAGTGAAGCAAATAAAATAAAATTTAATTAAAAAAATACTAAATAAAATGAAAAAAAAACAAAAGTAAAAAAATAACGCAAATAAAAAAATTTTTGTTCATGATATATGTATTATTTGTTCATTTAACAAAGCAAAAATAAATTAATTAAGATGAGCCATCAAGAGAGGCGGATGAGGAGATCGTGTGGGTCCATCTTTGCAAAGAGTGCAACCGCGGCTTCAGCTACGGCAAGGCCTTGGGAGGCCACGTCAGTCAACAGCGCCCACATTTTGCTTTATTTATTTATGGGGTTTAGAAATTTTGAGTTCAATTTCACGTTAATTGATTAACTATGTTGAAATGATATAAAAAATGTTAAACAATAGCGCAAATATAAATAAAATTTAAAAATTAAATAGCGCAAATAAAATAAAATTTAATTAAAAAAATACTAAATAAAATGAAAAAAAACAAAAGTGAAGCAAATAAAATAAAATTTAATTAAAAAAATACTAAATAAAATGAAAAAAAACAAAAGTAAAAAAATAACGTAAATAAAAAAATTCTTGCTCATGATATATGTATTATTTGTTCATTTAACAAATCAAAAATAAATTAATTAAGATTAGCCATCAAGATAAGTCGGAGGCGAGGAGGAGCGGGTCCATCCTTGCAAGGAGTGCAACCGTGGCTTCACCTACGGCAAGGCCTTGGGAGGCCACGTCAGCAGCGCCCAGATTTTGCTTTATTTATTAATGGGGGTTTGGAAATTTTGAAGGCAATTTCACGTTAATTGATTAACTATGTTGAAATGATATAAAAAATGTTAAACAATAGCGCAAATACAAATAAAATTTAAAAACTTAAATAGCGCAAATAAAATAAAATGTAATTAAAAAAATACTAAATAAAATGAAAAAAAACAAAAGTAAAAAAATAAAGCAAATAAAAAAATTCTTGCTCATGATATATGTATTATTTGTTCATTTAACAAAGCAAAAATCTATATAAATAAAAATGCTTTTAGCGACCACATTTTTTTTTATAAATTCTTAATTTAAAAGTTTTCTCATTTTATGATAATTTTATAAAATTTCATAATTAGCTTATTTACATTTATTTTTGGAAATAGTAATTATTTATCCTCAATATTTGATATTAACGAGAAATATATTTGCGTTCTACCTCGCATTGATCCTATATACTTTCTTTCCCACTTAAAAATTCACCCATCACTTTAATTCTTAGCGGATCTTTATCTAGCGAATAGCTTACGAAATCGCATGACTGTAATATGTAGTTGTTCAGTTCATAAATATAAAGAGGGGAGAACTAGAAAATGTAGAAACCAGGATAGCTAAAAAGTTTTTTTATGGATGCTATGTGGGTGTGATTTCTGCCTGTGTCTTCAGAACGGTCTATTTGCCGCTTGATTTTAGTAAAAAGATAAATTAAATATGATGTTAGAATCATCAATTGTTTATGCGGTTTTTGGTTATTTATAACAATCAAGGTTAGTATTTAATGAAATATTAGACCGCTTGATTTTAGTAAAAGATAAATTAAATATGATGTTAGACTCATCAATTGTTTATGCGGTTTTTGGTTATTTATAACAATCAAGGTTAGTATTTAATGAAATATTTTATTTTTAGGCGGTAGTTAGTATGCACGGGGATTTCCTTGGGCCCATTTCTTAGTAGTCCGAGCCGGAGGCGGTTTATATTGCTTTAGTGGTGTGCTGAGGACAGTTGTTTTAGATTGTGTATCTGAACATTATTGGTATAGTTTGTTGGCTTTTGGTGTGTATTTTTGTACCGAATTTGTGTTAAGAGGCTTTAGGTTTTGCATTTAAACTTATACTGATCAATGAAATTTCATTGTGACATTATCTTATGCTTATAAAAAAAACTTGGCATCCAAAATGTGTTTTAAGACTTTTTAGCATCATAGCCCTCTATCTTTTTAAATACAGTATATAAATAACTCTCAATTGACATATATATTGTAATTTTTTTTAGTTGGAGTTTAAAATTTTTCAGGGTAGTTTTTGTAGGTTACTCTTCAAACTCATCCATGTTTTAAAGGTCTAATTATAGGATTTAGAGTGTCATAATAAATAATAATAATAGTAGTACTATTATTCTTTTTTGAAATTATTTAATGTATGTTTTAATTAATTAATATAATAATTAATAAATAACAAAATAAAAATGCTATATTTCAAAAAAAAAATTAATATTTATTGTTACTTTTAGATTTTAAATATTTAAATATGAATATATAGTTGATAATTAAAATTTATTAAAATATTTACGTTAAATACTTGAATACAACATTAAATATTAAAATAAAACTAAAAAAAACATATTTATTTTTTTATGATAAACTAATAAATTAATTGAATAAATTAGTCTAGAGAAAGTACTAAGAAAATGTATTTTTACAAGTAATTTAATTTTAGTAGTTATAAAATTATTCAATTTTTATATTTCATCGTACTATATAATCATTCACTCTTTATAAGTATTCATACAAGTTAGTATGATTCAAGTGAACGATGAAAATGAAACACCCAAATAAAATTATAGTATCATATGACTATGGACATTAATCAAAACCATGGGTAATCTTTATCAAATGTTAGAATCTTTCAATTTTAATAAACATTTTATATTATGATTACTTCAAATAGACATAACTTTTCAATTTTAATAAGTATTTCATAAATTGATACGAGTTTATTACAAATTTGAGTGAGGGTTCGATTATAAAATAAAATAAACTCTTAAAAGATTAATAAACTTTTAGTCGAATAAATTAAGAATCGAATAAAATTAATAGATTATTGCATACTTATTAATTTAAAAAAAACAAAAAAATACCACGTGCAACGTACCAGCAGTGGTACTAGTTTTTAATAATTTTTATATCACAAAATCTTAAGTCAGTTATATTTTTAATAACAATAAAATAAAATTTAGAAAAAGAAAAATGATTATAAACACCGGTAGATCAAATATATTGTTATTTATTTAAATAATATAATCACCGTTAGATTTTAGTTTGATATTATTTAATGGCATAAGATTGCACTGCTTATGGTGCAGTAAAAATCCCCCCAACCCGTGGCTGGGTCGCCCCTGCCCACGCATCGGTTTATATTTAACCATAGACATTTACAAGTCAGAGACAACGGTTAATTAAAAACCGTTGTGGCGAAAGTTGATGGAGACATCAGTCATTTTTAACCGATGTAAGATTTAGGGAAATAGAAAAATATATATATATATATATATATATATATTTTAATATAAGCAATGTGTTAGACTTATCCATTCACACTTTAACACTATTCTCGTCAAGAGTAATAGAAAAGCCCTAGCTATCCGCCACCGTCTTCCTCTGTACGCCACTGCCGCCGGCTCTCCCCTGCACGCCATTGCCTCCGGTTTCCCCTATATGCCATCGCCACTGCGACAGTCTTCCCCGTGTGTGGAACTACTCTTTATTAGACTGATCGACGCCTCTGCTTATCTCCGCCACCGCCACTATTTGTTGCTCTTATCGTGGCTTTGCGAAGATTAAGGTAAAACTATTCAGTTCTCACTTTTCATTCGCTAGATGCGAATTAGCTTATGAAATTAGGGCTATTAAAGTTTGATTAACCGCTACATGAAAATTAGGGCTAATTAGCCATTTGAATATGATATCATACTATGAATTCAAAATCATAGAAAGATTATATAGTATTAAGGCTTTTTTTGTAGTTGTATATATAAATATATAGAGATAGATTATATGTTTAGCTGAAAGTATGTGGAAATGTTTTTAACTTCTGTGATTCTTTTTTTTTTTTAAATCATTGTTATTATTATTGTTCTCAGATCGCGTGCCCATTTCACAAATGCACATCCCCAGCAACTAGGTAAAACTATGAACTGGAATAGTAGTAATTTAAAGTGGGATTGGGATAGCATTGTTCCGTTTGGTTAAGTGTATTTGAGGGAGCTTCTAGGAATCTGAGCAGGAAGATTGACTACTCTCCACCTCTGGAGGCTTCTTTCGTTGGATCTGGGGAGCTGTTTATCGCGTTGCAGCTCGGGAAGCGGATGTATTTTGAGAACAACACCACTTTTACTGTGATGCCGACTCCGTCAATCACTTGCTAGCTCGAGTTTGGTTCGCGATTAAGTTGAAAGTGGCCAACTCTTGAGGTGTAAGTTCTTAAGTTTGCGAATTTCATATCTGGTTTTGTAGGTTTCGTCTTTCGAACATATAATACTAACAATAAAGGCTCTGTTTTTTTTTTTCCTATTGATTTTTGAGGTATAAGTTCTTAAAATAAAATTATTGCACATTCTTGAAGTCAATGTAAAGTGTGTTTTGCTTAAATGTTCATGGTTATATGCTTGCATTAATTGATTGCCTAAACTGGTTTCTATGTTCACTGAGTATGTAAATTGCTTATCTCTGTAGTCTCTCTCTGGTTATTTTATTTTCCTATTTTCATTTGGAAAATTCTAAATCTCAGTTGTCAGCGAAAATAACGTTTCTAATCTTTTTTTAACTGTCTGAATAAGTTGGGATCAATGGCAAAGTCTGTGTGTTTCCCTCCCCACACTTTTGAAAATAAAAATAAAACTAATTGTTCAGACTTTATTTTCCAGACTTCTCTTTTGATGCTGCCGAGAATTGAAAGGGAAACACTTGTGCTGTCTGTTTCAGGATCCAACTGACACGGATTTTGCTTGTGCTGCTCTTAATGGCTTAACAGTTGGCGATAAAACACTTGTTCAGCATGCAACTGTCAGGGTATTATTATGTTTGTTAATTTTTTTTCTCAATTTCTTAGCCACTTAGCTCTCATGTTACACCATTCAGGATATTTGTGTTGGGATAGTTGAACCAATGTTTAAATACCTTCATGGCTTTAGCTAAAAGCTTGTAATTAGCAGGGGTTTGTGGGGGAATAAAACTATATTAATTTAGATTTTACGTAGATATGATCTAATGTATTTTTAAGAACATCTTGTTAATATGTTTTGTAAATTCTCAGCTGATTCACATCATTGTGTGTTGCGGTGTGCAGTAAAAACCGGAGCAAGAGGATAAACTACTTTAAGCACATGAACATATAGAGCTATGCAGGTTTGAGATCTATGTATATATTGAAATTAGTGATGCAATTAATCTACTCCATTTCTAGAAGCCTCCACAAATCTCCACTTTATTCTACAAGTGGGATTAATTAAATATTCAACTAGAATCTTCTACTCTCTTCAAGTAAGAGGGTGAAGTTAATAACTATAGACTAGAATTCTCCACTAGGTTCTTTAGTCCACTAGTAAAATTAGGACCTAGAACCTTCCTTGCTTAGTATAAATAGGACCTTGATGTCATTTGTAATATCATCCAAAAATTGTACTCAAAACACTTCTAATAAAATTTCCATTTTTCTAATACTATTCACTTCTAAATATTTTGGAGATACGTACTCCAATTCTAAAATATTTCTAACAAGTGGTATCAGAGCCTCGTTCGATCATCCAAGGAGAAATGGCGTCATCCAACATCTCAATCACTACTCCAATGTTCAATGGAGAAAACTACGATTTTTGGTGCGTCCGTATGAAGACCTGCTTGGAGTCCTACGACCTTTGGGATATCGTTGAAGAAGGGGTCACCATGCCGGAGGAAGAAACTGACAAAGCATCTTCGTCCGAGGTACGTAAGAAATTAAAGCAACAAAATGCTAAAGCTCTCTATCTCCTCCAACAATCTGTCAGCGATTCTATTATGTCGAGAATCATTCAAGCTACTACTGCTAAAGAAGCTTGGAACATCCTTAAAGAGGAGTTTCAAGGAAGTGCTAAAGTTCGAACCATTAAACTACAAAGTTTAAGGCGCGAGCTTGAAAATCTAAAAATGAAGGATTCTGAGGCGGCTAAAGATTATTTCTCGAGAGTGATAGAAATAATCAATCAAATGAGATCTTATGGAGAAAAAGTCTCAGACGAGAGAATCATCCAGAAGGTCTTAATAAGCCTCACCGAAAAATACGATTCGGTAGTAGCGGCGATCGAAGAATCGAAGGATCTATCAACCATGTCCGTGGCAGAATTGATGGGTTCTCTGGAGGCACACGAGCAACGGCTAAACAGACGTCAAGAAAGTTCACTCGAGAGCGCCTTCCAGTCCAAGCTCAACGTCAAAGGGAGCAAGCCGAGAAATGGTGGAAACTACAAACAAAGAAGCTTCAAAAACAAAGAAAGGGCGAAATTTTCACCATGCGGGATTTGCAAGAGGACGAATCACTTGGAGAAGGACTGCTACCATCGAGGCAAGCCGCAGTGCAAAAATTGCAAAAGGTTCGGGCATGCAGAAAAAGACTGCAGAGATAAAAGAGACCATCAGGCCAACTATACTGAAGACCAAAAGGAGAAAGATAACATGTTCTACGCGTGTCACTCGGCAACGGAAGCAAAAGAAGAAGAATGGTTCATCGACAGCGGATGCAGTAACCACATGACATCCAACGAGGCCATCTTCCGTGAGCTAGACGACTCCGTCCGAACGAAGGTCAAGATGGGCAACGGAGAACTAGTGGAGACGAAAAGAAAGGGTACCATCGCTATAGAAACAAAGAAAGGTACGCGCTTCATTAAAAATGTTCTCCTAGTCCCACGTCTTGCAACAAATTTACTAAGCGTCGGCCAAATGATGGAAAATGGATATGCCCTCCACTTCGAGAAGAATTATTGTCGTATCTATGACAAGAAAAATAATCAAGAAATTGCCGAAATAAAAATGGGAAGCAACAGAAATTTTCCCATCCAATGGCAATATCCACAAAAGGCCCTGGTAGCTCAACTCAACGATACGAGTCTGTGGCACCGAAGATTTGGGCATTTCAATCTCAATGCCCTAAGGCTACTCCATCAAAAAAATATGATGAGAGATATGCCTCTTCTAAATGAAAAAGAAGGAGTATGCGAAGGATGCATGACCGGGAAGCAACACAGGCAACCATTTCCAACAGAAAAGACATGGCGAGCCAAGAAGATTCTAGAACTTGTCCACACTGACGTCTGCGGTCCAATGCGCACGCCTACCGTAAATCAAAACAGGTACTTCATCCTCTTTATCGACGACTACTCTAGAATGACATGGGTTTATTTTCTCAAGGAAAAGTCGGAAGTCTTTAGAATCTTCCAGAGATTCAAGAACTTTGTGGAGAAACAGAGTGGTCAGAAAATAAAGAAGTTAAGAAGTGATCGAGGTACCGAGTACAACTCAAAGGAGTTTAACAAATTCTGCGAAGACGAAGGCGTAGAGCATCAACTAACCGTGGCCTACACTCCTCAACAAAATGGAGTGTCAGAAAGAAAGAACCGGGCAGTCATGGAGATGGCGAGATCTATGCTAGCAGAGAAAGGATTGCCGAAGAAATTCTGGGCAGAAGCAGTCTACACCTTGGTCTACCTACTAAATCGGTGTCCAACTAAAGCAGTTCTAAACAAGACTCCAATAGAAGCGTGGTCGGGACAAAAGCCTTCAGCCAAACATTTGAGGGTTTTCGGAAGCATCTGCTACATCCACGTCCCCTCGGTGAAAAGACACAAACTAGAGGAGAAGACGGAGAAGGGCATCTTCCTCGGCTACAGCACTATATCTAAAGGATATCGGATCTACAATCTCGAGACCAAAAAGCTGGTAACAAGTAGGGATGTAGAGTTTGACGAACAAGCGTTCTGGAATTGGGAGACCGACACTGTCGAGAGAAAGACAACTACTATACAAATCCAGGAAATTCCAGAAGAGGAAGAACAAGATCAACAAAGTCCGACTTCAACGCCAAGAGCCTCTTCAGAAGTCGATGCTGCCAACGAATTTGACTCCTCACCAGAATCTCCACCTCTTCGAGTAAGAACTCTAACCGATCTATATGATTCTACTAATATCATCGAAACATGCAACTTCTGTTCTTTGGAGCCACACAACTATGAAGAAGCTTCAAAAGACAAAGTCTGGATTAAAGCAATGGAGGAGATCAAGATGATAGAAAAGAACGAGACTTGGGAGTTGGTGGATCCTCCAAGTAACAAAGACGTTATTGGAGTCAAATGGGTCTACAAAACAAAATTAAATCCTGACGGGTCAATCCAGAAGCATAAAGCAAGGCTCGTCGCAAAGGGATATGCACAAATATCAGGAGTCGACTACACAGAAACATTCGCTCCAGTCGCTCGGATGGACACAATTAGAGCACTCATAGCTCTAGCAGCTCAGAAGAAATGGAAATTATATCAACTTGATGTCAAGTCAGCCTTTCTAAATGGAGAGCTGAAGGACGAAATATATGTAGAGCAACCAGAAGGCTTCATGCAAGAAGAAGGCAAAGTCCTGCGACTAAAGAAAGCACTGTACAGGCTTAAACAAGCACCTAAAGCATGGTACACCAAGATCGATGGGTACTTCAGTCTTCAAGGATTCAGGAGGAGTATAAGCGAGCCCACTCTCTACATCAAATCCCAAGGTAAAAACATTATAATCGTCTCTCTTTATGTTGATGACTTAATCGTCACCGGAAACAATACAAGTCTGATCGAAGAATTCAAGAGAGACATGGACACTTTTGAGATGAGCGACTTGGGATTGATGCACTACTTTCTCGGAATGGAGATAAAACAAGAAGAAGAGGGCATCTTCATATCTCAAAAGAAGTATACTGAAGATATGCTCAAGAAGTTCAGGATGCAAGACTGCAAGCCTGTCGTCACTCCTCTAATTCCAAACGAGAAGCTAAAGAAAGAAGACGGGACGAAGCCAACAAATGCTACCAACTACCGAAGCCTCATCGGGAGTCTGCTCTACTTAACGGCAACAAGACCGGACATCATGTATGCTACAAGTCTGCTATCCAGGTTCATGGAAAGTCCAAGCGAGACTCACTACGGAGCAGCAAAGAGACTCCTCAGATATCTACAAGGAACGATAAATTACAGCATTTGGTACAAACCAAGCCCCGACACACAGATCGTCGGATATACAGATAGCGATTGGGCTGGATCGCAAGATGATATGAAAAGCACCTCAGGATATGCTTTTACGCTCGGTTCTGGAGTTTTCTCATGGGGATCGAAAAAGCAAGACTCGGTTGCACTCTCGTCAGCAGAAGCAGAGTACGTCGCAGCAGCCGGTGCAGCTTGCCAAGCTATATGGCTTAAAAGAATATTAGCAGACATGGGAGAACCACAAGACTCAGCGACAGAAATATATTGCGACAACAAGTCAGCTATCGCGATGGCCAGAAACCCAGTCCAACACAACCGTACCAAGCACATCGACATCAAATATCATTTTCTAAGGGACGTCCAAGCAAAGGAGCTCATCGAGATGAAGTTTTGCCCAACAGAAGAGCAGATGGCGGATATCTTCACCAAGGCCCTTCCAAGAGACCGATTCCAATTTCTACGCAAGATGCTTGGAGTTACCGATTATTGCATCAAGGAGGAGTATTGAAATTAGTGATGCAATTAATCTACTCCATTTCTAGAAGCCTCCACAAATCTCCACTTTATTCTACAAGTGGGATTAATTAAATATTCAACTAGAATCTTCTACTCTCTTCAAGTAAGAGGGTGAAGTTAATAACTATAGACTAGAATTCTCCACTAGGTTCTTTAGTCCACTAGTAAAATTAGGACCTAGAACCTTCCTTGCTTAGTATAAATAGGACCTTGATGTCATTTGTAATATCATCCAAAAATTGTACTCAAAACACTTCTAATAAAATTTCCATTTTTCTAATACTATTCACTTCTAAATATTTTGGAGATACGTACTCCAATTCTAAAATATTTCTAACAGTATATCATTTGGACTCTAAGTTTGTCTCGTCATTGTCTCGTTTCCTGATTATTCGTTTAGTATTTTTTTAGGTCGCTAAATATATAAATTTTAAAGGTTTCCAGATTGAGGAATGGAGTCCGTAGTAGATTGTGAATGTATTTGGACAAGAATTATGTCATTGATTCATATAATTTTTTTTTAAAACTAATGTTATTTTATTTTTTATGCAGGGACATGGATACTACATCTATGGGAAAGATATACTATAGAAATAGACGACAAATCATCGTATGAGAGTATAACATTGGATCTTATGTATTTTTGAATGTTCAACTAACTTAGAATTTTTGTTTTGTGTAGGAAGTGTAAATTTGGTTTTTAATTTATGAAATTTTAATGTTTATGTTGAAGTTTTTCAGTTTTTGTATTTTAATATATATTTTTTCATTGTTTTGGACTTTTGGTATGTTGGATTTGATAAAAACATATTTAGGGGAAAAATAGCTAAATACAATAAAGTATTAAAAAAATTGTTAAAACATACACAACGGTTGAAATAGAACTGATGTAAATTTGTAAGTATTTACATCGGTTATATATTATGTTAAACTGACGTGAGTTTCCAGAATTTACATCGGCTATATTTTAACCGATGTAAAATTTTCAAAAATTACATCAGTTCTTCAACCGATGTAAATTTTTTGCAATTAACATCGGTGGCTATAACAACGGTTACGGAACCGACGCCATAGGCCATTTTTTGAATAGGGAATTTAATAAGGAAAAAACACAAGAAAAATAAATATGCAAAAATATTAAACAAATCTATAAGAATGCTATTAAACTCAAAAGTCGAAGAAGTGTTTATGATGTATGCGAGTCAAAAAGTACTTCGAATCAACTTGTGTCATGAATGAGATTAGTTCTCTTTTCATAGGATCTACCGTTAACTTCATTGAAATTATTTTTCAGAATTTGTGCTAGTATTGCCTATGGTTTTCATGAACATGCTGATATTGTTACAAATGAAAGGTAGAAGCCCCAATGCTCGTTATATTATGAGTAAATTGCTAAAGTGAACAAATAAAGTCCATCCATCTATAACCAATTTATAAATTAAAAAAAATGGAATTTGGTAGTTCATGCATTATTCAAACTCTTAGATAGAAATTTTTAAGATTTGACAATGGTGTGTCCATTTGCATGCCCACTACATGAGCACTCCAAGAGACATCCACTATTCCATTATTTCATAATACTCCCCCTTGGATGTCTGTTGTTCGTCTTTGTATTTCTCCCCCTGATTCAAACATCGTATTTTTATTTGATACGCTTAATAAGTTGTCTCGTTAAAAACCTTCAAAGGTAAAACCCTTTGGGAAAAAACCAAGTGAAGGAAAAAAGTGCAACGCGTATTTATTTGAGATCTTTTAACCGACGCATTTCGATGTTTCTCACCTAAATTTTTTGTTGCACATCTATTTCACCTTTCTTTTGCAATTCATGCGTAAAGAAAAATTTAGGTGAAATATGCTTCGTTCTATCTCCTTTAATACATCCCCCTTTTAATTGAGCTATACAAGCTGCATTATCTTAAAAAATTACAATCGAGGGATTTTCATTTTCTTTCGTCAATTCAATATTCTTTCGAATATAATGGATCAATGATCTTAGCCAAACAAACACATTCTCGGCTAGCCTCGTGGATTGCTATAATTTCAGCATGATTTGATGAGGTGGCAGCAAGTGACTGCTTTGTAGAACGCCATGAAATGTCAATACCACCACACGTAAAAACATATCCAGTTTGAGACCTTGCTTTATGCGGGTCAGACAAATACCCAGCATCAGCATAACCGATAAGTTCAGGCTTAGCTTTATTTGAATAAAATAGACCAAGATCAATTGTCCCTTGGAGATAACGAAGAATTTGTTTTACACCATTCCAATGTCGTTTTGTAGGAGATGCACAAAATCTTGCTAGTAAATTTACAGCAAATGCTATATCAGGTCTTGTACAATTAGCAAGATACATCAGTGCACCAATTGCACTAGGATAAGGTACTTGTTGGTATATGTCCTTCGATCTTACGTGTGCAGTCGATAAAGTCATAAGTTCGTCTATGGATGTTAAATGATTATTCGATAATATTAATTGTTGGGAACAATATAATATTGATCGATAATATTATGTTGACATTTCCCCTTCTGCCCCTGGTCCGGTTCACTTGATCGAGTCATCCTTTTAGGAAAGCTATCGTCCGGACATCCTTCGGGTCGGCTACTGCTCGCCGAGCCTCGCGATCAACTTCTCTCCACTTGCTTGAAAACACACGACCTGAGTGACGAAGATCACATTTACGCTGCGGGATGGGGATCTCCTGCGAAGAGGAGAAAAGTGGGTTGATTAATCGTGTTCGCAACATACTTCTGCCCGAGGTGTTCGACAGTTTTAGGCTCGTACGCCGTAGTGGTCGCGAGTGGTCGTTGGCCGGATCTCGTCGTGTATTTATTAGATGGGAGTTATTATGGGTCGAACTGAATTTGGGCCGCAAACTGGGTACAACGGGCTCTGAGAAAATCGGGTACAACAAAGGCATCTACACACGAGGTCAAAAATCATTCTTATACCGACCTCTAGCACCAAAAATCCATTGTACCTCAAGAAACAAAGTAAAACAACTAGCATGCATGGGGAACATAACAACTACACTCTTATGATAATCATTTCTCAACAAGGGGGAGCTATCACAAACTAACACCAAAAAAAGTAAAAGAAACACAAATAAAGCACGAGAAAAAAAGGGAGAAAAGGAAGCAAACCCCCCCACACTTGGGCTAATCCGTGTCCTCGTGGATGTAGTACCCTCCTAGGAAAGCACGCGTCCCAAGAAAGTCGACCTTGCGGATGTCCAAAAGTGACGGGGTGAACAACCTACACACCAAAGCTCAAACAAAACACGAAAAGCAAAACCAAGAAGAAAACTAAGACAAAAAGAAAACACGACTCAAAGGAAGAAAGAAGAAACTATATACATACCGCGACCGTACGAAGGTACGGTCGATCCTCATGGCTCGGGTGGTGGATGTTGGAATCCTCGGAAGAAGTCCATCATCTGTGCGTACTGGGAAACATGAAAACCATGCTCAGTGTCCTGACGAGTCTGCTGTCGGACACTCTCAGTAATGTAGTAGGCGTGGTTGGCGGCCTGCTGGAACTCGATTCGGTCGAGCCGACCATTAAAATGGTCCTCCATCTGATTAAGCCGGGCATCAAGGTATGTGCGGTCCTCACCCGCCCAAGCCCGGAATCCCTCCTGCTGAGAGTAATCTATCTCCCGTCTACTAGTCTCCGCATCCTCGAAGTTAGCGCGCATATCCTGGAATTGGTTGATCATGTCATGGAATCCGGCGATAAACGACGGGTAAGTCGGATAGGAGATCGGAGCGCCGCCACCCACGGCATAGCCTGGCTGTGGTAGCTGGGACGGGGGCTGGACCGGGGGTGCGGTGCTTGTCGACGCGGCATTCCTCGAGGCTCGGCCGATGCGCACGGAATGAGGGAGGAAGTTTCCAGCCGGGTCGAGAAGGTGGGAGCCGTTGAGTTCCTGCAAATCAATGCAACGGGGTTCCGCGACGAAGTCCGCTGGAAGCGTGTCGGGATCTGCGAAGTCGATGAAAACCATAGAATGTGCAAGACCCGCAGCAATGTGGAAGAAGGAGGTGTGGTGGGCTACGCGCTCGATTGTCCTCTTCAGCTGCCCTAACAAGTAATCGACCGAAGTAGAGGGGAAACCCTAGTCTATTTCTCATTTGATTTAAAAAACAACTTTTCTCGCTTTCTCGTCTTTTCAATTTCCTTAGCTAAGTTTAGAATCAATTACAAAAACCAAAAAACAAACGTGAGCATTATGCTATTTCACTTTCTTTTTCCCGTTGCAAACAATTAAACATTTTTACGCCGATAGTAGTGTTCCTCGAGAGATCGACTCGGGCGAGTTGCTTTAGCAATAAGTTCGATAATTTTATTTGATTTTTGACGCTACAAAAACGACTTAATCAGGGTCGACCAAAGCCATCGGTTCGACAATTTGCAGAAGTTGCAGAGCATCATCATCGTGCCTCTCACCCGCGTCATCATTCTCTCTCACACCCGTGTCACCATCCATTAATAGTGTGTCTACACAGAAAATTGAAAGGGGTTAAAACTGCATGCAAGATTTAGATTTAGGGTTTTGAGTAAAGAACAAAATTAAAACAACAAAATCAAAGGGGTTTACAAAACAAAATTACCTATGTAAGTACAGAGGGACATCGAAAATTTGCAGCTCTGAGTCGGGGACATCGGAAAATTGTCGTTCTGAATCGGAGCTTTGCAGTTCTGCGTCGGGGACATCGGAAATCTGCCGATCAGAGGCGGAGATTTTCAGATCTATGGCGGCGGGGATATGCAAATCGGTGGCGGGGATATGCAGATCTGAGTAGGTAAATGGTGCTCCGCTGAGAAAACGTTCTGATTCCAGCACTGCTTCAAGGTACAACCATAGATCGACTCCGCTGAGCTCCATCGCCGACTCAGTGCTTCTCTCCGACGGAGCGTAGATCTCCGGCCTCTGAGTAACAATGTCAAGCTCGCTGAGATATTCCATTTGGTTGTTTCTGCAGTTGACATGCGAGTGATTTCGACAGAGATGAGAGCGATTTCTACATGGATGAGGGCTACAGAATGAGAGAGATAGAGATGAGAGATGAGATGGGGGCGGTGAGTGGATGATAGGGTTTTTTGATTGTGTTAGTGGGCTGTAGGATTAAATGTTTGTTTTAGGTAATTAGAGTGTAATTGAAAAATTAATGTTAAGAAACATATTTAAATCTTATGGCATTTGTGTAATATAGAGAAATTTTAAGTGTAAAGAGTTAGCAAAAAGTTTCCTTTTTTGGGGTGTGTCTATATGTATGGGACATCCCAAAACGGAAAGTGTGTCTATAAGTCCGGGACCGAGGGAGTATTATTTATGGAAATCGAATAATTTACGAAATATGTCATTATTATTTAAATTATTCAATTAAAGGCCACATCATAATTAAAATTGGTAAAGAAAAGCCGCATAAGAAAATCTTGACCAATAAAAGTTTTGTATGTACAATATAGTGTGAACATGCTCATTATATTTTTTTTTTGTTCACATTATGATCAGGAAAGTCTGAATTTATTTATTAAATAGATATAATTCTAATTATACATGATAATAATAATAAAAATAGTATATAATATTAAATTTATTTAGTTGCTAGAAATAAGAAGTTGATTTACGATATTGTGATTAATAATATTATTTATATATGATATATAAATAATTAATCGGTAATTATAATAAATCAATTAAGTTTCAATCACATTTAATTTTGGACGCATAGAGTTGACTTATAATTAAGGAAAATTCATTGAATTAGTTGCCTAATTAGCATAAATCGATTAAATAATTAATTTTTAATCATTTAAAATTAAGAAAAATCGGTTTTTTGGAATTATTTTATCCGTTGATAAGTGTGAACGCAACCTAATCCAACGGAAAAGAATTGACCACGCTTCTAGTTTATAATAGTATAAAAGAAGATAAGGATTATACTTAAAAAAATAAAGTATATTTTTTTAATCTCTTACTTACGTTTTTTCAATTTTTATTTTCAAATTAAATAATTTTTAATTTAATATATATATATATATATATATATATATATATATATATATATATATATATATATATATATATATATATTAATTTATTTTTATTTGTTATTATCTATATTTTTAGGAAAAAAATTTAATAGATTTTATAGAATATTCAATATTTGTAAGTATTATATTAATTTTATTTTTTTACCATTTTAGAAGATTTTCTAATTTATTTTGCTAATTAATTATTAAATTTAATATTAATTAAAATACTACTTATTTAATTGATTCAATATTGTAATCATATGCAATGTGAATCTGGTCGTCATCCTCCTAGCAAATTCATGCCTCACGCAAACTTTGAGATCGAAGGTATATATATATGAATGTTGTAACGTTATTATATTTATTTGTATAATTGAATTTAGATTTTGATTAATTAAAAAGATTTGTTATGGAAGAGTCTTCGGAGCTGAACGACAGTCCGATCGAGGAGGTCCGTCTGACGGTGCCGCCGACGGACGACCCGTCCCTCCCGTGCCTGACGTTCCGGACATGGGTGATCGGGCTGATGTCGTGCGTGCTACTGTCGTTTGTGAACAAGTTCTTCGCGTACCGGCAAAACACCATGTTTGTAGGACCCGTGACCTTGCAGATCCTCGGCCTCCCGTTGGGCAGGTTCATCCTCCCGACCACTGTCTACACTGTTCCCTTCACCTCGTGGTCCTTCTCCTTCAACCTCAAGGAGCACGTGCTCATCACCCTCTTTGCCAGCTGCGGTGCCGACGGTTCTTACGCTGTCCACATCTTCTCCATTGTGAAGGTCTTCTACCACCGCAGTCTCCATCCCTTCTCCGCCTGGCTCCTCGCCATCACCACTCAGATGCTCGGTTACGGCTGGGCCGGTATGTTCAGGGGTATACTGGTTGATAACCCCCACATGTGGTGGCCTGGAAGCATGACTTCTGTATCTTTCTTCAGGCACGTAAGTACTACATATTTATATACATTCAATCGACAATCGATAGCTAGCATATATATATATATACTATAGGGCTTTGCACGAGAAGGAACAGAGGCCAAAGGGCGGCCTGACGCGTCTCCAATTCTTCCTAGCTGTGTTTGTGGTCAGTTTCGCGTACTACATTGTTCCTGCGTACCTTGCCCCGTCCATCTCCTACATCTCCATCCTCTGCCTCATCTACAAGGATAAAATACTCCCCCAGCAGCTCGGGTCCGGGATGTACGGGATGGGTATCGGCTCCTTCAGCTTGGACTGGGGCTGCATGAGCGCCTACGGCAGCCCCATATCCAGTCCCGCTTTCGCCATCATCAACATCCTCGTCGGTTTCTTCCTCGTCATTTACGTGATGACGCCCTTGACCTACTTCACCAACATGTACGGCGCCAAGAAATTCCCAATCATCTCGGCCGACACCTTCGACGTGCACGGACATCGTTACAACATCTCGCGCGTCATCGACGACAATACCTTTTCCCTCGATATGGCAGGGTACAACAGTTACAGCAAAATGTACCTCAGCACCTTTTACGCCTTCGAATACGGCCTCGGATTCGCTTCCCTCACCGCCACCATCACTCACGTTGTGCTTCATCAGGGAAAAACGATATTGTCGCTTGTGAGAAAAGCAAAGGACGATGTGCAAGGGATGGACGTGCACGGAAGGCTAATGAAAGCCAACTATGCTCCGGTTCCGCAGTGGTGGTTTCACGTGATTCTCGTTGTGGTGTTTGGATTTTCTTTGTTTGGTTGTTTGGGTTTCAACGCGGAGCTCCAGCTCCCGTGGTGGGGGCTTATAATGGCTTGTGGGATTGCCTTTTTGTTCACGCTACCCATCGGAATCTTTCAAGCCACGACTAACATGTCAATTGGGTTGAGCCTGATTGTGGAGATGGTGATCGGTTTCCTTTACCCGGGCCGTCCCCTTGCCAACGTTACATTCAAGACGTACGGCACCATCAGCATGTGGCAAGCACTCAATTTCGTATCCGATTTCAAGTTGGGTCAGTACATGAAGATCCCTCCCAGGTCCATGTTCGTCGTTCAGCTCGTGGGCACCGTGGTCGGGTCCAGCATAAACTTCGGGACAGCTTGGTGGCTCCTCACGACGGTCGACCACATGTGCGACACGGCATCACTGCCCGAAGGCAGCCCGTGGACCTGCCCGGGGGATCGGGTCTTCTACAATTCGTCCATCGTGTGGGGGGTCATCGGCCCCTTGAGGATGTTCACGAGCCAGGGTGTGTACGGAGCCCTCAACTGGTGGTTCCTGGTGGGCTTCGTGCTCCCCATCCTCGTCTACCTCTTAGGGCGGAAGTACCCGGAGAAGAAGTGGATCAGGCTGGTCAACGTGCCCCTCATCCTCAGCGCCACGTTGGGCATGCCGCCATCCAGGGCCACAAACATTATCATGTGGGGGGCTGTGGGCCTTTTCTTCAACCTGTACGTCTTCAGGGTGAAGAAGAAATGGTGGGCCAGGAACGCGTACGTCCTCAACGCCGCGCTCGATGCCGGTATCGCCTTCTTGGGGGTTCTGCTATTCTTCACTCTGCAGTCGTACGACATTGCGGGCCCCAACTGGTGGGGGCTGGAGGTGGACGACCATTGCCCGCTGGCCTCTTGCCCCACTGCACCCGGAATTGTCGCTGAGGGTTGCCCTGTACAGTGACACACTTGAATAAAATATAAATTATTTTATATTTTAACGTTATTTGTATTTTATATAATAATTAATAAAAAATAAGAATTTTGAACTAATTATTATTTTATATTTTAACATTATTTTTTATTTTATATAAAAATTAATAAAAAATAAGAATTTTGAACTAATTAAATTTTTAACCTTATTATTTGTATTTTTATTTTATATAAAAATTAATTAAACTTAAAATTTTTGAAACAATTAAAATTTTAACGTTATTTATTTTATATAAAAATTGATTAAAAATAAGAATTTTGTAATAGTTAAAATTTTAAATTATAAATTATTTGTATTTTTATTTTATATAAAAAATAATTAAAATTAAAAATTTTGAAATAGTGATTGATTATTTTATATACAAATAAATTAAAAATAATTATTTATATTTTTTTTCTATATTTTTATTATAATTAATTAGAATTAATTTATTTTATATAAAAATTGATTAAAAATAAGAATTTTGTAATAGTTAAAATTTTAAATTATAAATTATTTGTATTTTTATTTTATATAAAAAATAATTAAAATTAAAAATTTTGAAATAGTGATTGATTATTTTATATACAAATAAATTAAAAATAATTATTTATATTTTTTTTCTATATTTTTATTATAATTAATTAGAATTAATTAAAAATGATTTTTTTTTTAATTTTTACTATTATTATTATTTAAATATAAATAATAAATAAAAAGTACTCCATCGGTCCAAACAGTTGTCATACTTTCCTTTTTGGGGTGTCCAACAATAGTTGACACACCCTAAAAAAGAAATAATTATTCTAACTTTTTCATTTAAATATACAACTTTATTCTACTTTATCTCACCTACTTTTTAAACTTTACTCACAACTACTTTACTTTTCACTTTTAAAAAATATTTTTACTCTTTACTTTTTAATTAAAAAATAATAATTTTCTTTATTTTTCACTTTTAAAAAATATTTTTACTTTTTACTTTTTAATTAAAAAATTAAAAAATAATAATTTTCTTAAACTCCGTGTCCTCCGTATCCAGCAAAGTATGACATCTATTAATGGCCGGAAGGAATATAAAATAAGTAAATAAGTATGACATCTATTAATGGCCGGAGGGAATATAAAATAAGTAAATAGTGACACTTATAAATTTTATTTTTTTGAGACACGTTATTTATCACCCCAAAACTTAGAGATGCTCTTATAGTAAAGCCCTAAAAAAACTCTCTAAAAAATGAGCAAACGCAAAGAATGAAAAGAAACCAATTGGTTCGGGTTCTAGCTACGGCCCGTTCCCTATGCTCCTCATCTCCCCTACCATCGGGAGCGGACGTGGCGCTGAAGAATGTGACCAAGTCGAACTTCGAGCTGCGCCAACACGTCAGAGAAGCCGACTTCGTATCGATCGACTTGGAGATGACCGGGGTGACCAGCGCGCCGTGGGTTGAGTCGTTCGAGTTCGATCGGCTCGATGTTAATAAAATTAATATAAAATGATTGTATAGAAATAATGTTTTGTATGGGAACGATGAAGATTTTTCATTGATGGGATCGATCAATTACAGCGGCGGCTCATAGCCCCTATTTATAGCCAGTCAAAACGAACATCAAACCCTAGCTATTTGATTTACATGTTTTTGTGCTACTTTTCCTATAATGTTTTGTGTCGTCTCATGCCATTTTGTGTCATTCTTGTGCATCATTCTCATGATTATCGGTAGGTTTGACGTTTTGTGGAGTGTGTAGGTGTATGATCATGTTCAATGCGAAAACGAGCAAAAACGAGTTGAAAAACGGTAAATTGATTTGACCGAACACCTATCGTGATTGCGCTGCAAACTTGGCCACTTTGGTTCTCCCAACTTCGACAACCTAAAAACACCATCCATACATGGTCGGAAAGATCTTGAAATCCTCTACATGGTCCTACCAGGTTGTTGTCATGGTTCCCCGTCATAAAGCCGGAATTCACTGGTTTCCAGCCCAATATGCAGCTGCCCCAGGGTGTATGTGCAGCAAATTTGGAGAGCTTGGTTCTCCCAGATCCGACCACATACATGCATGGTCCATACCTTTTCGGAAAGCTCTAAAAGAGTTGTACGAGGCCCTGCACTTTTATTATCATATATCCCAGTGATATAGTCACAGTACTTGAGTTTCCAGACCAGTACGCAGCTGCCCGGAGTGTATGCGCAGCAAACTTGGAGAGCTTGGGTCTCCCAACTCGGACCACCTATACCAATGATCTATAGCTCTACGGAAAGCCCTTAGAGTGCTCTACATGGCCCAGCCATCCAAGCGCTCGCTCGCGACCACCACTAGGCGAGCGCTCGATGACCAGGCGCTCGCTTGGCCCTAACTTCAGAGAACCAGTTTTTGGCACCAAGCGCCCGCTCCCCTACCAGGCGGTCGCCTGCCTCCTGCCGCGCGCGAGCGCCTCCTGCCCTCAGGCGCTCGCCTGCCCCGTTTCAGCCAGATTTGACCCATTTTGACCCCCGATTTCCAAGACTACTTATTAGGTTTTTGAACCTAGGTTTGACACACACTTTTTCACGCACGATTGGAGAACTCTTAGACGCTATTCCCTAGGTTTTAAACGTCTTTTTTCTTTGCTTTTGATTCGTGGATTCAATCGGGGTTAGCACCGATTTTGTTTTGGTCTTGAACAAGTAACTAGTAAGTTGTTTTTATCTTTTCTTATTTATTGTTTTAGTTTATTTCTTGCTTTGTTATTTTCTCTCTACTTGTTTAGTTTTCCCTTGTTCTTATTTCAATATAAATTTTCAACACGTTGTTATCGATTTCAACACGGTCATGAGTAGCTAAATCTATTGCTAGGGTTAGGGGAATCCAAACTTGAATTAGGGGTTAGAGATTTACGAGTGCAACTTAGGTGTTCGATTAAATGCCAACTTGATTTTTAATGATTGTATGAGGCTTATGAGCAATTACATGACTTAGGTTAATTGAACTCACTAAAATCAACCGGAGACGGACATTTTAGTATAATTGTTTCTCGTAAATCGACGTCCCGAAATTTATGTTTGTTGAACCCGAAACCCTAGTTTTTCTTTATTTTCATTAAATCGTATTAATTGCTTCTTGTTTAATTTCAACTTCTTAATTCTTAGTTAATTTAGTTTAAAACAAAACCAACCAAATCACGCATTATGCTATACACTTCTTCCTCTTTTCTTCGTTGAAAACATAAAAACATTTTTACGGGCCGATAGTAGTGTTCCTCGTGAGATCGACTCGGGCGAGTTGCTTTAGCAATTAGTTCGATAATTTTATTTGATTTTTGACGCTACAAAAACGACCTAATCAAATTGGCGCCGTTGCCGGGGAACACTTTAGGCACTAGTATTAGTGTTTGAGTGTTTGCAACTTTCTTTATTCTTTTTTTTTTTTTTATGAGTATTATTTTTCCCACCGGTGCGTTTAATGTTTTTGTCAAGTGTTTGTGTTAGCAGTGATGAATACATATAACAACTATCCATGGGAGTTCACAAGGCCTCAGACGAGCACTTGCTACGAGCCTTCCCAATATGACGCGACAACACATTTTGGCTCTCAGTCTGAGGCATACAATCCGGAGTGGGATACTCAATCGAGCTATCATTTTGATCCACCTCACCAACAATGGACTCAACAACAATGGACTCCTCAGAACATCGTGTACCCTCTACAATATTCAATGCAACCAGAGCCGCCATACAAGCCCTCATTAGATGACGTTTTTCAATATTTCATGAAGACGACCAACCAGATAATAAAATCAAATGAAGCGGCGATGAGAGCGAATGAAGTGGCGATGGCCAAAAATGTTGAAGAAAATTTGGCCTACCCTCCACCATATTCGATGCAACCGGAGCCGTCGTGCAATCTATCTTTTGATGAAATTTTTCACGATTTCATGCAATCGACCGAACTGATAATAAAAGCAAATGAAGAGGCAATGGCAAAAAGGGAAGAAGCAGAGGAAAGATCCATTGATTTAGAGGAGAAGATATTTATGTTATCGATCCCATTGCGCGAGTCAGAACAGGAGGAAGAAAATCATACGCGCCAACCGACGGAAGTCCATGCACTCTCGATTCTCCAAGGTGACTACAGAGATGAGGATGTTGAACCAAATGAGGTCGAGTCCAAAGTGGAGCATGTGTACCTCGATGAATTACATTTGGAGGAAGATGACGAAAAAGAGACGATAGAGAGCATGATGCTAGAGGGAATGACACCAACAAAAATGTCACACAAAGCTGAAGACCCATACAAATCGTCCATTCCACCCCCTAGACAACTAGAGCAAGAAACAATGATCATCAATATAGTGGTTGATAATGAAGACGGGGAGCTCTCGATGCTAGATACATCTCTTGAGTCCGAATGTTCAAATATTTATGCCTCGAGTGACGATGATGAGGAGGTAGAGGATATGTTTCCCGAGCATGCATGTATAATCCAATCACCCTCTCTCTCTCACAGTGATTTAGGGGATAACAAATCAGAACTTCCTCGTCCCTCACTCGACATGAACGACCTTATGTATGTTGAGGAGTCAAAGGTGAAAAGTGCTCTTCACCCACCCAAGCCGCATGATCCAGGTATTTTCAAATTTAATTTCGATTTTGGTGGGGATGAAACATCTCTTGGTAAGGTAGATTATAAAGGGTGTATTAATGTGTTTGATGTCTATACTAAAAATGGTTTTTACACTAATGCTACTTACCCCTTGGCTGAGATGATTTTCTTGCAGAAACATAGTTCTATATTTTTACATGTTGATGAGATGGAGAAACAAGACTTTTGTGATGACATTGGTATAGGTGCGGTGGCACTCTTGGAGTTTCAAAACAAAAATAAGCCACTCCCACAACAATTAGAGCGTAAGGGCTTATCAAAACAATGGAAATACGTATACATAGAAGAGAAGACAAATGAGATGATGAGCCTCATTAGGGCTCCTCATTGATGAAAGATTAGTCAAGCTCGAGACGTTAAACAAGCGTCGCGTGGAGGCCAATCCACGGACCGTGCTGCTCTTTCGGTTCCCAAAATGAGCGCCACGTGGGGGCCTTCCCACGATTTCATATGGGCTGGATTGAGATGACAGAAGGAGTCGACATCACTGTTTGCAACTTCTTACCCTTCCTCTTTTTATGCTTGTTCTGTATATTACATTTTCTTAGGTAGTTTTAATTTTTGTTTGAACATGTTTTTGTTTCTCCCTTGCCTGAGATTTGCTTGTTGGTGTGTTTTACATTGAGGACAATGTATATTTCAAGTGTGGGGGGGGGGGGGGGTAGCTTTGCATGTTCTTAGGGTAACCCGTTGTTTCGCGAGGTTTGTTGGGGTTATAGTAGTCTTCAAACGTCGTTTATGTTGTGTCTTTTGCTATGTTTTGTCTTGCTGATGACCCCTCCCCATTTGGCACAATTGCGGTATAGTTGTTAGAAGCATGTCCTAGGCAATATAGGCTTCGGTTTACACATAGTTGAATTCAGGGCTTCATCAGGATGATAATGACGAGTTGATTAATTGTGGGTCCTACACTTAGGATTTGCTACATAGGGAGAGCTGTGTTTTTCATGACATCGGTTAGGCACGAGTATTAAGTGGATCGAGTTCATTGATTGTTTGGCCGAGTTATACACGAGGATTCTACTTTGATCGTCTCTCTTATTAGTAGTGTGTGGCTTAGCTATATATATAGGTATTATTCGCAACCGAACGCAAAAACAGATGACGTTCGAAAATTTTAGTTGCGTATGTGAAAAAAAAAAGGGCCGGCAGCCGAGCTAGTAAGAAAAAAATAAATGGTTCGAAAAATCCCGTTGCCGAGAGAAAAAAAAAACAAAATAAAAAGCAAAAAAAAAAGCAAAAATAAATAATAATAGTAGTATATGTATTAATATTAGTAGAGCAGCCACACTGCTTATACGAGAACGATGAGTATGGGAAACCACACTAGGATACTCGAGTGACCCTCGACTGTTTACACCTAGTGAATATTGCCTCACTTGATTAACTTGGCTAGAGATTTATGTGGCTTTGTTTACTTGTGCTCGTTGTTGATATTGGTGGAGTGGAGTCATGGTTTGAACTGTGGGGATTTGAATACTTAGGGACACTCATTAGTTGGTTCAGATTTGTCGATTGTGAATGACTTGAATTCCCTTATGGTTGATTGTTTGTCTTGAGCTTAATCGATGCTTGGTTCGTATTGTATACCGTGATTATTTGCTTGAGGACAAGCAAAGAGCTAAGTGTCGGGGAGTTGATTTACATGTTTTTGTGCTACTTTTCCTATAATGTTTTGTGTCGTCTCATGCCATTTTGTGTCATTCTTGTGCATCATTCTCATGATTATCGGTAGGTTTGACGTTTTGTGGAGTGTGTAGGTGTATGATCATGTTCAATGCGAAAACGAGCAAAAACGAGTTGAAAAACGGTAAATTGATTTGACCGACCACCTATCGTGATTGCGCTGCAAACTTGGCCACTTTGGTTCTCCCAACTTCGACAACCTAAAAACACCATCCATACATGGTCGGAAAGATCTTGAAATCCTCTACATGGTCCTACCAGGTTGTTGTCATGGTTCCCCGTCATAAAGCCGGAACTCACTGGTTTCCAGCACAATATGCAGCTGCCCCGGGGTGTATGTGCAGCAAATTTGGAGAGCTTGGTTCTCCCAGATCCGACCACATACATGCATGGTCCATACCTTTTCGGAAAGCTCTCGAAGAGTTGTACGAGGCCCTGCACTTTTATTATAATATATCCCAGTGATATAGTCACAGTACTTGAGTTTCCAGACCAGTACGCAGCTGCCCGGAGTGTATGCGCAGCAAACTTGGAGAGCTTGGGTCTCCCAACTCGGACCACCTATACCAATGATCTATAGCTCTACGGAAAGCCCTTAGAGTGCTCTACATGGCCCAGCCATCCAAGCGCTCGCTCGCGACCACCACTAGGCGAGCGCTCGATGACCAGGCGCTCGCTTGGCCCTAACTTCAGAGAACCAGTTTTTGGCACCAAGCGCCCGCTCCCCTACCAGGCGGTCGCCTGCCTCCTGCCGCGCGCGAGCGCCTCCTGCCCTCAGGCGCTCGCCTGCCCCGTTTCAGCCAGATTTGACCCATTTTGACCCCCGATTTCCAAGACTACTTATTAGGTTTTTGAACCTAGGTTTGACACACACTTTTTCACGCACGATTGGAGAACTCTTAGACGCTATTCCCTAGGTTTTAAACGTCTTTTTTCTTTGCTTTTGATTCGTGGATTCAATCGGGGTTAGCACCGATTTTGTTTTGGTCTTGAACAAGTAACTAGTAAGTTGTTTTTATCTTTTCTTATTTATTGTTTTAGTTTATTTCTTGCTTTGTTATTTTCTCTCTACTTGTTTAGTTTTCCCTTGTTCTTATTTCAATATAAATTTTCAACACGTTGTTATCGATTTCAACACGGTCATGAGTAGCTAAATCTATTGCTAGGGTTAGGGGAATCCAAACTTGAATTAGGGGTTAGAGATTTACGAGTGCAACTTAGGTGTTCGATTAAATGCCAACTTGATTTTTAATGATTGTATGAGGCTTATGAGCAATTACATGACTTAGGTTAATTGAACTCACTAAAATCAACCGGAGACGGACATTTTAGTATAATTGTTTCTCGTAAATCGACGTCCCGAAATTTATGTTTGTTGAACCCGAAACCCTAGTTTTTCTTTATTTTCATTAAATCGTATTAATTGCTTCTTGTTTAATTTCAACTTCTTAATTCTTAGTTAATTTAGTTTAAAACAAAACCAACCAAATCACGCATTATGCTATACACTTCTTCCTCTTTTCTTCGTTGAAAACATAAAAACATTTTTACGGGCCGATAGTAGTGTTCCTCGTGAGATCGACTCGGGCGAGTTGCTTTAGCAATTAGTTCGATAATTTTATTTGATTTTTGACGCTACAAAAACGACCTAATCACTATTAAATAATAAATGAAAAATAAATATCCTCAGCTCGACACGTGAGAAGCACGAGTTTTGTGTTGGCAGCTGGGGGACAAAATCGACCAATCATATTAATAAACCAAACGTCGTCGTTCTGTCCTAATTAGGTTTAGGAAAGAGGGCAGCAATTAGGGCAATCAATTTGGGGATAAAAACCCTAATTGTGCATGGGGTTTATTACCCCCCCGCAATCCGAGCTCCGAGATGGAGGAAATGTTGAGTTTACTCCTCAGACGGATGAAGGATTGATGTGAAAGCGGTTTTGTGAATATGTCAGCTGCTTGATCGTAGGCGGGAATATGCTGGATTCGAATTTGTTTCTGCTGCACTTTTTCACGAATAAAATGAAGGTCAATCTCGATGTGTTTGGTGCGTGCCTGCACAACAGCATGACGAGACATGTGAATTGCGCTTGTGTTATCGACCCAGAGAAGGGGAGGAAGATAATGTAGGAGCCGAAGTTCTGTGAGCAAGGACTGCAGCCAGGATATTTCCACGATGGCAAGCGCAATACCACGATACTCAGACTCAGCACTGGAGCGAGAAACGGTTTGTTGCTTCTTGGAGCTCCAGCTGAGCAGATTAGGACCGAGGTATACACAGAAACCAGAAGTCGATTTTCTATCATCATGATCGGAAGCCCAATCAGCATCAGAAAAAGCATTTAACTGCAAGGAGCTGGATTTAGTGAAGTGGAGACCATGAGTAGAAGTTCCAGAGATGTATCGAAGGAGCCTCTTGACAGCTCTGAGATGGACATCGGTTGGGGCTTGCATGAACTGGCTTAATTTGTTAACAGCAAACTGGATATCAGGCCTAGTGAAAGTTAAATACTGCAAGCCTCCTATGAGCTGTCTGTAGATGGTGGGTTCTGTCATGAGTTGTCCTTCTGACTTGGTGAGTGTGTGTGAACTCACCATTGGAGTGGGGTGCATTTTGAGTGCAGTAATCCAGCTTTTGCAAGAAGCTCTTGGATATACCTGGATTGAGTAAGGAGAATTCCATCTGAGAGATAATTAACTTCAACTCCCAAGAAATATGTAAGTGGCCCAAGATCCTTTAGAGAGAAATGAAGGGACAACTTGTGTATAGTATCAGTGATAAGTGAGGATGAGCTTCCTGTTAGTATGATGTCATCAACATACACTAACAGGATCACACAGCTGGTGGCAGTGGCTTTTATGTAGAGACTAGAATCTGCTTTTGAACCAAGAAAACCCATTTTGTATAAGGAAGTTCTGAGAGTATCAAACCAAGCTTTTGAGGCCTGCTTGAGCCCATAAATAGCCTTATTGAGCTTACAGACATAAGAAGGTTGTGATGGATTCTCAAAACCTGGGGGTTGAGTCATATATATGGGGGTTGAGGTATCAAGAGTACCATGAAGGAAAGCATTATCTATGTCAATTTGTCTCAAAGGCCAACCTTTAGAAAGAGCAAGGGAAATGATCAGTCTAATGGTAGCAGGTTTAACCACTGGACTAAAAACTTCATGGTAATCAATTCCTGCTAATTGACTAAACCCTTTTGCCACAAGCCGAGCTTTGTATTTAAGAATACTCCCATCAGAGTTCCTTTTCAGTTTAAAAACCTATTTTGATCCAATCAAATGTTGGTGAGGATTGGGGGGAACAAGATCCCAAGTGTGATTGGAGATGAGGGCTGCATACTCAGATTTCATGGCAGAGTGCCAAGGTGGGCTCAGCAAAGCTTGCTTATGATGTGAGGGTTCAGTGTGTATGCAAGATGAGATCTGAGTGGAGGGGTTGGAAAGAAGGGCTGTGAGGTAAGACTTTGGCTTGAAAATACCATGCTTGGCTCTTGTGGTCATAGGGTGAGTATTTTCTACACCAACAGAATTTGGAACTTCAACTGAGGGAGCAGAAATGACATCAGTTGTGACATTGTTGTTATCATCTCCCAGCTGAATGAGAGATGGTGTGGATTTCTCACTGACTGGTGGATCAGAATTCTCATTTGAAGGTGAAGAGAGTGGGTTATAATCTGGGGAGTTGTCAGTGGGAAATTCTGGTGGAGTTGAGGGAACTGTATTCAAGATGTGAGAATATGGGCAAGAGGTAGGCATAGAGGATTGTGAGGACTGAGGAGCTGTTGTAGAAAGCAAGGCTGGGAAGACATTTTCATTAAAGACAACATGTCTTCTGAGAATGATTCTTCCATCAGGAAAGAGTAGTTTGTAACCTTTATATTGGTTGCTATAACCAATAAAAGTACAAGGAGTGGATCTGAACTCCAACTTGTCTGGATTATAGGGTCTCATAAGAGGGAATGCCTGACATCCAAATACCTTGAGATATGAGTAATCAGGTTTCTTGCCAAATAGAATTTGATAGGGTGTATTGAATTGAATAGGTGTTTGTGGGATTCTGTTGAGTAAGTGAACAGAGGTTGCAAATGCATCCTCCCAGTGAGCCTTATGCAGACCTGAATGAGAGAGCAAGCTAAGTCCAGACTCCACTATATGCCTGTGCTTTCTTTCAATGGCTCCATTCTGCTCTGGAGTGTAGGGACATGAGAGTTGATGCTGAATACCAGCAGAAGCAAGAACCTTTTTCAATGGCATGTACTCAGAACCACCATCACTTCTGAGTATTTTTATTTTTCTGTCAAATTGATTCTCAACTAGAGATTTAAAGGTAATAAAAGCATTTTGAGCATCAGACTTAGACTTTAGAAAGTAAATCCAAACATATTTAGTGTAGTCATCCAGAAAAGAAATATAGTAGTTACTTCCATCTGTGGAGGTAACTGGGGCTGGCCCCCAGAGATCACTATGGATCAAATGCAAGGGAGCATTAGCATGAGTAGCACTAGTAGGGAAAGGCAGCTTATGTGCCTTGGCCTGCTGACAATCATTACAGAAATTGAAGACATTTTTATCTAGATAGGAAATTTTGCATGAATTCAAAGCTCTCTTTGTATTGGCAAGAGAGGGGTGACCCAACCTCTTATGCCAAAGTTCAAGAGTCAAAGCAGGTTTAAGATTACAATCAAAAGAAATACAGTGTTCAGAATTAAAAGCAGAATGTAAATCATCAGGAAGTAGTGGCTTGAACTCTTTAGGACTTGAAGCAGGAGTAACCTTTGCCAGATGAAAAATGTAGAGACCATTTCTAAGATTGCCTTCCAGAAGAACCTTTCCTGTGGTTGGATCCTTGACAACACAAAAATGAGGATGAAATTCAAAGTAAACATCATTATCTTTGGCAAATTTACTGACACTGAGAAGGTTTTTAGTGATATCAGGGACATGGAGGAGATTTTTAAGATGGAAAACAGGTGACTGGGAATTAGGTTAAGAGTCAATGGCAGTGACAGTGGCCTTCTTACCAGTATGGTTGATGTCAAGGCCTGCACCATTTCCAACTGTGAGTTTGTTGCCTCCCCCATACTCAGACCCAATGCTCATGTTGGACATATCATTTGTCACATGGTGTGTAGCTCCAGAATCTGGATACCATGAGGCCTCAGAGGCATTGTCAACAGAACTGTAATGAGCTGAGCTGCTAGAGGATGCCATGTGACCACTGTGACTCCCTTGGCTCTTGTTATCAGAACTCTGATTCCTCACAAAATCAGGGTTGAACCTGTGGTAGCACTTCTCAGCAGAGTGGTTAGAGAAACCACAGATCTGACAATACACTCTATTTCCAGTGTTTGTTCTTCCACCTCTTCCCCTGTAGGAGCCTCTACCCCTGTTACTGTTGTTGCTACCTCTCCCTCTATTAGACTGGTTATGATCAGGACCTCTACCTCTTCCATAAGAGAGATTGGCACTAGGAAGATTGTCTGATGCAGAACTTGCTTCAAGTCTGCTTTCATAGGTTAGCAGGAGAGAGGTGATATCCCTCATAGTGAAAGCATCCCCTTTGGCAGTGACTGTTATCACAACAGCGTCATACTCACTACCCAGTCCACCTAGAACATACATGACTTGATCTACCTCACTCATCTTTTCCCCTGCACTTGCGAGTGCATCACAGCAGGCTTTAACCTTGTTTAAATAGTCTCTCATACTCAGTCCTCTTTTCTTCAGGTTTTGCAGTTAAAGTCGATACTGCATCTTTCTTGCCGTTGTTTGGCTGGAGAAATTTGTCTGCGGAGTTTCCCAGATCTGGTGAGTTGTATTCAGCCCAACCACAGAGATGAGGATAGGCTCAGATAGGGAAGACAAGATCCAGCTCGTGAGAAGTTGGTCTTGTCTCTGCCACTTGGCATGTTGAGGGTTGAAGATGAACCCTTCTCCTTCATCTGTAGGCAGATACTTTCTGGGTTTTGGTTTTTCCCCATTAATGAACCCCTCGAGTCCATGACCCTTAATAGCAGCCAAGATATGTTGCTTCCATATAAGAAAGTTGCTGTCGTTCAGCTTGATAGACACCAGTTGGTGATTGAGTTGAATCGGGGCTCCAGATTCCTTCTCATATTGTTCTTCCATTGGTAGAGATAGCACAGCAGCTGGGATCGAACGCCAAAAACAGGCTTTTAGAGCTCTGATACCATAATAAAATTAATATAAAATGATTGTATAGAAATAATGTTTTGTATGGGAACGATGAAGATTTTTCATTGATGGGATCGATCAATTACAGCGGCGGCTCATAGCCCCTATTTATAGCCAGTCAAAACGAACATCAAACCCTAGCTATTAAATAATAAATGAAAAATAAATATCCTCAGCTCGACACGTAAGAAGCACGAGTTTTGTGTTGGCAGCTGGGGGACAAAATCGACCAATCATATTAATAAACCAAACGTCGTCGTTTTGTCCCAATTAGGTTTAGGAAAGAGGGCAGCAATTAGGGCAATCAATTTGGGGATAAAAACCCTAATTGTGCATGGGGTTTATTAGATGTCCAGTACCTGAAGATCAAAGACTCCGTCGAGAAATTTGCCGTAGTTCAGTTTGGCGTTTGTCCCTTCCGATGGGACCCACACAGTCACTGCTTTTGTCGCCCATCCGTAAGTGTGTGTGCGTGAATTCGTTTTTTATTTAGGTTCATGTCATATTTAATTTAGTACATTTTCAGCTACATTATTTGTTGGGCTTGAAATTTGGGTGGGAAAAATCGGAACTGATGGTGTATCACTGCTCTCTTGATACATTGATCTATGAAATTGATGCAAGTGAATTAGATGTAGGATTCTTTTGAACTGATTTGATTGAGGGAATAGGGAATCATCTTTGTGTGTTCTTTCTACAGGCACAATTTTTACATATTTCCTCAGCAGGAACTACCGGGCAGCGGCTCGTCCAATGAGTTCCTGTGCCAGACAAGCTCGTTGGAATTCCTGGCGAAATACCAGTTTGATTTCAATACATGCATTTATGAAGGTGAGCTATTTGTTGTTTCCTTGATAATACATGTAAAATTAATGAAAAAATGAAATTTTTACTAGCCAAAAATCTTTACTTCCTAATAGTTGATAAATTTTTCTTGATGGAACTTATGTACTACAGTATTAAATTGTTCTGTTTTGATGACTTGTATTAAACATTATTGATTCCGAGTTCATATCTTTAGAGGTGCAAAAATCGGTATAATAGGACTTCAGATGATTACTAATGGATTGGCGAGCATACTAATTGAGGAATTGATTATCAGTTGCACTGCCAAGTTAGATTCCATAAACTCGGGGGAAATCTGATTTTCATAGCTACTTTTCAGGATATTTAGTTCCAAATTCTTAATTGCATTAATAGTGCCCTGACTTTGAAGTGTTATCCTTGGCTTTATTAGCTCTATTTGGAGATTTTACACTCTTCAAAAATTTCAGGAATATCTTATTTATCCAGAAGCCAAGAGGAAGAAGCATTGGCTAGTTTAGACTCAGTGTGCAAAGACGAGTTCCCTGAATCATCCTCTAACCTCGGAAATGGTTCAAAGTTGGTTAGGATGGCAGATATTTTATTTGTTGAGAGAATGAAGAACACAATAAATGAATGGCGTGCTGGATTATTGGGGGAGAGAAATAGAGGATCTGAACTTCAGGGGAATTTGAGTGACACAAGTCAGAAATTCCAAAGTACTTTCTTCCAGATGCGACCAGCCCTTTTAGTGAAGGGAATGACTTCGCGCCAGTTGAGCCTGATTAAATTGGTAATAAAATTTTCACTAATCATACTTGCTTACATTTTTTGTAGGTTTTCAGATTCATCTGCTCTTGAATAATTTTCAAAATTGATTTGATTAAAAAAAATTATTCATTGAATGTGGTGATTTAGTTTAATCAGTTCTTCTCTCAACTTTCTACCCTACCCCTTTAGTTTTGGGTTGTGTGTTCATGTACAACCTCATTTTAAATATTAATGGTTACAATTTTGCCTTTTATTACTGAAGCTTCCTCACACAATGTCATATGTTTCCTTTTCATTATTAGATGTAAACCTTGGTGAGGTTTCATGTAATATTTATGTTGTCTCTTAAACACAGGTCACGGAGAAGTATTTCCAAGATCTTACTTATGTTCATGTGATGGGTGAAACGTCCGGTCCACAGCCATTCGTAGTCTATACAGATTCCACAACAGACAGAGGTTTGCTGATGGTGAGACTAATGTGTCTGTTATATTTCCTGTATTTATTTGACATATTTCACCAAGTCCTTTTTATGTATTTAAAAATCATTTTTAGAATTCTTTTTAGTTCCAGATTGTGTGGCATTTATTTGTTTTTTTAAGTTCCTATAACAATTATTAATTCACTACATTGATAGTTGTACTACTTTTATCTGTAATGAGTATGAACTTAGCATGTCAACCAGTATCGTATTTTTGTAATAAAGCGTATGATATTTGGATTTTGGACATTGTTGTCATGCATTATGTTAAATAAATCTTATTTTACATTTGAGTTGTTTAGAGTGAGGTTACAGTTTCCAAAAGGGTAGAAGCAGAAAAGAAGATTAAAGCTGCTATTGGATTTCGACATGTTATTGATCTGCTTTCCTCGGAGAGAAAGCTGATTGTTGGTCATAATTGTTTTCTGGGTACAAAAGTATACTGATTATTGAGTTTTCATATTCCTCTTACTACCACTATTTAATGTTGGGCCCTTCTGATACTCTATCCGTTTTTCTCAAACCTTGCACATGTTTACAGAAAATTTGTCGGCCCCCTTCCATCGACTGCTGAAGAATTTGTCTCCAATGGAAGATTCAGATTCAGATTCTCGTACCTGAATTCGATCACACGAGTGGGATAATAAAATTGTCATTTCTCTCCTTACATATACTCTTGTTCATTGAATTAATGTGTACATTAGTTCTGAGCTTCGTCACAAGTTCGATCCTGCTCCCCAGTTCGATCCTGCTGATTGAACGGGCTAAAGCCCAAATCAATCCAGAGTGAGCTGTACGTCAAATGACTGGTCCTCACTAAAGACAGGACTTTTCATCATCTCCCCGATCGAAATACTCTCACTGTCTTCGAAAAGTGTGCTTATCCGAACTATTATCAAGATCCATTTCGATTTTGAACATGTCCCGATCCCTTCTTAAGGCACGACATCATGGATTTCTTAATCAGGAGCAGTTGGATCGTATCCAAACACCCTATAGAACGACGCAATTATGAAATCGGGCCGGAACAGGGACAGGCCAAGAGAGTCCATGTCTTTCGGGCCCAAAGCTCCTGCGCCCAGCAAGACGTGCCAGTTGTTTTGCTGGGCCAGAGCCATCCACTGATACGAGTACTTAATTAGCTCCCGTAACTCTCGACTGGACAGGAAAGACAAAAAGGCCCTTCCTCTTTTTCCTTCTGCAACTCAGCCGAGCAGAGCTTTAAGGTCGGCCACTCGAACCCGGCACTTTGAACCCTCCCCTCGTGCCCGCTCGGCCATCGACTTCACCGACTGGCTCTCGTGGTCAAACATGGTCAACAGGTTCCCACAGGTCCGGAAATGCAGTGTTTGAAATTTATTGGATAGTGTTTGATTTCATAGCATACCTGATGGTTTTGTGGAAGTCGAAATCCAAAGGCTCGTTCTCGCTGGGTTTTTACATTTCAAGATACTACTCCTAAGAAGAGGTAATGCACAACAGGTAGATAAAAAAGACTGGAATTTTTTTCAAGAACAGAATAAAATAAAATTAATTATATAAGTAAATAAATCAAACAAAGAATTGCCCTTTCCCCTTCATGAATTGATTGACTGCATGATATTCTCTCTCCAATTAAAATGCAAATTGCATGATATTACTAGTACTTTCTTTGCCTTCCTTGCTTTAGAGTCTTTTTGACTTTGACCTGCTGTTATTGGCTTACTCAAATTGTGTACCGTATTTATATAAAGATTTTTGCCATTTATTTATAATATAGTCCATTTATTCCGGAGTGTTTTCCAGTTTCTTTGTAGCTTAACAATTTATGATTTTTCAAACTGGAAAACATAGGACAAAAAGTACAAAACTTTAGTTAATTTTCTATTTGTCTAAAAATGGTATTTACACTTTAATTATTTTGAAAAATCACACTCTATAAACCTTACTAAATGATTGATATGCTTGACACATGAAAACCACATCAAGCTTAATGTAGCTTTAACAACTTATGATTTCTCAAACTTAAAAGACAAAAATTTAGTATACTAGTACACTATATTTCCACGAAATAAAGTCTGTAATTGAGATGAAATTCAATAATAATCATAAGATGTTTGCTTTTGGGCTGGCCCACCATCGGTTCGAAGTCAAATAATGGGCTGCCTTTTTAGTTTTTAGTAAATGTGGTTTCCGGATGCGGTCGGTCTACCTACACCCAAAGTCTAAATTAGCACTCACTCACCATGCATGCTGTGTCGATAACTCATAGATCACGTTTTGTTGAATTTAGATTTCTTGGCTGAAATATCACACGTTGGGCGAGATTACCGACTTTTAGAACATTGTTATCAAGTGGCCACGAATCGTTGATCCTAATTAAGTTGAACTTAGCACGTACCTTAGTACCTAATCAAGAGTTGTTGATTTTAAATCAACTTGGCAAATAGAGAATTGAAAAGTTTTTGTTCTTCAAAAACCATGGGCTGATGGACCGATCAAAAGCCCACGTGCTGGGACCAGCCTATAGTCTACGTAGTGAGAGTCCACTTTAGAGCCCATAAAAGCCTTCGGCCCAAATATCTAACTTAGGCTTAGCATCCTCCGGCCCATAAAAAGAAACATGGTATATTCGTTTTATTTATTCTTAATTGAAGAATATTCATATTGTTCTTGAACTCTACGAGAATCTCACATTTTTTTTTGTTGAATGCATATGAGATTGCCGTATAAATACTACTCGTTCCGTCCCACTAACGAGTCCCACTCGAAGTAATTAATCGATTTTATTGATGTAGTATATGTTTGTTTTTTGGGTTCCTTACCACCCGAATGAGACTGATATCTTATTATTCCAGCAATTTAATGAATATATTAACACTAAATATAAACTAGTATTTCCTTTACTGTCCTAAATTATTGGTAGTAGATCATTTAAGTATTATATCCTTTTAATTAATGTTTCTTATCTCTACATTGTTTTTATTTTGTTGAATTTAAAGAATTTGGAAATGAGTGTGTTTGTTTTGTTTGTTTTATATATATAATACGACAAAAAGAACCAAAAAAAGGGAATTATAAAGAGTGACAAAACAAATGTTAAAACGAAAGAGAAATGGCAAAAAAAAAAAAGTGAGAGCGTGTATATGTACAGAGGCATGCAATAAATATGTTAGCCACTGAAAATGACTTTTGATGGAATGGAATAGAGTGATACATTTATACTATGTTTTGTAGCAGTCTCCCTAGCTAGTCAAATTGAACAGTACTATTCCAAAGCTACCTAATTAAATTAATTAATTTGAAATTAATACCATTATTTACACTTTGTTTGTTTGAAATTTTCAATTAAGATGACCTAATTTGGTGTATTTATTCTACTCGATCGATTTCAAAACGTTTTGAAGCTCGATCTTCGTTAACTAGTAATGGTGGAAAAGATTCTCGTGTGTGTTGTTTTACAAAAGGGATTGTCGTTCAACTTCACTCAAAAAACAAACTTGCATTGAAATTTTATAGTTCGACTATATCACAAATCATATCTTTCTAAATGTTAGTTTTGGTAACTAATGTTTCTACATTTGACTCGAATATGGACTCTTCAACTTGACCCGATTTCTAAAGAAAGAGTCTTATATTTATGAATCAAGGAGTATAAAAAAATAATTATAGAGGCATTGACCAAAAGAATGTTAATAAAAAATTATTAAAGAAAATAATATTTTTACATGTATATTATATTACTTAAAAATAAATTAAAATTTTTCTTTCTTTTTCTTCTTCTTTTTCTTCATGTTTGTGTTTTTGAAATTCAGTAAGAGTGTTTATTTATATTGAAAAATTAGTTAAATGTCAAAATCATATTTCTTATTATGTAAATATTATTATTTTTAAATAATTAATCAGTGTTTTTTTTATTTGACGTAAGAAATAAAGTGAGTTGTACACTTGTACTATGGGGAGGAATTATTGTGTGTGAGTTGTTCTACGTAGAACATGCTAATGTCTATGAGGAGGAATTATTGTGTGTTCCCGTATACCACCTGGCCTCAATGACATGGTGATCCCAGTCCAATAAAAAGACGACATGTGGAATTTTAAACAATAAAAATAACTCAATAATTTTGAACCTCTTTCAAAACTAAAAAAATAAAAAGTGTACTTTATTTTTTATTTAAAAAATCACAAAATCAATTTCAGAATCATCTTGTGTTTAGAGTTAGTATTCAAATCTGACTAAGTCTTAATTTAGCCTCGGCTGAAGATGATACCGGCCTTCCGGCGACTATAGGTTTAGGGGCAAGAGATTGTAAGAAAACGCAGGAAGAGGGGGCGAAGGGGATGTGGATCGATCGAGATGGAGAAAGAGACAGACTCGGGAACCGAGTAAGGAGGCTGAGACTACAGCGGCGGAATAGCGTCGATGGTGTACGCATCGTCGAGGTAAGTTGAGGCGGCGGCGTCGAGATCGAACTCGTGGGACAGGGACTCGAGGAAGATGAGGGCTTAAAAGAGGAAATCTTGAGATCGAAATCGGCTTTGGAGGGGCAGGTGGTGATTTCGCTGATTTCGCTGAAGGTAGTTATGCCGACAATCTGAGGGTGAGCGTTGACCGTAGCTTCGTCATCAAATTCCGGCAACTTTCGGCAAATGGTTCTTCAAAGATCTTGATTTGACTGAGGACGATGATTGATATTAATGTTTTAAAATTAAAAACAAAATTATACTCGTTATTTTAATTTTTATTTTTGTTAATGGAGTAACAAATAAAAATTATTGAGTTTTTTCTTTTTTTAAATTCCACATGTCATCTCTTTATTGGATTGGGATCACCATGTCATTGAGCCTTGGCGGTATATAGGAAACACACAATAATTTCTCGTCTATGAGCAGACTTCAATTCGCTAGTGGGGCCCATTGCACCATTTTAGCAGCCCGTACTCGTACGTATAACTACCTGTCCGACCACAGCTACTCGGAGCTAACGTTTTACGCCCTCCTCCGAATTCTCCAAGGGTCGAGCCGCTCGTGCGAACGAGAGTGGGCGGACATGAAGGTGATCATTGAGATTGCTAATAACTAACCAAGATCGATTTGTTTTATTTAAGTTAATCATTGAAATGGTGTTTTACTGAATGTTATGTTTTTTGAACTCTTTTGCTTAAAGAAAATGTATGAAGATATGAAAATCAGAATAGAGATTCGGCAAGGGAATTTTTTGAACTCTTTTGCTTAAAGAAAATGTATGAAGATATGAAAATCATAATAGAGATTTGGCAAGGGAAAAGGGTCGTACGTATACTGAACAAAATTAGTGATCGACATAAAGGGTTCTCCGAGTGGGATTCCGGAAGCACAAACCAGAATCACCATTCCATTGTTCTAGCGTTAAACAAAACAGATTTGTTGCTATAATTAAGAAGACGTATTTGACCTCTAATTAATGAATACTAAATCGGTTTAAAGATATCTAAAATTATCTAAAATTTGAATACTAATAAATACTTAATATCTAAAATTTGAATCACATTAAGTTCAATTTGAATAAAATAACTTTATTCATCTTAAAAAAAAAAAAGCTTAATGAAATCAATTACTTACCTCACGAATCCTGTAAAAAATACAAAAAAAATTAATTTATGATTACATAATTACAAATCAATTATAATTAATCAAAAAAATAAATTAATGAGAAAGTATTCGAAAATACTTACATCATTTTTTATACTGTGCATTTTTCACATGTTCACTGTTCACTGTTCACTTTTAATTTATTTTTTTCAGATCTTCAAGCCCTTAACTATGAAGAACTTGTTGCTATGATTTCCAAAAATTGGAAGATACCATGATTTTATTGATTTGTTCTTTAATTGTTCAAGAAATTCTTCAAACTTTTTTTGTAATTTGATTTTTTATGAAAATTGTACTTGAACAGTACTTCTAAATCTGTATTTTATTTGAATGAAGTTTGTAATGTGTTTTGGTGGGACAGGTTTAGTACAAAGTGGATGAGATTAAAAAGTTAATCTATACACTTGAAAGGACCCTTTTACCCTTCAATTTTCAGCATAAAATATTCAGAATTTGACTTTTCTTAATAACCGTGCCCAACATCCAATAAAAGAGCATGTTATACCCAAGAAAACGTTCATCGACACGAATCAAAGAGCCACGTCAACAAGAGAGAAAGTCAGCCAAGACGGGTATAAAGACCTTCGAAATATAATACTTCCTATCTCTCGAAGTATTAAACGTGCATGTGTGTGTGTGTGTGTGTGCGCGCGCGCGCAGTGGCAGATAATGACGATGATTGATCATGGATATTGTTGAGTCTGATTTACTGCTTTTATGCATTCGTCCCAGATGGCCTCGCATCCGCGTACGAAAGAGTTACCCGAAAACACGGCAGAATTGAAGTTACAACACAGCCACCAGCAAAAGGGTTCGGTTATCATACCCCCAATCAAGAAAAGATAATGCCGATTATCAGCGAACGGCTTGAATTTGTCGAGAGTGGGAAGAGCAGTTTGTGTAGAGGAAGCACGAGCACTGATATAAGCGATGAGAACACGTGCAGCAGCTTTAGAGCACGTGCACAAGGCGAATGACGTGAGATGGGAAGCGATTCAAGCTGTCCGTTCCAAGGAAGGGGCCCTGGATCTGAGGCACTTCAGGTTGCTGAAGAAACTGGGGTGCGGGGACATCGGAAGCGTCTACCTGTCGGAGTTCTAGCCAATTACGATATTAGGTTTCATCTCCAATTCCACATTTCGTATTAGAAAATGTGTTGGGTTTCCTCTTTTTTTCGACTAATATCTCGATGCCATTTTAAAGAACCATTGTGCCATTTTAGGTCCACTGAGCTTCCTGAAGCCTGAAAATTTACGCTACTGTGAACCCGAATCTGTTTTTAAGAGAGCATTAACATTGCAATTTTTCTTCATAGGATTCAGTTCCCATTTTACTTGAAAATTTTTGGATTTCTTTCTTTCTTTCTTTCTTTCTAAATGTGTATATATTTTCTTCTATAAACAGGTTCTATGTGGCAGAAATCCTCCTTCCCTTGGAATATCTCCACATGCCAACGGAAGCCCGCTCGATGTCGTTCGTCGGGACCCACGAGTACCTGGTGCATCAAGGCGGAGGGGATATCGCTGCTCACACTACCTTGAAACCCAGGTATTTTTCTCGTCTGTTGTTTTGATGCCTTTTCTATTACCATATACATATGTGTATTCTTATGAGTTTTATTTCCTAATTAGAGGTTTATGTATGGTGTTCGCATCTGGATCCTACACTGTTAGCTATTTTGTCGAATAAATTTGAACTTCCTATTTTGCTCATACTTGCCGTGAAGAGTGTTATTTTTCCAGGATCTATGTTTGTTTGGATGCTTAACAAAGATAAGAGTTGATGACTCTTTAACTGCAAAAACTTGGGGACCCTTTTGTTTTGGTAGTTCTTTCAAATACATATCATCTTTGATGTGTAGAATTGCATTGTTGTTTACTAATTTTGTAAAATTCACTGACACAACTTCTTTCTGTATAAAGTTAGTTGCGTCTTTTTTGTTACTTTATAACATACAGAGTCTTCTGATTTAGATTTTCCTCGTCTTCTTTGTATATTTTATGCAGCAATGTAGTTAATGCAACTAATGTATTTTTTCTTGATGGATTCTCAGGAAGGAAGGACATGATACCCAAGATGAGCTGGAAAGAAGGAATCTGAGGGATGAATTGGAGGATCGGGAGAGGAGGCATTTCTAATCGAAGGGTTAGTATTTGTATTGACTTGAAATTAATGAGTACTAAACATTTTTACCCCCACCCTGATGTGGGTTGCTCTAGAGTAGGAGCGCGTCACAGGCCTTCTAATAGGTTTAAGAGGGGATTTTTGATTAGATAATTTAGCTATGGTTGCTACTAATGCAAACAAGGGGAAAATGTATATGAATCGACAAGACTTGATTAACAAGTGGGATTTTTTTTATTGAGAATCCCTCTAACTCCCAAAAGCTTTGTTTCTTGCTTCAAACTTGTCTGCTTTTCATTTATTCAATCCGCCATTAAATAGGCTTTACAAGAATGTAACAGGAAATTAAAATAATAATTTCTAAAAGAAAAGATGCAATATTCTAAAAGTAATTCAATCTTCATGATTCTCAAATCCTTAATTATCAATCAAACAATTTACCAGAATTAATTTATTTGATTGCTTGATTTGTGGCTTTCCTTCTTTTGCTCTGATATTGTTTCCCTATGAATGCATCATTACTCCCTTCGTTGAGATCAAGCTTGTCCTCAAGCTTGAAAGTAGGAAAGTGGGTTTGGAATTCTTTTAAATCTTCCCAAGTGGCTGCATCAGGGGACATGCCAGTCCAGACCACTAATACTTCCTTGACTCCTCTGTTGAGACGGCCACGTAAAACTTCTTGTGGTTGTGGCAGGATTTTCCCATCGTGCAGTGTGGGTAACTTGGGTATTTCTTCTGGAGGTGTGCCTCTAAATTCTTTAAGCATTGAGATGTGAACAACGTCATGAATTCGGCTCCCTGCTGGAAGATTCAATTTGTATGCTACTTTCCCGACACGCCGTAAGATTTTGAACGGTCCAAAATACCGTGGGGATAATTTCGTTGAGGCGCGTTTGGCTACTGTGAATTGACGATATGGTTGTAAGCGAAGCCATACCCACTGACCTTCTTCAAAAGTCACGTCGCGGTGGTGATTATCATAAGCACCACGCATTCTCTCTTGTGCTCGAATTAGATGATTTCTAGCATCGCTCAAGATTTCATCTCGAGTTTTCAACTCGACATCCAATGCCTCTATCTTGGATGATCCTGGCTCGTAAGAAAGAAGTTTCGGTGGATCGCGCCCATAAACAACCTTGAAAGGAGTGGTGCCTAATGCTGAGTGAAAAGAGGTGTTATAACAATATTCCACCCATGGCAGCCAAGTGATCCAATTGCGCGGGTGATCGCCAACCATGCATCTGAGATACATTTCCAATGTACGGTTAACCACTTCGGTTTGCCCATCCGTTTGGGGATGATATGATGAAGAAAAAGCTAATTGTGTGCCACAAAATCGAAAGAGTTCCTTCCAAAATGAGCTCGTGAAAACTGCATCTCTGTCGCTCACATTTGTTTCGGGTAAGCCATGTAACTTAAAAATGTGAGTGAAAAAAGATTGAGCCACTGAAGCTGCTGTATAAGGGTGCGAGAGTGCCATAAAATGAGCATATTTGGAGAAGCGGTCCACTACGACATAGAGCACAGATTTTCCCCCAACCTTGGGTAAGCCCTTTATAAAATCCATCGAGATATCAGCCCAAATGTGCTGAGGTATTTGGAGGGGCTGTAATAAACCCGCTGGATGCAAGTTCTCCCATTTATTTTTCTGGCAAATCTCACAGTTGGTGATAAACTCCCTGACTTGCGATGCCATGCCTTCCCAATAAAATTCTCGTTTCAATCGTTGGAGAGTCTTTTGAATTCCTTCATGAGTACCATTGTGTATGTCACCAAGGATGATCGAAATATATTCAGACTTGGGTCTGACATAAAGTTTGGACTTGTAATAAATGAGGCCATCACGTACTGTCCAATTGGGATTATCTCCTTGGGCTACTTTTGCGAAAAAGGCTTGTCCCTCCAAAGAGTGTTGATAGTCTTGCTTCAAATCCTCCAATAGCTTAGCATAGACCATTGTGACGGCCATGAGGGTTGCTGGCTCCGGATGGCAACGAGATAGAGCATCAGCAGCTTTATTTAATTTTCCGGGCTTATACTGGACTTCAAAATCAAATCCTAAAAGCTTGCTTATCCAATGTTGTTGTGGTGAGGTCGTTAGCCGTTGTTGCAACAAATATTTGAGGCTGTAGTGATCTGTTCGAATCACAAATGAGCGTCCCCAGAGATAATGCCTCCAATTTCTGATTGCTTGTGCCAAACCAATTAATTCTCGCTCGTATGCTGGGAGATTATTGTGACGATCAGCGAGTTTCTTACTAAAGAAGGCAATAGGGTGGCCATCTTGTTGTAGTACTGCTCCAATTCCAACACCTGATGCATCACACTCGATCAAGAACGGTTTAGAGAAATCTGGTAATTACAATACGGGCGCAGTAGACAAGGCATTTTTTAGCTCATCAAATGCCTTTTGTGCCTCCCTGGACCAAGTAAAAAAATTACGCCTGAGCAAAGAGGTTAATGGTGCAGCATGCACTCCAAAATTCCGAATAAAACGACGATAAAACCCTGCTAAACCAAGGAATCCACGCAAGGCAGTGGTGTTGGTGGGTACTGGTCAATCAAGGACGGCTTGAATCTTTGAATTATCTGCTGCTACCCCTTGGGCGTTAATCACATGGCCGAGATATGCAACTTCAGAGACACCGAAAACGCATTTTGATCGTTTTAAAAATAATTGGTGGCGTTGGAGTAACTCGAAAACGCACCGAATGTGTTGTAGATGCTCCACCCAAGTATGACTATAAAGTAAGATGTCGTCGAAAAATACTAAAACAAACTTACGTAGATGGGGTCCAAATATCTCATTCATAAGTGCTTGAAAGGTTGACGGGGCATTACACAAACCAAATGGCATTACGAGAAACTCAAAATGCCCATGATGAGTGCGAAATGCTGTTTTTTCCACATCCTCTGGACTCATTCGTATTTGGTGGTAGCCCGAGCGTAAGTCAAGTTTGGTGAAGAACCGAGAGCCATGGAGTTCGTCTAAGAGCTCATCAATGATGGGAATAGGAAACTTGTCCTTGACAGTCTCTGCATTTAGAGCTCGATAGTCGACGCAAAAGCGCCAAGAGTTGTCACTTTTGGTAACCAACAAAACAGGAGAGGAAAATGGGCTTCGACTTGGCTGAATTTGTCCCTTCTCGAGCATCTCAGAACATTGTTTTTCAATTTCATCCTTCTGTAGTTGTGGATAACGATACGGCTTACAACAATAGGATTTGTCCCAACTTTTAAAATGATGCGGTGGTCACACTGGCGAGGCGGTGGCAGTGATGTAGGTTCCACGAAAATAGAGCCGAAAGAGTTCAAAATCTCCTCCATTGCTTATTCATTTGAAATTGCAGGCTGCATTGAGTGCAAGAAAGGGCCATGTGGTGGAGCTTCTCCTGTCCACGTCACAGTTCTTCCCTGTACAGTAAAAGTCACGCGTTGCTCCCGAAAATTGCATATAATATCTCCCAGTTCCTCCAACCATTTTACTCCCAAAATTATGTCAAAACCAGTTAATGGTAGGACAAAAAGAGTAGTTAAGAAAGTGACACCATCCTTACTAAGGGCTATGCGTTCACAAACACCTGTGCTAAGCAACTTTTCTCCATTTGCCACAGCAACTCGAAAGTCGTGGCGAGGCGTGATTTTCAATCCGAGTGAGAGAGCAGTTTGAGTATTAATAAAATTGTGCGTGCTTCCAGAGTCGACCAATGCAAACACAAATGCACCTGCCAATTGCACTTGCACTTGTAAGGTATTTGGGTGGCGAAGTCCAGCCATGGCATAGAGAGAAACAGTGGGCTCAGGGTGGGTGTCGAAGACTTCTTCTTGATCTTCCTCCATCCAAAGGCAGAATAGTCTTTTGCATTTATGACCTGGAACAAAGGTTTCATCACAATTGTAACAAAGACCTTTAGCCCGCCTTTCTGCGGCTTCTACTTTGGAGAGTCGCTTGATTGGTGGGGGTAGAGCCGTGCGTGTTGGCGGATGACTTGTAGTGGCTGGAAGGTGAGTGATCGGCGGTGGTGGCTCATGTGTGATCTTTGGTTGGAAACGAGGTTGTTTGGATTGAGTAGAAGTCCATAGTTGCAATTTCCTCGCAAAAAGTCTTGATACACTGATGGCCATAGTTAAATTTAGTGGTTTTTGATATTCAACATCAAGGCCCAGAACTTCATCGAGCCCGGCTGTGAAAATTGCCACTTGATATTCCATATGTAACGGCGGAGCACGAGCGAGTCGGTTTTGAAAATCCTTAATGTAGTCCTCTACTGGACGACCATTTTGCTTGAGATTGGTCAAGTCACCTAAAGGGTTTGCACCACCTGGAGGACCAAAGCGTTGAATGCAATAATCCCGAAAATATTCCCAAGAAATATGTGGTTGATCTTGGCGTAAGTGGTGATACCACAATTGAGCATCTCCAGTAAGATAGTAGGCAGCTGTTGAGACTCTTTTTGCTGGAGGGACATTTTGATTCATAAAATATAACTCACAGCGATAGAGCCAACTGAGTGGGTCATCTGTTCCAGAGAAGAGAGGAAAGTCGAAGTGTGGGACTCGATCAGTGAGCGCACTATCGGAGGTCTCATGTGCAGCGTGCCCTCTATGATCAGCAGAGCTATTATCGTCGGCGGTAGCTTTGTCTTTATCCTCAATCAATGTTTGCAGCAGCTGTTCAAGACGGTTGACGGATTCCTTCAAAGAAGAAACTTCTTCTTTTGAAGCAAATGAATCGCCCATGACGCCGGCAACGGAACCAATGATGTGGGTTGCTCTAGAGTAGGAGCGCGTCACAGGCCTTCTAATAGGTTTAAGAGGGGATTTTTGATTAGATAATTTAGCTATGTTGCTACTAATGCAAACAAGGGGAAAATGTATATGAATCGACAAGACTTGATTAACAAGTGGGATTTTTTATTGAGAATCCCTCTAACTCCCAAAAGCTTTGTTTCTTGCTTCAAACTTGTCTGCTTTTCATTTATTCAATCCGCCATTAAATATGCTTTACAAGAATGTAACAGGAAAGGAAAATAATAATTTCTAAAAGAAAAGATGCAATATTCTAAAAGTAATTCAATCTTCATGATTCTCAAATCCTTAATTATCAATCAATCAATTTACCAGAATTAATTTATTTGATTGCTTGATTTGTGGCTTTCCTTCTTTTGCTCTGATATTGTTTCCCTATGAATGCATCACACCCCTTTTGATATCCATTATTTCATGCTCTACATGTGTATTGCTAACACAGTCTGATAGTCTTTTTATTCAATTATGAAAATCATGTCAACTTGCCTGTTAATCGACAATTTTGGTTTTGCTCACGTATTATTCGTCTCTTTCTGATTTGATTGATTCAATTCAATTAAAATTAATTATGCATCATAGTGAGGATGAGGACGACGACGATGATGGGGATGAAGAAGAAGCACTTTTGGCCGAACTCGAACGATTAAGGAAAGAGAAAGCTCAGCAGAAAGAACGTGAAGTAAGTTTTACATATAGCATGATGAAGCTTACTGTGAACGATTGTTTCAATGAAAATCTTTGGGAATTGGGATTAAAGAACATGAAAAAAATCATACATCACCTGCATTCTCTGAAAAGTGATAGTTAGTTTAGATTCAATTTCTATGTGTATTGATGTGAACAAGTTTTAATTAACTTCCTGGAGTAACATCATTTATATATTGGGAAAATCAGTAGATAATACACTTAAAAGTTACATTGAGAAAAAAATGGCACAGTATTGAGGAAGGTAAGTAGACATGAGAGACTTTACAAATTAGAAAAATGAATATGTAAGGCGCCACCTTATTTAATGTAAGAGTTAGTGAGTTACAAGTGAGAGAGCTATAATTATTTTTCAAAACAACTTTGTGCCAGAGCTATAAACGAGTAGAGTCAAGTCGAACATTTACAATTTAAGATAGCTTGAAGAGAGGAAAAGTTAGAGACAACTTAAAGTGAGGAAAAATGAGGGTTGTTCTGAGTAAATTTTCAGAACAGCATTGTGCCTGCTGCCTAGTACTGCAAACTAGTCGAGTCAAGTATTAACATCTCAGTTTCGAGCGAGGATTGGCTGATTTATCAGTGCTCGAGCTTGACTCGATAAAGAATTAGGCATGCTTGAGATTGACTCGACAATGCGCGAGAAATGCATGCTTGAGAAAAGCTTTAGTTTCTACCTTTCGGGTAATTAACCTATCTAAACTTGTAGAATTATTGTAATTAATATTATAACATGGGGTATATTGGTAAATTGATGTATAATATAGTAAAGTGTCGATCGCATGAGCTTACTAGCAAATTGCTCGCGCTCAACTCGTTTGCAGTCCTAATTGTGCCAATAGTAGCTGGGTGACACCTTTCTTGGATCTTTTATCAACTAGTGCACAAAGTGATTATTTTGTCATATGATATAGATACTAATAACTATGTATGTGAAGTGCTGGTAAACTTGTGCCTACTATTTCTACAAATGAGAATGTGAATGAGAGTATTATGCTATCTGGCAGGAGCGTGAAATGCAGCAAGAGGAGCTTAAAGCTAAGGATGAACAATTGATACGCGGGAATCTTCTGATAAACAATCCAACTTCCTTTAGTGTGAAGAGAAGGTAACAACTATAAATATCATCATTCTCCTTTCCGGCTTTTGTTTACATTGTATTTTTTTGATCCACAAGTGCTACTCTACTACCGTTGCGATAACTGATAAGTGTGGCTTATATTTTCGTATATTTGATGTTTTCTAAAAGTATACTTCAGTAAATAAATAATCCAATGAAAAGCAGCATGGTGTTGTTGAGAAATGAATCACAGTAAAAATGACGGCAAGCTGACATATTAACAGTTAAACATATCTACTTTGAATCTTGAGAAGAATGCTCATTAGTTTTTTTTAAGTGTGCCCTCTAATTATTATGTGATTTATTATTGTATTTATTTTATGCCCCTCCCTTTGTAAATATTAAAAAAAAAATCTGGATCCTTCCCCATTGCCTTTTTCAACCATGCTATTGGTAGTGGTGATTCTTAAGCAATAAATTACTAATAATTTCACTCCACAAACAAATTAAGCATACAAGTAGTACGGCGATCAATATAATTCCGTACGGTTCTCGGAGTGGCCACTACAATAATGACATGCATAAAAAAACATCTTTTACACTAATAATTTTTGCCGAATTAAACTACAAATTCAAGATTTTTCAACTGGTAGATTGATTCCCCAATAAATCATTGCTGAATTCGGTTGAATTTAACCAAAACACGAAAAACCCTAAATCTTGAAGACAATCTATGCACTAAAGGATTTACACAGTTATTGCTTCGGGAGAGAAAAGAAAATCATATATAGTGTAACCGGTAACCATAAACCTTACCTAATTTGAAGAAAATCATAGCGTTCCAAATTTACCACCGTTCCAAAGACACTGTTTCGCTCGAGAAACTATTCTTCGTCGGTTTATGAAAAGGGAGAGTATGAAGGGAAATTTTTGGTAAGATGATATGTGATATCCCGTTGGTTTATTTTGATAGTTTATGGAAAGTGTATTATTGTCCCCTTAATTAAGTGGTTTTATATAATATTAGTTATATATAATATATTAGATAGTTTAATAAAATTAAAAGGGTGAATTTGGTATATCCTTCTTTTTTATAATTTGACCAAAGATTAAGATTATGTTATAATATTTACTAAGATAATTACTTTTTTGAAAATGTCCCTTGTTTATATATAATATATCAAATAGATAAAACCATTAAAAGGGTAGATTGGGACAAACTTTCTTTTTTATAATTAAACCAAAAATTAAGATTATGTTAGATAATATATCAAATAGATAAAACCATTAAAAGGGTAGATTGGGACAAACCTTCTTTTTTATAATTAAACCAAAAATTAAGATTATGTTATAATTGAGTAAGTTAATTACCTTTTTTGAAAATGTCCCAAAAAAATAAAATAAAAACTAATTTTAATACATTAATAAATAATTATTTTAAATATGCTAGATTAATATATTATTTTAAATTTTATTACTTATATATATAAAAACAATTTTGCTATATACATTAAAAGTCCTCATCAATATAGTTGGTACAAACTTGATATCACAATTTTATACATACATGCATTTCTATACATTAACCTTTTTATTCACACATAAATAGTTAAATATACAGTTAATACTATAGTAATTCATCTTTTATACACCTTCGTTTAAAAAAAATCTTTTATACACTAAATTACTATCTTACCCTCATTAAACTGATTAAAATCGCTATCTCTGAACTTCATCGGCTCCGGCGTTATTTTTTTTATTATTAATTATAAAAATATTAGATTTGTTTGTATGTTTGTTATTTGTGTAAATTCTCAATTAAAATATGTAAAATTATCATTTCAACAATTCAATTTATTCTATTTCAAAAACTAATTCATCTTTCTATTTACTCAAAATCCAGTACTCTTTCAATGAATTTATCGAATTTTAGAAATTAATTTACATTATTTTTTATTGTTTTAAAGATATTAGAAAAAGAAAATAGAGTGATTACGGTCACTTCGGTTTCGCTTCTGGCTGCTCCAGGCCTGGCGTAGCGAAGCTACTGTCCGAAGGTATTCCAAGGCACATCTAGTTCTCGTACCTGCTGAAAGTGAGAAAAAAATTTGAGGAATTTATTTATATTTTATTTGTATAATTTTTACTGTGAACTAAGAAAAAAATGGTGGCTATGGCAGTGGGGTGAGGTTGGGACGGCAGTCACGGCGCGATGAAGGAGTTCGGCTTCTTCAACAAATAAAACACAATCAATTATCAATTATTAATTCATTTATTAAAGGGTAATATTGGAAGTTAATCACATCTGTGTAAAAAAGTTAATTATTTAAGTGAAGATGTATATAAGAAGGATGACTATGCAAGGATGACTATGCGTATCTGTGCAAAAATATTTTTTTCCCCAATTTTAAACATATAGCACGTTTTATTATACTTACATGCATGTTTCAAAAAACATGATCACTTTTTTTTATAATACTGTATAAGTTATTTAAGGTTTGGCATAAGATTTAATAAATTAATTTATCTTAATTAATATTTATAGTGATAAAACAATGTGAATATTGATTGGAAATCTATGTACATATAAAATTGAAAAATAATTATTAAATTAATGTTATTATATCATTTAATAGAATCAAAATGACATTTAAATAAAAATATAAATAAACTTAAATTTTAAATATTAGAGAATATTATTTATTTTATTTTAAAAGAGTTTAACTTATACTCTACTTCTTTTCTTTTTGTCTTGTAATAATAAGAACACTTTGATAAATGAAGATCACACCATAATAGATATTTCTAAAAAAAAAACTCTTAATTTTTATTTAAAAGTAAAAAAAATCTCTTATTGTTTAATTTATGATATTTAAAATTTATGATATTTAAAGTAAAATAATAAAGAACACTTTTACTTTTTAATTTATAATTTCTAAATTGATATAATAAAAAAATTGTGATTATTCATAAATTTTAATTGACGAGAGTCTCGATTAGACAACACTAAATAAAAGAGGTTGTAATCCAAACAACATCCAAACAACGTAAAATTGTGAATTTTCCACAAATTTAATGTTTAATATGACACATTAAAATTTAAAAATTATAATTTTGATAGGGTGGCTAAAATTTATTTTAAAATTTGTTGAAGCATTTATTTATATCTTAATTCTATAAAAAAAATATCTTTAAAAGTGATATAAGTGCTAAAATCATCTCTTTCTAACAATTTAAAATAAAATAAAAAATAGAAACAATTTTAAATTTCATATTTTTTATAAAAGTTGAAGTTTAATAATTATTAAACATATATATAAGAAAAAAATGTATAACAATCTTATTTTAATTTTGTAAATTGAATTCATAAATGGTGGTGATATGTTAAAATGATTTTTAATTTTGAAGCCCACAATTGTAGAAAATTAAATAAAAAGAAAAAGAAAATTGAAGAGGTGACGGTTTTAGGTTTATTGCCCCAATTGCCTTCCCAAGGAAGAGCCGCGTTTCTAATGGCGATTTTGGCAGCTCTCAATAGCTTTCCACATTTTTCGTCGAAGCTCGTAGTACTCTGCTCGGGAGTGCTCGAGGAGAAGGAGAGCTGCCTGCCTTATTGCTTCTTCCAGAATCATTTCTTGTTTCCTTCTCCAGTTCCTCAACTCCTCCGCCGATCTACGTGGCAGGTCAGCGCAAGCGATCAGCTCCACGTGTTGCAAGTGCTCTCCCATGTGAGTAATCTGAATGTGCCTTTAAGTTGTCGAGGTTTTTTTCAGTTCAATGTCGGTCTTGGCAGCGTAAATTCAATTTCTTGAGAGTGAGTATCCACAAAATAAATCCGCTATTTGTTTTCGTCTGCTAAGCTCTTGTTCGCGTTTGATATTGCTTCCTTGAGTCCCCTGATTTCTTGATCGCGCACCGAAAGGTTGTTTTTGTATCTCGTCATCCTCTCTTGAAGCTTCAAAACCTCCAGATGGGGATTTCCTTGTGGGCCAACATAAGCTGATCTTGTAGGCTTTGCACGACCGTGCCCTTTTTCGCAAGCTCCTCTTCCGACTCACAAAGCTTTTCACGCGTAATTCAAAGCTCCTCTTCAAGAGTTCGTATCTTGACCAATTTTAGCTGATTTTGCTCGGATTTGATGAACTCTAAATCTCGCTGACTCATGGCACCTTCGGAAATCACACTATTGTCGATGTTTTTCTACTTTGGAAGCTCAAGCATCAGCCGTGAAGGTGCTTCGGAGGAGACATTGATGTTTTTTGCTCGGGCATACATTTTACAGTTGCTCGGGGGGCAGTTGTTGTCTGACATGCCTAATAATAAGGAGGTGAAGTTGATGTACTTGCCATTGCTTAGGGATTTGGAGGCTTAGCTGGGGTAGTGCTGTGATCGTTTGTTTGTGCCGGGCAACTAAACAAACGTGTTTGAGACGTCGGATATATGTGGACCACTAGTGCTTTTTCAGGTATATTTCTGCTTCCTCACTCCTTGGTGGTAAATTTGGTTGTGTGAAATTAGTCCTGTAACTGTAAGGGGCTAGCAGCTTTAATTTTGTGTAAGATTCAATTCCATATTTCATTTAGTCCCAAAATGCACTTAAATGCCGAATATCCCAAAATGCCTATGAAAGTATGATTGAAATTGCAATTAACACATAAAATACATGAATCTGTGACACTTATTTTTGTAATATTAAATTAGATATGGGCACGGAAGAGAGACTGCCCTTCGTTCGTCCTGGTAGATTAACACCTCGACAGCAGCTAACACCTAATATATTTGCTGGAGAGCACCCTTTGCCTGCTTCTCCCTATGGCTCCAGTTATTGATGCAGATAATCAAGCATCTAAGGTGAAACTGATGGCAAATTTATTTGTTGTCTTTATGTGAAGTATTTGTGGCTTGTAAGTGGAATGTTGGTTTCAAGCTGGAGAGTGTGGTTTCAGGACATATCCGTGCTGTGGGGCCTACCCGTGGACGGAGACCCCATCACCAACCGATCGATGGACGAGTGGCAGGACATATGCATAGATAGAGCTGCTGGGGTTCCCGGAAGATTTCGACTTAACATCCCCTGTCACATGACTTGAATTATTTCACTTTCCAACTTATGATGATGTTATAGATGCTATACCGTGTTCTGGGAAATACGATGGAGTTGTTTGTGTCTGTCTTGGGTGCCATTGAAGCCATTAATGTCCTAAAGCGGTAGAAGCCCATCTAGCTATCGTATATTTTATTAAAATTGTTCTGAACACTGAATATTTCTATAGTGAAATTTGAAGCACTATGCTAATCGATCGAATATCTGCCTACTTTGAGATAGTTGTAGACTGTGATTTTTAAAATTTTAAGATACTTACTCCTTGAGGCGTTTTACGTAGAACTGAAAATTACAACAGGTCGGGCTTAAGCTGAAGAGATCTTTGGAGGTCATCATGTTTACATCGGAAGAGCCTACACGTTTCGGAATTAGCTGCTTGGGAAGGTTAGGACCACTTCATAATAAAGTTTCATCTTTCCCTCGTTTCTTGTTACTGATATTTCGAATTTTGCAGCTGATTGTTTGCTGGAAGTGAAGAGCTAGCAGAAGCTCTCAAGAAGACAGTCGGCGGTCAGAACGTATCCTTTTCCGATGCAGCTAACCATGCTGTCGAGCGTGTTTCTTGAAAAGGGAAGCAGCTATCATGCTTTTGCTGAGTTGCATATAGAGTAAGGTCCCATTTTAGAAGAGGAAGGTTGAGATTCTAGATTTCGTAAACTAGTGTTTGACTACCTAACGAGCTATTGGATGGAGCCCCGACTTTTTTTAATTGTAATTATCTTCTTATAAAGCTGTAATCTATTTTTTAGGGACGTCGATCGGGGTTGTCACTGCAATTGCTGCCCCTGCAAGCATCAAAGTGGACTTTGAAGGCAATGGATGAGGTCATGCTGGTGCTGTTTTGATGCCAATGGGGTAAAGGTATTGGCGATAACGCTTGCCAAACTGTCTGTTTCCTGATATCAGTGTTTGACAGCGTTCTGAAGGCCGCATAAGTAAATTTCAAACTCTTTAACGCATCTTGTTATATAGTACGATTCTACGAGTTTATGATAATAAATGCATTTATGCCTTTCTTTTCTTCTTTGTTCTTGCACATCGTGTTTTTTTGCCTTGAAACGATGCACATACCGACATACCATCTGTTGAATATACTGATGTTGCACTAAAACTAAAAATGCTGCATGAATATGAATGATGTTTTAGATAAATTAATTACATTCCCTTCTTTCCATTTCCTCTGGTTTGCCCTTGCATAACACATCAAGGTGTATTGTATGTATACATCGAACATACTAATTCATCTTTGAAATAGTAATAATACGGATACTTTATGTTTGACTCGACTCTCTATTTGTTTGTCGTGAAGATTGAGCTTGCTGGTATAGACGGCTTTGGTGCAGCTCTTTACATTGGTACCGGATGCTTCCATAGAAGGGAAAGCCTGTCGGGAAAACACTATGAGAACCGTGTGCTTGAAGATAGCACAAAGATTACAACGGTCGAAGAATTGGAGATGAACTCAAAGCCTTTGGCGGATTGTAACTACGACAAAGGGTACTCTATGGGGCAAAGAGCTTTGTCTCAATCACTACAAGTCTACAAGAGTTTCATTCCTTGGAAGGGAATAACTCAACTTTTGATCCCATCATTTCTTTTAAAAATACCTTTCTGCCCCTTTGGGGCTAAAATGCAAAAAAGTATTCTTATGGGACTAAAATGCAAAAAGAAAATTCTAGAAGCTCTTCGAGCCAGGAAGGCTGCTCTGCTCGTCCATCAAGAAGATTTCGGAGGATGTGCGTTGACGATGATATAGCTACACTTGAGTCTCCGGGATTTTCCGCTACGAGCTGTACGTTGTTCGGGAAGACCCCGTTCAATGTGGTGGGACAGCCGCTTCATTTCCCCGGTGGTGAGTTTTTCGCTATCATTATTATGTGTATTTGATTGTGGAAAAAAATGCTCGAGAAAATTGAAATATATCTCAATGATTTTCGGTTCAAAGACTTTTAGTTTTTATAATTAAAATATACTCTCAATGATTTTCGGTTCAAACGTCTTATTTACTCTATATTTATCAAACGAAAAAATTATTTTGAATTACAAAAAAAAAAAAATTGTGGTATTTACTCCTAATCTATAATTAGAAAAAAAAAATTGAATTATTAATTCTAAGAAAACAATAAAAGTTGTACCTTATTCAAATATAATTTTAAAAATAAATATAATTAATTAATATTGAAATTTTCAAAATTACATTTAAATAGTTAAAAAAATGACATACTCCCTCTTTCCCTTAAAACAGTGCACAATTTTTTTTTTAACTGTTTTAAGGGATAGAGTAGTATAATTTAATTAGAAAGAATATTAAGTATTTAAGAAGATTTTTGAAACTTCAAAATAAAAAATTTGCTAACGTTTTTAACAATAACACAACCACTCTAGTCTACTACTATAGTAATAAAAAATAAATATAAAATAACTAATTTTAATAGATTAATAAAGGATTATTTTAGATTTGTTAGATCGATATATAATTTTAAATTTAATACTTATATATATGAAAATAATTTAGCTATATACATTAAAAGTGCTCATCAATATATAGTTGGTACAAATTGATTGTACAATTTTATACATACATACTCTAGAGTTTTATCTATTCATTAACCTTTTTATTCAAACAATTTAAATATATAGCACATTTTATTATACACATTATAGCTTGAGCAAATTGAATCATGAGAAAATATAAATATAATTTTTATTCGAGAACTTACTTTTAAAAAATTATTCATTTGTATCCTTATATAATATTCTTTCACTATAAGAATATTTTTTCACTATAAATATTAATTAAGATAAATTAATTTATTAAATCTTATGCCAAATCTTAAAGTAACTTATACTTGTTTCTCGTAATAATAAGAATATTTTGATAAATGAAGATCATAGCATAATAGATATTTTTAAACAAAAAAACTCTTAAATTTTATTTTAAAATAAAAAATTATCTTATTGTTTAATTTATGATATTTAATGTTAAATAATAAATAATACTTTTACTTTTTAATTTATAATTTTTAAAGTGAAAAAAAAAGTATAACAATCTTATTTAATCAATATTTTCATTTAAATTTTGTAAATTGAATTCATAAATGGTGATCATATGTTAAAATGATTTTTAATATTATTTTTTTTCCCATTTTATAAAACACAATATTAAGAGAGACACTCAAAATGAAATTAAGCATAGAGCACAATTATAATTTACAGAAAATTAAATAAATAGAAAAGGGAAATTGAAGAGGGGAGGCTCCTTTTTAGGTTTAGTGCCCCTAATTGCGAACAATAGCCCAATTTCCACAATTTTGGTCGCAGTACTCTGCTCGGTAGTGCTGGAGGGAGAAGGAGAGCTGTCTGCCTTATTGCTTCTTCCAGAATAATTTCTTGTTTCCTTGTCCAGTTCCTCAACTCCTCCGCCGATCTACGTGGCAGGATCACCATTCCATTGTTCAGGTTTTTACTACTAAACAATCTCACCTTCACCTTTTTTTCTTCAACTTCCTTTACTTATTTTTTACCATATGGTTTCCAGATTTTGATAGATAATTCGAACTCGGAAGAAATACGGATGGGCTCATAACTTCACAAATTGCCTTTTTTGTGTGGGGTGAAATAGTGAATGAACTATTAATCTCTGACATAGTGAATGAACTATAATCTTAGTTATGTCAGAAAAAAAGAAGATAACAAATAAGTGAAATTAAATAAATTAGTTAACTGGTATTCATTTTATCATGACTAAAAGAATGAACTGCATAAAAGTGATGGTTTAAAAAAACATATGATCTGTATAAACAATTTGTGAAATGAAAAGCCGCTTTGCGTTGGATGCTCGTCATCATCCCCTTCTCCTAACTGAACGTCTTCTTCGGAATAAGTTACTAATTATAGCTCAAACAGAAAAAGAGATTCTCGATCACCTATCTTGTACTGATCACCTATCTTGTACTCTTGCTTTGAGACCGAGAAGCTTCACTGCTTGGTCATGGAGTTGTGCAGTGGAGGCAACCTTCATACTCTATGACTAAAATTACCAACTCCATAATTAGTTTCTGTCATAAAGTAGGATAATATTTGTTAATTAAATAAATTACTAAAATTAATATTTCATCCAAATTAGCATACTACTCCATATAACAATATACGAGACAAAAGTAAAAAAATAAAATTATTTGACATACAGATGCTATTTTATAAATGTGCAATTTCAAATTATTGAATAAATTATAGAAAAAAAAAATAATGCTTGACTATGTTTTTTTAATAATCTATTTTATAAATGAAGCACGTAACAAAATATCAATCAAGTCGAATTATAGGTGAATTTGAGCAAATTTCAGTATATGAATTTCTTATATAATCAATAAGTTGAACAACAAAATTTGTCAAGAATTATTGATTTTATGAAAATAATGTATCTAAGAAAAACGTTAAGAAACCTCATACGCAAAGTTTCAAAAGTTTTAATTGACTAATATTAGTTGTTTGAAATCTATATTTTATCATAAACCAACAAACATAATAAAATTTGAATCATACATTCAACCAATTTATAAAAAATTAAAAACACAAAATAAGAATAATAGACATGACTCATATGATAGAGAAATAATTTTGAATAAAGAGTTTTAATACAATTTTATAGTACTTACTATTTTGGTTTGTAAAAAAAATTTGATCATTATTTTAGGATGGATGAAGTATTATTTAAAAATAGTTAAATAGGTGTAAAAATAAAGATAGAAAATAGTCCACATAATTATATGGAAAGTAGAATAATGCATATATAAATCAATTTTCAAAATTGAAATATAAAGATGGAAAACACATAAATATATAGAAAGTAGAATAATTATATGGAAAGTAGAATTAATCAGGCGTTTTTGTAATTGTAAAATTGAAAATTGAATTAATCGGGCGTTTTTCGTAAATATCAAACCTTTAGTAGGTTAATTTTCACATTCCATAAAGCACGAGGGCCTCGATCCAAACAATCAACCACTTTAAATGAAGATGAAAAAGCTCGAATTCTTGACTGAACCCAAAAATGTCGCTGCGAATTTGCGAATTCCTCGGGACCCAATTTCCCAAATCCGGGAATAATTTTCCCGCCGAAATCCCCAATCCATATCCCTCAAAAAGAACCCACGCAGCCACTACTTTTCGCTGCGCCTCTGAACTCGCTTCCCACGGCGTCTCAGTCGATGGCATCGCCGGCGTTCTTCACAACAAGGTTCGTTTTCCAGTTTTTAATTAAATTTTGAATTTGGTGTTATTTTTTATTTTTAGTTATACGGAATATATATAGGCTTTGGTAGCAGCAGGTTTATCTGCGGCGATTGGGCAATTATCGAAACCCTTCACTTCAACTTTGTTATACGGCAAGAAATTCGATTTCAAGGCGGCGCTTCAGGCCGGAGGATTCCCTTCTACTCATTCTTCTGTAATGCTTTTTTTTTAGGGAAATAATTAATTACAAAAAGTATGAATTTGTATTCAATATAATTGGGCTGTTTATTTATATATTTATTCCTGTATTTCAGTCTGCTGTGGCAGCTGCAACTTCACTTGTGCTCGAGAGGTGATTTACAAATTACAAGATGCTACACTGTTGTTCTGTTTCAAGTTTTGATCATAATTTAATTGAAGCAATTATCTCTGTCCTGTTTCTATTATTGCAGGGGATTTTCGGACTCGATTTTCGGCCTGGCGGTGATTTACGCTGGCCTTACCATGTACGATGCTCAGGTTTGTTTAGTTCAAAGCTTTGTCTCTAGAGTAAATTTAGTATCTGAGTGTTTTGCTTTGGTTTACTTGGAGATAGATGTAGGCTACTTCATGTTGTGCGAATATTATGAGTGTTTTTAAGATGTTATGTATGTTAGTGCTTCATAGTCGGACTCAATATTTCCTTCACAGTGGACTTCGTATCATCGACACCTCTCAACTATCTGAATATCCAATCTGTTGAATGGAAGCCTACGAAAAAATTGGAATCTTGTAGTAGTATTTCAGTAGTTATTTCGTATTTATGTGCACTTCATCCATACCTAATATTTATACTCTAGAATCATGTAGAGTGTATTCATCTACAAACAGCTAATGCTATATGTGTTATTTGCAGGGAGTGAGAAGGGAAGTGGGCACTCACGCTAAAGAAATAAACAAAGTCTTGCTACGATCCACATCATACTCAAAGTCGTTGGGAAATGACGGAAAACCCGATTCCTTTTCCATAGAGTCATCTTCTGATATAGAGAACATGAACCCTCTCTTCTCGGAGGAGCAAATGCCGATAAATACTTCTCTGTTGCTCAAGTCTGATAACAAGATGCGTGCGAATGGCTCACCTATAAGATCTATAGAGAATGTGGAATATGGTCGCTCGCCTCTGAAAGAATCCATTGGTCACACAGAAATCGAAGTCGCAGCAGGTGCCATGTTGGGTTTCCTGGTTAGTTTAGCTGTATTTCCATATTTATGATTATTAAATTTATTTTATAGTTTCATTGATACACAACTCCATCTTATTGTTAAAAGAACCTCATATCACAATCAGATTGAGAAAAGAGTTTCATATACTATAATAATTGAACTTTTATAGATATTCGACCTGGCTCGAACTTTATCAGTTAGTATAACTTGGAATCTATCTATTGATAGTTAATTTTAGTACTTGAAATATTCCTTTGAGACAAGACTTACATTATGCTTATGAGTTGAACTGTGGAGATTCAATTTTGTCGTCTTCGTCTGTATTCATTGTTGGAAAATGTAGAAATCGAAGAGAGATTCAATTCAATATCTTACTCATTCAACGATTGAGATTGCTCATTCTCTTAACTTTGTTGGTTTTTCAACAAGTAACACACTTTCTTGTGTCATTTAATGATTTGTGTGTTCTCTTGAAACCCTTTCTTGTTTCGTATTTTCTTTTTGGCAACTATTAATCCCTCACGAGTTGCATTATTTTCTTTCATTGAATTTTGTGCTTAATTGGTATAAAAAAAATCACCAAAAGTCAAATTGTATGTACATTCAAACAATTCTTTAATGTAAAAAAAAAATGAAAATAATTTACATAGAAAGGTTAATTTGCCCCTTTCGTGATATGAATATCCATCAAAATATTTTGTTTTGAATTTCTGGCATATAATTAAATGCAAACTTATCAAACAACAATCATTTAAAAAAAATGCAATAATAATCTAATCTCAAGTAAAAATATCTTATTATAAGATATCTAAAATTAGTTCAATATAATAAAAATTACATAATTAAATTAAAAATATGTCTATAATTAGATTTTTTTTGTTATCACTTACCAACGCCACTTGGGTAGATTCTCATTCGATCTTATATGTGATATTTGCATTACCAACTCCATAAATAATCCCAACAGCTATATTTTCTTCCTTGGAATCCATTTGAAATAAAGCCTCAGTGCAAGTGACTTGCAATTCGAAATGGAAGTATTTGCATTATGAACCCTATATATTACACAACGCTCCCACACATCAATGTTGTTCATCACCCTATAAAAACTGTTCATATGATACCTCGCTCAATAAAATTAAGTTTGTATTCTATGCTTCGATAAATTCAACACATGATCCTTAGTAATGCATGCGCCCAAGCTCCAATTTGGTTCGATTGGGATATGTATAACACGTTCTTGCGGTGCTTGTAAATTATTCTTCCATGGCCTATGCTGACATAAGTGATTCCAGCAGCTTCAATTAGTTATAAATGTGTGTAAACGTTTGTGCGTAGAACACTTATAAAGAGAAAAAGAATTTCATTAAAATAAAGTATTAAGCTAATAAGAGCCTAAATTATAATGTGATTGCAATTTAAATAAAAAATAATCAACTTAATTGATGATATAATGATCCACCGATACATTAGATGTTGTAGTTTTAGAGACGAGAGATTTGAATATTTATTGAATCGCGTAGAACTTTTTTTTTAAAGAGTTTGACTTTTATTTAGTTTGGGTATCACGAAATTCCTCGCAGAATAAGACAATAATGACACTTGAGTTTTAGATTTAAAACACGAGCAACTTATATGGAATACTTTACTTTATTTGTTTGCTTCAAAACTCTCAAATTCGTATGTGAATTGTGTTGTGAATTCAGAATATGATTTCACTCCTTATATAGGTATTAGACACTCATTCCTTTGAATATAAGCACATTTTTATTTGAATATGTAATTTTTAGTGAAAGCATCCTTTCAAATGACACTTAACTCATGTTGTTTTGCATGGTAATTCATGTAATTTCGAAATTGCATACAATATATGATATTAAATTATTATCCAGCCATGCAACAATGCAACCACGAGATTACACTCGACCTGCATCCAAGGGCGGATCCAGGATTAAAAAATGAGGGGCTAAAACCTAAAGGGAAAAAGTTCAAAAAAAATGAGGGGCTAAAAGTCAACACTCGACCTGCATAACTGCATCAACATGCTTATCCAAAGTATTGATCCGTATAAATTTTATATAAACGTGCACTTCTCCAAATTCATATTCTATTGATTAAGAATAATCCAAAGCTTTGAATGATTCCAATTACATTAAGTGGACAACGATTTCACTTAACTCACCAACATTAAAATGAATTAACCAATGTTCTAAAAGATGCTAGGCGCTAACAGGTCGTTGACTTGGGGCCTAACGTTTAGACGGGACCTAGACGGATTTAGTGTTTTTAATAATATATATATATATATTATTTATGTAAAAATCCTAATATAAAATTCAATAATTTCTTATATCGTGAAGATTTTATTTTTTTAAAGCGAGCATATGTATAAAATTAGGATTTTTGAACAAAGGAAAGAAACCAAAAAAGGAAAATAAAATACGTAGAAAAGGCAAAAATCTCTCAAAAAAAAAAAATTAAGCAAGAAATGAAAAAGGAAAAAACTAGCAGCTGAAAAGGAAATAATTAAATAATTTGCATCATCAAGTCTGATGATGTGAAAGGAAAAAAAGAATGTGCGTCTGCTTAATAGGTAATGGAAAAAATAAAAACAAACATGTGAAAGACCAGAAGAAGACGGAGGCACGGAGCAAAGAAAAAAGGAGGAAGCAAGCCGGCAAAGAAGAGGCTGAGCGGACCCGCCTAGACCGTCCAGGCCCGTCTAGAAGCCGCCCAGACCACCCAAAACCTGCCTAAACCACGTATTGTTCAAGATCCGCCCAGATCTAGCCGCCTAGAAGGGAAACGGGGCGGCAGTCTGCCGCCTAGCGCCTAGGCGACCGCCTAGGCCGTTTTTTAGAACACTGGATTGAACTAGAGGGTGAAGATAAGATCACCATATGAAAATCGAGTATAATTATGTGTTTAAAATATAGTACTATGTTTCAGATAAATTATCATACACGAGTATTTTTTCTTAATACGAGACCGAGAGAATAGTAATTATTATTTTGTTGTTAATTAGTTCAAGAATGATAATATCACGAGTGTACTTTTCATCAGTTTTTCCAACAATTTGAGAACGAAGAAAATGACCAATTTAATTCATCACCTCATTGACCTCATCTAAAGCACTCGTTGACTCATCCAAGAGAGCCAATTAAGTTTGGCAACATGCGTGGTCAAACCGTAATAATATACATCTTCCAGAGAACTTGGACTAAATTATCGGATGTTGGTTTCGTGAGTTTTGAATCCATGTCTAATGTTGGCATCAAGAAAGACATCGAACCTGTAAAATAAATGAATATAAATTTATTCGTTGAGGCTTCACAGCACCATCAGCACGTAACTTTTATGTATCAATAGGAAACCAACCATATCATAATTTTTTATAAAATTATAAAGATATATTAATCTTTTAAAATAATTTATTTTTGTGTTTCAATTATATATATACTACCCTCAATTTTTTTTGTTGATTTTATTAAGTAGAAATCAATAAAAATGATACAGTAACTCCTTAGTAATAGTATAATACACATGATAAATGAAAATAGGGTAAATTATTATTAAAAAAACTATTTTAAGAAATTTTATATTTATATTTTTATATTATTATAAATATAGAGAGACTCTAAAATGGTATATGTATGATACCTTGCTCTTAATTTTAACCATTGAATTTTAATATAAAATATGAACCATTGAATGTGATTACAGAACACCTTATTAATGCATAGATATAAGCATATAATTATTATTTTTATTTTTAACTAACCCGTAAAATACCAACTTATAGAAGTTTTCAATTTTCACCCACCCATTATATGTCCATCTATGATATAAATTCTAATTAATTTTTTTTTTGTAATTTATTGCAAGTAAATTTCTCTTATGTTCATCTTTTTTTAGTTTAGAAAAACAATCTCTTTTAACTGATCTATAATTGGAAATTTTAATTACTCTAATCTCTAATCGTATTTTACATTTTTAGATGATTTTTTGTTATATTAATTACAATATTATAAAACTTAAATAAGTTTTAAAATTAATTTATTGTAGTTTACATAATAAATAAATAAAATTATTTATAAATATAAAATATGATAAAGTAATGTATAACATGATTTTATTATTTTTTTATAAACGTGTTATTTTATTTTACCTTTTATTTTCTTAATTTAACTTTAAATTTTTTAATTTTAATATCATTACAATTTCAATTATATAAATTTATTTTATTAAATAATAATTTAAAATTATTGTATATATACTATTATATTAAAAATAAAATAAATAATAACCTGTTATAGGAGTATTAACATGTCAACTTAATTGAGAGTAGTAATCATATACATTAAGTGCATTCTTTTTAATTAATGTGTTAATTTTATATTGGTTAAAAATATAGGTATCATACCTTTAAAATTGTAAAATATATTGTAAAATTATCCTATAAATATAAATAAAGTTTTAAGATTATATGTTTTTTGTATTTTGATACATTCTATTTACTCAAACTCTGCAATTTTTTTTTTTTTTTTTATAAAAGATACTAAATATTATTTTCTTCGAATCACAAAAGTTTGTACACTTTTATTTTTTGGTGGTCTCTTAAAATTTGCACACTCATAAATGGAATTTTTTTATAATTTTATTCTTTCAATACTTATCTATTTACAATAATATAATTACCTTTTTCAAATAACTTATTCATTACTTACCCAACAATACATATTATACATATACTTTTTATTATTTAAAAGGTAAAAAACATTTTTTTTAATTTACGTGAAAATTTATCTATGCAAATAAGTTAAGGAAAAAGTATAATTTAAGTAATAATCAATAAAAAAATTATTTGTTTGGTAAAAACTTTTTTAAAATCACGTGCAATGCATGAGCAACTACACTAGTTTAAGTAATAAGGATAATTTAGAGATTTTAAAGAATTTGTAAAATTAAAATTTAAAATATGGCAAAGTTTAGTAATAGTAGAAGCGTAAATAAACTAGTCTTTTATTAATTTATAGTAATATTTTAAAGTTGATAGTGAATATAAATGAACGGTTCTAATTTCCCAAGTAAATTTATCAGTGAAATTGTTTGAATTGGGCTTATTGCTTGCAAGGTCATCTCGATCCCTTTGAGAGTATTTTGGGAGTATTTAATAAATTTTGATTATTTTAAACATTTAAATTACAAATGACTTGTTAAATGTAGTATACCTAAAATTTCTGAAATTTTCATATGAATCAAAAATCATATTGGACCCAAAAGGAAAGTGGGCTTGACAAAATCAAAAAAGATGCATGCCCAATTTGAATCATACTCTCTCCTCACTCACAATATTCAAGTTTTTTGAGGTATTTTTGTATGAGGGCAAATATAAAATAGATATTATACACCCTTCCAATACTTTTTATACATCAAAATTAAAGACATTTTGCCACTATTACCCTTCTAGTTATAATATATTTATTAATACAATAAATTAATTTAAATATATAGTAATACAACAACACATTCCTCTTCTAAAAACTGTTATCCAACATCACCCTCGTACCCAAATTCAAGAACGTTGAAGCTTCTCTACAACTTGGAACAAACGAAGAACATGAAAGGTATGAGTAATATATCTCGCAAAGTAAGTACGTGAATTCTGACACAGCAAGTCGAAATCGCCGAAATTAAATTAATGTTATAATAGTTATTAAGGTATTTTAGGGGGGAAAACTCTTAATTTTATGATAAAAATATTATTACTAATTAGTTTAATAATTTCGTCTTAAAAATAAATTAAAACAATAAATACATTTTAAGCAAAGGATAATATAGTCTTTACTTATTATTTATAATGCCTTTAAATATAAATTAAATACATATAAGACCGGCATTAAAAAAACTAAAAAAAAACTGCCCTTAAATAATTAATGGAAAAAGAATGAGCGTTTCATTTAATTTAATAAATTAATACTCCCTTTTATTTAAAATTATCAAGTTTTTTTATGTTGTATTTCTTTTTTGTATACCCAATTTGTTTTATACTCTCTTCTCACTCACAATATTAAAGTTTTTTTATGTTGTATTTCTTTTTTGTTGATGTTATTGTCTTGTTGACATAATGTTTGTGATAATGTTTATGAAAATAAATTGAGTATGAAATATAATTTTTTTAGTAATGATAATTGAATAATAATCATTTTTAAATTATTATTAACACATATGTATGCCTAATGCATGTATCACATAGACTACATTTTTTTTATAAACCATAATCTTTTTTGTATTGTTTTGTATGGAATCACATCATATGTTGTGGTAGCTATAAGGAGATAGCACATCATGCCGGAATTCTTTTGATGTTGGTATGTATACTTTTGAGAATTATCTATACTGATTTGCTTTTAGACTAAATCATTTATCACAACCTCAAATACAATTATAGTGATATTGAAATGCTCCATTTTTTTTATTTGTTAATACAGTTTTAGCTTCAAATGCTTCATTTTTTTTATTTGTTAATAACAACTTTAGAGAACTCCATAATGATATTCAAATGCTCCATTTTTTTTATTTGTTTATGTAGTAGCTTCAAATGCTCAATTTTTTTTCTTAATTTAGTATCAACACTCAAACAACTTTTTAGAACAAAATTATATAATTTTTTTTAGGCTATTGGTTTAATTATATAAGTTGTGAATTCATTTGCAATTTTTGATTTGTTTCAACAGCCATCATTGCAATCACTTTCATAAAACAAAATTGCAGCTCAGATTTTATTTTTCTTAAAACAAAATTGCCTCAGATTTTATTTTGAAAAAACATTTAAAACATTTAGAATCTTTATTATTTGAAATAAATAAGTGTCAAGTACAAAAATAATAAATATGTCAAATCACATAATTGTTTTAAAATTATTAGGAGAATTAAACACAACACTAATAAATTTGTGTCGAAAAAAACATTTAAAACATTTAGAATCTTTATTATTTGAAATAAATAAGTGTCAAGTACAAAAATAATAAATATGTCAAATCACATAATTGTTTTAAAATTATTAGGAGAATTAAACACAACACTAATAAGTATCAATAAGTTTTAAGCTAAAATTTGGGATATATATATATAGTATATACAATTTGTTGCATATTGTAATGTTTTAAAACATTATATGACACGTCCAAAGTCCACATGTCAATATAAAACAAGGGTCAAATGCATAATAGAGCCAATTTCAAAACACTTGTATGTTTTATAGCATTTTCCATAAAAATATAATATTTTATAGTAAGCACAAATTTATTTTTATTTTTGTTTATTATTTTGGTACTTTACCCATTATTTTTTATTTTAAAATTTATTTATTAAAAATAAAGATATGACAAACTTTTCACATGCAATTGATTTAAAAAACATATATTTTTATGGAAAAAACTATAAAACATACAAGTTTTATAAAGTGGTCTTGAAATCAATATTAGACTATTAGTACTATAAAAATAATATATTCCGCTTTAGGGCAATGTATTTTTCAAGATATAAAAATGCAAACTTTATAAAAACAATCAACTAGAAGAATGTTCACAACTTTTTTTAACATTGTTTATCTCTCTTTTTTTCTATTTTTTATTAATTTTCATTTTGAGAGTAATATTAAAATATTTTATTCTAATTGATTGGTGACTAATTATATACCGTGTATATATATTGCCCATATTTGAGGTTCTTAAGACTAATATGTGAATGTCCCGTTCATTTTTCAAATTCATTTTACTTATATTGTTTGGATATCACTTATAATTCTTCACAAATTCTATGAAAATTTTATTGGTGATTATAAATTCCTAAGTCAAAATCTTTATAGGAAAAATTGAAATGGTAATATATTTAGTGAGATCTTGATATTTACTCTATTCGAGTTATTGAGTTGTGACTTCTAATTTTTTTTGTGTCGTTAGTAATCATGTCATAAATTCATCATGTGCCCCATGAGTCATTGACCTTGTTTGGTAATCGATTATTCACCATCAAGTTCAATTTATGATTGGTTGTTGGTTTGCTTCGTCTCTCTATCTTTTATCCACACATAGATTTACTCATATTTTGATCTAATGAGTACAATTTAGTGTGTTGTTTTGACCCGTTTTTATAACAATAAAAACCAAGTGGTCAATTTCTTAATAATACTTTTTATTATTATTAATATTATTATTATTATTAATTTTTTTTATTATTAGTAGTATTATGAAATATGCAACTTAAATATTATTAAAAATCAAATGCATTGTAACATAAGCATTATTTTATGAGAGAAAAATTGATATCAATATATATTAAATACATGGATTATAAAAAAAATCAATTATTTTTAAAAAAATATCCGGACCATTTCAAGTTGTTATTTCTCCAAATAGCTTCAATTACATTCATTTCCACTTATATAATTTTCATGCGGTTTTTGTCATCTCAAGTTGTATATGTCATCATGTATTCACTCTATGATCTCTAATCTATATACCATTTTTTGACTGTAGTTGGTTGTTGTGTCAAACATTAAACAGTATTTGAAAGGGCCTCAACTCTCATGTTACTGAATCCGCTCATGTCTGCAACTCGTAGTTGCGAGGTCCATTACTCTCAGCATATTTTTGTTTCAAAACGCGCCACGTCTCAGATTTAGTGGAAGCAGTATAGGTGAAACACTGCACAATCTCTATATAGTATTTACTTCCCAGAAGAACAATGACATATATGTTCTTTGTATTTTACAAAAAAACGTGTTCCTATTCTTGTGGAACAAAAAGAGTAATTAATTATTCTTACTAAATTTATGATAATTATATAAAATACTCAAAATATATATAATATAAAAATAATGTCGTGTAAAATTATAATTGATGGTGTATAAAATTATCTATACACCTAGTGTAGCAGCACGATCTTCCCACTTTTGTATTACCAATTCTATAAATAGTCCCAACAACTATATTTTCTTCCTTAGAATCCATGTGAAATAAAGCCTCAGTGCAAATGACTTGCAATTCGAAATGGAAGTATTTGCATTATGAACCCTACTTAATTATGATGTTACACAACCCTCCCGCACATCAATGTTGTTCATCGTCTTATAAAATAGTTTCTATGCAACAAGACTGAAAATTGCAATACCTCGCTCAGTAAAATCAAGTTTGTATTTACTGCTTCGATAAATTGAACGCAGGATCATTAATAATGGGCCCGAAGCTCCAATTGAGATGCTCATTTGCTGGTTCGATTGGGGATATGTGTAACACATTCTTATGGTGCTCATAAAGAGTTCTTCTGTGGCCTATGCTGACATAAGTGATCCCAGCGGTTTCAATTAGCTGATATAAATGTGCCTGCAAACATGTTTGTGCGTAGAACACGTATAAAGAGAAAAATAATTTCATTAAAATTAAGTTAAATACAGCAATAAGCAAGGGAGAACATGAGAAGTACTAAACAGATACTTATCCAGTAATAAGCTAAGATAATAATGTGACCACCATTTAAATAGAAGCAAACAACTAAATTGATGATATAATAATCCGATAAATTAGAATGGTTAAAATAGTTCTCCAAGGAATAATAATAAAAATCAACTATTTTGAAATCTTAGTAATAATATAATGATCCATGGTAAAAATAAGAAGTTTAGGCAGATTTTGTGAATATAAATTTAGTGTCGGAGTTTTAACAAGAAAAAGTAATAAGAAATCCAGACAAGTGTGAGAATCAAGTATAGACAGGTGTGTAAAATATAGTAGTAGTAATTATTTTAATGATAATCTTACGAGAGTGTACTTTTCAGCACTTTTTCCATTAACAATTTGAGAAACGAAGAAAATGACAAGATTAATTCATCACCTCATTGGCTTCATCTAAAGCACTCGTTGACTCATCCAAGAGAACCAAGTTTGGTCTTGAGAGCAACAGGCGTGCAAATGCTAGACGTTGCTGCTCACCGACAGATAGAACACTAGACCATTCATATGTGGAGTCCAGGTCAAACCGTGATAATATATAGCCCAGTCGAACATCTTCCAGAACTTGGACTAAATCATTGGATGTTGGTTTCGTGAGTTTTGAATCCATGTCTAATGATGGCATCAGGAAAGACAGCGAACCTGTAAAATAAATGGTCATAAATTTAACCATTGAGGCTTCAGCAGGAACTTATGTATCAACAGTTATTCAGCAATCATATATTTTTCTCAATCTATCTCCTAACTAAGGCATTCTTTGGTTATCTGATGTTTTTGCATGGCCTGTCCATGCCATATGTACAAAGCTAATTTTATTTCTTATATTACCACGAAAAAGAAAGGATGAGGTTTTATACCAAAAAAAAAAAAAAAATGAGTAAAATAATCAAGTTCTCGTAATGTGCAGCTACTCCCTTCAAATTATCTATTTATTTTCTTAATTATATTATTACTGTATTATTATTATAGTAGTATTATATAATACAATACTCTCCAAACTTCTTTTTTCTCCCTTTTTATCAGTCTCAACTTCACAGCAGCAATTATCAGTAGAGCTGTAAAATTATGGCTTGACCCCGGCTTGGCCTGATTTTTACCAGGTCAGGTCCATAACTTCTTACAGAAAAATAAACCAAGCATTTTTTCCGCCCGGGTCCGAAGTATGTACTTTTTTTTTTCATGTCCAAAGTGATGGTGACATAACATACCATTTGGTTTATCACTGTCTGACATGGGTGCTGGGTCGTTACTCCAAGTAGGATAAAGCAGCTGCTGGCGAAGTGTCCCCAAAACCATGTACGGTTTCTGAGGAAGAAAAAATACATCTCTTGAATTTCTCTTTTTCTCTTGTTTGTCGTAATCTTGTTTGGACTCATACACCGAAGAAGCTTTATCAGATGAAGCTACATCTTCATAATGACCTGACGAAGTATCCGTTGTGTTTCTGTTGAAGAATCTCACAGTTCCCCTTCCGAAGCTCCACAGACCAGCTAAGGCTCTTAGTAATGAAGTTTTACCACTCCCACTCGGTCCTGTAATCTGTTAATGCAGCTATCAAATAGGAATCAAACCATTTTTAATTTGGTAAAGTGTGCGTTTGGATGCATTTTCTTCTAGAAATTATTGTTTTGTTTAGAAATAGTGGTAATTCTGTTTTACGGGAGAATGGTTTTTTTAGTGTTGAAGGAAATGAGATGGAAATATAAATGATTTATGTAGATATGATATAAAAATAGAAAAATAATGAATGCATGTGATTGGTAGTTAGAGTAATGCCATTGGAAGAAAAAATAATAAGATGAAAGAGAGGTGAGACAAAATGTGGAAGTGGAGAATACTGTATTTAAAATAAATACTATCAATTTACTTTTTCATTTTGACAAACAAATCATTGGAGAAAAAAAAAACATGTTCAAATGATATTCATACCCATATACCTCTTATTCTGAAATATTCAAAGTTAAATTAATGTATACAAACCAGCAGATTGTTCTTCTCGTAGATCTCCAATGACAAGTCCCTTATGAGGGTTGCTTTACTTGGAGTCAGTAGAGTCAAATGGTCAACCGATAGCAATTTTGAACCTCTGCTGATGGTCCCAGCTCCATTACACACGTCAGAAATATTTATGCTGCAAAACTCGCGACAGATTTCTTCCATGGATTCACTATCGGTATTGGTTTCGCTACTAGTTAAAAGATCATCAAATTCACCTGCCATTTGAAATATGTGAAAACAACTTCACAACAATGTGTGAAAATATATGGTATTAGCAAGAACCTATTCCATACATTTAAAAGATAATTGATCAGTGTAGCCAATCACTATACTTCAAGATATTCAAAGGATAGTGTACCTAGTCGATCGATGACAGCAGAAAAGGCACTGATAGACTGAAATTGGTACACAATGAGGGAGAAATCTCCGAGTATGTGATTAAAAGCAGACACGGACTGATTTATCACTCCAAATTCGATTTTACCCGAGAAGTACATGGGTGCAACAACTGCTGCGGGAAGAATCTGGATCAGGTATCGGTAGCCATTGGTAAAGAATTCCAGATTTCTGGAAGATATCAACAATTTCTGTAGAGTTAAAGACGACACAAAAAATGATCAATTCCAAATATAGAAGATCAAAGAAAGAATTTAAGCACTTAAAATTCACTTGTCTGCTCCATATGAACACGAGACTAACGATTCATACGAGAAAATGGTTGTGTTTTTTCACAAAATAACCGTGTTCAATCAGCTTCAAATTTAAATTCTTTTTATCGAGCTTTCTGAAGTTCACTACAATGTGTTAAATACCAAGTATGATGATTTTGCTGTCACTATCAAACAAAAAATCAAAACCCATAATTCTTTCTATGAATCTCAAGTGACTACTGACTATCACGTGGAGGTTGGAACAGTTCCATAGTCTAATTGGTTTTTAATCCACTAGGGAGATGATCAAGGGATAATGATGATCAAAAGTTAATTGCAGACTGTCTCCAACAACAGCAATATCAGTTTGATGCTATATATCTTGATTCTAAATGTAAATTGGCAAAAGCTCTCAAGGAAACACAGTAAAATAAACAAAATGTTAAGGGCATCATAAAGACGTTACATACACTAAGATTGTCAAATGCGCTTCTGAACCTTTGCAGCAGTAGCTGCATCTCATTTTCTTCACCATCATAGAATGCAATGGCCTCTGCATTTTCTCTTACACGAACAAGTCCATAACGGAAGTCTGCTTCTTTTTTCTCTTGCAAGAAGTTTAGATTCACCAATCCCTAAAAATACAATAATACTCATCATCATAAATCAATAGTTTCATATACATTATAATAAGTGCTTGGGAAAATATAGTATAATTCCCTTTGTCCCAAAAAGATAGGCATATAGTTCTTTCATGTAGATTAAGAAAATGGTTAATATACTTAAATATAGTGCAATTTTAATCCACACCCTTATGGCTTATGCCATCATAATGGTTTATTTATTATCTACTATGTTTCATCAGTCTAGGTAAAAGATGTAGTGTGATACCAGAATAATTAAATAGCTGCATAAATGGAAACGAAAAATTAATTACATACCTAATGTAGTAACAAACCTATCTTTGTGGACACCCAGAATAATAATGTGGACTTACTTTTGTGAGACTTTGTGAGTATTTGTAAGAATAATGTATTGCTACTTAGAGTCAAAGATACGCAATTGAAAAGTGTAATGACTAATGATTACATTGACTTTCATAAAAGAAAAATTACCCTCCCTAAGAAGACGCTGGTAGCTGTTCCACCAAGTGAGTATCCAAGAAGCACGAGAAAAAGAGGCGGATAAATACCATACAAAATATTACTGAAAGATATTAAGTCCACAGCCGCATTGAAGAATGTCAAGGAAAATGCAAGAGCAGTGCCAGTGAATGCACTTAGATCATCAACAATCCGCTGATCAGGGTTATCAATGATTGACTGGGACTGTATCTTGTAAAAGGTTCGATTCTTCAGATAACGATCCATGTAATAGCTTGTCATCCAAGACCTCCATCTCAAAGAAAGAGTATCTTTTGCATAATCCCTCAGTACAAAGACCTGGAAAGGATTAAATTTGGCAACAAATATTTTTATTAAACCAACCACATTAACAACATTTCACACACACACACACACACAAATAATTGACCCACAATTCCACAAATAATTGAGGTCGTTATGATAAGCGAGAAAATAACTTTTCTCCCCTTTTGTTCGGTTGCGAGTATGTGCAAACATATGCAAAACATAATTACAGCAAATTTCTAAGGTTAGATTTCAAGAAGAGATAATCATTTATGTCTTAATAAGGCTTTCTAGCTCTTTACCTTGGCCAAAATTATTTTCTAGCCTTGTTTCTTTAAAAACCATATGTTCATTTTTTTGGCCCTTTTAACCAAAATATGACAGCCTTGTATACCCCCAATGTATATAGATTAAATCACTAGGAATTTTTCATAATATTGGCATTGTACAGTTCTCAGAGTAGTGTTTCACTTTATTTTATTTTTCAAAACAGGGCTCAAAATCTCTGGCACTTGTTTATTATGGTGATTGGTAGAGTTCTAAAGTTTGGAGATCTGACTATTTCCCTTCACTTTCATGTGAAGAGAAAAAAAATCCAATAAAACAATCAGTAATTAATGAGACATGCAATGTGAAAACATGTCACTCAATAGGAACAACAAACAAAGAGTTTGCATAGTCATATGGTACTCTAGTAATCAACTAATGAAAATGGTACGAACCTACGAACAAATCCGAAGTTGATTCCATTGATAGGAATTACAGTAGAAGCAACTGGCTCTAGACTATCATTACAACAAACAATAGACAAAAAACAAGCACAATACCTAAGAAAGTACACCAATGTGCTCACCGGAATTCCTCCAGCAAAACTTGCCAAGTAATACATGAGTTGCTTTGTGAACTGTTCCTGGTCCTTGTCTTCCATGAACCCGAACCCATATCAACAGCCACCCTCATATCAGCTAAAAGTAACCAGCTGTACAATTGCAATAAAAGAAAAAACTCAAGAAATCATACTGGCTAAGGCGTTGTAAAAGTCACGGCCGAGGAAATTGAAGCCGACGCTAATTCCAGTGGTCCCCAAAGTGAGAGCAAAAACAGTGGCAAGCCTCCACCGCGCCTCGACCTTATCATCGGAAAACCAATACGGAGCAGCGACTTTCCAGAATCTTCTGAATAACGATTGAACATCAGGAACCTTCCTCTGGGCATCCTCCTAAACAGCAGGTAATACGTGAAGAAGGAAATTTAAAGCTTAAGTTCTGTAACAGAAAACAAAGGGGGCGAAATGTGAGGGAAACCTGGTTAGCTTGAGGCGAAGCCAACGAGGAATTACAGACGAAAGTTGAAGCTGAACTAGGTTTACGATTTATCCTCCGATTCGAGAAAAAAATTGAACGTTTAGGCGGCAATTTGAAGCAGTACAGGTCGTGGAGCTTGGAGTATCCGCCATGGCCGTGAGATTCGGAGGTGGTGAAAGAGACGCTGCTCGTACTTGAGAGAGCTCGAGCTTTGCAGAAAAGCTGAGGTGGCAGGTGGACCGGGTATTCGATTCCTATCATTCTGATCGGAGAGATTCACAATTATCAAAACCTGATTACCTGATTCCGATTTTTTCTTTTTTCTTTATTTATTTTCGTTTTATCTATTACCGGTTGATTTGCAGTGGAGATGCCACGTCACTCGAGATCGCGTCCAATCAGCCACCCGGACCCGGGCCGGGCTCGATACATTTTTCAAAAGAAAATAATGTGACCCGGGTCTGATATCTATATATCTATATACTAATGTTTTATAAGCAATGAATTTTTGTAAATTTTTATTAATAATAATGTTTTATAAACAATGAATTTTTGTAAAATTTTATTAATAAACTAGAAATAATTGTTAGTGAATTATGAAAAGTAATGAAAATTTAAAAAATGGAGTATTTCACATTCAAACATTTGTTTTTTTCAGATTTTTACAAGAACAAAATTACATTTAAAATTTATTTTGACCAAAATTAGAATTTCAAAATTATTTTGACAAAAAATACAGTTTAGGTAGGAGTATTAAGGAAATCGTACCGTTAATTATTGACCGAGCACAATTATCATCATTCCACAACGGCTACTTTTTCTGTCTCTTTCATTTTTTTTCAAACACTCGTCGTCTTCCAAAAAAAGCAAATTTCCTTTATCTGCAGAAAAAAAAAATTGGATTTTGTGTTTGGGTTTTCCGATTCTTAATTATTCGATCCAGGGAGATTATATAAACTATAACAGTCTCTGATTCCGGCGAGCTGAGGCGAAAATGGCGAACCCAAGCGGCGGACCAGCACCCGATTCCACGGCGCCGCCGCTCACCCAACGCCGCCCTCGAATGAGGGAAGTCAGCTCGCGATTCATGTCCCCTCTCGCCCAATCGAACTCGACCCCAATCGCAAACCCTACCGGCTTGCCGCGCTCGAAATCCGCTCGCAACCGCGGATCTCCGTCGATTTCCGACGAGAATCGCGTGCCGGAGGTCAACCGCAGCTTCGAGAAACCTTCACCTTCGATTACCTTAACCGTACAGAGGAAGCTCCACCTCCATCGCCCCAAAACCCACCAACATCCCGAAGCTAGGGTTTCAACCCGACCCGACACGCCGCTCGCGACGGGCACCGATCGAGTAGTCCCGTCCAGATACAAGCAAGTCCCCAACAGTCTCCCCCGTTCGAATTCCATGAACAGCAGCAGCAATGGATGCTCGGCGGTTACAGCCGCCGCTCGTCTTCTCCAGGAGGCCACCTCTGATGTTCAGAAACGCCTCTCCAAGATATCGACTTCGAGTCGAGACGACATCGACACGTGTACTACTTCGAATCAAGGAATCTCTTCGTCTTGTCCCACCTCACCTCTTTGCGTGCCGAGCACGAAGCTTCGAGTTGTTCACGATATTCGGTCTTCTATGCCTGATGTGGATAAGTGGCTTTCTGATAGGAATTCAGGGAAGAACGGGAGCGATTGTGCGCGTTCGTTGAATTTCTCGTCTTCCACGAAGATGGGTGGTGGTGGTATTTCTTTGCCTCCGCATCCTACGTATATAAAGTCGGGAGTGGATCCGAAGAAAGGGAGGAAGGTGCCTAATCAGATAGAAGATGTGCATTGTCTCAAGATGTTGAGCAATCATAATCTGCAGTGGCGTTTCGCCATTGCAAAAGCAGGGGCCTCTTTCGATTCTCAGAAGCACGAAGCTGAGGTTTGTGGGCTTTTTTTTTTCTTTCTGTAAAGTGAAGTTATTGTTTCATTCTTTACTATTGTTATCCTTATGATCAGATATATTGTATTTGTATGTGTATTGGTTATATGCTCTTTTACTTTCTTCAGAGGAAATTTTGGTCATTGGGTGCAAAGATATCGGATATGCGGGATAGTGTGCAAAAGAAGCGTAGTGAACTTGCAATGTTGAGAAGATTAAAAATGTTGAACACGATCGTCGAAGCCCAGGTGAGGATTCCCTTCTTTTTTTTCCAAGAATTTTCAGTCGGGTTCTTATGCATTTGAGATTTTACATTTGTAATTGTTCTTCCTGATTGATTGCCTTTCTAAAAATATTGTATCATCTGACCACACATTCTGTTGTTGCCCCAATTACTAGATGCCGTATCTTGATGAATGGGATACTTTGGATAAAGATTACTCGACTTCTCTATTAGGCACTACCGATGCATTGCTCAATTCCTCTGCCAGACTACCTGTCAGTGGGAATGTACGGGTGAGATTCATCTACTTGTGTATTTTTTGATATACCAATTCGATTGCCATCATATGAATTCTTCTATTTTTTGGTGCTTTTTAATTGAACTGACTTTGGGAGCGCAAAAATCTTATCAGGCTGATGTCGGGGAACTAGAGGAGGCTCTGGGCTCAGCCCTTAAGGCAGTCGAAATGATAGGTTCTCAAATTCAGAGATTTATACCAACAGTAAGATTCATATATTCTCTTTTTCTCAAATTAAGAGTCTCGACTAAGACTTCCAAAACTGATTTAAGTTTACATATACATTGCATAAGTGTAGATAGATGAGTTCATTTGTAGGGTAGATGCTACTTGTACTTAATTTCTGCGAAAATCTTCTCAAATGACATCTGTGTTTGTTATATGTAGGCTGAAGAATTGGACACAAGAGTGTCTGAGGTAGCTAGGATGGCTGGTGGAGAAAGAGCTCGTATTGAGGAGTGTGGAGATCTAATATCCAACACATATGTTTCACAGGTATACAGTTTTAGTGTTCTTTCTTGTTTTGATTCAGAATGTTCGACATTGATTTTGTTTTTGCAGGTGAAAGAATGCAGCCTTAGGAGTACTTTAATACAAGTCGGCAACATTAATCGACACTGAAAGAATAAGAGTGAAGATGACATGATGAAATAAATAGTAGGTATTGTGAAAGGGATAGTTTTTGCTCTTTTTGTATAATGAGAATGTGTACATGTAACAAGTTTCTAATTGTAGTTTGATTACATATTTTTTGTTTTTGGCCTTTTTGCATAAATGTTTGTCCATCTAAAACATCTACAAAGCAATTTTTTCCTTATATAAATAAATCAGACTTTTTAAAATTATAATTACATATAATTTTGGAAACCAATATTTTTCCAGAAAAAAGTTTAGTACATTTCGGGTCTAAAAAAATACAACTTTCTAAACAAAAATGTGTTATTAAACGACTTAAGTCCTTCGTTGACTGGACAATCTATATTTTAAGCTTCAAGACCTTACAAAGCGAGGATTTGCAAGATTCAGTTCCCTGAAGTTTCATTTATCAGAAAATGGTGGCGGTTTTAAAGAAACAGGGTCAACAAAATCTCTGGTGGTAACTTGAAATAATCTCTCAACTCAAAAAGTACAATCATACTAGTACAATTTATGGTGAGGTGCTGCAAGTGACTTCATCCCCATTATTGTTAGGGTTTTGTGAGTTGACGTAGTTGTTGTGATAGAAATAATTAATAATCAACAATTAAAAGGAAAGAGAAAAGTAATAATTAAATAAAATATTATTTTTAATCAATAAAGAGAATTGTGGTTATGGATGAGTTGGACAGAATTAATATGACACGCAAGAGGTGCGGGAATTTTGAAAACCCCCGCTGCGGGTAGTGGAGTCATTCTGGTACATAAACACCCATTTGCAATTTATCATCTCTAGTTCTCATGATAGAATTAACCAGTATCTCGCTATATCTCTTTATATCAAATAAGCTTCGAAATAATCTTAATTTTTTTTTACAAATAACATTAGAGGGGAGCAAAAAACCCCCCCAAAAAGAACTCAGATTTGCTTATTAATTCAAAAGGATTAAACACTTCAATACACATTCATCACAAAAATAACATTTTTAATCTAAAAATCAACAATAATTTGGTCAATTTATGAACTTAACTCTACAAATATTGCTATTAAATTTATAAAAGAAAGTTGGAGGGCTTGGAACATTTTAAATACCCAATAACTTGATAACTCTTTACACATTTAGGTAGAGTAAAAACTCTACCGAATAATACGAAACAAGTGCAAACAAGGTTTTTAAGCAAACTAATTTTACTCTTCATGTCTTCACGTCACTAGCCTATATGCATCACCTAAATGAAACCGACATATATGGCTCTAAGGGTCCTCAACTAATAATTATAATTATCTATAAAGTATATTATCAGATGCACTTGGAAAGCCCGCAAACCTCTGACACATTACTTGGTATCAGGATAATATTGAGGATATCGTCTCTCAAACATCTTCCATGCTCCGTCCAAAAAGGGAGCCTTTTGCTGAAATCATTAAGGTCAAACTAAGTCAAAATTATCCATACAACACAAAAAAAAAACAACTAATTCTATCATGATGAGATATGAGAACTATCAGTAGCGAGATACTTACAGGGTACATAAACACCTTCCATTTGCTTTTAGCAATAGTCGCAGCCTGATTGATATGAAAACAATATAAGTAAACTTACAATACAAAATTTCGCGGAAGATTCTCTACACAGTAAACAGAACTAACCTCATCGTTTGTCCACTGAGGGTTTTGCCTCTTGAGCTCCTCCCTGCAGACGAATAATTACGTTAGGAGAGAACATCTATGGAGACCACAGAGAATGGAAAGATATTAGTTCTCCAAGAAGAGCTACATACGCCAAAAGGTGGCAACCATCTTTTTGAAGCTCTTCCGCATCTGGTTTGATAATCTTGATAGTCTGGTTTACAAACGATTTAACAGGCGTGCTGAAAAAGAATTTTTATGAATACAAAATCAGAAACTTTGAGCTTTGGCTTGAATAAAAAAAAACAGAATCACAAAAGAAAACCGATGTGTATAGTTTCATAAATTGCCTAAATTGAACAATCCAAAACTTGTCAAATACCTACCTGAAATTGTTTTTTAAGTTGAACTTTATATGCTCTTCCTTTGCAGATTTTCTCTTCTTCGCTCTGCGACGTACCATTTTGCTTGTCTTTTGTTTCACCGTTATGTCATTTTTTCCTTCACTCCCGTCAAGAAAGAGAACTATTTCACACTCCCATGTAACAGGTTTTCTCCAAACTTTGACTCTGTACGTTTTCTCGGTAATGGCGAGAAAAGTGAGATAATACAGAATGCCTCCAACTGGCTGGATGTTGGCTTTGACGAGACATTTCAGGTCAATGCTTATACCCTAATTAACAAGTCAACATATACATCAAAAAGTAAAATACTAACTACCATGGCATATGGATAAATTACCTTCAGAGTCGTATGATAGAGAAAAAAATCGTGACAAAAAAATAAAGATGATAAAATCTAAGTATTCTAATCAAGTAAAGAATTAACAACTTTTTAGTGAATACGAACTAATCAACACTTTAAAAATCACAAAATAGGAAACTAGGGATCTAAATTTGACTTAGGGTCAAGTCCATAACATACACTCCAAGATTCTCTGTAATATGTTTACAACACCTTGATACTAAACTTCGTAAATATACATTGTTCAGATAGCAATCCTTGGGTCTCACTAATAAGCTGATGCTTCATAGAATAATGAAGGACCTACATGGCTACACCAACTTGGCTACTACTGCTTCTATTTCAAACTTTTCTACAAGTATTGATGGAGAATTACAAGTGCAAATTAAAAATACAATTTACAAAGTAGAACTAGATAACTCACGATTTAGCCTCCAAAAACTACCAGTAGTGTACTATTAACAAATTTCACCCGAGAAAGAAATTACATTTAAAACATAAAATTGGTTAATGGCTTTGGTTCTAATGCAATAATATAAGCCCACGGCCCATAATCATACAGTACTAGTTTATCAAAAGTATGGTGTTTTGTAAAGTTTGGTTTTGTCCTTCCTTCAAATAATGATATCACCACACACAATAATATCTTCACACAATAACAACATAGTATATCGTAATTACCATTGCTTCTCCCTGTTTCCAGCCTGCATGCCGTGCAACTACCTCAGCAACCTTCCATTCAGGACAACCTTCACAAAGCCTTGAAATCCGTCCAGGCATACGGCCAGTGCAACCATCAACATCAAACCCCTTTAGCAGGAAAAAAAACATAGTTAAAGTTGCAACATAAATTGTTAACAAGAGAATAAGAAAAACAATGTATAATAATTAGAAAACCTCTCTCATTAACTTTCTTTTCATAATTCAAATATTCCTCGTTGTTCATTCTGCGAAAGCGTTTTTGTTTTTTAGTCAGATGCTCTACAGGTCCATACGATGTTCCCAGCAGAGCGTGCTTAGCAATATCAGATTGTGAGAACTCCATACCTAATTCAAGAACATACGGTTAACATCTACAAATAAACTCCAGCATCATTAGAGCAAACGAAATTGAAACACGTCTGAGCAAAGTCATAAACTCATGACATTTCAAAACTCGTGGATGTAGCGTCCACGGTAGTTTTTATTCTCTAAGATGATGCGTATCAAAAGATATATGTATCCTTTTAATGTTTAATTTTATTCCTGAAGCATCCTTGTTAATGAATTTTGTGAAGAACAATGTTGAGGGCTAACTAATCATACATATTTAGCAGTGGTGATTATGTGTCTGACTAGGTTGGATTTGGGCCGAGCTATGATATTAAAAACCGCCCAAATTTGCAGGTCAGGTATCGCTTATTCACTTATGGCAAATTCCAAATAAAGGAATGGAGTCGACATACTTAATTCTAATGCTACATCAAATGCCCTTATTAGGAGTTCCAATCAGATGCTAGTACAATACAGAAAAAATCAACCAACCACAGTCCACAAGTAATGATACCAACCTCCATCAGTTTTTTCTGGATTTTGATCCAGATCCAGCTTCTGACCTTCAGAGATATCCATAAAATCGTCCTCTGTTAGAAAACCACAAATATAAGTTAATAAAAATCACCATAACAAATAAAAAAACATAAACCATATAATGTCAGAAAAGGAAGGCTCGTCTGAGTATGAAATTTAAATATTACACATGTATTAGAAGATAGAAATTACATATCATGAAATATATTTATTTTTCTTAAAGAATCAATTCAAGTGAACAATAAACCAGACATCAAACAATGATAAATAAGAATCAAAGTAAGCAAACAATAAAACTACTCCGACACAGCACTTGAAACGTGTCGGACACGGCGATGGTAGACAAGACACCGTACCAATTTCCGATGAGGCGGTTGAATCTATGTGGTTGGAATCGAAGTGACCTTTTTTATATGTGTGGAAACGGAGCTAGATGGGTGTGAGCGGCTTATATGAACTCACCTTCGTCCTCGTGGATTAATCTTTTTGTTGCTGTTGAGATTGGAACAGATTTCTGAGGAAGTCGATTGATCTTTTTGAGCTTGAACAGATTCCAAGGGAAGAAAGAATACAAAGTAGCGGCGGCCCTTTATAATTAGGGTTTATATAGCGGCGGCCCTTTATAATTATGGAAATTAGAATGTACTTGTGTCTTTGATATACCAATTTGATTGGCATCGTATGGATTCTTTCTACTATATTTCGGTGCTTTTTAATTGAACTAATTTTGGGAGCGCAAAAATCTGATGTCAGGGAACTACCCTTAAAGGCAGTCGAGATGATAGGTTCTCAAATTCAGAGATTTATACCAACAGTAAGATTCATATATTCTCTTTTTCTCAAATTAAGAGTCTCGACTAAGACTTCCAAAACTGATTTTTAAGTACTTAATTTCTGCGAAATCTTCTCAAACGACATCTGTTGTTTGTTATGTTTAGGCTGAAGAATTGGACACGAGAGTGTCTGAAGTAGCTAAGGATGGGCGGTGGAGAAAGAGCTCGTATTGAGGAGTGTGGAGATCTAATATCCAAGACATATGTTTCACAGGTATACAGTTAGTGTTCTTTCTTGTTTTGATTCAGAATGTTTGACATTGGTTTTGCAGGTGAAAGAATGTAGCCTTACTTTGATACAAGTGGGCAACATTAGTCGAGACCGAAAGAATAAGAGAGAAGATGCAATAAATAGTAGGGATTGTGAAAGGGATAGTTTTTGCTCTTTTTGTATAATGAGAATGTGTACATATAACAAGTTTCTAATGGTAGTTTGATTACATTATTTTTTTTGTTTTTGGCCTTTTTGCATAAATGTTTGTACATCTAAAACATCTGCAAACCAATTTTTTTTCTTATATAAATAGATCAGATATTTTAAAATTATAACATATCATATAATTTTCCAAAAAAAGTTTAATACATTTAGGTCTAAAGAAATACAACTATCTAAACAAAAATGTGTTATTAAAAGGACTCAAGTCCTTCGTTGACTCCACAATCTTAATTTTAGGCTTCAAGCCCCAACAAAGCTTGGATTTGCAAGCTTCAGTTCCCTGCAGTTTCATTTATCAGAAAATAGTGGCATTTTTAAAGAAACAGGGTCAACAAAATCTCAGGTGGTAACTGGTAAATAATCTCTCAACTCAAAAAGTTCAATCATACTTGTACAATTTATACACACACCCCAAAAGTAAAAAAAAAAAAAGCAATTCCTTTTTGTTGAGATAAGAGATATAATTTCTGAGCACATCAAAACACACACACCTCATATGCCTACAACACACTTTATTCAAACACCACTCTAATACGGCCGTCACATTAGAGAGTCGAGATAAGAATAATTTCTGCACCGATTGTACTGAAGGAGACTACCGTACGTACGGTCCCAGACCCCAATGAAGAGCGACTCCGTATCAGGACTAAACGAGACTCCCGAGATCTCTCCGAAAAAGTCAATCTCTTGTTCCTTGTCATAACCGTTCTTCACGTCGTACACGTGGACGAAGTCGGCTGGCTCAGCTGTCGCCATAAACTGACCGTCGGATGTGAAACGGATTGATCGGATAGCACCAAGGTTTCCCTTGAGCACAGCAACGGAGTTTGATAGGTTCCGTGAATCCCATACTCTACAGGTTTTGTCCTGGTTCCCAGTGGCAAACACATAGCCATTTGGATGCCATGCAGAGGCGAAAGAGTAGTCCAAATGTCCGCGCACATGTGCAATAGTCTAAGAAACGAGAGAAGAAATGGTCAATACCTCATAATGGAATAAGGTTCGGGTTAGTAACAAAAGAATCAGATTTGTTTGATAATAAATAAATAAATCAGATTTTGTTACCAAATCCAAGGACGTGTCTGAATTTCTGCTTAAAAAAGGGGATAACGTGTAAAATGCGAAAATCAAACTTCGGGGTAAATCGGTAATTTTCAAATCTTTACAGCAAAAATGCACTTCAGGCTAGGTTCAACTAAAAAACAATTATCTTTCAAATTATACACTCTGTTCACACATATAAGTTTTTCCTCAACAATTACTCCCTATTGAGGGATTCTATTAGGGAAAAAAATGAAAAAGATCAACAGGTTATTTATTTTTATATTATGAGAAATAGCTGAATCTTTTGTAATTAGAATAAATCTCGGCCAGTAGTCAGTCTCGAATTTTTTAACAGGTCTTGTTCGCTGACTAGAATCTTTACTATTTTAAGCAAAGTTAGTTCAAGGAGAAAAAATAGGTACCTTGCCAGTTTGTGAATCCACCAACATCCCTTCAGTATTATCCCCAACAATTGCAATGACTTTGCCGTCTGGACTCAGGGAGGAATGCTGTAAATAAAGCACATTTTTATAATGTCACATAATCGCCGGGCTTAAAAAACATTATTGTCCCGAATTAAGGATTATTGACTCATAACTCAGTTATCTGTAGTAGCAAAATAACGTAACGATACACATATAGCTAGCTGCTAATAGCATCAAACTTCTTGCAAAATAAAAGCACAGTCCGGATAGAAACAACTAACCCAAGAATATGCCAACGGCAGGCAGTATATGGTTCACTCACATTGCAAATTCTTTAAGAGTTACACAAACACAAATGACAATTACAAAATTCATTCTAGCAATCTGCAAAGACTGGAATCATAGTTTTCACAAACACAACACACACACACACACACACACACATATACAGTATATATATTCACACTGGTAATGTTTCATATACGTGAGCAGAAATTTGGAGTATAATATGTCAATGAAACTTCACTAACATACTAAATTGACAATGTTAAGGGATCACACTGATTAGCATCACAAAAAGAACAATGTCGAGGTAGCACGAACCAAATCACGTCAATTCATTGATACTGCAAATATATTTGCATATTAACAAAAGAGAGCTTACATTTACAGGCCACGGGTATGAGAAATGCTTAACAAGCTGAAATCTATCCATGTCGAAATCCCGTACTCCACAATCGTTATTTGAAGCAGTGAAATGGACAGAACCACTGATGGTGATCCAAAACCAGTCAGTTTCAGATATTGGTTTCAGTTAATAAGCAACTAAAAAAATTGGCCCTTCCAGTGTGAGCATGTTTTTAAAAGGATAACTAAAAAAATGTGTTAATAACTGTTTTATGATGATAAACTTTCACAAATATGTCTTGCATTTTATTTAATATAAGTGAAATGATAATACATTAATTTGAATGGTCTAGTGCAAGGTAGATGGTAAAGAGAGTGAACAGGTCAATAACAGAAGGCATATGAGTAAAGTTTGAAGAAGAATTGAGAATTCTAAAAATTGGGGAGATAAAGAATGAGAAAATGTGAGTATTGCTTAAAAGTTAACAACCACACAACTCTTTTTTAGAAAACATAAACTGGTTTAATTCCACTTGAAAATAAAGCCCAAATAGGTAACATGAGATTTCCATGAATTATATAATGATGGGGCATATCTAGTTTCCGCTTCAGAGATAGATAGGAAAGAAGAAGATCCGATTTGCTGTAAGACATGGAATGAGATTCACCTTGGGCTATCATAAATATCGATGGCATTCGTGATAGCATTATCATCATAAGTAGTCCTTGTACAAAAGCTAACACCAGATCGATCTAAATCCTGCATCAAATGAGAATACTTCAGTACAGCTTCAACAAGAAGAAAACAAAAGTAACAAAATGCTTTGTTTTGGTATTTATTAATCAATATTTATGGACCCCGTCTTAGCATTATCTATACATCAAGCATATTTTATTTACTTCTATATAGGGAGGGAGAATAAAACCAAGTAATGAAAACTTGACCAAATCCAGTAATCTCTCGATCAGAAGTATGTTAAGCAATGACCAAGTTCATTCCCAAAAGTCCTCAAGCATTAAAGTATGATTACCTTGCAAATTAGCTCCCCTTGATATCCCCCAGCAATCAACAAGTTATCGCGGACTGCAAGAGTACTAACTTTTGTCTGAGTAAATCCTTCCTGTAAACTTCCCGGATGTTTCTATAAGAGAGATATGTCAGACTAGGTAACATAAAACACAAAAGTGAACATCAGTATATAATTTCAAATGCTCGGGATATGAGATGCACCTCACTGGGAGTCACGTGACCCGAGACATTAAGAACTTCAGTCTTTTTGGAAGTCAACGAAGACCAATGAGTGATAGAATAATGAGACACGACGTAAACATCATGCTTTGACGTAGACCAAACCAGATTCCTCAACTGCAATATAATCCATAAAGGTGTTCAACAAGACATTACAACATAAATGACACGACACTATCTAAAATAAAATATACTAACAGCACCCTCATGAATATCATATCAAGAAATTCTGCTCCTCTCCTTTCTAACAACTAAACAAATTTACTCCTCAGTGAAAGATGAAAAAAAAAATGCAGAAAGAGCTAAAAACACTATATTACATCAGTTCACTTGGTCAGGACCCAGATCATTGGGATCATCCCTGAGAAACTCATTTACATGTAACAGAAATTTCTCACACAAGAATGACTAGCAGTTATTAGCATACACCGGAAGTTAGTTCACCTAAAGAACAACCACTAGCAAGTTATTTCTAAAATTTTGAGAAATTATCATATTTCTTAGAAAATAAAATCTTTTCCTACACTCGTTCCATTTACTACCTCATTCAGATGTGGCTAATACAGTTATATATCATTTGCCCAATAACATGAATGTATTTTTCAGGTGCCTAAAGTAACAAGCACCAAACAACTGAACGCCAACACTAAACCAAACAATCAATTTAGCCCCGCTAAAAATTTACGAGTTCTCGTCACCTGAAAATGAAGAATGGTTGATTTTACGGATCTCGTGTTCTGCCAGAACTCATAATACACACCCCCTTTCCTCGTTAACTTGCATTCCTAAAAAAATCCAAAATGAACATTAACATCAATTAAGGTATGAAGCAGTTTTTTCACCATTTGAAACTGAATACTGTATTACCTTTTCTGACCCCTCTCCAGATTGCGGTATATTCTCGTAATTCTTATACTGCTCTACTCTAGTCTGTCTATACTTCTCCCTGGGTATGCTTAATCTATCCCATGGAATTCCTTGGATATCCTTTCCTTCTCGCGCCTCAGAAGCACTGGTATCGGTAATCTTATTGTCCTGAAAATCCAAAATTTAGTTATTCACATCACCAATAACCAAAAACCAACAAAGAATCTTACCAAAAAAAAAAAAAAAAACTAGTGACTATATTAATCAAGAGTATAGTGAGTGTAGATTGAACTGACATGGTCATATCCCTCATCGTCTTCCTCGTCAGACTCCGAGTCAATCATTCCACCACCAAAATACATATCCTCCTCTACTTCGCCCATCTCATAGTCATCAGCGGCGTATTCCATACCTTCCCCGTAATAGGATATCTCCCAATGTTTGTTTAGTCACACTTTATTGGTGCACAAAAGCAGTACCTAACTGCGAACGATACAATCACCTACAGTAGGATTGAACGTTTAAAATTTCAGCGCACACGAGAAAATCGAGCAAAATAATAATGTCAATAATATGTCTAGCCAATTGATGATTATGATTTTTTTCTTCTTCTTAAACATCAATGAACGATACGATGAATCCGCTTCCAACCACGATGAAAAAGGTCAAAACTTGAAATTTCCTTAACAACAAAACCTCAAAAGGCAAATATTTTTGTGGTGAAGTCAGCAAGTAAAAGGCTCGTATCAAAACTCGAACACGAAACAGAGATACATATATACATGCATATACATATATGTCTAGATACATAATTATCGGAAGAAATTCACCAGAACCACTATGTCCTCACTACGAAAACGAAAACGAAAACGAAAACCTAATCGGAAAAGAAGGGGTGGAATCAACAACAAAGTGCAGATAAACAAAAATTGAGTTACGACACACAACAATAAAATTAAAAAATTAAAATCACAACTTTAATTCTCACCTTCAATTTCTTCAATTCAATTATAATTTCGGAGCGATAAATCAAATTGTCGATCAAAAAGAATATCAGCGAAATCAGAATCTCGAGATTCCGATCGAGAGGATTGAGCCGAGATCTCCGTTATAAAAATCAGCGATAGCGATCTGTTTTTTTTTTTTATCTTTTCTTTTTTTCAGCTCTCAATGAAAAAGGGCTGAGAATTATGACGCCCGAGGTGGTTATTTATGTATACTATTTTCAGAAATGTTTTTTAGGGATAAATATTCTGAATAGTAATAAAATTCTACCATGGTAAAATATTATTGGTTGTAAAATTTGTGGGAAGTTGGTTTCGTTTATATAAATTAACATGTAAATCAGATGATCTTTTTTTTTTATCATAAGATGATACAATTTATTTTAAATTAATAATTTAAATTACAAAAATAATAAATAAATTAGTATTCTGCCGGTGTGATTTTGATAAAACAATATAAGGTGAGATAAGTATTAAATAAAAATTACAACGTGATCATAAAAAAAGAGTCCCTATATCGTACTGTATGTACAATACATCGTACATACAGATCATTTAATAATAAAAATATAAATTAAATTAAATTTTTAAATAAACAAAAATTTACCATGAAATAAAATAAATATGCAGATCATTTAATAATAAAAATAAAAATAAAAATTTTAATTTAGCGTTAAATTTTTAAATAAACAAAAATTTATCCTGAAATAAAATAAAAGCGTAATTTAATTTGTACACGTAATAAAAAAATCATTTTTTAATTTATATTAATATTATTAATATTCATTATAAAATCAAATATTCATCATTTAATAAATGAATCTTCATTCAATGTAAATCAAATCTTCATCATCATATTTTAAATATAGAATTTTTAACAATTTTATTAAAATAGATTAATCAAATATTTATCATATAATACAACAATCCTTTATATTTTGCGTAAGATCTTCATTATCGTAATGAAAAAATATATAAAAAAAATAATTCCAACAAATCTTCCTCTAATAATACAACAATCTTCATTATTATACAATTTTCAACATAAAAAAAAATGAAAAATAATTTTTACATGAAAAAAAATAAAAAAAATATATCTATCAAAAATAATTCCCACAAATCTTCATCTAATAATACAACAATCTTCATTATCATACAATTTTCAACAAAAAAAAAAAGAAAAATAATTTTTACATGAAAATAAAATAAAAATAATTCTTATATTATATTACAATACAGCAATCTTCATTATCATACAATTTTCAACAAAAAAAAAAAGAAAAATAATTTTTACATGAAAATAAAATAAAAATAATTCTTATATTATATTACGCTAAAAAAGTATAACACAAAAAAATAAATTGAATAAATTAATTAATTTTTATACCACGTAAAAAATATATTGAAAAAAAAAAGAAAAAGATAAGGAAGTGAGATACAGAGAGAAAATCAAATAAATAAATAAATTTAAATTTAAATATTAATTAACTAAATGTACCATGCTTTGTACATCTAGTTGTACGCTATAAATTGCCATAAAAAAATATATAGGTATAGTATATAATAAATTATGTCAAAAAAATTATTTAGGTATAGTATATAAAAAATTATGTTTGGAAATTGAAATGGTTTTTAAAAAAATTGATTGTGTTTATTGGAACATAAAACATATAAAAATGTTGATTTTCTTTAATGGTAATTTAAAAAAATCTGTTACATTTTAAAATTTTAGACAAACCTTTATAGAATATGAATCTAAATATTAATTTATAAAAAAATCTAACTAACCATATACAGTAAAACCTTTATAAATTAATACTCTATCATAAAATTTTATCAATTGTAAGAAGTATTAATATATTGATAAATTAATATTTTATTAATTAAAAGAGATAATTTTTAAATTCAATAAATTTAAATATATTTATTTAAAATAATTGGATTAAAATTCATGTATAAATTTTATTGCAACTAATTAATATATTCATGTACATTATTATAGATTCAATGTATAAGTTAACTATTATATTCATAAAAATAAACTAATTTATAATATCAAATTATGTTTTCTCATCATCTAAAATGCATTATAAAATTATTAATAAATGATCAAATGCATAAAATATTACGTGATTATGAAAAGGACCATCAAGCACTAAAAATATTACAATAATTAGTTGATGAAAAATAAATTTTGAATGTTAGTCAAGATACATTATCAAACACTCTAAATAAATCATGTGAGTACCCAACTTTGAGAGTATTGACGAGAACTAATATTTATAATTGTAATATTTACAAATTATTAATTTAAAATTTTGATGGGACTTCGTACTTATAAAGAGTTTTTTCAAAAAATTATTATTATATTATCTTATCGAATTCGCTCATTTTTTACAAATGCCCAAGTCGGGACCGGAGAATTTGATTATTTTAGAGATGTTATTAATTTATGAGTATTAATTTATAGAGGTTTTACTGTATATTAAACATTTATTATAAAATTAAATAAGAAAATTCTAGCATATTGAAATGCAAAATTTATTTTCATTTTTAGTATTACTTTCGAGTGTTTTTTTTTTATATATATATTTTGAAGATATTTGTACGATACTACAATGTACAAGTATTATTGTCTCAACAGTTATATCACTTGTGGTAAAATACGTTTTATTGTGAAAACACAAGAAAAGTGAGGCGAAAACGAAGAATCGAGTGAAGTCGGAAAAACGAGCCGGAGCTCGCGGAGGAGACGATTGGTTGATTGTGCCTTCACTCCCGGAGAGAGTAGGTGATTAGGTTGACCGCAGGTTGACTCGATAAGCAGAGGTTCGATGCGAGTGCATTTTGATGTTCGAGAGTTGATTAAGCCATTTAAGAGTTGATCGAGGGGGGTAATTTTGTCATTCCAAGCCTAATTTAATGCACATTTTCAGCGGGAAAGAGAAGAAAAATTGTTAGAAATCACAGGAAGATGTATAAATAGATGGAAAAACTCTCGCAAACACAACTTTAGCATTTAAAACAATTTCAGGATATTTCTAAAAAGAAAAATGGAGAGAACAAAAATTTCTAGAGAGAGGTAGCCATCTTCACCAAATCGATTCCATCTATTGACGTCGGATTGGAACTCTATCGACTACGACGAAGATCTTCTCCTTTTGCATCCATTCCCTAAGCTTTTTTTTTACTTAATTCCTCTCTATTTTTTCCTTTGAATGATTGATTTTAATTGCTTGTGGATTTGATTTAGTTAATTGTATGGTTTAGGTGTTATATACACGTGATGATTTGCATTAATTTATTTGTTTAAATTTTCACTAGGGAATTATGTTAGGTTAGTATAAAATAAGTTATTTGATAAAATGCTTTAAAAAAAGTTGTTTTGTTTAATTGTGTAATTTTGGCTACCATCGAGTTAACCACAGGTGAGTTGAGCGAAGTCTTTCTTCTCAAAATTCGATATTTTTCAAATTTAAATTTAACAACCTAAAGAAATGAAATAGCAACAAATATACTCACTACCTTTTGGAGTGTTACATTTGAAAATTTAGACGTATATTGATTGAGCATAGTGAAATTGTGTATTTTGTACTTGATTCTACCTAGAACTGTATTGTAAAGGGTAGAGTACAAACACTTAACACAATTTGAGATTCTAAAGAAAAACTCTTTTGTATTACTTGTAAAGGGTGGAACCACTTACACACACATCTACAAAATTCTAGCGAATCTTGTAGAAAGGTCAACACGACCAAAAACTGAGTCTATGTAGAACTATTCTAGCGAAGGGTCCTACTAAGACTAAACTCACAATAGAACCGGAGCTTTCTAGCGAAGTCTCTCGGTCTACAAATTTTCTCTCTCTAGAAAATGTCAAATCAATGCATCAATAGTGAATTCCAACAACCCGCTATTTATAGGTGTCGAGAAATAGGGTTTCCGGAATTCACGCTTAATGGGCCGAGCCCAAAGCATCTACATGGAATATTCGAGATTCCATTTCAGTTGTACTTGACGAACCCAGCTCTACCCACGGTCACACTAGCGTGTCTTCGTGCGTCGAGCTCGTGGAGGGCATAGCTGGTTTACTTGGCGTTTTTCACTGGACTATCATTCTTCTAGCGAAGTCTTCTAATCGTACCCACAGCTGGCTTCATTCCTTAGCAGTCATTCGTCCAGCCGTATGTGTAGCTATGCTTGCACCGTGTCCGTCAAGGTGTTATCACAGTGAGGCCTTGAAGCGCGTTGATGAACTTGCAATTCTCTCTGATTCACGTTGAACCAAGTTGATAGAATAGCTCGTTTCATGCAAGCGCACTAATGCAACTCCATGTTGTTTGTAGATGCTAAGTCTGCTTGTTCCATGCTGATGAACCGTGGTCACGCGTTGAGTCACTTGTTAATTCCACAGTTCACAGGGCTCGTTCTATGTAGACCTAGCAGACTTGTATGAATTAATGAATGGAAAACATACAAACATGAAACATGAAGTTACTACAAAACAAAGTGTATAGTTCAACGTAGTTCAAACAAGAACAACGTGGTTCTATGTTGAACTAGGAAGAACTACTCACTAACAATCTCCCCCTTTTTGAGTCAACTTCATAAGTGGGGGTTCGTAGAGAAACTCCCCCTCAAATTAGTATCATACTCAAAAAGTTCCACGTATGACACAAGAAATGAAACAAACAATCATACGTAAAGTAAAGCAAGTATTAAGACAAGCATACGTAGGGCACAAAGAGACAGCAAAAATACAAAGCTCAAACCGAGCAAAACAACAATGTATCAATGTATTATGCGATTAACAGGGTAATAAGATAAAGCATAAACAAATCAAAGTTCTACGAAGGACAGGGATAGAAAACACTTGACAGAAGGTTATTCGCTGGGGTCTGCGTCTGACTGCTCGGGAGTGGTGTGACGCCGCAGATCTTCTTCCTCGTCATCCGTAGGCTCATCAAGTAACCCGCGTTTGTGCAGCTTGGGTTTGGGCTTTGATGCCAGTTGCTTTCTGCGTTGACCAGTGCCTTTGTTCATTGCAACTTCCTTCTTGGTGAGCGTAGCAGCAAAGGCCTTAGCATTCTCTTGCTCCTGTGGATTACCCCAAACATGTAAAGGTTTGCCCGCGCCTGGTTTGCGTACGACAGGGTCTTTGGTGACACCTGATTTAGTAACAGTGAGTTTAGGCAAGCTCCCTTTCACCACCGTAGAGCCACTGCCCTTGTCTTTTTCCACTTCCTTGCTACCCGAAGGGCCAGCACCCTTAGCTTTTTCATCCTTCTTCAAAGCAGCCAACTCCTTCACCGTGCCATCTGCAGTTTTTACCAAGCCACCGTGCGCATCACCAGCCTCCTTTTTACTCTTCTTATGCGCAGCGCGCAATATCTCAACTTCATCTCCCTCTGCCTCCTCTTCTACGTCTACTTCACTTGCCTTCCTCTTCCCACCTTTTGGTTTGGTCTCAGTGGGAAGGTCCTCAGCGTTCCTCGCTGCCTCCATCTGCTCATCCACTAGATTGACCAGCCCAGAGAGACGTCCATGAATCAGCTTCAGTGGCCCGTAGTCTGCGTACGAGGACCCATCTCCCCCTAGACGAGCCGCCCTACGAGCTTTGCGATGCATGTGGGCTGATATACGTGCAACCACATCAATGGAAGACCGCAGCTGAACAAAGTTATGTAGGAGTGAGGTCGGCTCACAAAGATACAAGTCATCGCACGATGACTCGGAGTCCTCGGACGTAGAGTCCAGTGTAACATCTTTACTCCTCTTCGTGGAGCGAAAGGACTTGACTCCTTTTCCCTTTCCTTTTTCCGCTTTTTGGATTTGTAGAGGAATGGCTTGTGAAGCGTTGAACAACGCCCGATCAGCAGCCTCATTTCCTAATCTACGCCAGGGGAGGTCCTTGACTTTGTGGCCGGCCATGTATTTAGAATCAAAGCGAAAAGAAGTCAGGGGAATCATCGGTGCATCATCGTCCTCATACGTAAAGCCTTGACTGGTTAGTAAGGCGCTGATCAGGTGAGGGCACGGTAGGTTTGTCTTTGAGATTTCATTAGCAGACATCTCTCCGTACGAGCTGATTTTGTTGAAAACCACTTGTCCTAAATCAACTTGGATCCCACGGCTAAGTTTGTACATTAAGTGTAGCGCGTCTGCGTGGACCACGGAGGTGCTCGTCGTAGGGATCCAATTGTTGGCTATTATTTTGTTCAAGTGGGTGAAAAATTGAGTGAGCGCGGTGCAAGGGGGCTGAGACGTGGAGGCAATCCCACCGGTGACGATGAAACCCATCATCTGAGCATCTGGGTGCTGCGTAGAGGGAGATTCCCATGTGGCTTTGATGTGGCTTCTTTTGAACAGCTTGTTCAGCGTACGGGGGGAAAGATCATACTCCCGCTCACGTATGATAACCTTGCCGTACGATGGGTGATTGGGATCGGCAAAGTATTGATCAATGTGTGAGAACACGACCCGATGGACGTAGGAGCTGTAGTCCACGTCAAAATTAATGGCGTTGAGCAGCTCCATTTCCTCCATAAATGCGTGGAGGCCACGTCCCACCCACTTAGCCTTCCCAGCATAGTGCCGCTCGGCGTTGATGTTCTGCTCGGCCAGTGCGTCGTAACGATCACTGGCTGCTTCGTAGTGGAAGTCAGCTGAGTAACCTTCACCAACGAAGCGCGAAGGGGATGGGACAACAAGCCTGGTCTCCGGTACTTTGGCCTCTGCTTCTACGATTGGCTCAATGGTTTGATGGGGTAGATGAGCAGGAGAAATAACAGTGGGAATCGTAGAGCCACCATCCTTAGATGAATTAGTTGTAGCAACAACCTGTTGTTCGTCCTCCTTCTTTTTCTTCTCCAACGCAGCTCTACGGATAGCCTCCTCAAGTTTATCTTTGGCAAGACGGTCTGCCAACTCCTTTTCCCTTTTTCTTTCCTCTTCGGCTATACGGTCAGCCTCCTCCTTCTTCTGTCTCTCTAACATGGCTATACGATCAGCCTCTTCTTTGTCTTTCTTTTTCTGTTCTTCCTCTGCAATACGTAGCCGTTCCAGTTCGGCTAAGCGTTCGTCCTCCTCCTTCTTCAGTCTTTCTTCTTCGGCTCTACGAGCCTCCTCCTCCCTTATGGCTTTTTCAGCCATCATTTTGGTACGCCGGTTCTCAAGAATGGTGGCACGTACAGCAGTGATCTGTGCCTCTAGTGTAGTTATCTTATCAAAGTCTTCTTCCGCGGCCTGCGCGGCTTCAAGTACAGCTTCCTCTGCCTTCAGTTCTACAATTTTGTCCGCGTAGAACGAGGGCAACTCATAAGTGGGCTTGGTGGTAGCGGGAGATTCAGAAGAGGTCATTGTAGTGAGACGGTGAGAGAAAAATGCCTGCGTAGAGCAAGGAGTAAAAACGGAGGTAGAAGATATGAACTTGTACGTAGAAGGTATGAACAGCAAGGCAATAAGGTTTCTCTCTCTAAAACACGCAGTAGAAGGTGCACTATGTGTTTGACCAAGAGGGGTATTTATAGTGCATCCGAATCGGTTCAAATTCTGTGGCGTAGGAGGCGCCACGTGTCCTGTGGCCGGTCCTGCGGAGGAGAGCAAACAGAGATGCAAGTAGTAGCACGCTGAGTAGGAAGTAGAGAGCCCCGATGGGGCGTGAAGCCGGTAACCCATATCAGCGTAGCTGCAAAGAAGAAAAACAAACGACCCAAACGAACCACAAGGAATATAATGCGTGGAGCAAAGATACTTAGAAGAATAAAGTAAGAAGTAACCCAGTTGGATGTAGGAGATGAGCAGTGGGCGAGCTGGTAAAGGCATGTGGTGAAGCGCGCAACAGAGAGACGTGGACTGCCAGAGAGTGTGTACAGGCTATGTTGTACAACGCATCATCATCACCAATAAATCAAGGGATAGCACGCCCTACAAAATTGGTTATGGGTAGGGCAACAATACTTATAATGTAAAATCAGCAAACAGTACAACAAGTAAAGAGTAACACGTTAGACAGGAACGACTGTCATGAGAACTCAAAGTAGCAAACGTAGAGCAGGGGCTATTACACACAGCCCTACGTTGAATTACCCAGATTTCAAGTTCACCAAGAAAAATCTAGACCAACGAAGCCTAAGGAAGCACTTCAAGGTAGAGCAGCCTTGCTTCGTATAACAGGAGTACTCTGCAAATTTGTAAAACACGAAATACAGTTAAAGGCATAACAGGCACACACAACGTGGACATACGTACCACCACACAGTGAATCAAAATCGCTGGAAAGAACATTAAGTAGAGATATTGGAGGTAGAGTGACAGTGCTTTATGGACGGTATTGCTATCTTGGCCAGTTCAGCGTGTAACCACAACCATATCTCTTGCTTTCTCAAGCGTAGAACCGGCTTATTAGTACCCAGAGGGGTGTTATAAATGATGTTTCCTGATTTTTTTTTTTTTTTTTTTTTTTTTTTTGTTATCATCATTATATGTATAAGGCCATGTCTTTTGCATTTGCCCGGAGACCAAGTCAGTCAAGACCCGATCCACCGAGGAAATCTTTAGGCCGACTTTTCCTGCTAGACATAGAGCAAACAAAGTTCACTCCAATGAATGGCTTATGATAATATTTAAAGAACAGTATGTCCAAATACTACGTCACTTTGCAACTGTCAACAACTAACCTCACCTTGCTCTACCTCATGGTTCCATTGACAAAATAAACAGCTGTGGGTAGAGGTAGCCATTTGCGGCCTACTACCCTTCAAAAAGCACCCATGCAGAGAGACTTCCGGAGGAATAAAAATCTTTCCGAAGCAAGTGGTTTTGTGAAGAAGTCTGAGAGTTGTTTCTCCGTAGGAACATGTTCCATTACCACCTTACCCCGTTCTACCAAGTCTCGAATGAAGTGATGTCGTATGTCAATATGCTTGGTCTTTGAGTGTTGTACCGGATTCTGACTTATCTTTATAGCACTTTGGTTGTCACAGTACAAGGTTAGTGGCGTGCTATGAATGTGATAGTCGGCAAGCATTTGTTGAAGCCATAGCATTTGGGTACAACAACTCCCGGCAGCCACATACTCGGATTCGGCGGTGGATAGAGCAATGCAATTTTGCTTCTTGCTATGCCATGAAACAAGGTTGTTTCCTAAGAAGCAACACCCACCACTGGTGCTCTTCCTTTCATCATTGTCTCCGGCCCAATCTGCATCTGCAAAACCAACAAGATAAGAAGAAGTATCTTTAGTGTACCATAGACCAAGGTTTGTAGACCCGGCCACATAACGAAGGATACGCTTCACAGCAATAAGATGCTCTTCCTTTGGTTGAGCTTGGTAGCGGGCACAGAGGCACACACTATACATAATGTCCGGTCGAGTGGCTGTGAGGTAGAGCAAGCTACCAATAAGAGATCTGTAGGTAGAAATATCAACATCCTTGCTCTTCTCAGCTCTACTTAGCTTGTCAGTGGTAGCAATAGGAGTTTTCATAGGTTTAGCATCCGCCATATCAAACTTCTTGAGCATGTTGATAGCATACTTAGTTTGAGAAACGAACATACCATCCGGTCGTTGAGAAATTTGAAGCCCAAGAAAGTGACTTAGCTCCCCCTCCAAGCTCATTTGAAAAGATGAAGCCATGGCATCTGAAAATTCTTTAACCAAGCGGTCATGGGTAGCACCAAATACAATGTCGTCCACATATATCTGAGCAATAAGCATTTCATTCTTGACGATTTTGATGAAGAGAGTGGTGTCGGCATTTCCACGTGTAAACCCAAATTTCAGAAGAAAGTCTGTGAGACAGCTATACCAAGCACGAGGTGCTTGTTTCAATCCATAGAGGGCCTTGTGAAGAAGGTAAACATGATCCGGTTTGTGAGGGTCCACAAACCCCTTAGGTTGTTCAACATAAGCTTCCTCATCCAACACTCCATTCAAAAAGGCCGCCTTCACATCCATCTGGCGTAACGGAATATTTTTGTAGCACGCCACAGCAATGAGTAGCCGGATGGACTCTATGCGTGCCACGGGAGCAAAAGTGTCTTCAAAATCAATTCCTTCAACTTGGGTGTACCCTTGAGCAACCAGTCGTGCCTTGTTGCGCACTATTTGATTGAATTCATTGGTTTTATTCTTGTAGATCCACTTGGTACCAATAACATTTACACCCTTTGGTCTTGGGACCAAAGACCACACCTTATTCCTTTCAAACTCATGTAGCTCTTCCTGCATAGCCGCAATCCAGAAATCATCGAGAATAGCCTCCTTTATGTTTTTAGGCTCAATTTCGGAGACAAAGCTCATTAAGCCTACGTCTGGAGATAGGAGAGCCAAGTTAGAGAACGTGTTAGGATAGCTAGCGGGCAAAGTGTCGGTAGAGCAGGTAGAGCGAGTAACTCGTTGGTTGAGATCACCAATCATTTGTTGGTTTGGGTGTCTCTTTCGAATATAGGCGGGAGGACCCGAGTTTGGTACTCCGGTAGAGGTAGAGGCTCCAGTGGTACCCATAGCAGGGTTAGACGAGCTTGAATTCAACCTTTCATCATTGCTTTCCGAAGGAGTACTGTCACAGGAGTTGTGGTTAGTAGAGTGATCATGTGGTGGTGTGACTGATCCTACACCCTGATCTACCTCTCCTTCAACTAATACTTCTGCCAGGGGTAGAGCAGGGTTAGATGCTTGTTGTTGCAAGGTAGACTTGGACGGACTCTCGTGAAAATGAAGTTCATCAAACTTGATGTTAGTCGATTCTTGCACCGTCTTTGTACGTAGGTTAAACACGCGATAAGCATGACTATTAAGGGCGTAGCCAACAAAAATAGCCCTGTCCGACCTTGGATCAAACTTTTTCAAGGCATCTCTATCATTTAAAATATAGCAGATGCATCCATACACACGGAGATGAGCTACATTTGGTTTCTTGGAGGTGAGCAATTCGTAGGCAGTACATTGAGTGCCGGCGCGAATACTTATCCGGTTGACCACATAGCAAGCCGCACTCAAGGCTTCTGCCCAAAAACCCTTGGCCATACCCGCAGCCACCATCATCACTCTTGCCATTTCCTGTAGAGTCCTGTTCTTCCTCTCTACAATTCCATTTTGCTGCGGAGTCTTTGGAGCAGAGAATTCATGGTGAATCCCTTTACGAGTGCAATATTCAACAAACACTCCGTTTTGAAATTCACCTCCGTGGTCACTTCTTATACGTTGGACCCGTTTACCATAAGTGGTGCGAATTCTACGAGCTAAGGTTCGGAAGGCTTCAAAAGCCTCGTCCTTGGTTCCAAGAAAATTTACCCAAGTGTACCTCGAGAAGTCATCAACAATAACAAGAGTATACCACTTGTGTCCCAAACTCTGCACTTCCATGGGCCCCATGAGGTCCATGTGTAGTAGCTCAAAGCATTCTGTAGTGCGGTTATGGGTAGAGATAGCAGGATGAGGAGCTCGAGTTTGTTTACCCATCTGACATTCACCACATACTCTCTTGTCAATCTTAGGCAAGCTATCTATGCCTCTGACCGCCTTTATTTGAACTAACTTCTCAAGATTCCGGAGACTGGTATGACCAAGCCTTTGATGCCAGATATCTATCTCGTCATGGGTAGAGGCACTTAGGCAAGATTCATTGATAGCGTAACAGTTGTTCTTCGCACGAGCAGCAGTGAGAATGCACTCCCCCTTCACGTTGTACACTTCACAGTTCTCCTTATTGAATTTCACGTTAAGTTCATCATCACAAAGTTGGCTAATGCTTATGAGATTAGCACATAGCCCATCCACCAAGAGAACGTTCTTGAGCGCAGGTAGACCCTTCACATTTAATGTTCCACTTCCAATTATACTCCCTTTTGCTCCACCTCCATAAGTGACGGGTCCACCAGAGTGAGGAACAAAATCGACCAAAGAGTCTTTAGTTCCTGTCATATGCCGAGAACACCCACTGTCGAAATACCAAGTCTCCTTAGTCGTGCCTTTGGCCACAGTGAATGCAACATTACATGTCACTTCTTGCTTTCTTCTCCATACTTGCTTTGGCTCAATGTTTGTTGCTGTGGGTAGAACAGCTTTAATTCTCCAGACTTGATTGGCCTTGACATGCGACTGCTTGGTAATTGGTCTCCATACTTGTCTGTGAGCCATAGCGCGAGAACTTAAATCTTCGGCACGCTTGTAGCAATAAGGTTTGATGTGCCCTTTCACCCCGCAATAGTGGCACACATAGACTCGCTTGAAGTGGGTAGAAGGAGTCTTCCTTTTATGAGTGATCATGCCCTTAGTAGGGTTTGACAAAGGGGTAGCACGAGGAGGTTGAGATTTATTTGTTGAGAAGGGTGACTTAGATCGACTGGAGACATTCCGTGTAAACGTTTTCTTGTCATGGGTAGATCCGGAATTGCTCACGGGTAGAACAGAGGTGGAAGCCTGTGTCAACGAGGACATTGAAGCATTTTGGGGAAAAGGAGTAGAGGTGCGTTTGAGAATTTTGATGTTAGAAGTAACAGTCACATTGCCTTTGGAAGTATTAACATCCTTTGACTTGGTCTCATTGTTAGTGATAGCTTTATCTCTACCATGCACAAACTTAGGAAAAACATAAGGAGAATCGGAGTAAACGGAATCAAAAGTTTCCTTAAATCCAAGCCCAAAGTGCTTGGTGTTAACACAGCTCAACATGTTATCAAGTTTAGACGTGCCCGTATTGAGTTTTTGAAAGAGACAATTAGCAACATCAAGTTTGTCTTTCACTTGGTAGAGCTCCTTGGTACGCATAGCATAGCCTTCTTCCATCTTGGCAAGAGAGTCCCTTAGGAAGTCTTTCTCCGTATCTTCCTTGTTCACAATGGCTTCCAGTTCACTTGCCTTCTTCAATGCCCTTTCCAGTTCCAGCTTCACGATCTCGAACTCCCTCTTGCTCACCCTCTCAGAATCGAGGGTAGACTCAGTTTCCTTCTTTGTCATGCCCCCAGCCAGAGTTCTGGGGGTAGAACTAGCACCTGGCTCAGTAGTACCTGCAATCACAGAGGTATAGCAAAAGATATTGTCATGGGTAGCCAAGTCATCTTGAACTACCTCGTACTCATCATCACTCTCATTATCAATGGCACTTAAGAGTGCGTTGACTTCATTTGGCTCTACCATCTTCCCTTTGTCTTCCTCAGAGGAGTACAAGGCATCATCTCCATCAAACACCAAGTAGCTCACATCCATGTTGTTCTTCCTATGTAAGTTAGGACATTCATTCTTCACGTGACCCATCCCCTTGCATTCAAAGCACTTGATTTGGGACATGTCCTTGCTGGGGGCGCCACTAACAAACTTCCTACTTGGAGTGTAGCCACTGCGGTTGGTGGTGGGTGGAGTGGTGAAGGAATTCCCAGAGTTGGAGAAAGAATTTCCAGAGTTCCTTTGATTTCGGAATTGCTTGAACCTTCTCTTCCTCTTGATGTCTTGGCGAACAAGGTAGCTCACAGCATCTTGAATAGCGATGAATTTGTCTGGATTCGGGGAGTCGAGGAGAGAAAGAGCTTCACTTTCATCATCGGATTCCTCAGCCAGAAAAGCATTATTTTCAGTAGAATGAGGAGAGTGGGTAGAGCTAGCCCTGTTGGGGGTAGAGCTGGAAGCATTCTGAGATATGGCAAGGGCCTTCATGGAATTTTCAAATGGAGTCATGGTGTAGGACTTATCCTTTAATTTCAAGTTTAGCTCGTAATTCTTCAAGTGGCTCATAATCTCGTTGTAGTCACCCGATTGACCGAGCTTCGTGTCTTCCATCGTAGTGACCTTAACACTAAACTTCTCCGTTACTCCTCGTAGAACCTTGGTGCAAATGAGTGGAGGAGGTATAGGATCTCCAAGTTCTTGACACTCACTCGCAATAGCCATGATTTTGTTGAAGAAAGAGTCAAGGTCTTCATCTTCCCTCATTTCTAGCCGGTGGAAGGTAGTGTTGAGCCCTCTGATTTTGGATCTCTTGATACTATCACTTCCTTCACACATGCGTTCCAAAGTGTCCCATACTTGCTTAGCCGAAGTGAGATGCCTAACGACAGAGAACATGTGGACATCAATGAGATCTGTGATAATGTGGATGGCCTTCGAATTGAAGGTGGCAGCTTCATGTTCGGCCGTGGTCCATGTAGACTCGTCTTTCGGAACCGTGTCATTATCCTTGTCAATGTAGGTTGGTGGAGTCCAACCATTCAACACAGCACCCCACACACGTGAGTCCACATTCTTCAACTTCAGCCTAGTCTTGCTCTTCCAATAGGAGTAGTTGGAGGAGTTGAGGATGACGGGCTTGACGACAGTGAATGACTCCATTGTAGAATCTCTTCCCTAGGATCACACCAAAGGTGGTGAACTTGCTCTGATACCAATTGAAATTGTGTATTTTGTACTTGATTCTACCTAGAACTGTATTGTAAAGGGTAGAGTACAAACACTTAACACAATTTGAGATTCTAAAGAAAAACTCTTTTGTATTACTTGTAAAGGGTGGAACCACTTACACACACATCTACAAAATTCTAGTGAATCTTGTAGAAAGGTCAACACGACCAAAAACTGAGTCTATGTAGAACTATTCTAGCGAAGGGTCCTACTAAGACTAAACTCACAATAGAACCGGAGCTTTCTAGCGAAGTCTCTCGGTCTACAAATTTTCTCTCTCTAGAAAATGTCAAATCAATGCATCAATAGTGAATTCCAACAACCCGCTATTTATAGGTGTCGAGAAATAGGGTTTCCGGAATTCACGCTTAATGGGCCGAGCCCAAAGCATCTACATGGAATATTCGAGATTCCATTTCAGTTGTACTTGACGAACCCAGCTCTACCCACGGTCACACTAGCGTGTCTTCGTGCGTCGAGCTCGTGGAGGGCATAGCTGGTTTACTTGGCGTTTTTCACTGGACTATCATTCTTCTAGCGAAGTCTTCTAGTCGTACCCACAGCTGGCTTCATTCCTTAGCAGTCATTCGTCCAGCCGTATGTGTAGCTATGCTTGCACCGTGTCCGTCAAGGTGTTATCACAGTGAGGCCTTGAAGCGCGTTGATGAACTTGCAATTCTCTCTGATTCACGTTGAACCAAGTTGATAGAATAGCTCGTTTCATGCAAGCGCACTAATGCAACTCCATGTTGTTTGTAGATGCTAAGTCTGCTTGTTCCATGCTGATGAACCGTGGTCACGCGTTGAGTCACTTGTTAATTCCACAGTTCACAGGGCTCGTTCTATGTAGACCTAGCAGACTTGTATGAATTAATGAATGGAAAACATACAAACATGAAACATGAAGTTACTACAAAACAAAGTGTATAGTTCAACGTAGTTCAAACAAGAACAACGTGGTTCTATGTTGAACTAGGAAGAACTACTCACTAACACATAGTTGTGCAAAGTTTTTAATTCCAACGTCGTTTCTTGAAATTAGATATATATAAGAACAGATTGAACAATACTAGTATTTATTAGTGCTCTTATTTTGGACAACATCATAGTATATGAAAAATATGTAAGTAAAACATAGCGCAATAATAGAAGATTTTTATTCACTACAAATATAAACTTCAATTACATTTCATGGTTAAAAGAAAAGATCAAAACAGAGCTTATAGTTTATTTGCGTGGACTGAAATAAACATCACAACAAAATCACATGCACCTAATTAGACCCATAAATTGATCGTCCAATCTTCAAAGGTTGCACCTTGCATTTATCACTTTATACAAGACAAAGAATTATATATGAAAAATGTTATTTTTTAACTGAATTTGACATAATTGAATCTTATGTGAATGATGTTTTTCCTCCATGGTTGAAACATGAAAAAAGAAAACGGTTGCATAACATGATGTATAACACGCTTTATAACCAGTTATTCACACGCAGTAGATGTATAACATGATTTAAACGACATAGTAGCTAAAGAACATAACGAAGAAAGTAAGCAACTAATAAAATGTTCCATTGCATTTGCTCTTCTCTGCCTCCTCACTCAACCAAGTCACACAAGAAAGAATAGGTAGAATCGGTCCTTCATTTCAGAGTTGGGCTTGAGAATGTTGATGTTGCATAAGATATTTCCATTAACAAAACACAGTTCAAAGTTGCTACTATATTTTAGTGATTTAATGCCAAATATCCTTGCTACTACACTTCAATTTTAAAATGCAAATTTCACGTTTTCATCTACCTATATAAAATCAAAAAATAATGTTTCATTCACACCACTTATACGTGTCGAAATGCTTTAATAATTAGTGGATCAACAACATATTACATTTAATACAGGCAATCATAACAACTCCATTCACGAGTTAATGGACAAAATCAAAATTTGTATCCAGGCCTCTTATAGTAGGTATACTATATATCAATAGTCGTACGCTGAAGTGGAAGTTTTTAGCAGGATTAACTATAGAGTAAACTTACTTTTTCTGCTTCATTGCTTGTGGCTTCAACTATTAATTCTTTCAAACATTCATCAACTTTGGATGTGCTAAGTTCATTGCTTCCTCCACTCCAATCCAACCTATCGTAGAACGCTTGCTGTGAAATAAGACAAGGAAAAGTATGTTGATACAATTAAAAAAAACTGATCCAATAATTAGCGACCACACATCACTTTTCACAATATATTTTCCATAGATACAGGGGTTCAGCTTTTTGTCTGCATTGAACAATGAAAAGATAATTACCACAATTTGGTTAGATTTAAAGTTGGGGCCGAACATTTGTTTCAGAGCACAAACTGCTATCTGCAAAAACAAACAAATTACAACAATTCAAATTAAATCATCCTCTGACCTTGAAAACTCATTATAACACACACTTAAGTTGTCCATCCATGACATGAAATTTGCAGAAACAAAACCTAATTTAAGTAATTTGCACTATGATTAATTAAACTTAGTATATATATATATATATAACCAAATGGGTTTACATGGAAAAAATCATCCATTACACTAATAAATTATTAAATAGGAACGATGGCCTCACACACACATAGAGAGATTCTGTTTATTGTTCAATCAGCTAATCATACCTTTAATATTTTTTTAGAGCTAAGATCTGAGCAATCAAACAGTTTTGCCTTTAGAAAGTCGATTGTACGTGAAGATGCCTGTTGAAACAAGACAAGAATTACAAATGATTTCACAATTTGATATTAAACCAATAGCCCTAGAGAAAACAGTGTGGACTTTTAATTTATATTATACATGTTACGGGCGGATATAGGTGATTCGTGCGACAAAATATCCGATGGACAATGTATAGAGAGTCTACTCTCACGTTCAATTTTGTATTAAGCATACCCCAAAAGTAAGAAGATGCATATGTTAAGCCTTTTTTTCCTTTTCAGTATATTGGTGAAAAGAAGAACACATAGATAGTACTCCCTCCCATTCACAATATGTGTCATTTTAGTGTTTCTTTCTATTATTTTTTATATGTCGTTTTGATAAAATTTGACTCTAAATACCCCTGTTAATTATCTTATCTTTAATGATAAATAATAATTTTTTTATTATGCTAGTGAAAGTTAACTGAAGATTAGAAATAGATTAAAGAATATGAAGAGTTTTACATAATAAAACTTCTTTCAATCAACATTAATTTTAGTATAAATAAGGTTAAATTAGTCAAAAAAATATTGTTCTTAATTTATGTGTAGAAGGGTAAAACGACATATATTAAAAATAGGAGGGAGTATGTAATTACTAATACTACACCGTAGAAGAATTTAAATAACTGCACTGGATATACCTGCATACGTTCTTGAGAGTCCTCGAAATTTGCTGGAGATGCTGATACTGCATGAGCAAAGAAAATAAACAACCGAGAGGAACATTTGAATATCACCACGATTGTATTTGAGGTCATGTTAAATAGATCGAGTTTAAAAGCAAATAAGTACATACAATTTTTAAAAGAATACATACCAACCGCAAAAGGATTTCCTTGGGCATGATGGGGTACCTCTTTATTTAACGTGTTAGACGGATCTGCTCTAACAACGAATTGAGAAAAAAAAGATTTAAATACACTAGACGTCACAACTAGAACGATATGACAGCTTGTTAAAAGTACAAACACACCTCCCATTTGATTCAATACTATCCGCACTACAAAATAAGGCGGTGGAGGCATTCCATGGTAATACTCTCTCAAAGACGATTTGTCTTCCTGTTATAATGCCGAAATTAATATTTAACGAGAGAATAGAAATCCTTTGACAGAAGTAGGAAATATACTAATCAAATTAAGCAAATACAATAGCAGACGAACCAAATGTGGATCCATAGCTACTACTACATAGGATGTGATTCCACGCACAGCAATCCATGTGGTTCCACAAGAAAGATCTGCTCCACGGAGTAATGTATGTTAATAATAACAAGAGGTTAAAGAACATGAAAAGAACAACTACGTACCCTACTCCCTACCTACCTGTCCAGTTGAAGGTGTCACCAGAGGGAAATATGGAGGTTCGTTCGTCTTCAATTGCAGTTGGGAAAAAGAAGGTTAGTGCGTAACTGATCATATATAATTGAATATATAATGTGATCGAATGCATACCATTGAGAGGGCCCCAATTGAAATTCATTGTTTTCCTGCTAAGCGACTGACTTAGCTTGTGAAAAAAGCGATGAACTGAGAATGAAAATGAAGAAAATGAAAAATGAAGTGAAAACCAAAACAGTAGCCGACATGAAATAAGTCATGAAATCGGGGTGGGTACCTCTTTGAGCTTCGGTCAAATTGCTTCTCAAACCAGAGCAGTCTAAGAATGAAGGGAATTGAACAAAGATAAATAAAAACACATACATAACAATTAAGCAAATAAAAAACAGATAGTATAACATACGAATGTGAGGTTTGGATGTTGGTTTTTTCTTTTGAGACCATCGACGAATAGCACTCGTACTCGGTTCGGGTAAGAGAGGTGGAGGAGCAGATTTGTATGTAGCAGACGAAATACGAGCACTCCTCCGTGGAGAATCACCTGATTATAGTGTGTATGTTTGTATCGATTAAGATTACTATTACGATTACGACCAAAATGAAATTGAACTGTATGTAATTGAAAACTCCTCTCAGAAAAATGCCTCGATTAATTAGTCATCTTTGATTGTTCATCAAAGAAACCAGAATTTAATAAATAATAAAAAAAAAATCCGAGAATTACGGGAGGATTGAACGTACCTTTCTCGGACACATTTTTCTTCTTCATCGCGCGCAGCTGTAAACCTAGGGCCTCTTTTGAATTCAGAGAACGGCTAACATTCTAAAAGACTCAAAATAGGAAAGAAAAAAACACAATGAATAACTACCCGAGGCCGACACTTACTTACTAGCTCATGCGCGGGGCTTTTATTAGCTTTTAGGTCGGTGGGGCCCACTTCATTATCACAAATCACAATTATATTAGGACTCGTGCAATTAAAATTTACAATGTACTACAATTATTAAAGAAAAATAAATCGAATACAAAAAGTCTAATAAACACAGTAATTTATTTATTGTTTAAAATTACTTAATTTAAATAATTATTGTTTAATAAATAAATAATTAAAAATATATTATTTGATTCTTCAAATTAATATTGAAATAATTATTTTCTAATTAGAAAACAATAATAAATGGTGTGCTGGTGAGAAAAACATGATTCTTATTTTATATTTTCAAAAATAGTACACTAAAAACCATATGACATTAACAACACACAAGCCATTCACGATTCACCAAAGTGGGCAATCTAAATAAGTTCCAATCCAAGTAAACAGAAATAAAATATGATAATTTTATTAAAGAATTTGATTTTTATTATTCTAAAAAATTTATATTTTTTTCACTTCACAACAATAAGGATATATCTTTTTCATTATTTATAAAATAAAGTCCTAAAATGATTTTATTTATATTTGAAAATTTAACTTAATTTATAATTAAGATAAATTAGTAGTACTCTTAATTTATCTATCTATACATATATAATTCTGGATCCACTAATACCACGTGGACCAATAGAAAAGCACTAATAATATTGTGTTCATACTATAAATTATAAATAAAAAAAATATAAATTTTAAGTAGTAATATTATTAAGTATATTTAAATTATATATAAATTTTAAATAATAATTTGAAATTATATATTTTTGGTAATAATAATATATATCTTTCTATTTCTTTTCTTTTTTATTTCATTAATATTAATTTAATTCCAATTAATCGTATCTCATAAAAATCGATCTTCTCTTATTTCTTAATCCACCTGAGTTAAAAAAAATTGATCAAACTTTTTAGGTATATTATTTTCTCTTGCTCTAATCTGGCTTCGTATGTCCCTTTTTATTTTTCTGAACATTGAATCGATTTACATGTATACGTTCTTCTATACATTCATTTTTTTCCTCGATTTTTTTAATTTTATATATTAATTATGATTTTTTCGCATATTCCATAATCAAATTGTCAAGGTATTAATTATGTTCGATTAGATTTTTTTTTAATTTTTAGTTTATCCCTAATTCAGTTATGTAAAATTGGTTTTGCAGGTTATCGGTACGTTATATTAATATAATTGCATTTGTGTCATCTCATCCCTTCATGTTCACCAAGTAAATTCAATTTTTTTATATTTTTATTTATTTTCCAGCTTTATAATTTTTATTTTCCATTTATTTTGATTTTTTTCCCCATCGGTTTAGGTATTTGTTGGATGCGTTTGACACTCGAGAAATGCAGAGACGAGAAATGTAATGCAGAGACGAAAAACTCATCTCCCACCAGATCAGAGGCTCCTCGATCGGGTAGAATGTAAATCGAGTGATGTGCCCGAGTAACAGACACATGTGGGAAAGAGTCAATAGGTCTCATCCCAGGACTAACTTCATAATATTTCAATAAAAAATTGTCATATCCGAGATTCGAACTCTACGTCGCCGGAGAATTACACCAACATAACCACATATCTTACCACTCGGCTATGCCCCAAGAAGCTTACATACTATAAATTACATCAAACAGGCGTAATATTTGAAAACAATAAAAAAAAATCATAATTGAGATAACGATTAATAATGAGATTAATACGAGTTTACAAATTTATGAGAATTCGATTATTAAATAAAATAATTTCTTAGTCCATTAATATTTTTTTAGCAAAAATATGTTGGAGATTAAATAAAATTTTAGATTATTTCTAGCAAGTAAATCACGTGCATCGCATGGGAAGTGATACTAGTTATATAAAAACATTTAAAATTATCCCAATTTAAAATTTTCCCATTAAATATATTTATATCAAAAGTCATTTATCTCAAAAGACCTGGTCATAAAATATATAGGTCAACATTTCATTAATTTCCAAAATCGACCTCTTCATCAAAAACCTTAAACTTGGAAGAAGTTGATCGATCCCTCACCACCAAGTCCTTGATCATCTTGGACTGAAACGTCCATTTTTATTTTCTCATTCGTGACAGGTTCGAGTGATTTAAAAGATTCATAATCAAGTTGCATGTCTTCCTCTTTAACTTTGATCCGAATTGTGTCTCCTACAATGTCTTTGTAGGGTAGAACGCTTGATTCTCCAATTTTGTGGTCTGTTTTCGTATGCTCGTTGATCAAACCCTTGTCTTCAGAATGCTTCTCGGCAGCATAATGAAGTTCTATACATGTTTTTGCTTCATCGCTAACTTTTAAATCATCGACGGGTTGAGGAATTTCCTTCGAATCGCTTTCAACGTCTTCATTTGAATAGGTATCCTGTTATCATTACTGTGATGCTTCGACCACGTTTCTCAAATATTTAACATTTAATCTACTTTACAGAACTCACCTTATTAATTCAAAATATTTAAATCTTAATCACATTCACTTATTCACATAATAATAATAACAACAATAATAATAAGTACAATTTAGTAAATATTATAATTTAATTAAGTTCCCAAAACCAAATATTCATAACTAAATTAAGTTAATATTACAAGTTGTTCTTATTGGCCCGAAGATCGTGGAGATATTGCCTCCAAATAAATTAAAAGGGTGTAGCCCCTGCTATACTACTATCAACTAATAGCTATCCCCTTTTCCCTCACGTGCTTTCTTGCCAAAAATACGTTCAGCCACATTTTAAAGAATGATGACTCTACACTCTGACACAGCTACTCTCTATAAACCAACTACCTCTATAAACCAACTACCATAAATTACATGCTCTCACACGAGCTGCATGTGCATCCCTACATGCCTGTACATATTAGCTATCAGCTACTAGCTAGGCTACTACTTGCAACCAATTAATTACGGGCCTCTTCTCACAAGAAGAACCCACCTCTCCACGTGCTTCCATCATTTTCCAAAATCTTTTTCTTTGCCAAAAATAGATTCAGCTACTGTATGAATTTATGAAGCCCGGGTCTTACGGGATCACTGCTCAAAACCTTGCCTATAAATACTTGGAGAAATCATTTGATCAAACACACCTGAGTAAGCTTGAAGAAAGAGGTAATTACTTCTCCTCTTTCTCTACTCCTCACCTCACCCCAGCCAAATAATCCTTATAGCCAAGCCCAAAACGTGTCTATACATTTCGATCTTGTCCCGCCACCAAACCACCACAGTCGAACACCATCTGAACTCTTGATCCCAGGACGTTTACCGAACTCCTCAAACTGACCTATAAGTCCCTCCAAATTAGCCCGTATAAGAGTCGAATCCTATCCGTAAGGCATTCGAACCATCCCGATAAATTTAGCTCTGTCACAGACCCCTCCCCTACGATCGACAAAGCCCTTCGAGTGCAGCCCCACTGCCGCCTCTTTTTCCACTATTGCAACCATTGATGAAGCCCTCGACTCGACTATCATCATCACTGGAAAACACTCCACCGGAGCCCCAACGCCATCAGCCTCACGACGAAGTAAAAAACCCAGTTTCTGCCTCTCCACCTCCGAGACGCCGTCCAGTAGCCGAACCTGTGCAAGCGTCGAGCCCAGTTGTAGACCCGCCGATGTCCTTGTTTAACCCACGGCCGACTACCGTGACTACCATCATCTCCAATTATCACCACCCACCATCACCTGGCTTCCTTCCTCACGACGTGCGTCGCCTCCGATCAAAATCTGTCGCCCCTCTTCTATGATGTCGCCGTTGCCGACTTCGATCAAGTCCTCGTCGTCAACCCACAAAATTCTTTCTCTCACGGTCGATGAAGAAGGAAAATGATATAAGGACCCCTGCACCCATCTCTTACCGCCGTCTCTTCTCTCTCTTTTTCCTCTGTACAAATCCATTCCCAAATGAAAGTGAATTTAGGAATTGGGGATTTTTCTCCTCCCATTCCTTTACTCTCTACACCTCCACGATTTACTCACCCCCTAAATTTATCTATTGGATTAACCCACTCCCACATATTACCTATAATACCCTTAAAAAAAACACTTTACTAACCCCCACCTCCTCTCTTTTCTTTTCATTATCGTTCATCTCATCATCTCATCATCTGTATGTTTTTTTTCCTCAATTTTTCAATCTTTCTTATTCAGTACATTATGAATCTATGATTTACTTGTGCGGAGTTGAGCATCCTCTATTCCCTGGGATAAAGCTTTTCCTCTACAGGGGCCTTGTGCAGTAAACCCCCTAGGGGAGGTCGGTCGTCGTCGTAAAATAGTCCCCGCGAAGCTTTCGGGAAGAGGGTTTCCAACATTCATAATAACTAAGGGAATGTTCCATTTCCATTATCGCATATGTGATGGGCTGCAGGGAAGGAAGAAGAAATCTAGCCTTCCCCCTTTTTATGATTTAGAGTAAAATTAATTAAAATTAGATTGAATGGATTAAATTGAAGTTTAAGGTTCTTAGATCTGTTTTGCTCTTGATTGACAGAAAAGTGATCTTTCGTTCGGTCGGCCATTATTTTCATCCGGTAATGCGTTTATATTTTGGTGCAAATAATAAAGATGAACATTAAAAATTAAATTGTGAAAGAGCACTTACCGTGGGTTTTTGCAGGGCTAAAATAGACATTTCCTAAGAGTATAAGAAAAAAGAAAAATAAAAGGTGGTGTGCAAAGTAAAAGCGGAGGTGTAAATAGTCTCCGCCTTCTCCAAATCAGTGATGGGCCACTTAATCAAGCCTTGCTCCTAAGTCTCCTAAGCCCATTTTCCCACAAACCTATTTTACTCTTTCTAAGCCCACTTTTCCTCAAACTCATTTTACTCCCAAAGCCCATCAAGCTCATGTCCTACTTACAATATTACACACACACATATATATATATATATATATATATATATATATATATACGTACTAGTATATTAACCTATTAAATTTATAAAAATTTAATAATAAATATAATAATAAAAAGAATTTGTGTGTAGGTAACGAATTACTCGAGAACATATGATCTTGCACGTTACGGATGATCTTGCACGTTACGGATTTTAGGTTAAGAATTGCAGGCCTAATTAAGGTAGGGAATTTCTTATCTCTTTTAATGTTTTAAAATTAAATATGTTTTACGTGAATTATTTGTGATGTGATTGAACGATATTAAGTTAATAAAACCTGTGATCCCATGAGGGGTCAGTGATCGAATTAAGGGTCATCGGGGGAATCCCGCCGTGTTTTATGTGCGCACCAAGTTTCAAGTAAATGTTCATGTTTATCGTTAATGCTTTCTCGTTACGGATATGTTTACGTTTGACTTGTTTGATTTATGAACATTAGACCTGATAAAGTTTTTCCCTGCTGAGTCATTGAGCTCATCCCTTCAATACATTTTTTTTAGGTACGACAGGGGATGCCCATGGGAGAGACGACGGGGCAATGGAATAAACATTTCCAAACCATTATGTTTAATTATTACATTTTCATCGACTGCGGTAATGTGATATATATTATGAATTAATATTCGGTGTATTTATAATGACTTGAACCGATTATGTATTGTTTCGGTCTAGTACGACACGGAAAATTTGAAATGTTATCCTATTTTAATAAGATTTAAAATCTCGACTTTTACTATAACATATTACTTACCATTATTATTGATATATATATTTTTCTACTAAAATATAGTATTTAAAAAAAAAAACTTTATTTTTCAAATTATTATATTATAACGAGTTTTAAATAGCGGGGCGTTACAATTACACATTTTAAAAATTGACAACATATATAATTATGAATTTAAGTAGAAAAAATAAATTACAAAACTCAAGCTCTAACAAACACTTAAGCGGCAATTTTCCCGAAACGGGACATTACAATGTCATCCCATACAAGGAAAACACAACATTGTTTGAGTCGTCAACAACCCTACCATGAATTTTGAATCTCTCATTGCCAATGGCATAGTCGGCACAATACTCACATAACAACTTTGATTCGTTAATAGTTGGGGCACGAGAATGCTCATGTTGCATAAGAATTTTGATTTTTCCATTAACATAACACAGTTATAAGTTGCTACTATATTTTAGTGATTTGATGCGAAATATTCTTGCTAGTTGCTACTACACTTCAATTCTAAAACGCAAATTTCATGTTTTCATCCACAAAAATCAAAAGATGATGTTTGCTTCACAACAATTTTACGTGTCGAAATGCTTTAATAATGAATGGATTAGGAACATATTACATTTTATACAGGTAATCAGAACAACTCCATTCACGAGTTAATGTACAAAATCAAATTTTGTATCTAGACCTCTTTTAGTAACTATATATACTATCAATTGTCGTAAGCTGAAGTGACATTTTTTAGCAAATTTAACTAAAGAGTTAATTTACCTTTCCCGCTTCATTGCTTGTGCCTTCGGCTTTTAATTCTTCCAAACATTTATCCACCTCTTTTGTGCTAAGTAGATCGGTTCCTCCAACCCAACCTTCGTATGAGGCTTGCTGAGAAATATAATATGTAATACAATAAAAATAAATAAAAAAAAAACAAAAAAAAAACTACTCCAATAACTAGCGATCACGGATCACTTTGCACTATATTTCCCATAGATGCAAGGGTTCAACATTTTGTTTGCATTGAGCAATGAAAAGAGAATTACCACAATTATGTTAGTTTTGAAATTGGGGCCGAACATTTGTTTCAGAGTACAAACTGCTATCTGCAAAAACAAACAAATTACAACAGCTCTAATTACAAATATTTTAAATTTGGGATCAAACATTTGTACACACAAACATACAGAGAGAGAGACATTATTGTTCAACCAGCTAATTCATACCTTCAATATTTTTATGAAGGTAAAATCTGAGCAATCATGCAGTTTTGCCTTGAGGAAGTCGATTGCACGTGACGACGCCTATTGAAACAAGACAAAATTTTCAAATGAATTCACAATTTTATCTTAAACCAATAACCCTAGAGTAATATGCATGTGGAAAGAAGAACACATACTAATAGTAATTACGAGTACTACAATGTAGAAGAATTTAAGTAATTGTTCGAGATATACCTGCTTACGTTCTTGAGGGTCCTCGAAAGTTAATGAAGCTGCTAAAACTGTATGAACAAAGAAAAGAAACAATTGAGATAAACATTTGAATATCACCAGGATCGAGTCTAAAAACAAATAAATATATACAGTTCTTAAAAGCGTACATAACTACATACCAATAGCGTAAGGATTTTTTTGGGCATGATGGGGTACCTCCTTATTAAGTCTGCTAGACGGATTTACAAACGAATTGAGGAAAAAAGATTTAAATCGTGACAACTCGGACAATATGATAAATTTCTAATAGTACAAATTGTACAAACATATACCTCCCATTTGATTCAATACTGTCAACACTACAAAGTTAGCTGGTCCGGGCATTCCAGGGTAATATTCCATCGAACAAAATTCGTTTTTCTGTTATAATAACCGAATGCCGAAATTAATATATAATGATAGAATTGGAAATATTAATCAAAAGAAATAAAGACAAGGGCAGACGAACCAAATATGGATCCATAGCTACAACAACATATGCCGTGATTCCCCGCAAAGCAACCCATGAGATTCTACAAGAGAGATCTATACTCCATGTGAGAAAAAAGTTATGGTTGATAAAAAAAAGTAGTACCTACCTATCCACTTGAAGGTGTCACCAGAGGGCAATATGCAGGTTCGTTCGTCTTCAATGGCAAAGCAAACGTTAAAGATCATAATTGAATATATAGTAAAATTGAATAGAGAGAGTGAGTGCATATATACCATCTCCGGGGCCACAATTGAAGCCCAACGTTTTCCTGCTGAGCGACATACTTAACTGGTTAAAAAAGCGTTGCGCTGAAAAATGAAAATCAAGAAAGGGAAAATGAAGTGAGGCCCAGAACACTATCAGATATAATGAAGTCAGTGAAATCAGGGTGGATACCTTTTTGAGCTTCGGTCCAATTGCCCCTCAAACCAGAGTCGTCTAAGAATGAAAGATATATAAATGAACACATATAGCAATTGCATATATATAATAAGCAAATACAAAAACAGGACATACATACATACCAATTAGAGGCTTGGATTTTGGTTTTTTCTTTCGAGACCATCGACGACGAACAGTACTCGTACGAGGTTCCCGTAAAACAGGAGCAGATTTGTATGTAGCAGAAGAAATACGAGCACTCCTTCGTGGAGGACTACCTGATCATTACAGTATGTTTGTATCGATTACAATTACGAACAAAATAAAATTGTATTGTATTTAATTGAAAACTCCTCTCAGAAAAATGTGTCGATTGTTCATCACAAAACTAGAATTTAATAAATAATCGAAAAATAGTTTCGGGAGGATTGAACGTACCTAGGGCTTCTTTTGAATTAAGAGAACGGCTAATTAACGTTCTAAAAGACTCAAAATAGGAAAGAAAAAAAAACAATAAATAATTATCCGAGGCCGATATATAGGCTCTTGCGCGGGCTTTTATTAGCTTTTGGGCCCCATTTCTATTTCACAAATATTTGGACCTCGTGCAATTACGATTATACTATTATGGGAAAAGATTAGTACGTCTCTAATTACTAATTTATTCTTATTGAATTAATTAATTATAAATTTATTTAATAATCCTTAATGCATGCATGTTTAATTTTTAACATATGAGTTTTCCATTGGCGTAGTGTTGTGTACTTGTACGGTTATACCTTTTTACTTTTTATGATATTGACTTTACAAAAAGAAAAGAAAACATATTTTGTTTAATTTCTAACCACAATCTTGAAAATAGCAAATTGATTAAATATATCAAAAATATTATATGTTTATAATTATTATGGTAAAATTTTGATTTTAATTTATGCAACAATATATAATAAAAAAGTTTATATTTTTATGTTAACAGACATTGTTGAATATTTATATTTATGTTAAAAAAACAATATTTATATATTTTTATGGCAATGTAAACATTTTTTTTTTTTTACTGCTACCATTGTTCCATAAAAATGATTACAACTATTTTTATAAATACAAAGAAAATATGCTAGGGCTGTACTTTTACTTGGATCATTCTTATGAGATGAAAATAATTCTTAATTTTAATTTCGGGTAGTAATGCATATAAAATTAGTGTTATTCATTATTTTATTTAAGGTAAATAAAATAATGAATAACACTAATTTTATACGAATTACTACTCATTGCATTGGAGAAGGAGTCATGCAAAAAAAAATATATATATATATACAATCAATTTTTGCAAGATCGTGAGTCATAACTCACAAGGGCAATGACATTAGCGAATTAATTATCAAGTTATTGCGGGAGTGAGGATTGTCGAATGTGCTTTGTTGCACCATGGGGAATGACATTGACGAATCAATAGTCACTCGTTTGTTGCTGATTATTACATGAAATGTAGAGTTTTAAAACTAATTATATCATTGATCAAGATTCATAGTATTACTTTTAGTTACTTGAGGTGATTGTGCAATAATATTCGTCTAAGCTTAAGCGTCAACGGCCTCTTAGTGTGTACTATCAACACCAAAACCAAAAACATAGTAGTACACTAGTACAGTAGTACTCCGTATTAGGGATTAAAAAAACAAACTTCAGGGGTGTTAAATTTTATGATAAGATAAAAAAATAATATGAAGAGAGAAAAATAAAACTTGTTTATTCCTATTCCTATTCCTTGTGAGCAGACTCCTTTCATCTGTTGTATTCCTTATGCGGATAGGACTCCTTCCATGCGCGTGTACCAATATACTTCTATATATAAGGGGACAATTGATAAAATGTGAAAAGTATTATAAACAAAAAGGCAGCAATGGTGCCAATTACCCAAACCATTTTCCGAAGCGGCTTATCCTTGTTCAAGTCAATTCTTATCATTCATTTATGATATTTATTATTATTATTTTAAATTTTGAATTCAGTGTTTACTTCCATTCAAATTCATTTAATATTTATTTATGTTTAATCAATAAACAAAATTATTCTAAAAAAGTTTTCAATTTTGTTTTGGGTGAAATGTATTAAAACTTATAATTTAAAAAAAATCATTAGAGTTAATTGAATTATTAATTGAACAACAAGAGCATCGCTAATTGCATAGAAGTTAAGTAAATGGTAATCCTAATTTTTTTAGGAGATATTAAGGTTTAGTACCCTTTTTTAATTTAATGAATATTTGTTTTGTCTAGTAGAATGTGAGCATTATAAGAGGTATTTGACTCTAAGTTGCCCTTTATTTAAGTGTACAAAGTTTATAAATATCGATTTAATTTACACAAAATATAATCACTCAGCATAATAAATTGGTAAATCATTTCAGCACATTATCTCATCTTGGACAGAAGAGGGCACACTTTCTTGACAACTCGGCATCATATCACTTGCTTTGGCGGAGAAAGACGACTCGCCGCCTACACCAATCGAGTGCCCAACTTCGTTAGACGATTCGCCGTTTTCAGTAAGCGAGTGACTAATTTCGCAAGTTCCGAACATGGTCCCGGAAAAGTTCGAAAACTCCGTCGCCAAAATTTAAAGCTCAACCTATAAACTATTTCGGATCGTACTGTTGCATTGCCACACGGCATGTTCGATACATTGAGAATCAACTACCTCACCGTCCACACCCATAGAGTGGCCTTTTGACATATGGTACTTTTATTTTAAAGTTTTATTTCATTTTTACTTTTTGTTTTTATATTAAAGTTTTATTTTATTTTAAATTTTAGGTTATAGTATATATATAGGATAAATAGATTCTTATAAATCTTTAAGGTATACAATTATATTTTATTTTCGAGTTCACTCATATTATTATTTTTGTATTCCACACATTTATTATTTTTATTCTTTATATATAATTTATTTTTATATAAGTAAAAATGATTATTATTTAACAGTTTAAACTAAAAAATTATATTTTATTCACAATTTATTTTTGAAAAATAATTATTAAATATAATTAAATATGTAAGTATATTGTGATGATGTATATTAATTAATTAAATCATTTATTAGTCACCCACGTTTTAATCCGTGCCACATGCTCACAACTCTGTCACTACTACCTATTAAGTCTTAGGAAGAATATCTTCTTTATGAGTTTAAATGTCTTTTATCAAATTAAAAACTAAACTTAAAATGCATGATAGGTTTATGAAGACTGAAATATTGATTTTATTGGATATAAGAATTGTTAGATTACTTGATTTATAATTATAAACATAAACATATTTATAAGATATAGTTGTTTTTTCAAGAAACTATTATCATCACTATAAAGATGAGGTTTTACCGTTGTTTAAGTTGAGTGGTTTGTGTGATTTTAATTAAATGGTGTAATGTGTTTTTTTTTGCAGTGTGAAAAGACAAACAATAATTATTAGCAAGTGAAACGAGGTTAGTGGTGAGAGGTACAAACTATATAAAAGGTTTTCGAAGATGTTTTAGATCATATACAATTTAATCTAGTTTGATTAGCAAGTGAAACGAGGTTAGTGGTGAGAGGTACAAACTACATAAAAGGTTTTCGAAGATGTTTTAGATCATATACAATTTAATGATGTAAGCATAGTCAAATGAATATGTAAATGCACGATTTCATTTGTGGTTTGCTTATTATATCTTATAATTAGAATTTGTATTGTTGGTTTGTTCACTTATGCATTTTATTTCATTTTTAATTACCTATAATTTTTATATTAAAAATTTTAATTATTTTAAATTTTAGGTTAGTATCTTATAAATTTTTAAAGTATAAAATTATATTTTATTCTCAATTTATTATTCACACATAAAATTATTTGTGTACTCTACATTTTTTTACTTTTGTACTCCATATATAACTTTACTTTTATATAAATATTTTGTGGTCCACATTTATTACTTGTGTTTCATATATAATTTTATTTTTATATAAATAATTGAATAAACATTTTATATTTGTGCTTCACACATTTATTACTTTTTGTTCAATATATAATTATATTTTTATATAAATATTGAATAGACATACTGTAAAATGATTATTATTTAACCATTTTTACTACAAAATTATATTTTATTATCAATTTATTTTTCTGAAATAATAAATATTGTTGTGCTACTAGTACATAATGTAACAAAACAATTTGTTTTATGAACTGTGATTAAAAATATGTAGTATATTGTTATGGTTTATATTATTTTCCATAATAGTACTTTATTTATAATTATAAACATAAATACTTCATTTGTTGAACTCTATCTATGTACAAGTTAATTTATAAGTGGATGGGGTTTTAAAGTTGTTAAGTACAATGTAATTTTATAAGTGGGTGAGGTTTTAAAGTTCTTCATTTAAGTACAATAATATAAATATATTTATAAATATTTTTTATAATTATTTATTTTATAAATATTCTAATTGATAATTATTTGAATATAAATTAAGTTTATTTTTAAATTTAAATTTATTATAATTATTATGTATATTTATTTTTAAAATATAATTATTTTTTTAAAATATAATTATTTACAAAAATAAAAACAAAAATTATTCTAAACTTATACAAAATAATTATAAATAATTACATTAATTATTCTAAGAATTTCAACTATATTAATTTATTTTTAAATTTATAATTATAAAATATATGAATTGAATAATATCAGAACATGGCATTTGTAAATTTAATTATGAATTATTCAAAAACTTGTTAAATTTAAATTTTTTGCGCAATTTTTAGACTACACCGAATTAAATTGAAAAAAATGTATTTACATGAACTAAATTGTGAATGACTTATCTTTATGAAACAAAGTAAAATTTTCTCCCGTTAATTAAGAAGTGTAATTAATAAGTTTATTATAGCCTTATAGGGCATACATTTTTTTCATTAAAATCTGTGAAAAATGCTAAAGGGCTCTTATTAAGATTATGGGAGAGTATATGAAGAATGAACTCATTTCAACATTCTTTGAGTTTTCATTTTCTTGAGATGTACGAAGCTCAAAAGTTATTTTTCTTATGGATGAGTCAATGCTCACGTACAGGTCGCATCAAAAACTATTAGCAACATACAAATAGGTACATCGCAATTAACTATGAAATACTCCAATGAAAACACTGAACAACAAACTGTATAAGATAAGCAATGTCATTTTCTTACAACTAACTGTATGAGAGTAGGAATCTCATCTTCTCACTAATGGCGTCTATGAAAGTAGCAACCAACTCAACTACCATACAAACTTTCATAGACAACCAACTCAACTACCATACAAACTTAACGTTAACGTAAACTATGTAAGATTACCCAGGTGACATTTCGTTGCAGAAGTTAGCTTCCAGCGCTTTAGCTTCGTTGACGATCATTGCAACCAACTCCAAGTGTAAAATTTTCTTTCTTTAATTTCCTTCAAAATCGTCCTGATTTGAGCTTACTGTCAAATCTTTATTAATGGTTAGTGGAACACATTCATATAGAGTAGTTGTTCTTATGAGTTCATTAAGAGTGTACACTTAATACTAGTAGTAACTAGGGGTGAGTCAGTGACTATTCGGGTATTCGAGTTTGAACCGAAATACCTGCACCCAATTGAGTTTTTATTATTTGATTTTGGTTTTTCATTTTTCACCTCGTTTGATGATCTGTTAGTTCTGTAATTAACTTGGGTTTTGGCCTTTTGGGATAATTCCAGTTCGATTTCGTTGATATGTCCGCGTCAAGTCCAGTAAAAAGAGTCTGTTCTTAATATCACATGATTAATACTTCAAATGGGTGCTTGATAATAATTGGGAAACTTATTTATCAAAGCAAACATGCATATACAAGTCACAAAAACGAGAATCGGTCATATACAACAATTTCATTACACTCGCTTACATTGGAGTTTCTTGATGATACAGCCGCTGCTCAACTCAATCATATGTTGAATGTATATTGTTCATGAATACATAACAATTAATTCTGATGTTTAGCTTAATTACAACAACAACAAAAAAAAACATTTCTAAATTATAAGTACCTCTCAACATTTGTTAATCTTCTGACAAAAATCGGCATCTACCATCATCAGCTATTCGCAACGATTCCTCATACGATGGTTTAATGACTCTCGGGCAACCTGTGCAGCATACATGTGATCAGCATTCACTACTTTAAAAAAAAAAATCATTTTTTTGTCTCATTGAAATTTTGTTGTTTAAGAAGAATGGGTAAATTAGTACCTCCATGGGAATTCACTGGTATCAATTCCAGCTTGGTGAAGCTCGTCAACATACTGGAGTGCCTCTCTGCATTCGTCCCTGTCATCAAAAAACTCTTTCTTGTCCCCTTCTATTTGATACGTTCTGTGGCCTTTACCAGCTACAACCTGTCCTCGATTGAGTTTTCCCATTTCAATGAAAAATCAACTTAAGGCCACAAATAAAAGGGATGCATGTCTTAATACTTCGTTTTTAAAATAATAATAATAATAATAATAATAATAGTAAGGGAAATTTGCAGAAAAGTAGACTCACAAGATTATCAACCTCAATGTCCAACAATATATTCTTCTGGATAAATATTCCACACATGATTATCCTCAATTCTCAGCTGATTATTTATTCTTCACTTTGATTATGCAAGGTTAATTTTGAGTTTTACTATCTTTTATTTGACCGAAATCAGAATGGCAACAATGAAACCCTAATAATGATATTCTTCTCTAAGATAAATGTGAATCATTAACGAATTCCAACTCCCCAAATCGATTCCATAATCGAATTTGCTCTACCAAAAGGCTTGTACGAAAACATAAATGAAGAATGGTATGGTGGACTTACAACCACATCGCCTTCCTCTCCCATGGCCACTGCACATCTTACAGCTACGCGTCTAATATCATGTAAAAAGAGTCTATGGCCATTAGGAAGAGGTGGATAGTAATCATTTTCTCCATGTTTCAAGTAATCTTGCATCGTCCATCCTACACCGGACAACATGTCATCCAAGATGTCCACTGGTATAAAAGTAAAACTAAAATAAGAATCGATTATGTAAATGAGTATGCTGTTAGATATCGGTGCCAGTAGCAAATTATTATATCTGGAATACTTACAAGGATCTTCATTTCCCTGATTGTCTGATGTTAAGATAGTGACATCACTCTTATCTGTTGCTATCTTTGTCATCAGGGGCCTCTTACCTCTCTCACTTTCACCAACACAACCTATGACTAAATACGCCATACAAACAGAGTTAGAAATTCACAGACACGGCAATTATAAATATAAATGATGAGCAAGGGGTTTTAAGTATCGTGCCACAACTAAAACTAAACAGATAAATTAATTCCAGTTTCCATGAACTTTATTTTATATCTATAACAACATACATACACTCACACAAGGAAGCACATAACCATAATAATCATCCTTTACTTAAAAAAACTAAACTGATCAATTCATTTCGATTTCTGTGAACTTTATTTTACATCTATAAGAACACACACTCACACAAAGAGAAGCACATACCCGTAATAATTCTCCTTGGGCCAAGTTCCCTCACGTAATCAAGAAGCCTAGATAACCCATCCGGTGTATCAGCATGGTCCACAATAACCCCGAAAGCCTGCTCCTCGTCTATCAACTCGCACCTTCCCGGAACCCCATCGACCTCTTCGACCCCTCGAACGATTTCCTCCAGAGGCGCTCCAACTGCAATCCCAACTGCCACAGCCGCAAGAATGTTATAAACATTATGCCTCCCAAGCAGCCCTGATGAAATCTCCAAAATACCCTGCGGCGTGTTCACCAAAACCTGAGTCTCGAACAGAGACAGCTCGAACCTCAAGGGATGCACATCCGCTTTCTTGTTCTCCACAGCAAAAGTCACCACAGGCACATCCGGATCTCCCAGCGCGATAAACAACTCAACGCTCGGGTCGTCGAGGTTCACGATCTTGCGGTGGCGTGCTGGGTCCACCATCCTCGAGAAGAGCTCAACCTTCGAATCCTTATCATCATCCCCCATTAGGTTCGTGAAGACGGAAATATCGAAATCGACCACATGCCCATTAGAGGAAGCCTCCATGACCAAAGCCTCAGTCCCATTGTGGACCATCTTCGCCATCAGCTTCTGAACCGAAACAGAGTCTGAGGGTATTGTAGTAGTTTCCAGCTTGTTATCACCATGCACGAAATTTGCCACACTGCTCAGCATCCCTGTTCTCAAACCCATGGCCTCGTACATCCCTTTAATCAAGTAGGAAGTCGTTGTCTTCCCACTTGTTCCGGTGATACCTATCACAGACATGCCTCTAGAAGGATGCCTAAAGAAGGAAGCGGCTAATGCAGATAGAATCGTGTTTGTGTCTTCGACTATGACCAAGGCCTTGCATCCTAGTGTGTCGTCTATGTTGATTTCCTTGCTGGCGACTACTGCAACAGCTCCTCTCTTATCCGCCTCGGACAAATAGAGATGCCCGTCGGTGTTTTTCCCCACGCAACATACGAACAAGTCGCCACTCTCGACAACACGGGAATCGTGCGAGATCCCATTGATTTCAATCTCCAGATTACCGTAAACAGAAATCGGAACAACTTTGCTATCATCTAACAGTTCGGCTAAGCTCATTTTGAACTTGGGTTCGACTATCCTAGACTTAGTTCTGCCCAACACATCGAAATCGATATCGAACGAGTTCGAGGACTCACCATCGAAATCGGGTGGCGCTGCTGCTTCTTCTTCTTCGTTCTCGTCCCCACCCTCATCGGAGGTCCCAGTCAGCCCCTTGAGCCCGTCAATTTCCTCCAAATCGACGACTTCCTCCGGCTCCAACTCGTCGACAATCTCAGCTTCGGGATTCTTCTTCTCCGGCCTCGGCTTAATCAGCCCCTTCTTGACGAATTCCTCTCGTTTCAAGGCGATGGCCTTGTCGATTTCTCCGAAAAGATCGTCCCCGGAGTCTTCTCCGCCGCCGGAGGTTTCTGCGATTTCCTCAGTCTCCTCGAGGGCTTTGAGGAAAACGGGCAGGTCTTTGTTGTACTCCTCCTCCTGGATTTTGCGGGCTCGGGCTGCTTGGCGCTGGATTTGCTGGAACTTGTTGACTCCGTGCATGGAGTCTTCAGGGGCTTCGGGTGGGTCGTCATCGGAGGGGGTCGGGTAGTATTTTCCGTCGGGGCCGATGGCGGAGACGGCGGTGGAGGTGGAGAGGGGGTGTGACCTGAGGTTGAGGAAGAGGTTGATTGAGGAGGTGTGCTTGAGCTTCGGGAAGGAAGAGAGCGGCGGCGATGGCGGTGGTGGGAAAGGCGGGAGAGATAGGAAAGCAAGAGGCATTCTGGCCTGGGTTTAGCAGTGGGAGAGGATAGGGGAGAAGGGGGGAGGGTTTAGGTGCAATTGGAATTTTCAGAGGGCTTGAAACGACGTCGTTTGCGATTTGTAATTTCATTTGTAAAGCAGTTACCGACTGGATTATTAACTTACGAGTGATTTAAGTATTTAACTGTCCATCAATTTTGTTATGCCGGTTAATTGGTGATCTCAACCCTCAATTATTAACAAATACTCTTATTAAGCTCGCTTGATAATTTGATAATTTGAAAACTTATTTTAATAGTAAACTCTCTTCATAAACTGAACAAACAATATTGAGGCTCTATTTTAATTGTTTTGGATTGAAACAATTGAATTAGATTTACAAATATATTTGAAAATTTATTTTAGTATATAATTTAAATGTACATTTTTTTTATAAAATATTTATTTTAATAGTATTTTTTAATATATTTAAAAAAATCAGTTTAATATTAAACTCTCTTTATAAACTGAACAAACACAAACAATATTGAGGCTCTATTTTTATTATTATTTTGTATTGAAGCTACTTGAATTAAACTGAAGAAAATATTAAGAATGAAAATAGACTTGCAGGATTCTAGATTATACAAGTGTGATTGGTTGAGTTTTCATTTTGTACATTTTTTTTCTATAAAAAATAATTTCAAAAGAGTAAGAAAGAATTTGGGGGGAGTATATGATTTGTTGTGCAATGAAAAAAAGGTAACTACCAATAGTTTAGTAGATAAAAATAGTTAAAACTATATATGATTTGTTGTACAATGAAAAAAAAAGGTAATTACCAATAGTTTAGTAGATAAAAATAGTTAAAACTATACAAGTGAGTGATTGAATAATGAAATTTGTTGGGAAATGTACAGTAATGATTCTATCTTTACTAAAAATGAGAATACAAAATGTTAATAATTGATGTGTATTTTCTGAAAACTTTCATAAGCAATGACAACTTCGAGTTAATTATATTTGTGGTTTTTGATGTTATATTTTCTTGCTCAATGTAGCTTGTGATAGGTATGCTTATAAGATTTGCATGCTCCATTCTTGATGCATTGTAATTGAAACTTACAACGTGAGCACTCATCAAAAAGACAGATTAACATCCTTTTAGGTGTAACCTACATTACGACAACAGTTTTATGTTAACTTAGTTCGTACAAAATGAAAAATAAAGCCAAATAATTTGGAGAATCTTGATTTACCACTAGAAAGGGTTTCGTTGCTTTGAGAATTCAACCATTTCATGTAATAGAAAAGTAGATCAAATCAACAACTTTAGTAAATACGAACGAAAAGCCGGAAAAAGGAAAGAAAGAAAAGCACATTTTCTTGCAGCCTCAAGCCAATATTGAGAGCAAGATTTTGGGCTTTGCTATTCTTGGATAAGAATTTTCCACCTGCTAAGCCTAACACGGCAAATCATTAACTGTTTCATTAAATTTTGTAACTTTACCGATCTTGTTCTACAAACAGTGTTTCACAAGAAATAACATTAGTAGCACATGATAAATTATGTCATACAATCTTAAATTTATTAGTAACCACACACTGCTAGAAAAAAAAAAACAGAAAACAAAGTAACCCAATCACACACAATAGGCTGTAGAAGAATATCCGACGGAGTAATCAAAATTTTCAGCAACACAGTCTTTGCGCACAATTTGACATTCGAGGAAGCAGTCAACTTGTTGTTCACGTGGTTTTGAAAGCAAAATTGTGACGAGCTCCAACTGATGTCCACGGCGCCCAGGAGTTGTATTGAGCAAGATGCTAAAGTATCCTTGCCCAAGTTCAAGTAATTGCACCGCCGCATACTTGTGATGTGCGAAAGTAAAAGACTGGCTTTTTACAGCTTTGTTATCAAGCAATTGAAAGGCAACCAACTGACACTCTGATGAATAATGAAGACCGAGCAATATATCCTCATCCCAGACTATCCCTCTTTTGTAAAATCCAAAGGGTTGATCAAAACACTTGAGATCGGAATCGTGCATAGCCCAGACATGTGCTCCGTAAAAGTCTAATTTGCTACGATCGAACCAAAATGTTTCGAACAAGTTGCTATACTCCCATGTGTCCTTTTCAGTGTCGAAAGCAAAGGAGTTGTAGCTGAAGGAAACATGTAGCTTGCGATCGATGACTACGTGAGGCAAGGCAGGCATGGAAAGGTTGTACCAGTCCTTATAATTGCACTTGGTTATGATATTATCTTGGACAAGAGTCCAGATGTCATTCTCAATGTCGTACTTTTGAAGAATAGGTCGATTACCACCTGCAAAGCTGAGCACATAGAAAAAGTCGCCAATTTGAACCGATAGAGCATCATTGATTGCAGATACCATGTTAGCGCATTGTAGGACCCCGTATGTGGTTGGTGAAGATCGTATCTCCACACCTCCTTGGAAGATCGAAACAAGAAGATACACGGTCCTAGAGCACCAACAGTGGAAGTACATATGGCATGCATAGACGCATAATGAATAGATCCAGTTGGCAACAAGTCTGTGAAATCCTTGGATATCTCAGAAGGATCGCGACGAGGCATAAGCTTGTATTGTTCCTCTGGGTCGTGAGATGATGACGTCATCGACAGTAGGTTGTTTTTCTCAAGCAAGCTGTCAACCGATACGCGGATAAGCAGGTGATCACAATGCGTGGGAAAGAAGATAGCAACATAGCTTTTGTCACCACCACCGACGTTTGATGGCATAGATAAAGGAGTTGCATTAAACTGCTTGACAAGAAAACCAAACAAACAAATAGAACGAATTAACAAACACAAGTAAATATATGAAATCGGCTAGTAATTTTATTAGGATGGAAACAAAAACATGAAATACTTTATTATACCTGAGATGTATCGGATTCGGGCCAATAGAAGGAAATATCATGGTCATCCTCAGATGTATCGGAATCGTAGCAATAGTAAGAACTATAATCGGAATCGGGGGTAACCTGAGATGTATCGGAATCGGGGAAAGCCATATCTTGTAAGAGCAGCGGCGGCGGGCGGTTGCAATGTAGACGAAAGATAAAAACAAGTTTTAGAGTGCAACTAGGGTTGGATAACGGGTCAGCCCATTAAGGAAACGGGCAGGTCTTTGTTGTCGGGGGCCGATGGCGGTGGAGGTGGAAAGGGGGTGTGGCTTGAGGTTGATTGAGGAAGAGGTGTGCTTGAGCTTCGGGAAGGAAGAGAGCGGCGGCGATGGCGGTGGAGGGAAAGGGGAGAAGATAGGGGGGAGAAGGGGGAAGGTTTAGTTGCAACTGGAATTTTGAGAGGGCTTGAAACGACGTCGTTTGTAAAGGAGTTACCGAGTGATTTGATTTGAGACTGTCCATATCAATTTGTTATGCCGGGTTAATTGCCGATCTCTACCGTCAATTATTTATTTTTTTTTTTTTTTTGATAAGGAGGAGAGACGAGAAACTCCACCCCACCCGATCGGAGGTCCCTCGATCGGTAGGATGTAAATCGAGGGATGTGCCCGAGTAGCAGACACCTGTGCGAGAGAGCCAACAGATCAAACCCCAGGACAAACCTTCATAATATTTCAATGAAAATTTGCTCCACCCGAGGTTCGAACCCTGCGTCGCCGGGGAATTTCACCCACATCATCACAGGCCTTACCACTCGGCTATGCCCCTGGGGACTCTACCGTCAATTATTAACAAATACTCCTGTTAAGCTCTCTTCATAGCTTAATAATACAATTAATTATTCTACAATGTTCAAGTATATTATATGTATAGGATTTTTATCTTACTCCATTAATTACTCTTGTTAGCTTAGCTGATCATGATTAGTGGGATCTTTTTTATAATTGGTTTAACTATTTGATGAAGTAATTTTAATGATTTATTCTCAAAATATATGACGTGTCACATATGAATGGAGTATTTTATATTAAATAAATTGAGTCAACTAATTAAAAGTTGACATACGAAAATCTTTAAATTTGTAAGATACGTAAATTGTTGATGAATCAAATTAAATTTAGATTAAATTGAAAATTTGATCTACTTGGTACTAAAACGAAAATACCATCTTTAGTAATGTTTTGATACAATAATACATTACCTACTCATTAAATGACTATACGTATCAGGTACACCATATCATTTCATGATTTATTGGTCTCAACCTATAAGCATGCGAAATGTGGAGATATCAAAAAAAGGTGAAGCTTCCTAATATTTTTAACGGTTCCGTCTTCTTCTTCGTTGAAACAATTAACATAAAAATAAATTGTTTATTTTTTCATCTGTTAAAACAAAAGAACTAAAAAACCATTAAAAACCAAAAGAACTCAAAACCATTTTCATTCAAAACTCTTAAATTGATGTAACTCATTCAAAAACATAGATAGTTTAGTCAATTACATCAATTTAAGGGTTTTGTATGTTTAGTCAATTACATTAATTTAAGGGTTAAGAACCAAAAGAACTCAAAACCATTTTCATACAAAACCCTTAAATGGATGTAACTCATTCAAAAACATTGATAGTTTAATCAATTACATTAACTCAAAAGCCGTTAAGAACCAAAAAGAACTCAAAACCATTTTCATACAAAACCCTTAAATTGATGTAACTCGTTCAAAAACATTGATAGCTTAGTCAATTACATTAAAAGTGAGTAAATTTTGCTTGTAAAATAAATTTTCATAACAAGTGTCACATGAAATTACAAAAAACAATAAGTATATTAATAATTTAATTGTAATTTTAAATATAGACTTCCTATATTACTAATATATTCTTAGGAAGAAACAAAAATTAAAAAAAAAAATACCATTGCATCATATACAAGTACATGTTCATTTCAGCAGCTCTACACCAATCAAGATATTTATAAAGACCAAGAAATCAAAAACTAATACAGTAAGCAGTAACAACTTAAGTCAGCTAAGATAAATATTCTATAAAACCTAAGTATGTAATCATCGAAATCGAAATGCACATCATTGAGCAATGTTACACTCGCGCAAGTATTTGTTATCATAATCCACATACTTCTGCCAAAGGCTTCTGAACTTTGGTATCCCAATCTCGAGCCAAGGCTTCAAGTTTCCATTGTAATGTATAACCGCCGCTCGTCCGATGTCCTTCTGAGGTACATTCGGGTTGTAACCTAGTCCCAACACATGCCAATACTTATCGAGGGCAAAAGTTCGATTCCAAAAGGTTATCAAACCTGGGGGCAATGTCCCCAGTTTCCATAGCAGCCTATCCTCATTCTGAACATACACAAATGAAACTAAAAATCAGCTACTTTTGAAAATTACAAACATGCCCTCGATTTGTTTCTATTTTACAAATTGCCCCTACTAGAGGGCAAGTAATTGGTAAGCAGATGCAAATCTAGGGACTTTATTGTACATGGAATAAACCTTGAGGGTTGTTTTTTGTAATTTTTTCAAATTTACAAAACATGCCCTCAATTTGTTTCTATTTTACAAATTGCCTCTACTAGAGGGGAAGTCATTGGTAAGCAGATGCAAACCTAGGGGCCAATTGTAATTTGTAAAGACCTTAGGGTTGTTTTTGTATTTTTTTCAAATTTACAAAAATACACTTTAGTTTTATGAACCTCATTTTTATTGTTCATATGCGGAAAGAAATCGAACACATACTTATCGAAAAAAAAAAATCATCATACCAGGTTCTGCCACTTGTGGTACACATCCGTAATATTCTGCTTTCTCCACTCGTCCAAATCGAATATATTCATCCCAAACGCCCAACCACACGCCCGAGGGTCGAAATTCGTCGAGATGAGAGGGTTTGAAAAGTTTAGGTACCGGTCGAACCTATGGAAGCTTTGACCACATGTCTCAACAACGCCTACAACCTTCTTTTTCATATCGAGAGACCATAAGCCACTAAGATCCTTCTGGACCACAATATCATCGTCCAAGAACAAAACCTTCCGAAGCTTTGGAAAAATCTCGGGCAGGTAGAACCGGAGATGGTTCATGATGGATAAGTACTTTGGGTTCCGGTATTTCAAGTTGGGGTCAGATTCCATACGGCGGCTCTTGAAGTAGTAGTCGATCATGGAGGGCGTGTTTAGCTGTTTAAGGACGGGACTGTAACTCGAGTTTAGCCATGTGAACTCGTCAACATTTTGAACGTGTATCGTGGCCTTGCCAGGTGGATTAGACAAGAACCACATCTTCATGGCAGCGTAATTGAGCCGGTCCGTGACGACATGGAAGACGTGCTTCGAAGGGTTCTGCTTGGATCACAAGAAACGACAGTATTTAGGTTAATTATGAAAATAGACCCAAGGTTTAAAATTAATTACAAAGAACTCCACTAGGAATTACAAAATAATAATATAAATTTCCCCAAGTTTTCAATTTGCTTTAATCCATTTCATTTACCTTTGCATGGGTGATTGTTGAGTTCACGACAACTGCTGCCGCCAATATGTTATCCGAAAACAAGGCATAGTGGTGAAGCTTAGAATCATCCAATTTCTCCTTGTTCGGGAAATCCTTTTGAGACGAGTTCAACGAGAAATACTCGGTCGAAAGACGCAAAGGGAGACAGTGGAGCCCCTTGGGCATTGTCTTTGAGGTTAAGTGAGTCAAGAACAAGGCCTGTTTCCTGTGGACTTCAAGTTGGTCCTCAGCTAAATGAAGCATGGCACGAAGTTTCTTTACCACAGCCGCACAATCGTCTTGTATTTGTTTCCCCTTCAAAAGAGTTTGCTCCATTGCTTTTATTTTGTCATTAGCACTGCAAATACAATCACAAATTGATCATTAATAACTAAAGGATGGAGGCGGGCAACAACAGAAATAGGGAAATTTACTCCATTTACGAGGTCGAGTAATATTTGGAAATCGCAATCACACTCCACGACTATTAATAATTCGCACAATTGGAGAGTGACATTTGTTATCTTGTTAAGGTAAACCAAAACTAAAGGAATGTCTGTGAAGCTTTTATTTTAATTTTTAAATCTCATAGATAGTTTTGTAAGATATATTTAAAAAAATTGAGGTTTGGAGAATTTACAGAAAACCCCAAAGGCTTTGAAAAAAACATATAAAAACTTGAGGTTTGATTCTAGTTTAAATGTGAGGTTGAAAATGTAACATGTAAATGTGGTTAAGTACAACACAAAAAGCAAACCTCAAGGGGGCATTTTTGTCATTTCAAAACATCTCTGAGATTGTTTGTTTTACAATTTGCACAGTTGTCTGAGGATTCAAAGCGAATAGGAGTAATAACTAAAAGCAAAATAAAAGAGTATCAACAAATAAAACAAACCTTTTGGGCAGTTCAGAATCCTTGGTGGCCTCTCCAAGTACCCGATTAACTTCCTTTACACGCAAACGAAGCTCCCTAATAAAGTGGGCATTACTTCGGGTAGCTGATAGTGAAAGATACACCCTCGCTTGAATGAGTTGGTCCTTGAGCTGGTGCACACGAGCATTTGACGAAACTGTCCTTTCCACCTGTTTCTTGGCTCTAGCCTTAGAACTATCTTTACTAGAGGTTTCGAGAGATTTCTTTAGTTCCTAAAATTAAAACCAGAAGGGTAAACAAGTTAACTTCGAAGAATTTAGAAACAACCCCGTCAGTTCCAAAAACAATTGTCACTTCAGAAAATCACACTAAAATTAAGTCCTGCCAAATGACTAATCTACCCTTAATTAACGTATCTTTTTTTTTTTAACCAACACTCGCTTTGAAGGTGTAAAAAATGAAGTTAAAACAATAACTAAGGGTCGATTAGGCCTAAAAATTGATTGAATTCTTAAAACAACCCTTGAAGAGGATAAAACGGAATCCAAGCAATTAATTAAGACATTATCAAACAATATCAACATATTTCAAGGTCAAAACTACACAAGGTCACATCCCTATGCAACAACCGTTCACAACCATGAAACTGTATATATAATCTTCTTTCAGAGAAAAAAGTACCTTTTTCTCCGGGACGTTTTCTGAAATGCCCACGGAATCCCGGTACCTAATTTCTTTGTTCCCACTCAATTTAGGCTTATTTGATTTTTCTTTCACTGACTCAATTTCAGCCTCATCTATCACCTCCCTTATGGGATTTTCATTCAACGACAGCGTAGAGCTCGATGTTGACAAATTTGAATTTGTAGTTCTATCTTCTGCTGACTCTGTTACAAATTCAATGAACAACAAATTCATATTTCAAAATTCATTGTAACTTCAATAATGAAGATAACAAAGGAAATAAAAACCTTCGGTGAGTTGTCGAGTAACGCGAGATGAGGAGTCCGAAAAATTGGACCTCGACTCGATTGAATTTTCAGAGTAAACAATGCCCAATGGTTCTTTCAATGATGTGGATGACTCCTATATCAAATTTTATTCAGGACAGCCATTAAATCAAACCATACAAAAGGAAATATACACACACGAAATGTGGAAATCAACAAAATACATACATGAGGCAGCACGTTTAGAGGCCTTACTTCACCAGCAAATGCCTGCAGCCAAAAAATGAGAATTCGCAGATAAACAAAGAGAAACGAAATTTAACTACTAAGCGAAAGACGGTAACTAAACATAAAAACTTACAAAGGTAGAAACATCTTCCACAAACTCATTCCTAGCTGCAAGTGAAACAAGACAAATAACAAATTGAATTAATTGCAGAATAAAATCAAATAAAAAGAAAAGGAAAAAGGGATTAATGTTATTACAAGTAGAGGAAGTGAAATAGATTCCAAGAGTGTCTGTGTAGAGAACGATAGGAGCGAAAACAGTCACCATCAGCAGGAAAAGCATTGGTTTTCTCATATTCATCTTCATCTTCATAAGCATTCAAAATCAGATCTTGAAGCCGAAACACATGAATAAAAAACAGAGCCCCCAAAACCCACGAAGGATAAACCGAAGAAAACCCAAGAAATTAATAAAATTAAATAATTAGAGGCAATCAAAGTACAAACCCAGGAAAAATAATCTGGATTTGGGTTAAGGTGTCTTGAAAATCAAGTGTTGTCTGCAACAGTGATTTTGACCTGCATTTACTGAGAAGAGCATACGCCCAAATCTGGGACGGCTTCAAAAACAAACAAAAAGAGAACCAAATGGGCAAATTCAGAAAAAGTAAAACTTAAAAAGAAAAGAAAAAATTATGAAAATGGCGACGGAGATGAGAGAAAAAAGAAAAAGGGTTTTCGATGTGGTGTGAGCTGGGATATAGATACAGTCTCTGGTATGTGTATCTATATATCTATCTGTCTCTATACGCGGCTGTGATTTAATAACGAAATAACGAATGTGATGATGGAAAAACTAAATCAATTGTTGATGTTCATAGTAAGTAAATCCGCATTAAATTAAGGTAATTCCCACTTGGACCATTTTCACTTATTGATTTAATTCTCTTTTAATTCTCTTTTAATAATAACTCTTTTAATCATACATTTTATTTTATTTTCTTATACTTACATTAATACTCAAACTCAATAAAAAGATATTTTTATTTGTTCTTTTTTTTAAAAAAAATCTTACACTTTTACGTTTGTACCACGAAAAAAATACCCGATCTAAAAAGACATTTTTACATTTTTATTCTATCAAATATTAATAATAATTTTTTTTTTTTTTACTAGAACATAATATAAGGGGAAATTTGAACATTATATCACATAAAAAATAGTCGGGTAATACACTAATACTACGTTATTACATTCGGATATTGTTTATTGAACATCAATATTTACAATTCATCAACAAGAGCTCTTATTCATTTAATGTTTTTATTTAATCTAAAAAATTACTCCTGATAAACAAGTGTTCATTTTTCTTGAAAGAGCACGTGATTCAGGTGATTGATACAATTTCTCAAATTGTAGTTGAAAACCAACAACTATGTTTGAAAAAATAACAACATACACAATTCGGTCCTATTTAATCCTTAAAGCTAACGGGACTTTATTACTATTTCTTTCTAAATAATTCATGTAAATTTTACTCTTTTCTCACATTAATAATCAATTCTCCATGTACGGTACTTATTCTCGTCTCACTTTAATGATTTTAATCACACAATTATTTATCATCATTTGACATAACCAAACAAAATCGTTAAGAAGAAGAAAAAAAAGTAGTACTACATTACTTTTTTAATTTTTGTTTTCAAGAACAAAAATATGTTATTTGTATTTTAACAAAGAAAGTGTCTATGTTCTTCTAGAACAAAGGGATGAGACTGAGGTTTGCATTTTTCCCTTGCATGTTCTTTGTATTTTTCTTGTTTATAGTATTATGTTGTGATTATAAATAAATTAATTTTGCAAAATATAGTAAATATTAGTACTCCCTCTGTTCAAAAATAGATGTCACACTTGGTCAACTGCTCTGTTGTTTGACTGTCGATTACTTATGATAATCGACGAGAATAGATGTTACACCTGGTCAACTGCTCTGTTGTTTGACCGTCGATTACTTATGATAATCAACGGTCAAACAAGAGAGCAGTTGACCAGGCGTGACATCTATTCTTGAACAGACAAGAGAGCAGTTGAACAAGTGTGACATTTATTCTTGGACAAATGAGTACTATTTAAAATGTTGTATAATGAACCAAAAAGAAAAGTAAAGCTTTTGCAGTGGGTGTGGGATTGGGGATGCTTTTTTCCGGCATTATACACCGAGCAAATTGAAAAATTATTTATGATTAATGCTTCTCATTCAGACAGAACACACTAATTCATTCATTCATGGGCTTTTTATCAAATGTCAGAATCACATAATCATCTTAAACAAAGACGAAACACGCTAAATTAGCTCAGATAAATTGCTTCGGAAGTACAGAATACACTCGTTCAAAACCGTATTTTTTTATAAATATATATAATCAATCAAAATCAATCAAGTTTTATTGTGCATGATAAATGAATTATATATAAACAAAAGAAGAAAAAAAAAATACTGAGCAGAATAAGAATCCAACATTATCATCTCTTGATGAAATTCCACACTCTCCATATCAAGTATCATCAACTTGAGAATGAAATACGAAGCTCGGGAATGTAGTTGTAATGTCCCTGTCCATCAATTATAGTTATTATGTGTTCAGTGCCACAGAAATTATGCATCAACTTCAAGAATGTTTGCAAGTATATAAAATTCTCACTTGAGGTATTGAAGAGTCATGTTCTTTAAAAGTGATGGATGTCGAATGACAAGGCTCCTCCACTCTTCTTTATCAATCTTACCATCGTGCTTCGTATCCGCTTCTTCAAATGTCTGAAACCCCACATCATGATTTCAATACATTAAATGTTGTTTTTTATTTTGTTAAGCACAAAAATATCTTATAATTACACTCATGCATCCGACAAGAATCGAATATGAGACCAATTAGGTGATTACCCGCTGCATTATAATATAGTATGACTTTGGCTGAACTCAATTGCCCCTTAATTAAACGTTGTTTATAGTTTTACAGCCCTACCACTTCACAGACTTATTTTCAAAATAAGATAGAAAAGAGCACACGCGCATAATAACAAGGAACTACTCAAACATATAATTTTGTTTATTAAATTAAGGGATAGGGTTGTTAATTCGAATATTAAGAAATAGTAGTAGACTCCAGAAATCACACGGAATGGGTTAAAACTTAAAAACCTAATAATCTGTGTAAAATCAATGAGGGTGGGACGCCTTACTTTATCAATGATACTCTCTATGACATCATCTGAAAGGTTCATGCCCGATTCAGCCAGTGTTGCCACCACCATTTGCTTTACCTACAACAATCATATGTATAAGCATTAATTAACCAACAATCCAACATATGCCATATGCATGCTTTTATAACAAAAGGGAATGTGTTTTTTAACCAATGAAAACAAATATACCTCCTGTCTCTCAATGAACCCTTGCTGCTTGAGATCGTATAATTGGAATGAAACTGTAAATGTAAGATGTTGGTAACATTTAGTTGAAGGATATATCTGATAATAAAGCACAAACAAAAACATGGCTGATCTTCTTCAAAAACATTATGGACTTTTAAAGCAAGGAAGGTGGAATACTTTCACTACATATCCCTTACCCCTTTTTTATATAGAAATTTAAAATACACCAACATCAAAATACGGAAACACGATGATACTCACATTCAATCTTTTCATCAATCGGGGCATTTGGGTGGAAGACAGAGAGGGCACGTGCAAACTCTTCAAAGTCTAGTATCCCATTGTGTTTTGTATCAAACAGGTCAAATACCTTCAATATTATAAACAGCTCAAATTGTTAGATTTATACAACTCAAAAATTATAAGTTACAGCAACGACGGTATCACATGAAAACAAACTAACCCTGTCAGCAAAAAGGCTCTCCTTTTTGCTCGTCTTAAATAGTGCAAGCTGGAACTCTTCCTGCAAGTAAATTAATTATTCCAGGAAGTGAATTTTCAAGACATGTGCAGGGAAAAAGAAAGTTTCCATTATTAGCATTTATTTAATTACCTTGTTAATCAGTCCATCATCGATCACTGCACTGCTGATCTTTTTAAACAATTCATACAAGGCTTCTATTTCACTAACACCAACTGCAAAATAAGAATCAGACACAAAAACTGAAGGATATTGTCGAGATTTAATGTGGAAGTTGGAAAGTAAGATTGAGAAAAATAATAATATGAAGGATATTTGTGATGATATCATGTATTCAAGTTAAGGAACGTATAAAATTTTTATAAGATAAAATGTTTTAAACCTCAATGTTATTCCTGTATGTTGTAAATGTAATGTTAAACTAGAAATACCCAGAAATATCAAAACTTATGACACCATCATTTACTGGGATCAAGCAATAATGCGTTTTTATAAGAATGTTAACATAAGAAAAATGTCACCGGGTCGTATGCAGTATAAATGGGGAAACTAAAAGAATTAAAAAAGGACGTACACACTGTTTCCCTTGCTAGAGCTTCAGGATTCCCCAGGCCCCGGGGTTGCTTGTTAATGTCAGATTCACAGCAATTAACAACAGCAGAAAGCATATGCTTCACTCCATCTAGGCAACGCACCATGGTTTTTTCCAGAAATCAAACAATCCATAACTGTTCGGAATCAAAGTGAAAAGCTTTTAATTCATCAACATTAAGCAAACAAGATATTCAGCCCTGAGCAGAATGATAAAAGAAATCAGACGTCCATCAGAAATTTTCTCAACAGGTTAAAAACAAAGTGAAGATTGGTTTCAGATGCAATCACTTACAATTGATCATTTCCTTTCTATGATGAATCTTGAATCTAATAAAAACGAATATACAATCACAGTATCAAAATGTCTAGACATACCAAACCAAACGCATTATATCACTTTCAAGATTCTATCTTTATCAACATTTATATACGTAAATCAAAAGGGGTCGATACAAATCAAGACAGGACAGCAATAACCTACTTAATCATACATCACAAACCCGAAAATCAACAAAACAATACTGAGAAATCAACAGAGAACCGACATTACAACATTCGCATGCAAAAAAGATAGTAGAAAATCAAAGCCATACACATGAAAAATTGAATCCGAAAAAAAAAAAACTTCAACACACCAACATCAGATGCCTATGCGCGCACAGGGGAAAGAGAATAAATACCTGTTAAAATGAATCGGAGGGAGAATAGAACGATAAATCCACCATTTTTGTACGGATTTGAGCTCTCTCGCAGAAATTAATTCGATTGAATGAATAAATTCTAATTGAAATCTGAGGGGTTCGGTAGCTTCCTATCCTCTCCCCAAAATTGACAAAAAAAAAAGGATGGAAATTAAAATCGGCGCATGATTGGAATCGAGTGAATATATATATACGAATAAATAATGATTCGATTGAAGAATTAAAGAATGCAGAAAATGTAGAATGTGGCGACTGCTGCTGATACGGAAACCTAGAGAGAGAAAAGAGGAGTTTTGTAAGTATATATTGTATCTATCTATCTATCTTGAGTGAGTTAGCACGTGAGCGGAGGAGTATGTCGTGGCCGTGACACATGGTGAGCCGGACCACAGACCGAATTTGTGATGGAACGGTTCGACGTTGCATATTTTAATAGTTAAAATTGCAATTTAATTTAAAAACAAATTGAAAAAAATTTTAAAAATAAATTGCGGTGAGCGTGGATCGAACACGCGACCTTCAGATCTTCAGTCTGACGCTCTCCCAACTGAGCTATCCCCGCTTTTGAAAATAATCTGTATAGTTTTTATATATACATATATATGTGTGTAAGTATGGGTTTTTAGTGCAAAATTTAATACAAAGTGATTACACGATGAAAAGTACAAAATATGATAGAAACAATAATTTTATTGTGACAAAAAAACATCATTAAAACTTCTTAATTTTACTAATTATTGAAAATCCGTCACAAAAAATAAAGTTTTAATGACAATAATTTTAGTAATTGTTGAAAATTCGTCACAAGAAATAAAGTTTTAATGTCAATAAATTAAAATGTCGTAAAAAAATAATATTTAATGACGAAATATAATATTAAGGGACGAAAGTTTGAATTGATACATGACGATTAATATGTCACTATATATATATAGATAACATATATAGTGATATGGTCTTTTATTGTCATCATAAGATTACTTTTGATGACGAAACAAATAATCGTCACATTTAACTATTGTGACGCACATATGTTTATAATACATGCGACGAAAACAACTTGTCGTAAAAAATATTTGATGACGAAAAATAACGTTTTTATGACAAATAATTTTGTCGCGAATTCTCAAATTTCTTGTAGTGAGAGGTCTTGAAATTCTTCTCTTTAGTGAACTCAAATATATTGATGTCTAAAATAGCAAAGAATGCTACAAATCTTATGTATTTCAATTTTTCGGGACATAAACATACATGCACGGTGGGAGATTGTTTATGAATTAGATGAAGACAAATATCTAGAAGTTGTTATGTATAGCTTAATGTAATTATTTATAACTAACAAAAATTAGTGTTTATAATAAGTTAATTCACAAAAGCCTAAATTCAAGTTTCGTCTCAACCCTTCATTGTAATTGAATGAGAATCTTATTCCTTGATCAAAACGAATGATTCAAATTTCGTATGGAAGTTGAATTGACCACGATCACATTTCAACAAAAAACACGATTGCATTATAAACGTGAGAGAAAATCCAGCTCAAAGTTTGCTACAGAAACACAATAAAACTTTAAAAACACTTAAAAACAACGTTTTATCATACACAGTAGATTTAGAATACTTTGTGAATAACCAAAATTTTCATCTTCCGCAAAATGTCCATATCTTAAAGTTAATTTTTGTATATGTTGAAACTCAAAATTATCTTAATAGAATAGTACTAGAATCAAACTCAAGATCTCCACTTTAATCACTTCAAATAATTAAATTAGATGATCTAATCACTTGATTTACAACATACATTTTCTATCCCACAATTGTTTGTACATTTTACTTTTTTGAATGTACCATAATTGTTTACACACCTTAAAATGAAAAATTTATTTCAAACTTTATCCTCACAATACACCTTTATTTACGCATATACCATTACTTTTTCAACTATTTTTTTTTATTTAATTACTAACAAATATTTATTATATTCATACTTTATTCAACAAAAAAATATATTTGTTCTTAAACTAGGTGAAAATTTCACTTGTCAAACATTGTCCTAACGGATGAAAGTATTATTTAAAAAAGAATGCATATACTTTCTGTTTTATAATAGTTATCGTACTTTTTTTGTAAATAACAAAGAAGGTGCGAGAACTACTGTTTTAAAACGAAAGAAGTACTCCCTCTATCCCGGTTTAGTCTATGCTACACCCGGTGGAGTACACCATGCATCTAATAGCCGTAGATTTATTATTATTTTATACAAGTACACACATAATCACACACACCGACGTGTATGGTGTATGTATCTACGGTTAATATGCCACAAGAGTATTACACCGGGTGTAGCATCTAATAGACTCTCTATCCCTTAAAACAATGCATACTTTCCTTTTTAGTCCATCTCTTACATCTCTTAAAACAGTGCACATTCCATAAATATAATGTCTTTTCATAATTTTATCCTCTCAATACACATTTATTTACCCTTATACCACTACTTTTTCAACTAACCACTTTATTACTTACACATCAATACCTATTAGGGCAACCCCAATGGTTGAGAAATGGCAAGGGTCATTGCCATTTTTTGGCAAAAACCCAAAAAAAAATCAACCCCAATGGTTGAAATGGCCCTTGCCAAAAAATGTTCATTGCCAAATTTCCATGTATATATTAGCAAATATACATGGAAAAATGACCATTGTCATTTGTGTCATGTCATCACAACCATTCATTTCAACCACTCAAAATTCAACAAACTTTTTTTAATTATAAAATTGATATGACCACATACCAAAAAGTAATATTATATTATTTAATTTAATAAAATAGGCATTGCTATATTTAAACCATTGAGGTAAATTTTAGAAAATAACAATTGACACTTGACATTTTTTGGCAAAATAGAAGATGACCCTTGCCATTTTAGCAAAATCATTGGGATTGCTCTTATACCCTCACTTTATATTATAATACATAAAAACTCATTTTTTCTTAATTCACGTGCAAGTTTCTCTATATAAAAACTCATTTTTTTCTTAACCCACGTGCAAGTTTCTCTATGCACAATTTTGGGGGATGTAGGGAGTATATATTATAGCGGCCCGAGCCCGGCCTAGCTCTAACCTTACAATATTATTAGTTTATATTTATTCATTTCTCTCAAAATTTAAATTTCTAATTGAATTTATCGTTTTAAGAAACTTAACTTCTACAAGTATGTTGTTTTTACATATTTTTTCTTTTTGTTATTTTTTTTTCTCTTTCTCTTTCTCATTTTTGTATTTTTTTTATTTTCAACAACTTATATATATTGTTTTTCATAATTGTTGTTTTATATTGTATGTTTCTAACTTTATATATTGATTTTCAAAATAATAGTGTCAACGAAAATATTTAGATTTTAAAATTATTTATCAATGTATTCGGGTAATTTATTTAAATAACACTTAATTTATTAATAATAAATTATATATTATTTTATAAATATAATATAATAAATTTTTTTTAATAATTTTATAATTTTTTTGTTTTAATTTGAGGCATATGCCTCGTTACGCCTCAAGACGTACGCTTCAAGACGTATGCCTCAAGTGAAAAACGCCTCAAATACGAGTCACATTTTTTAAAACATTGAGCCCACGAGAGATGATGGATTCGTCTTTGCGTGGCCGTTTAAAGCCAAAAAAATAAAAAATACTCGTATAGTGTTATTATTAGTTGTAATAATATACTCAAGCAAAGAAAAGATGTGATATTGTCCAATTTTCATTTCACGTAATCATGTATTTTAATTGTAATAAAGGCAGCCTTTCATACATAAAGACAAAGAAAAACTATGAAGATTCCAATTTCCAATGTACAATAATAAATAAAATAAAAATAAAAATAAAATAAAATTATATACTCCCCTAGAGTTTAGATAGTCAACAATGGTGGGGTCAAATTTCTCTTTGATCATAGACTTTAGCATCTCTCTGTATTTATTTCAGCATTTGCTTCTTTGATCTTTCCCCTGTCCCTCACTACTTCCATCGCCATAGCTATTCTCTGTTTTTGGAAAACAAATACACACATATACTATATAGTATATATGTAATAATCTTATTTATTTTATAATTTTCCTTAAATAAAAAAAAAACATTTTACCAGCATTCTTAGGTAAATGGACATTTTTTTAGAGGTTGCCATTCTTGAATCTTGACCCTACAATTGTCTTCTTGAAATTAAAAGTGCAATCTTTATTAACTCCTATTTCCCCCTTTTGCTCTAAAGTCCCTCTCTCTCTATTTATTTTTTTAAAGATTTTATAAGAATATCTGAATTGATTGTTTGGGCTTTCATTTTTATTGAAGATTTTTTTTTTTGAGTTGTGTTCAAGAAATGGCTGTGGTTCCTCAAGAAGCTATCCACCAGTTTCAGGCTCTCATGGAGGAAGGTATTACTTTAATTTTATTTTATTGTATCTATTATTATTAAAAGTAGTAAGATTAGTGTAATTGTAATTATTATTAATAATTTTTTTAAAATGTTCTATTCTATGCAGTTGATGAACCCCTCAATAGAACATTCCAGGTATGTATACTTTTCATAGATTTTTGTTTTGGAATAATCAAGAACATACTTTTTTAGCCTCTGTATATCCTAATTGATGGGCTGTGAGAATTTGTTTATCATGATGATGTAATTAGTCAAATCTGTACAAAGATACTACTGTATATGATTTCTGTATATATTCAAAGCTGTAAATTTTGAGTATTTCTGTATTATGTATTTTCGGATTTAGTTAATATTGTGATAAAAATGCTTATCATCATATCATTCGAATTTGCAGATCTTGCATCAGGGTCACCCTCACGAGACTTTGATACGTTTCCTAAAGGCGAGGGAAGGAAACGTCGTAAAAGCTCACAAGATGGTGAGATTTTAACTACAAAAAAAAACGATTATTCGTTCTTTTTTATTGTCTTTTGGATTTTTGAAATAATAAATTGGTGGTGATTGTTATTTTTTCCAGCTAGTCGATTGTTTGGAGTGGAGAGTGCAGAATGACATCGATGCGATGCTGACTGTAAGTAGTAAAATTTGCTAATTTATCGATTTATGGTGCATTAGTAAGATTGTGAAGAGTAATACCATTTTTTTTTTTGCAGAAACCCATCGTTCCATTAGAACTTTATAGAGCAATACGCGATTCACAGCTTACAGGGTTGTCGGGTTACTCAAAGGAGGTAAAGAAATGATTAAAAAGAACAAATTTAAATATATATAAGCTCATGAACTAATGTGCTCGACTAATAATGGATCCATTTTTCAATAGGGCCTTCCTGTTATTGCTGTTGGAGTAGGCATGAGCACATTCGACAAAGCTTCCGTAAGTCGATCTTGATCTCATTTCTTATTTATTTTTTCTTCATTATGAAAGCTTATCGCCTAATGATTTTTTATTTTTTGTTTTAGGTTCATTATTACGTACAATCCCACATCCAGATCAATGAGTATCGGGATCGTGTGATTTTGGTAAGCACGTTGCATGCTCTTATTGACGATCACAGTATGATTAAACTCGTGACGTTTATTATAATATTTACTTATTGCAGCCTGCTGTGAGTAAAAAGTACGGGAAGCATGTTAGCAAATGTATAAAGATTCTCGATATGACCGGCTTGAAACTCTCCGCATTAAACCAGATTAAGGTACATTTTTAGTAATCTATAGCATCTTCCTACGTTTTTCCTCGGTTAACAAGTAGTAATAAGTACGGAAATTTATTATTTTTATTTTGGCAGCTGTTGACTACGATTTCTTCTATCGATGACGTAAACTACCCAGAGAAAACACAAACTTATTACATTGTGAATGTCCCTTACGTCTTTTCTGCTATTTGGAAGGTTCGTTCCGGATTTTAATTACCTATTTCTCGATTTGTGTTTATACGTGCATTTGAACCTTTGAGCTTTTTATCAGGTTGCGAAACCACTTCTTCATGAGAGGACGAGAAGGAAAATCGAAGTATTGTCCGGTTGTGGGCAAGATGATCTACTCAAGGTAGTTTCTTGATCATACATCTCTTTCATATTAGATTTAACCGAAAATAATTAACAAAGATCGAGTCTTTCTTTTTTGTTGATGCAGATAATGGATTTTTCCTCCCTTCCCCACTTTTGCCTCAAGAGATCTTCCGGGTCTTCCAATCGTTTAAACTCCCTTGTCGAAAATTGCTTTTCATTCGACCATTCCTTCCACCAGCAACTTTACAACTACATCAAGCAGCAGTCCTTGGTTTCTGAAGTAGTCGAGCCAGCAAAACAGGGGTCCGTGCATGTAACTCTGCCCCAAGATGCCGATGCAGAAGAGATCGCCAGGACCTTAGAATCCAAGCTAGAGAAATTCAAAAACCTCGACAGATGTCAAGAATCAATCGACGACCTCAGAATCTGATCATATCCTTCATACCTGATTCTTGAGGTGATATATCCAAACCTCCTTGATGATAATTTAGTGAAAACTATCTAGTAGTATAAATTTACCCAACAATATCTCACATTGTATGTACAACATCAAAAGGAAATAAAATAAAATGAGGCAAAGGTACTATCTTTTCTGTTTTCTTTTTCGTTTCTGAGGTTACATTTTTCTTCCTACATAAGAAGCTTAATCTATTACTACAAAACATGAATGATTTGATTGTGTACAAAACAAAACAGCTAGTACTTTCTTCCTACACAACAAAAGAAGAAAAAAAACATAAAACTGTTTTTTTTTCTTTCTTTCTTTCTGTACAATCTCTATCATTTGTCTTCAAGCATCAAGAGAACAAAATGGCCCCCCAACTTCATAATCCCCTACCTCCTGGCGCCATTTTTGTAACTCTCCTTCGACTACCTTTTCCGCGCCCTCGGCCATCTCCGCTCTCTTAACAGCATCCTCGATTCTCAATTTCAAATCCTCGTTTTCCTTCATCATCGTAGCAACTTTCCTCGATGTCTCGTTCTCGCACTCGGTTATCGTCTCCAGTTGCGCGTTTAGTATCGCCACTTTCTCGTACCCCTCTTTTCTACTTTCCTCGATCTTTTGCTTCATCGACTCGAACTCCTCGACCGATAATCTGATCCTCCTGAACGACCCCGGGTCTTTGGGCTCGAGCGCGTCGTTTCTAGGCGACTCGTGTATTTTCTCGCCCGCCACCTTTTCAGCAGCTTTGGCGGCTTCAACTTCCTGCAGAGCAACTCTGAGCTGCTCGTCGGCTTCTTGAGCTGCTAAACTCGCAGCCTCGGCCTCTTTCCTCAACGACTCGACTCCTCTGTTCAACCCTTCCGCTTCGCCTCTGTCTTTCTCGGCTTCTGCTGTCAACTTCGCAAAGCTCGTTCGCATGTCTTCCCAGACAGTAACCGACTTGGCCTCGTTGAGCTCCGTTTTTCTACTCGCTAAATCCTCCCGCATTTTCTCGACCCTCGACTCCGATTCCATCGCTCTCCCCTCGCATTCCGAATGTTGCCTCCTCGCTTCCTCCAACTCCATCCTAAGCGAATCAACCTGCTCCTGAATCGAGTTCCTCTCCTCGACCGCTTTCTCGAGTTCCCTTCTACTCGACTCGAGCTCCGAAACCGCCTCTTCCAAAGACCGCAAATCGAACGTCCGAACTTCGTTCAGCTGCTCTCTCAAGACTGCAATCGCCTCATTCGCCTCCTCCAGCTTCTCCTTAATATTCTCCACCGGAATCCCTCCGTTCGCCTCCCTGAGCCGCCGGAGCTCCCTCTCCCCGGCCTCCCTCGCCGACTTGTGAACCAGCACGTAAATCTCCTTCTCCGCGGTCAGCCTCAAGTGCTCCTCCTCTGCCTTGAGGGAAGCGATCGTCACCTGACTCAGCGTCTCCCGGAGATTCTCGACTTCTTTCGACAGCTGAGCTTTTCTCTCGATGTTCTTCCTCGTGGCTCGCCGAGCATCCTCTTCCTCCTGGAAAGCCGCCAGCTTTGCCTCGAGAGCAGCGTCCACGTCCTGCCTGAGAGTGGTGAGCTCTTGCTTGATGGCTATGAGCAAACCCGCGGAGGCCTTGTAGCACTCGCGCTCGGTGTCCACGTCGAGCTTCCACGCGTCGATCCCGAGCTTGGCCTTCATCGACTTCTGCTCCTCGAGCTGTTTCGACCGGCGCTTGGCGTCGTCGGTGGCTTGGATCGAGGATTGCTTCGACTCGCTGAGGGCTTCGAGCTTGTTGGTGAGCTCTTGGAGGGTTCGGTTGGCTTGGTTGAGGTCTCTCGAGGCTTGAGCCTTTGCGGCCTCGATGGCTCGGAGCTTGTCTTTGTAGTAGTCGAGTTCTCGGAGGATCATGTGGTGTTGAGTCTCTTTCTCTACGAGTCTTTGCTGCAGAAAATGTTTGTCTGTCTGTAAAACTCAAACCAGAAGCTTTTCTCTTTTCTTATAAGTGAATAATGTATTATATTTATACCTCTTCTGCTTTGGTTTTCTTGGTGACAGGTCTTGCCTTGGGAGATATGACATCTCCGAATAAGCTGACGGCGGCCTTCACAGATTCGAAGGGTGCTCGGGTGTCGATCTCTCCGACGTCGACTTTGGGAGAGCCCGTGAGGGCAGGAGAGTCGGGCCGGGCTGGGGAACTGACTGGAGAGCTGACGGATCTGGGCGACCCGAACCCGTTCTGCCATGTTCGAACACTGAAACCGAACATCTCCTCCTGTTTCTTTCGGAAAACTGCATGCGACAGACGACGTTTCAGAAATGGTTTGACTCGGAAAAAAGAATCGAACGTAGTATCATCATTGTAGTTACCTGACTTCAATTCAAGACTGTGCATATGGGCAAACTTCAAGAATTTGCTTGAGTTTAGTTCCTTGGATTTATTATACAGACAGCCATGAACTTGGAAAAAAATCAAGAATGGAAGGAAGCCAATAATAATGTGGTTTTGAAAGATAATAATGAAAAAAATTGTTTTTCTATTTTTTTTTTATTTTCTTGGCTTATGTTGTTTGTGGAAGCCCCATTGCTTCGCTCCTATATTTGAGCTCTTCCACTAAACCTTTTATAAATGTTTAAATAATAATAATTATTATTAATATTAGAAGGAGGTTGAACTATATTTTCAAATTTGTTAGATGCATCTCCTTCTCAAAAATGTTTGAAGGAATACAAATAATTATGCAGTATTATTGTGTTGTTTTAGGTCGATCAATGAGGTCATTTAAATGGTGTTTGCTTGAAATGACCGATTATGTGATCGACCGATGACTGACATAAACGAAGAAAATACTAATAATACACAAACATAATAAGAGGCAAGAAGCAGAGTTGAGATTAGCAAAACATATTTGACAGTTGACACCAGTGAAACAATAGTTATCCAGTGTTTTATTGAATTCACTCAGTTCCTGCCTAATTACATTTCCATAATAATCTGTCCATAACCAAGAAATCGAACTGAGCTACGAGAATGGTAGTAACTGTACACAAGATCCTTGGTCCTACGATTTACACATACAACCGAATTCAATATGTAACCAACTGCAGACAAACACTTTCCCAGCAACTAACTAATGAAAAGTATTGCTTTCTCCTATAACTTTCTATAGAGCTGCTACAATCTACAGCACATCTAAACGGGGTGGTCAGACGTTCAATGCGACATTTTTGTCTTTCAAATGCAAGCTATTTGAGTTGCAACTAATTGGGACAAGCACCAGCACCTTCGCAGTGGCTGGATAACTATTTTCCGTGTTTACCCCCCGAACGCTGCTTCCACATACTCTGCATTACGAAAAGAACTTGGTTAGTGCCTCCCTCAATGTTAATTTACTTTTTGTATAAAACATAATGAATAAATTCAAATATCAGCATAGAGGTTCAACCTAATTGCAAGAAGGTACAAAACTGCTCGAGGATAAATCAAATCGCAAAAAGGCACATGAACTTTCAAAGTTACATAAATGAATCGTGGGATTTCATCTTGCTTATATTTAGCCCCTTTATAAGCAATTTTTTGAAAAACAAATTGCATATATAAACTTATTACAATTAAACCCTCAGTCAATTTTAACAATACATCAAATCTCACGCTACTTTGTAATTATGAAAGTTGATTGATTTTTTTTAAATAGGTCAAACCTCAAGAGTAAATTTTGAATTTGCACTATTTATAATAGATAGCTAAATCATTTTGTAACTAAAGCTAAACGTCAAGGGTAGTTATGTAAGGAAACTGAGTACCAGTGGCTCGTCATCAGAAAGCTCTGCATCCACGGAATCAGAACTGGAAGTCTTTTTCTTGTCGAGCTTATCTATACTGTCTGCTTCATCAGTCTCGTCTCCTGATTCTAGCTTGTTCTCACTCAGGTGCTGCTCATCTGCAGAAGAATGAGAAGAAATTGCCTCGTCGTCTGATCCACCATCATCCTGTGGAAAGCTCCCAAGATTCTCACTCTCTGTACCTTCCGAATCATAATCATTTTCTTCCCCTTTTGGCTCACCTGTGCTGCTCGAATCCTCAACATTTTCATCCTGTGTATTGACCTTGTCCAGACCATATTTCTCACTCTCTATATCTTCAAAGTCATTTTCTTCCAGTTTGGTCTCATCTGAGTTGCTCAAGTCCTTGTCAAAATCTTTGGTGTGGTTATTGTCCTCATCCGATAGCTCCTCAACAGTCTTCTTAGTTCTTTTGTTCGTCTCTTGCTTATCTGTTGCATTGCCAAGAATTACACACAAGTAGTGTCAAAAGAATTGCACCAGGTAATCTATTGCTCGAGTTTATAATAGATAAAATGTTAGCACAAATTTGTACTTCAAGATATTTCACAAGATATATCTCATGTTTGGGAAAAAGGTACAACATTTAAAAGAAAATAGTCGTAAATATCGCAGTTTTTTTTTTTTTTTGCTCGACTCATGATAAAATACTGTACATAATATTGTTTTGAATGTCTGATCAAACGTCACCTGAGCCTGAATCATCAGACAATGATGTAACGTCGAATTCAGGGGAAGCGATTTCCGCCTTTTTTTGCCTTTGTTTCAGAATTTTCTGGGGAGTTCTTTGACCTTGTCCTTTAGATGATCTGCCAGTAAATTCAGTTATATACGTTATTATTAGCCAAAAAGGAAAAATCACAAATAGTTAAAATGCAACATGTAAAAGAAGACTCACTTTTCCAATTTTGTGTCTAGTTTTGGGGCTCGGCTTGATTTTTTGCCTTTGCCAGTTGATCTGCAAATCAATTAAATGAGTTGAAATACAAGAACTGGCAGCATCAAGTAAGCAATAAGCATGTGACGAGATAACTATAGAATTACAAAAACCATTGGATTTACCACATTTAGAAAAGCTTAAAAAAGATTATGTGGTGTGTATACATATAAAGAAAGAGATATTCAGTGGTGGCAAGGCTATAAACTGGAGTAATAAATACATAAAAAATGCAACGAGACTGAGAAGAAGTAGCATGTTGTTATTTAAATAAAAAATACTGTGCATGTATCTTTGTTTATATGGATGCTACGAATCTCATTTACTCATGAGTGGATATTTAAAACGCTGAAAATTTAACATAAATAAACATATAAGTATCTATACGGAAACAAATATAAATGAGAGATTAGATACTAAATATGCAATACAAGGGTTCGTGCAAGTTAAATGAAGGAGCACTAACCCTCCTTTACGAGATAAGCCCTTTGACGAACTAGATTGCTGCAAATGGCATAGAAGCTTTTATCAGATCTGATGTAAAATGTATCGGTTAACTAGATTAAACAACTTGCATTGGAGAAAATTTATATTAGTGACCTTAGCCTTAAGATTGTTGTCAACAAGCTCCCAACGTTCCCTATCTAATCGGAGAACTTCCACATCACCATCATCATATAATATCTTCAGGAAAATAATAATGATAAGTGGAAAAGTAAAATCAAGAGAATTGATCAAGATATTATGTACAAGGATTAAAGACACTTAAGCATACCACATGCTTCTTTTTCGCAGAATCGAATGACTTTACAGCACCTTCATAATATCTGTATCCAGGCAAGAGGCACATATAACATAACATAAGTGTTGGAGATATAATTATATATTAACCCTTATTTAGGTAGGATTAGAATGTTCATTGTATAGTATTTGTCTACAAATCCGCCCATACGGGAGGCCTTATACTTAGAACACACACGAAACTCCCCTCTCGTTTACTCTTTTACACAACAATTGTATGCTAAATCAATAATGTCCTATGCTCTGTCCTACCCTTTTAAATGTTTCCCTAAGATTACTGTATAGAGAACCAAAAAACAAACTTACTCCTTATCCATCGGCCACCAAACTTTTATTCTGCAACCGATCAAGTCTTCTGTCAGTTCTGTGGAACTTCCATTTACATTCGTTGTGCACTGTGGACGGAAAAAGTAAAAATGATACAATTAGCAAAGCATAATTTCTGAGAACCTTCGATTATGCGATGCGGATAGAAACAGTTACAGAGATTGAGAAACAAAAGGCAAGTTGCAACCAATAAGTTGTAAAAGAATGTTTTTCAGCAATTAGGTGATTCTGCAAAATCTCAAGAGATTATTAGTTGTAATATTCCTTATATTAATGAATGCAAGGCTATGGAACACTCGGTATTAATATTCTAAGGTCATAGTGTTAAAATTAAGGCATAAACCACGAAAGTTCACAGCTCCAAAGTAGAAAGGTTGCCAAAAGTCTTGTTGATTTACCATGTTTTTTTACTACAGTCACATATAAATTTCTACATGGTATAACATTAACTCTTGCAATTTCATATGCCCACATTTGTAAGTTCATAAAAAATTGCAAGAAATGAAAGATAGGGCACACCAACCTTTCCTAACCAACCAACACTCCTTGTTTTTTGCTTCTTCAAAGATCCTGACTTGGAACTACTGGCCGAGCGTGCATTATCAGTATTTGAGACCTTCTTAGGCTTCTGTACATTATGAAATATTAGGTGAAAATCGCATTAATAATCATGAAAAAGTCACATGTCTACCATATTTCATTGGTTGAGAAGTGTACCTTAGCTTCCTTAGAGTTACTAAGAGCATCCTCAAGATCTCTATCAGATGAACGTTTGCCTTTCTGCTTAGAGGAGCCCAATTTCTTCCTAATACGTGAAAACAACAATTCCGAATCTGGAATTTCAGAAGACTTATCTATTATATTGTTATCTTCGGAACTAGTTTGAGGTTCCACGTCCATTTTGTCAAAGTGTGCATTAATATCTTCCTGATTTACATCAACAGCTCTCTTAGAAGAAGATGTTCTCCTACGTTTAGGCACATGGGCGTCTGTTGATTCACCCTTCTGGAGGTTTTTGTGAGCAAGTTTACTAGACTCAAACTTGCCAGCAGTGCCTTGATTATCAGAATTTATTTCCTTTGCCATTTTCAAGACATCAAAATCATTATTATTTCTCTCTTCAGCTTGTGAGGGCTCATTCTTTACATCTTTCTTAGTCCTTGATGCCTTGGCTTTTAGACGTTCCAAAATCTTGCCCAATGGAATCTCATTGTCCTCTGTTTCACTGTCCTTCATTACCTCATCCTGCGAAATTACTGGATGAACCTGAAGTGGAACCAAGTACCATACAATTAAATTACCTTATAATGCAAAGAAGGGCACCTAACACCTTTATTGGAACTAGGTGGAATAATTTTTAGTCTTACAGTTCCATTAGCTTCTAGTTCAAGTGCATCAAATAGGGTCAAGATACCCTCATCTGATAGCCATGTTTTCTGTCCACCAACCTAGTATCGGTAAAGAACTAAAGAAGGTTAGAAATCAAACACGCATTAGTATTCATAATTAAGCTATTAAATCATAGATAGAGATACTCCATTCATCCCAAAATAACTTAAATAAGAATCAAGAAATCTTATAAAACATCTGATCTACCCTTGCTTAAGTAACACAAGTTATTATGGGACAAAAAGAGGCTAAATTGAAAACTACTTTGGAACGGAGGGAGTAGGTATTACACCTCACTCACTCACTCTTCTGCTCAATAAAAATGTCATTGCAATACATCAATTTCACATGTACATTAATAAAATCAACATGTCATATCAACATGGATTATTCTGAAACTGATCATAGCTAGCAAGCTTAAGAAGTGGTAGTAGAAAAAATCTTTGTTGTCAAGCTTAATATCATTGATGCAGACAAGAAGATTGACATGAGTAGAGAAGAATAATGTTAATAACAATACATACCATCGAGTCATTTTCCTTCTCTAGTGGTTTATAAAGCACAGGAGGTAGGGCCACAGACGCGCTCGTGTCTTGAAGTTCATCTTGGTTTGGAGCTAACCTTTTAATTATTGGCATACCAAGGTCGCATAGCGCATACAAGTTCTGGAATATGTGATTTAGGAATTTTGATGTTAATTTATGGTATTAAAAGGGCAATAATCTCATCAATTTTATGCCCTTAACGTGTTTCCGTAAATGCCAGGTTTTGTTTTGTTAAATTTCCCGTCAAATGTGGCTGTAACAGGATCGGAAGATGCATTTAATAATATTTAAAATCAAACCTTGGACTTGGCTGGGTCAAAAGCATCTTCCGAGCATCTTATAGATTGCAAAATTGAATTCAATAATTCAATGCTCTCCTTGTCCTTGCTAATACTGACATCAGATTTGCCATCTGCATCTCCATGCATTAACATTGATAGGAACAAGTATAACTGCCTGAAACGGATACACGTACATCAAATACAAAAGAAAAAAATGCACTCACTAACATTATAGTATGACAGGCATGCACATTATCAAAGAGACTTGACAGTTACGGAAATAACATGGGCAAGACACAACACTTGTTTTAAACCATAAACGATTTAATTTAATAGGATAAACCAAGGTTTGATAGTAAAAGTTGAATTCTATTCAAAGGGTTTTTGCATACATGAACTGCAGAAATGTTAAAATAATGCTTATAAAGTTGTCCTTGATGTGAAGAATATTCAGAGATTTCCTATAAATTCATCTACCAATCCAATTTCAGCAACCAAAATAAACCAACATAATAAGTGGTTCAAATGAAGGACTGTCAACCTACAAAGTATAGCCTAATAAAAAAGCACTTCATTTACAGGTGCAAGCAAACCACAAAAAAACTAAGAAGGGGGAGGCAGAATGTAGCCAAGCAGATAATAAAACTAATTACAATAGCAAGACTTCACTAAATTTGACAAATTGTTCCAGCTCTATTAGATTCAATAGAATACCAATTTAATTAATCAAGTGACAATTCACAATATACCTGTACATGGGTTCATATGCTTTGATATCTTTGCATTCATCAATATTAGGGAACGAAGGATGATGAGCAAGTGAATGGATCACATATGGGAGAATGTATTCTGGATTGATGGATGGAAGCTTCGAATCAGCCTGCAAAGATATTTGGCGTCCCTTCCCTTGACGACACATCTGGATGATGTCATTCAGATAGCGTTTGTTCTGTCAAACAGATAGATAGATATTCATGCATACATTAATTATTTTTTGAACTCTCATGTTTAGATGTGGTAGAATAAAACAAAAAATAAAGTACCATATACCTCTTTCAAATCTGACTGCCATGATGAGAAATTGAGGAAGAAGGCACATGCATACTTTGAGTCTAAAATTCGGTCCCTCACATAATGATGAACCTTATTGAGAAGAAGACATTTAACCTCGGGAAAGTTTTCCTACATATCCAAGATCAAGGAAATAAGCACTACATGGTTTCTGTTTTTTATCAGGTAATATGCAATAGAAAAGTCATACAATCCCAGTTAAGTAAACTAACCTCTGAAGTTCTCAATGTGAGATAAAGAAGGTCAAGAGGAATCTTATGCTCCCACTGCTTTGATAGGCGAAGAACAGATTTTGCTGCAGCAAGTTTCAAATGAGCCTTATCTACTAAGCTGAAAAATGGGAGATGAAAACAGAAAACGTTAGGCCATAGTACAACTCATAATCATGAATATTTTAAGAAAATACTAGATACAACACTCTCCAAACTACCTTGACTCAATCTCTTTTGATACATCACCAAAGAATAATATATTCTTTATGATTCCAATTATTTCATCGATTCCAGAATGAAGGTGAGAATCTCTTAAAGGTAAATATCTCTTTACCAAAGCTTTAAGACCGAAAATCTGCAGAGACAACTTTGTTGGTACGTTTCCAAGAGGATATTTGTTTTTGAGAGATGAGGGTATCCCAAAACCTACAAATATTTCTAAGAGAAAATAGCAGAGAGAGGTAGACCTTTAAGGAACAAAGTTCACTTCTATCATCCCAACAACCATTCGCTTTGTCTCCAATTAACTGTACGTGGAACAACTTCTAATAAGATTATATAAAATAAAAAGAGAAGAGAACAAGAAAAAGTATTTTGGTATTTCTATAGGCATACATGTCCAAGCTCCAGTATGTTTTCCTTGATGAACTTCTTAACTTCACTTTCTCTTGTTTCAAAGACTGGCATAGCAACCTGTGCGATGCATCCGAGAGATTGTAGAACAGATGGCAAATTGGACTTCTCTTCAAGCATATCAACTAGCCTCTATATGTTTAAAGCAGAAAACAGAACACTGAATCAACAAAATTTGTCCCCAGAACATAAAGAAAATACAAAAAAACAGCAGAAAACTGCAGAAAGGAAAATATAAGCAAGGGAAAACCTTGTAAAGAACCGAGAGTGATTTAAGACCGTCATCCTTTGTGATGGATGCCAGGGCATGAACAGCATACTTAGCCTGCCTTCGGCTACCTTCGATGCTTATGCGCTCCAGAATAAGGTCTAATTGTCTATAAACAAAAGGACTTCAGTTAACTGAGAAAATTGCCCTCACAAGAAAGGAATAAAGAAGAAGATATTTCAGGAGTAGCATAAGATTTATAAGTCTAACCTGGACGAGACGCTCAATTTTTCTCTGATAGTTCCCCCAGCCCTTGCGAGAATATGCAAGGTTCCTTCTCTTATAATTTCATTGTCATCCTCAAGAAGATGGACCAAATATTCTTCAATTCCACCAAGCAACAAAGGACAAAATCGTGCAAGAATCTGTGAACCCATTTCATCACCCACAAAATATAAGACCACATCATTTAAATAATAAACAAAGGGAGTAGAACCATCCAAAAAATCAAAAGTGCAGTGGCCACATACCCTTTTTTTCTCAAGAATATGTGGCAACAAACACACGTGGCATGATTCTGAAGCTCATTTTTATATTATAAAACAAGGAATAACATATAAAACTATCGTTCAAATTCAGGTTTCAATCTAAAAGTGAGAAAGATAAATAGCTCATGCACATATATACATCTGGATATGTTATTCATGGTTTGCCAGTGATGACTCAAGTCTCAAGCCAGGTATAAGTACACACATAAGATCTCCTAGTCTAGTATAAAATAGTCGAACAGCTCAAGAGGGAATAAAAAAAAAGTCAAGATATTAGTTATTAAAGTACTTCTAAGTAAAATTATATGAAATTAATATAACAGAAAATAGCATACCACAAGAACAGCCATGCAGGATAAAATCAAATCAGTACTTCCAGAGGACTTCTGTGCACGAGCATACAGAAGGAATTCTCGGACATGATCTTTGTCAAATAGCAGATAAGAGGATTTCAAAGAAAGCATGCCGAGAAACTCATAGAGTTGATGCTTTTGACCAAGGATATTTAGCAAATCATCCTGCAATGGGTTTATAAAGTCATATTAACTCTCATATATGAATATGCAAGCATCATTTCCAAAGAAAGAGATGTATTAAAAGGAAAACAGAATGAGTTCCAAGTTTTTCATTACTCACCCGTAAACGACTGGCTTGAAGAGAGCCAGTGTTTGGATCAATAAGACGCATCAAGATTTTCCAAATGTTGGTATCTTTTAACTGGTCAAGAATCTGAAACTTCTCCTCTGCCTTTGAAGGATCACCAAAACAGCAAGACATAACACGAAAGCAAGACATTGCCTTCTTCTGGATCCCAGTATCATCAGCTTCCTGTGTGCATGGACAAAGACCAGAATTTTTTATCAAAATTTCCTTCACGACGCCCCAATTATAGAAAAAAGCTCAACGCTAGATGCTAACCTGAGATGAATGTCTGAGGGAAAGGTACTTCTGCATCTCTTGCTGTAATCTGTACAACAGTAGTAAACATGGAACTTTTGGTGAATAGATCTTTCATGTAGGATGTAGATTTGACCTCAAAGAAATATACAAAATCCATGTCAAAGCAAGCAGTGCGAAAAAACCTTTGCTTCTGCTCTAAAATCTTCTCAAGAGCCTTAACCTCAACTTTGTCAAACACAGAGAAGATCGTAACCCATTTTTTCACTTTATCTTTGATGGAAAAATCAGCTGGGAACAAGGAAAAAGATAGGATAGGTTCGATCGTATCTGATCTGCAAAGATAAAACAGGATTTATAACATCATATATGACAAATCACAAACATTTATTGTTTCTTAAGGCACCTCTCTCTCACACACACACACAGTCACACACACACACACACACATTTTCCAGTCAGGACAAATCATCTTAAGTTGCTGAAACCAAAATTCATCAATTTACCTGAAGTCTTTGTCATAAAAGCATCTCAAAATCTTCCTGACAATCCAATCATATTCTCCATAATTTGTTGAATCGTTAGAACTCTTTGTGCAAGATGTTCTGAATATGTCAGCTAACCTCTCCATAGTGTACCTTTTAACCAGAAGCTAGATGTTTGCAGCAAAAATGTTGTCATATGGGAAAGGCGTATATCAAAATCAAACGAAAAGGAGTTAAAGATTGGTACACATACAGATTTGTCTCGAAGGCGCTCTGAGACCATCTTAATAGTTTCAATTGGAATGGATGTGAGTGCATGGCATGCCACATCACAAACCACAGAAACAACTTGTTTCCGAACATTTTCATCATAGTCCAGCAAACGATCACAAAGAGCAGCTGAAAATATATTGCCATCAGACTAAAGGAAGACCTTACAGTAAGTCTTGAGATTATCTCATTATCACTTTATCAGAGCTAGAAGTACTTACACGTTATTTGATGAGCTTCGCCCATGAAAGGGTTCGCCAGAAGACAATTCTTGACATGCTCAAGGACAGACATTCTAACCGTCACCACTCTATCGGTTAGCCTTTTCAGAAATTCCAAAAAGACTGGCTTGAATGCTTCAGAAATAGTGGATCCGGGCAGAGCAAAGAGGTCACCAACTAAACTCACTGCTTTCAAACGAATCTCCAATTGATCACTCTGGTGAAGTCAAAAATTGAAGATGATCAGTAGTCTGAAAAAAAATCAACTATGGCAACTAAACTATTACATTTTTTAGTGTTTACGGAAATCAATGACTTGGCCAGAGCGAAAAGTAAAAACAAACGAATAAATAAATAGCAGTGAATATGCAGAGGGCGAAAGCTCTTAAATCAATGTGAAAGTAGATATCAATTGCAACTCAAGTGAAGAAGATTCTAACATATGAATGGAAAATATCATGTCCTCGTACCCAAAGAAAAAAAGCATACTTACAAACATCATGTTAGGGTATGACAATATAAAGTTTATTATCATGAAAGGAAACGGGAAATATATAAAAGCAACGAAGGATGATTACCAGCAGCTCTCCAGTAAGATAAGGAACCACTCCCGCTAAAATTTGAGGGGCACAAATATAGATATCATGAAGTACAGAATGGTAGTTTATCTCATACTTCAGAGGTCTACTATCCCCTGACATTGATGACACAATAAACTGTTTTATGCCAGGTTCCAGTTTTGTGGCACAAGTCTCTATCACATTCATAGCAAGCCTCCTAGCAGCCACATTCACATCCTAGCATCAAAAAAATCCAAATTCGAGTTATTTAAAAGAAAAGACTCGAATAAATAAATACTGGGTGTGATCAGAAAGAGAAGCTCACCTTCTTATCACGGCCTAGAATTGATAATAAAATAAGTAAAAGACTCTCTGGTACATCCTCACATTCGTCTAAGAGAACCTCCATGATTGTTTGCATTGAAGACAAAATATTCTTAGGATGATCCTCTCTGCATGTCAAGAAAATTCAATTAACATCAACATAGTAGAGCATGTCAACATGCATAAGTACCTCACTGTCGATGGTCAATCGGAAACTCGAAAAAACTCAAATAAAAAAATGTTAAAGTTATCTGATTTCAACTTAAATTCAGTTTGTTAGTTCAAATTCTAGCTTAAAGTGTTACCTTTTTTCTAAATTATATCATCACTGTCATGACTTTGAAAGTAGTTACTCAGGAAACATTTCAACATAAGGAGTATTTATATAACTTGACCCTCCACCGTTAACAAGCAAGTGTGAGAACAATCGCATGTATAACATGTACTACAAAATGTCCCTATTTCTCCAGCTAAATCGAACATGTACACGCAGATAAGCTGGTTACTTTGAACCATGAAAACAGATTAGCAGCATTTTGTTTCATCTGCCTCTCTCAACAGAAGAAATATTAACGGGATAAGAGGAGAAATAATGAAATATCCACACAATAAATACTATCCATGTGTGAAGAACCCCGGAGGTGACTCCTATATTTCCCGATCTCAAAACCCAACTATAGAAATTCTTTTACAAAATCAACGCCAAATGTAAACATGCACCCTCAGGAAGAATGAAATTTGAAAATCAAATTAGTGGGCATAACACTCCATTCATGCAGAATTATGATAAACATGTAAGATTGTACCATGCACCCCCTTAAAACAGAAAAGTACTTAAAACTGAGAAGAATCAAAGATTAGAGCCCAAGTACTCAATTAACGTTGCTTCTAGTAGAAGTGAGATCAAAATCGTAATGGACGCACCTGACAACTGCAAAAAATGCATGAAACATTTCATTTATAAGGTCATCACATTCAAGATCCAGCATCACAACACATGATCTATATCTAGCCACGGTTTCAAGAATAAAAACCCTCCTTCCAAATGATGGGCTGTTAATATCACTTAAGCCGCTGAACGTACTCACAATCAACTCAAAAATATCCTGGGACAAATTAAATGACGATAGTCAGAACCCAAATCTGTTGTTATGCATGTGAAAAACAGGTTTTATAACTGCATACTAATGAAATTATCCCCACCAGTCATTCATCATTATATGAAGAAGTACCTTCAAAACAGCATCATCGTAAGGAGGCTCGGGTGCAGTAATTCGAGTTATTTCACAAATACAGGAAGCTACTAAAAGCTTGACCTCCCGATCTTGGTGTTTCAAAAACTCTAATTTGGCAATGGCGTTTAAGAGAGGCTGCATTGACTCCACCAATGACTTAGGAGGTGACTGGTCCAATTCAGTGAGACATGATGCACTTTGCTGCATTAAGAGGAATCATCGAATTACTATGCAGGTTAGCTTTGAGAGTCTATATCTGTATGCCTGGTAACTATATAATGTGTGGCACTCATGACATTTAACAAAAAGTAGAAGTTAGGTATTGTTTACCTCAAGCATGTGATAATTGTATCCTAAAGTTCAATACTGACAAGAAAATATAATTTCCTTGATTGTGGATATAAACAATAAAAGTACAGTCGGGATGAGGTAATATAATTTCAAAGCTAAAAATGTTCACACAATAAATACATGTCTGGCAGTCTTAATTTAATTAGATACAAGAGAAGGATAACACTATAACAGCTAGTATTATTCCATTTTCACAGATATATCCCCACACATAAAGCATGTATAATCATCAGAAAATATAAGCAAACATGTTAAAGTTCTATGAAGGCAAACTAAGAACAGTACAACCAAGCAAGTTTTTCTTTAGAGTGTAAATATGTAATTGGATAGAGGGATGGATAAGGAATTGGATTCCACCACCAAATCCCCCCGACATAAATTTGACTAAAAAACATAAATAGATGGAATTCAAATAATCCCTTCTCAATTTTCATAGTTTTGAGATCCACCCTAAAACCTAGTCATTTTTCCACTCCTATTTTATATTTAGACCACTTATCACATAATGACTCCATAAATCCATATATAAATCCATCTATCCTTCTCTATCTCGGACCACACAAACACATATCTCTATATCTATCAGACTGCTGATTAGACTTTCCCCCAGAAATATACATGAAGTTCTCTGAATTGTTCTTAATGCGGTCTAGTAATGTTAAGAAAAAAGGCTCAAACATTCTGTGTACTTGTAAATAGCATCAAAACTCATGGAACCCTAACTGCCGCAAAGCCCCAACTTATGAAAAGCATAATCATGAACTGTAAATTGAACTCATGACCCTAAACATCAATATCACGACTCAACGAAAACTGAACAACTCTGAAAAATAAAGACCCGTCCCGATCTTTTCTACTTAAAAGGAATTAGAAATCCGAAGAGCACCTAGAAAGAACCCTAATTTAACCACAATTCATAGAGTCACCACAAGTTTCACAGATTACAATCATGCATCAGCAGACAAAAACTCCCAAACAGCACAACCTAATTACCGCACCCAGAAAAAAAAAAGAACGGGAAATTGTACACGTAAAAATAGGGGATTCTTACCTTCAATAGCTTAATGAGAGCGTCTTTCGACGACGGAGGACTCCTCAACTTCGACCCTAGCTCTTTGAGCTGCTGCTGCAGCTTTTGAGCCATTGAGAAGCTATAAAATCTACGTAATCTTCTTCACGCCTTCAATGGGGAGGTTTTTTCCATGCGCCTTCACTGCGTGTTTTTAGTGTGTGTTTTATGAGGCTGTGTGTTGCGCGATTGAATTTGGGGCTTTTTCTTATGGTTGTTTCGAACGAGAAAACGAGAAAGCAATTGCTCCTCTGTTTTTTTTTTTTATTTAAAGAAAACAAAATACGGAGTGAATATAAGTAAAGCGCTCGTGCTTGTTTGACTTCATCGACTACTTTAAATAGTTATTTACTCACCTAATAATAGTATTATAAAATAAATTGAATAATTTTAAAAATAATAAACTAAAACAAAAAGAATTAAATACAATAAAATTGTCAATATTCATTTTTAAATATAATATTTTTTAGGTATTTGTATTAATTTTATCTTATTTTTTATTCATACTTATATATTCTTTTTTTTAATTACAATTGATAAATACTTAAATATGTATAATATTTAAGTTATAACAAATTGAGAAATATTTTAGAATATTTTTATATATTTGTATTTTTATTTTATTTTTACTTTTTATATTCGAAAGTTCAATTTGTTCTTATAATAATATGTTTTTTTTTATATTTATTATAAAAAATTAGATTTTTTAATAATATTCTTGTATAATTATTATATGTGGTAATAGTAAAAATGTATTTCTACAATTTTAAATTATGTAAAAAGTTCAATATATTTTCAAGCAAACGCTTCCAGAATTGTAAAAAAATTAAAATTAAACAATACAAATACTAGTAATTTATTTATTAATTAATTTATTTCGTACATGCGCGAGTATATTCCTAATAACTATGTTTTCTCTCTTAGCTATAGATGTACTTGTTAAACTCATAACTAAAACACCTTGACTTTTAATAAAAGCTCTTACTGGAAATTGATTCCTTCAATTGGACTTGTCGGCATGTTGAGTGAATCTCAGAGGTCCAATCTAATAAAACAAATAAAACAATATATATCGCTAACACAATCCAATATGTTTGTTGAATTCAAACACTTAAAACACTGATCAAGCCAAACATTCAATGGAACAATGCCGTTGCAATCAAATTTCATGTGGTGCTTCATGTATAAAATCGACACATCCATGTTTACATTAAGAACACGCCTATGTAAGGGATTGCTCATAGTCTCGAAGAAATTGTGACACGGCCTTTCTCGGTGATACGTGTTCAAGTACTCATCGTACACTTTTGGCCAAACGTAGAGTAGGATATCATAACAATGAGATTTAAGCAACTTGATTGGCTGCATTGTGGAATGAATTTAGCTGACTAATGGTGTTGCATTCCTCAACTTAAAAACAACTTGAGCATCATTTTACTATCATTACACTTAAGAATTTCTTTCATCAGGTTTTCAACGTACTGGTTTAAAAACATGGATTTTTTGGTCAGTTCCTTATCCCAATAGTTGATAGTGCTCTTCGAATTGTTTCACAAAATTGATGGGTAAAGGAGGTGGGCATCACAAACGGATTTCAAGCATATATATTAACAAACAACTGAGCTTGCCAAAATAGTTGGGAGTAAAGTCAGGCCCATTCTTAACATCACGAAAACAAATATCGTGAGCCCTTCGCACTAAATTAATAAAATATTTTTTAATTATAATTATTTTCATTTAAAAAATATGTAGAGAGTATTCAATTAAAAAAAATTAAAATTATCGTAACAAACCATATAAAAAAATTAACGGTTTTTTCTAACCGTGAAAATTCATTACATCAATATCATCATTTTTCAAAATAAAAAAAAATGAAATTATTATATCAACAATAATAAGAAAAGTTAAATAAAAAATTCTATTAAAAAACATATAAAATAAATAATTTCATGTCTTAAAATTTAGTAGATAAAAATAATAAGATTTGTTTTTTGAAAAAAAATCACAAACCTTGTACAAAAATCCTTTAAAACAAAAGCCAAAAGAAAAATATATTAAAATATTATTAAAGTATTTTTTTATTTGTCTATTACAATTGAAGTAAGAGAAATAAAAATTTAAGATTTATTTTTTAATATATTAAAATAAAAAATTCTCTTAAAAAACATATAAAATAAATAAATTAAAATCTTAAAGTTTAGTAGATAAAAATAATAAGATTTGTTTTTTGAAAAAAAAAAATCTCAAACCTTTAAACAAAAATCTTTAAAACAAAAGTCAAATGAAAATATATAAAAATATTATTAAAATATTTTTCTATTTATCTCCAAGTAAGAGGAATAAAAATTTAAGATTAATTTTTTATTTTTTTAAGTGGAAGGAATAAAAATTTAAGATTAATTTTTTGTTTTTTTCAAGTGGATTATTTTCAAACTATACATAATTAAATAAGATTAATAAATAAAATGTTTTTTTTTTAATGGAAGTAAAATTAATGCTAAGCTAAAAGAAATTGTTTTTAATATTATTATTATTAGTAGTATATACATATAAAATTCAATATGTTCTTCACCATGAAGTTTAAATAGTTTATCTAATTCTTATTTTTTGTACGCACATATTTATTATTTTTTGCTTTATTTCTATTATTATTTTAACAATTTTTGTGTTCCACATATATATTTTTTTTTCATTCACATTTCTCACATAATTACTATTTTTATACTTCATATATAATTTATTTTTATGTAAATATTCAATATTCATATCCACATTATCCTCCTTATTTTTCTAATATATAATGTATTTTAATATAAATATTGAATATGCACATTGATTTTAATTATATTTTAGACAATTTGTTACATATTTATTATTTTTTTTTTCATTATTTTTGCATTATACATATTTATCATTTTTGTTTTCATTTCACTTTATTATTTTGATAATTTTTGTGCTCTCCATTATTTTTGTGTCATTCTTTGCAATAAATCTAAATGTGTTTTATACATCCTTCAAAAGTTTATATTAATGTTGAATATTATTATTGTTATGCTCAGCACATAATTTATTATTTTTTGTGTCATTCTCCGTCATAAATCTAAATGAAGTTTATCAACTTTTTAAAACCTCAAAAAAATTCATATTAAAGTTTATATTAATATTAAATATTATTATTTTAACTATTGTTATGCTCACTACTTTATTATATTTGTATTCTATTCTATTATTATTTTAACACATTGCCAAACATAATATTATTCTTATAATATTGTATATTTATATTAATTGTAAAATGATTGTTATCATTTTATTATTGATATATGTTTTTTTTAATTCCCAGCATAATTATTATTTTTGTACTCATATATAATTATTTTTTTATAAATATTGAATATGCAAATTAATTGTAAAATAATTGATATTTTGAATTATATATTTTACAAATTAATTGTAAAATAATTGATATTTTGAATTATATATTTTATTCGTAATTTATTCTCCATATATCATTATTATTATTTTCATTATTACTATTAAAAAATTAATAAAAAAATTAATAAAAAAGTTAGTAAAAAATACTAATATATGTTTAAATAAACATGTATTGTAAAAATAAAGGTTAAAAATATCTTTATATTTTAAGACGTGAAAAAAATTATAGAACAAAAAATAATGTTTGAAAGTAATTATGAGAAAGAAGATTACTAATTTGTTTTTATTTTAAAGTTTTTGATTACCTCTCTTTAATTATTTCCTTAATTAAAATTATTCAAAAATAAAAATTATATGGTATCTTCAATTTATTTTTCACATAATTATTATTCTTGCGACTCATATATAATTTATGAAAAACACATTTAATAAAAATGATTCGTCGATTGCCTCATAGTTCACCAGTTTATTGAGTTATTCAACGGAGTTTGATTCTTGTTATGTCAGGAATTTGTAATAAAAAATACACAATCCAAATACTACTTGGTTTATTTATTTTGCGTGGGTGTAATTATAAAATTAAAAGATAATGTAGAGAAATTAAAAGACCACTGTGAAATGCATTGTCAATTACTATATATCAAATAGGTACAAAATCAAATTTACAAACTTTGTAATTTTAATTTATTTCAATGTAATTCTAGTTGGTCATTATATTTTAATAAACTTATTTTATTTATTGTACTATTGTTTAGTTTAAAACAATAATTAAAAAAATAAATTATTTTTTTATATTGTAATAGTAATAAGTAATTAGTCATTTTTCTTTAAAAGTAACTATATTATTAAGTCTTTATTAATAGTAAAAAATAATTAAATAATTTATATTAATAATTAATTAATTAATTTCCATTAGTAAGTTATTCATTTTTTATTTAGTAATTAATTCATTTCAAAAAATATTAATTTAAAAGTATACATCCAAATAATTAATTATAGATAAATAATTTGAATTTGTATTTTATGTATTATGAAAATAATTTTATTTAATATAATTTTTTATATTTACAAAATCATTTTTTGTGAAAAATAAATGAGGATCATATGCTTTCTTTTGAACTTATTAAATAATTATAAATTTATTGTTGTAATTTTTAAAAGTTGTTAGCAATAAATTTACTAAATATTTTTAAGAGCTTATAAATTAGAGTATTAAACGTCTAATTTTGTATTGCCTTGCTTGTTGGACGAATCTCTACTCTAGTGGTCGTTCAATTATCAATTATTATCATTAGAAGTAATATTTTGTCTCACTGTACATGTTTTTTCAACTCATGTGTCTTCATTTCATTTGAGAAACTTCTTAAGAATCACTCATGTTAAAATTATTTCAAATCAAGCACCTTAAATTTAAAGTTTTTATAAGAGAATAACAAAAAAATTGTTAAAATAATTAAGAATATTCAATTTTTTTAATCACAAGTGATTTTTTTTATTTTCATAATAAAAAGAAAATCCCAAATCTAAGCCCAATAAATTATTCATAGTGGAATGTCTATCACTTGACAATAGCAACCAATCCACTATAAATAGCGATGATTGCTATTCTCAGATTTCTCTATCGCCCCACCACTTTTACCACTTGCAGGTATCCCTCTCCCTCGCACAATTATTCGACGCCATTGTTTCTTTCTCAAGGTCCGAAACACACCATTCAGTAATCATTTGTTTTCTTCGAGATTGCTATATGTATATTTATATATATGAAGTTTTTGTTTCCTGTTTGTTTCAGAGAAATTGACGAAGGGTAGATTGGGGATTTCCTTGAATGTCATCAGATCTTCGATGAGTTCATCGGCGTTACCAGACGGGGCGGTTGCTGGTGGAGTACTGGAGGCCAAAAACGACGAGCATGGAGGAGTGATTGTTGAAATGACCACCCAGCCCCTGGATCCTATTGTTTATGCTTCCTTACTCAAAACCTCGCTCTCCCATTGGCGGCAGCAGGTTCAATTTTAGCTCTGAATTGCGTTTTCTCGCAAAATATTTATATATAAACAATTAAGTATATTATTGATTTTCTATTCATTTTTACACATTTTGCAACAGTATTGATTACTTCAGCTTAAAGATTCATGTACTCAGTGAAATTATTTTTCAAACATGAAGTTTAGCAGTTTCAGAATTCAAACCCCGATTTCCGTATCGAGAGAATTATATAACTCTTACAAAAATCAGTATATTTGTTATTGTTTATCAAATAACCAAACTTTTGGATTATCCGAAAAATGTCATATTCGAGCACTTCTGTTATTTTGATTAACATTTCCATATTCTCAGTTGAGTGAATGTGCTTTTCATACTGAGTATATTGCAGGGAAAGAGGGGTATATGGATTAAATTACCTATCGAGCTTGCTAATCTAGTTGAGCCTACTGTTAAGGTTAGTTATGTCTCTTGTTTTGCACGAGCGAGTAATCGTTCTCATATATAAATGAAACAAAGAACAGTGACATGATGTTTTTTTATTTTTTGCATTAATAAATAAAATGGGAACATTCGTGTCTTTTTTTTTCCAGGAAGGTTTCTATTTTCACCATGCAGAACCTAGTTACTTGATGCTTTCCACTTGGCTTCCTGCTACCCCAAATACTCTGCCAGCTAACGCCTCCCACAGAGTGGGTATTGGCGCGTTCGTCTTGAACGAGAAGAATGAAGTATATGCATCTCCCTTTTTATTTATAATCATAAAATATTCACAAACTATTTGTCCTTATTGATCATGTGGTGTAACTTCTTATACAGGTTCTTGTAGTTCAGGAGAAGTGCGGAAGATTCCGTGGAACAGGTATATGGAAGTTTCCTACTGGAGTTGTTGACGAGGTGGGGCCTGCCCAGATGACTTTGTGCTTTAATTTTATCAGATAAGAAATTGCTGATCGGTATGTTCACACTGCAGGGTGAAGATGTATGCGCTGCTGCTGTCAGAGAAGTGAAAGAAGAAACTGGAGTAAGACGATTTTCTCAACTTGCTTACTATTTGATCAACTGAAATATCTTTAGCGATGCCTGATTAATTGCACTTTTTTCTTTATATATTTATTCTGTTTCCATTGCAGATTGATTCAGAATTTTTAGAGATACTGGCATTCAGGTACTTGTTTTTGGTCACTTGTATATTTTTCTTTAGTTTACTCGTGTCAAAATATAATTAGGGGTTATGCTATTTCCTTGTTTAATCAAAGTAGTATGGTTGAACTTGTAAATTCACTCTTTGAAAAGTAAACAACTGATTTAGATTTGGCAGCAACGGAATCAAGTGCTAACTTATTTATGTGTTTCAATACTTGAGATGGGTATTCATTCTTAAATGACCTTTAACTTTCCTTTCAGACAGAGTCACAAGGCCTATTTCCAGAAGTCGGATTTGTTCTTCGTGTGCATGATGAAACCACTCTCCAAGGAAATCATGCCTCAGGAATCCGAAATAGAGGCAGCTCAGGTTTGCTTTCAAGATTATCATCACCGTGAAAATCTTTTTTTTTCCAAGAGCAGTAAATATTAACTAAAAAAATGTTAATGTGTTTAGCACATCAAATGAGAATTCAAGTGAAATCATGTTGTGTACATTTGCAGTGGATGCCATACGAAGAGTATGTAGCCCAACCATTTGTCCAGAAACATAATCTTCTTCGGAGAATCGCTGATGCGTGCGAAGCAAAGACAAGTGGGACATACTCGGGATTCTCGCCAGTGCCAACAACAACCGGTTTCTCTGAGGAGAATGCTTATTTGTATGTTAACAGTGAGAGCCTAGTCGGGAACCCTCTCTGAGACTGGGAGGTTTACATCTTCAAAAAGATCGTCAGCTTGAATTGTTTTTCCATTGCTTCCTGTCCGGCGGAAGTTTAAACAAATTGTTTACCAGCAAAATCTGAAAGAAGTAATTCTGAGTTTTGCTGGCATCTGTATGCATTTGAATATCAAAAAATCTCTATGGAGAAACTGTACAATTAGAAATTATAAAATATTAATCTTTTTTTTTTCCTTTATAATTTCATGCATTTGATAATTATCAATGAATCTACTTTCTGCTAATTCCGAATTGCATCTTAGTCCTCTTAACTTTCAGAGTGCTATAATTTGGGCCGTTTGAGAGAATTGTGTAATGATTCATTTTTGGTCCAAAAATGTAATTTGTGATTTTTATTACTGCAAATTTGCATTTTAACATAATCAAATTTATTTTAAATGGGATCAAAATGAAGTCTTATTTTCATTCATCTCATATCCCAACTTTGTTCAATTTGATAATTTGACCAAAATAAATAAATTGCACTGCATTGTCTGTTATAAAGGCTACCTTTTCTAACCTTGATCACCAGATTACACCTCTTGGTAGAAGGGTATAGTTGTAATTTGAGATACTCGAAAAGGGGCAACCCAACCCAACCAAATGATGATCTTGAGACATATTTTAAGGGACTCACAGAACAACTGATTTATTGAAAATATGTTTTTCTTACCCGAACCAGAAACAATGTTAAACAAAAAATTAGAACGTAAAAACTATCCAGCAACCATCAATTGAAATGTTACGGGAAACAATTCACCACGTTTAATTGTATCGCTGGCTAGCTGTAAAAAACACAGTTAAGAAGACTCTGGAACTTTCTCAGCCAAACCAGAAACGACATATTTAGCCACGTCAGCACAGCATTTAAGCTTGTCCGCATCAGCATCAGGTATCTCGACAGAAAACTCTTCCTCAAAAGCCATGACGAGTTCCACTCTGTCCAAGCTGTCGAGACTCAAGTCCTTCTGGAAATCAGCTTTCTCAGTAACCTGCGACATTATAATTCGCTGGTGAAAACTTTACTTAAAAGTCGTCGAGATCAAAACAAGCACAAGTAAGATTCTAAGACAACCTTAGCAGCTTCAATCTTGTCGAATTTCTTCACCAGCTCAATAACTCTGGACATGACCTTATCCCCGTCGGCACTTGCCACAGTGTTGCATGCACGCAGAAACTGCGAGTGCACATGCTTTATTTTCAGATCTGATGGACCAAAACGCCCTTTCACGGGGACCCCAATCCTCATGTAACTCAATACAGAGTTCCGAAGATTTTGCATTTTTCTCACTATGAAGTATGAACAACATAATGCGTAAGATTTTCTCAAATACATAAACCGAACCCGTCATCACATACACACAATAAACAAACAAACAAGGAAAGAAACAAGGCTTTTGAAGTTATTAAGACAATCCACAAACTCGACACAACCCGAATATGGTTAACCCGACACGATTTTGCCAATTTGTTCTGGATAATATTCTATGTACTTTGAACACAACCCAACAATAAATCCGAAACCAAAAACAAAACCGGGGTAAAACGGGAACCTTGAGGCACAATTTTATTTCATTGACCATTACCAATTCTTTAACAAGAAAGAAAATTCAAGGAAGGTGCAAGAAAGCATCTGATTGGACACCTACAACTTCTTTATGTAGCAAACTATGATGATAAAAAAGGAAACCCATCAATATGCATTCATAATATCTGGAGATAAGCAATCAAAGAGAGAGTACTGGAAAAAAAACAGAGAGACAGAATGGAGATATTCAGTAAATAATGATTTTCCATATGCATCTAACAGAAGATATACTTAAAATTTCAAGATACTGAAAGAGAAATCATGGTGAGATTATGTACTGGAACGTATAGCAATTATGAAGGCTAAAAATAACAGAAAAACGAAGCACTGTGTTTACCTACGATGTGTTTGATGAAATGACAAGCAGAGGCAAAATGTTTTGTTTTCTTGTAGACGATGATGAAATGGGCCTGCTTAAACAAATGGGCTCCGGAATATTAGCATTACCTTCTTCGTTATTTGAACAATACATAATTTCTTTTTTGGGTTGTCCCTTTAAATTTTGAACATATGAAATGTTTTTTCATAATTTTATTTTTTAAATACACATTTATTTACTTTTATAACACTATTACTATTACTTTTTCAACTAACTACTTTCTTTATCCCTCAAGATAGTGCATAGAAAAAAATTGACATAAATTAAGAAAAAGTAATTTCTTGTGTTTCAAATAATATAAAATAGGAGGTATAATATATTGATGTGTAAGTAATGAAATAGTTAGTTGAAAAGATAGTGGTGTAAGAGTATATAAATGTGTATTGAGAGAATAAAATTGTGAAATGACATTTTATTTATAGATGTGCATTGTTTTAAGAGACGATAAAAAATGAAAAGTATGCATTATTAAAGTATGAAAAAAGTACTTTAATATTACATTTCAATATTTATTATACCTCAATTTAATATTATTAAACACATAAAAACTACTAAATAAAGGAGAGAAGTGGTATAATTTTAGAAGGTTTACTAAATAATAAAGTTGATAGGTGATTAACTTTGCTTTTTTTTTTTTTTTTTTTTAATATTTTAAGCATATGTATTACTTTTAAATGGAGAAAATATATTTTAAATGCATAGTTATAAATAAAGAGAGGGTGTTGTTTATTTATTTTAAATTAACTTTTTAAATTATTTACTAAAAATCAATAATGAAATTTAATTGAAAATAAATTATCAAAAATGTTTGACGCAGTACGCTAACCTTTTCAATTTTTATTAATATTATTATTACTCTTTGTATCTCATTGCTCATTTTAAACACTTGTTACTTTTCATTTTGATTCTACACACAAAAAATACTTTAAATTCTGTACATGATTTGTTATATGGTATTCTCTTCGCTCAAATAAACATTTGAGATATGACCATTTAAATTATTATAAACAATAAAATAAAGAATGAACTAAAAATAAAGTTGTTTTAGATTTAATTTCAGTTCATTTCACTTAAATTCAATTCACTTCACTTTGTTCAAATCTTATTTGTTCAACTCTCGATTACTTTTATCATTATCACCACACTCACTTTCAATATTCAATTTTTATATATTGTTTCATTAAATATACGTATATGTTTACAAAATTTAACAAAAAATATTTCAAAATCGGCGACAGTAAATTTTAAAAATTATTTAAAAAAACCAATTTAGGTCAATCAGTTCAATTCAGTTCAATTAGTTTCAATCCAATCACATGTTCAATATTTATGTAAACTAGATCCTTCTGCCCGTGCGATGCACTGGGAGTGCCACTCAAAGCTTCGCTCGGATTTATTTTGAACTTAATTTTACTGAAAACGTTAAAATAATTGTATAAAAATTTATGTTTATATTGAAAATTGATAACATTGTTTGAAAAAAAAATTAGATGATTAGGCAATAATTTAATGAATTTGGATAGTTCAAAATTTAAAAATGTTATAGACACAATATAACTAACAAACATAAATAAAAATATTTTATTTATTTATTTATGTTCAATCCAAATTTCCGAAAACCTACTTGTACACAACATTTTAGTCTTATTCGTCCCGTGCGTTGCACTTAGAGTAAAACTCAAAGTTTTACCGATTTATTTTAATCTTTATATAAAAAAAATATTTTTAAATTTTTGTACAATATTTTTATTAATATATAAATCCTAAATCAACTAATTTCCAATCACTAAATAGAAACTTTTAACTTTTCAAAATAGGTTTAAAAATATATTTTGAAGTATTATTAAATTATAAATAATATGAATAATCTTTGAGGAAATTAAACTTATTTATTTTAGGATATGACCTTTTGTATTCATTTATACAAATAAATAAATAAATATAAATATCAAATTAATTAATAAAAATATTTGATATTTTAAACATTTGTTGTATGTTTCATTGTTCTTATTATTTTTAATCCTATTTAATTTATTTATTTTTTCTTAAGAAAGAAAAAATTTTAATCTACCAAATGAAAAATTAATTTTGTATTTTGATTTTAAAAAAATATATTAATTAATACATATAATAATAGAAAAAATAAAATAAATACATAATTTTTTACGTGAATTAGAATTTAGAATATTTTTATTTTTTAAAATAATTTTAAAAGATTATATCATATAGTGTATTCTGTAAATTAATCTTAAAATATTTATGTGTAATAGAAAAATTTTAAAGGATTATTTAATATATTTTGTATAATTAAAAGGTAAAGATTAATATTAAAAAATTGATAAATATAAGGAATATAAGGAATTTAATATAATTATTAAATGAAATAAAATATGATAAATCTCAATTTTATAATTTTGAATGAATTGAGAAAAAAAATCAATAATAATTTAAAATGTTTTCATTATTCTCTTTAAACATATATCTAATGTGAATTATAATGGTTGAACCGTTAGATTGATAATATAATTAAATTTTTAAATAATTGTTTCTTTTATGTTTTAACTATCTTCCTAACTCAATTTTTTTTATAATGTTACACAAAATTAATAAATAAATATTTTGAAAATATGAATTTTTCTAGAAAATAAATTCATATTTATTGTATGGATAATTCAAAATTCAAAATTATTCAAAAGTAGTTGAGATCATTATTATCAATGTTTAATCATTTGATAAAGACAACCAAGCATAAAACAAAAAAAAAATATATTGATAATTGTAGAAGTTAATTACAAAAACTATATCAATTTTCAATAACACCGTGTGATTAATTTATTTATATTTATAATGATTTAGAATATCAAAAAATATGCCTTAAGTGTTTTCTAATTATAAATTTTGAGGTTCGTATTTGACATTTGAATGATTTAACTAAATAATAGATGATGAATACTTGTATAATTAATATCATTAAATTATTTTAATATAAGTATATTTATAAATAAATTTAAATAAAATTATAAATATATTCTATATCTTATAAATATATAACTTACCAATTGATCTGCATAATGATACAATAAATAAATATAATTCTTTTTTATTTATTTTTTCTAAACATATAACATTTTAAACATATATTCACTTACTTTGAGATGATAAAAAACAAAATCATCCTTTAAGTCGAGGTTAAAAGATAGATATGTCATCTGAGTTCAACCCATCGATCTCAGCAACCTCCATCGTTGTGTCTACGTTGCATGGTGTTGAATAATTATTTCAATATATTCTGTGTAAGATGTCGATTTCTATAAAAAAAACATCAATACCTGATTTGAAAATCGAAGTACACACAAATTTGAATACTTGTCGGCAACAAATTATTTAATATCTGGAAAAAAGAGAGGATATTAATTGGTATTTGATCTCCAATTTCAAATTGATATATTAGGAAAAAAATTAAATAAAAATAATATACACGAAACTAACCCTGATCTCTACAAAAAAAAAACATTTTACAAAAGGAAGTAATAGGCGTAAGACTGCAAAGAAGAGTGAGTTAAGGATTGTTAAATTGATAAGAGCTAAATTGATCCCTAAACAGAAACTATTTGACTTCCACAAAGAAACCTGAAATGTCTTCAAACTGTAATGTATATAAGTTTCTTATAGTTGCAACTGTTATTACAACACACTTTTCAGAATTTGAAGTCAAAAACAAAATATCATGAAAGTTAAATTTAAGTTCAGATTCACCCTATTTTTCTAATATTTTACAGTTTTAAAGTCTTGTCATGTTATAAATGACCTATAACAGAATCTATTTTATAATGAAATAAGAGCTTTACAAATTAATACAAATGCAATGTAAGGAAATGAAAGAATAAAGTTGTTATAAGAGAACATTTTTTTTACGCTATAGAAGTCAGCTGTGCATTATGTATACCTTTTCAAATTTTAGGAGAATTAGATTTGAGAAGCAAACTGATAAGCATTGACATGCTTCGACTACCCAAAATATAACTGATTGAATGTGATTGATAAAAAATAAAATTATGAGTGTGGGGGAAAATACTGAAAATGTAATAACTGAGTACGTGAACTTCCACTGATGTACCAAATTGTATTATATTCGTGCTCATAAGGCGCTGGTGGAGGACCATAACAACATGAAAAGCTTCCAAATCGGTACACTAAATCAATTAAAAAAAATCAATCTTGTACTATTCACATGGAATCTGAAATATTAGAAATTTCAAGAAATAATTATATATTTTTCATAGTGATTACCTCACCAAAATCAGAAGAGTCTCATGTGAATTAGTGATCATCGACACTAAAACACCATTGTAATAAAACTAATAGCCACAACACACATAAGTATTAATATAAAAATACAAAAAAAAATATAAATTGACAACATAATTGACTTTAAATTATCATAAAACAATTGAAAGAAAAAGCGAAATATAGAAAATGAACGGAGATGCTTGCATTGGTACATGTACAAAATACAAACAAAAAAAGTTTAATTAAATTGTTAGATTCATTACAACAAATTAAACTAAATAAATACAGTGTGCCCTTGGCGGAGGGCATGACGTCCCATTCGGAGAGGTAGGCAGCAGCTGACTTGACTATCTCGACCAAGAAAGGAGGGCTGACGGCGTGAGAGGTGCTCCAGAAATAGTCAATTAATAATGAACATGCATAAAAAAATTTCATCACATATACTAATAAATTAAGTCGAATTAAATAATAATAACTACTTTTAACCTATCTAAAGTCAAATCAAGTTATTGGATACGGAAGTAATTTTTCTGGGATACCAGAGTAAGAGTTGAATGTTATTGATACCACATCAAGTAATTTTTCTGGAATACCAGAGTAAGAGTTGGATGTTATTGATACCACGTCTGCAAATATATAGTGTAATTACTAATCAATTATGAAAAAAAAATGGATACCCAAAATTTTATTTTGTACTGAATTAAAAAAAAAAACTTAGAATTAATTGATTTACAAAAATGTAAACAATCCTCATGGATTCAAAGAAATAGTATTTCAAAATTAGAGGGACTCGCTCAAGTCGATTAATTCAGATTGAAACAAATAAAAAATATGGAAGTAATCTATTTAAAGAAGCCCTTTGAGATGTACTTCATTAGTTGCCGCCACATTTCGATCGACCACTCTCTAACTTTTTCATGCAGATAGTTCATTCCCCTGCAACACCACGTATAAATAAGACATCGTCATATTTCTTTTCAGCAACATGAATATGATGAAAAAAAATACTATGAGAGTAATCGTGTCGTGAATCGTGATGAACCTGGAAATACCCATTGCAAATCTGAGAGCTGTGGCAGGTTTAAGTGCACCTCTTCTTTTCAGATATTAGTGAAGATCACACTGCACGAATGATTTTATTCAGCTCAAATAAGTAAGTACAATTAAAAACAATCATTTTGTAACACCAGTTATTAAAACGACGGAGCAATCGCGGCACATATCTATATTCATAATAAACCAAACGAATAAGAAAAATGTCCTTATGCGCCTTCAAGCTAAGATTCCCTTACAAAACACTATAGACTCACTGGGAAACTTAAAAATAATTGGGCCGATAAAGAGACAAACTTCCATGGAAAAAAAAACAATTTCCGCATAGCTTGCTATGAAATGCCAAATAAGCAAAAAAATAAAGCTTTCCTGCTATTAATCATGAATGTATGTGATATCAACTTCTGACAGATGCATCTTACCATTGTCCCGTTTACTATTTGCTCGAACTTGGTCTGGCTGCCCTGGCTGAAAAGCAAGTAATATTACAACATCAATAATAATAGTAGTTGTAGAGGGAGGAAGAAAACATAAGCACGAATATAGTACCTATCTCAAAACGAAAGCCAAATATAAGTAGGCCACCTCCCATTATCGGGGGATAGAGTACCTGAAACCAAAATTAAGCATCAGATAATTTTATTAATTTCGATTCCAACCAAATAGTTTTAGATATACAAAAATAATGATAAAGCTAAAACTTACTTAGATCATCTTTACCATCACCCAAAGCACCAAGCCTTCGCATGAGCTCAACAAACTCAGGTTTCTTCATGTACTCGTTGACAAATACATGCGAGTTTTTGACAAAGACCAACTCCAAATCATACTGCACGTTTGAAATATATGATTGGCATTCTAAGATAAGAAGTTACATAAACGACAATATTTTGAATACCTCTTCAGCCAATGATTTGAAGATATGAAATGGGACAATCCACTCAAGACAATCCACATCATCCTACAAAATATTATTTTCAATCAACAAATAGATATATGAAAGACAAAAAAAAACATTAAAAAAGGTAGAAGTTTCAATAATAATTACTTTAAATATATAATCCATGTGAATTATTAAAGATGGATTCTTGTATAATTAATAAAATAAAAAATTTAATTACTTTTATTTAATATTTTGTATTTCAACTATCTTTCATTTCACTTTATTTTATTAATTTATTTTTATTTTTAAAAATAAAGAAAATAAAATAAAAAAAAGACGGGAGGTTTAAAGTTAAATCTCAATTAATTGTATACTGTACATTTTTATTTTTTGAATTTCTTAACTAATTATACAAACTTCTAAAAAAAACATTACTTTTTCATTTTAAAATATAATTTTAACCATACTTTTTCTACTAAATTTTTAAATATTATTCATAACTATTTAATTTTTTAACTTAAAAATATATTTTGATTTCTTACATTTAAATAAAAAACAACTCAAAAGGCAATTTTTTTAAATTAACGGCATACGTTGAAGGTGAGAGTAAAGCTGAATGACTCCTGCTTCTACGCGCATGGTTGTGATGTCTATTAATCTAACCTGAGATATAGTTAGACATTAGAAAAAATCAGTATTAATGGGAACTAAAGTTTTTTGATACGACAACACACTTTATTATCTTTGGATGTAGAAAATCCACCTAATGCAACTTATAAATAGTGAATATGCTACTTTTGTACAACAAATAAATGGAAAGAACACCGAGGTATCACACCGAAGCATACTACATAATTCGACGGTATAATCGATATATCGTAACAACATAAATAATCTACTTATCTCTTATTCTTAATTTATTTTAATAAGTTACTTGTATAAATAATGATAAAATAAATATAATAAAAAATATTGAAAGTATATATATTTTTTTCATAAAGTAATATTTTATTTTATTTTAGTTTAATATGATTGATTTAAATGAGATAAAAAATATAAATTTAATAGTAGATAAAAAAAAAGTATGAATTTTACATATTAGTTTATTTTATTAATATTATTCAATTGGATATCAATTTTTTTTATATTTGTATAGTAAATAAAAAAAGTATAAAGTGTATAACTAACTATAAATTTTTGTTATTAAATTATTTGTATTATTAATTATAAGAAAAAAAAATTGAAAGTGTATGAAAAAATTAAGAAGAAAACATTACAAAACAAAAACCAATAAGAATGAAATCATTAATAAAATAAATTATAACTAAAACATTAATTGAACGAAAAAATATAAATTGGTATATAATAATTTAGGAAAAATTTGAACATGATTTCGTAATTATCGTAATAATATTCTGAATTAATGATATTTTTAATTTTATAATTCAAATATTTTTTATCTCACTTTGTTTTATTAATTTATTTTTATTTTTATAAATAAATAAAATAAAATAAAAGATGCTTTAAAGTTTTTTTGAATAATAATAATTTACAATAATTTAATTAGTCTTCTTAATAGGGAATTGTCAACGTTAAAAGTGAAATGAGAATCTTGAATCAGAGAGATAAATGGCCTGTTGTTTTGGACTTATACTCAGTTTCAGTTGAGACCTATTACTTTCAATTCAGTTCAGTTTAAATTCATTAAGTTAAGTTGATTCAGTTCAGTTCAAATTTATTAAATTCTTAGGTATGATATTAATAGATTAACAACTATAAAAATTATAAAAGAGAAAATAACATTAGTGAGATTTCAATTAATTATATTTTAATATATAACACATGTGAATTATTAAGTAAGAATTGTTGTATAATTAATAAAATAAAAAAATTAAATTATTGTTATTTTATTTTTTAATTAAACTATCTTTCATCTCACTTTATTTTTTTTTTTTTTTTAAATAAAGAAAATAAAATAAAAAAATAATTTGAAAGTTTTTTTGAATAACAATTTACAATTGTTTTATTAGTTTTCTTAAACATATAACCTTTTGAATTATAAATGTAAAAAGTTAGATAGTTAATAAAATTAAATTGTTGAATAATTATTTTATTTTTATTTAAGCTATCTCATTTCTAAATTTAATTTAATAATTATTATAATGATACAAAACATTTAAAGTAAAATTACTTAAAGTGTTTTTTCAATCATAATGAAAAGATTTATAATAACTAACCAAAAAATAAAAAATAATATAAATGTATGTTACCATAGCATGAGATGTCTAATTACATTTTAGGCACGTGTATAAGTTAATTATAATAATTAAATAGTAGAATATGTTTTTTTTCTGATTATTAATAATAATAACTAAACAATATAAAAAAAATAATCTTTTTTTAATTAAGTTATTCAGAATTTATTACTTATATTATTAAAATACAAAACTCAAAAATACGATTTAAAATATTTTTCAATAATAATTTTTGATATTTTTGACACAAAATTTATATTTTTATTTGATAATAAATATTATAAATTTAAATTATATTTGATATATAAAATTAATATTATATATTTAACTATTTAATAATTTTTAATATTTAAAAATTCAATGCCATGATTAAAGGATTTTACAAATTATTTTATAATTATATTTAACTAAAATACTTAATGTAATATATCAATGTCATTAACTAAAATATTTTTAATAATTTTATAAATTAGTAATTTCATAATTTTAACTTTTTAAATTTATTAATGACGTGCATAATTTAAAAATTGTCAAAATTACACAATTTAATAATATAAATTAGTAATTCAATAATTTTTGATACATAAGTATAAATTTAGTAATATATATGAATGCTATTAAAAAACCTACATGTTAGGTAAAGTGTAATTTTTTATATTTGTTTAGTATTAAATTACCCATTTTTTTCCTAATTATAAATTTGAAAATTAACATGCGATTGATAAATCAGTTAATTCCTTTGTTTATAATTATAAATCTAAGCAATTCTTTAATTAATAAAAAATAAAAATTAATGAATACTAAATTTTTAAATATATTTTATAAGGCATTAAAGGTAATTTAAAAAACCATAGTGTCCTTCAATTTAACACATGAATAACAAATAAACTAAAAAAAGCAATAAGAGAAAGTAGTCCGAGAATAAGAAAATAACAATATACTTGTATTGCATTTCAAACAATATATTTTGTCTCTGCTTTCTCCTCACCAATAGAGAACCAAAATAATAATAAACTAAACAACCACACATTAATAATTATATGCCTTATACCCTCAGAAGGAATGTCAGTTCCATAGCATTTAAAAGATTGATGAGATGTCAACGGATATTTTAGACCAGAAGAAGAGCTGATATTTTAGACCAGAAGAAGAGCTGTCGTAACCTTTATAATCACCCAGGTATGCAAGAAGGGCATTTAAAAATTGAAGTGGAAATATTCACAAACCTCGCTGATCCGAAATATATGTGTATATGGATATCGCCCATCTGAAGTAGGAATTATTTAATCACGTATGCAGGATTATAAAAACGAAGGCATAATGCCAACGCACAATTGAGATCTTAATTTAATGTATTCAAGTCAACTAAATTAAATATATAAATAATAAATTACAAACAACAACAATTGATATTTTACATTGGCACCTTCTTTATCAACCAACTTCCTAAGAGTGAAGCTTAATTGTTCCACGTAAATCTGCCGCATAAACCTGCCCAAAATGGAAGCACAATATACATACCTTGATCTGCAGCATAAATCTGCCCAAAATGGAAGCACAGGTTCTAAAAATTACATTAGTCGAAATTTCTTAAAAACATATTTAAGATTTGAAACGTTTAATCTGTGAATCAATACAATATCAAAGGGACCCGATTAACAATAACATGTAAAACAATAAAATCTAAAACACTGAAAAATCATAATTGACAACTGAAATTACAAAAGTTGATAACCTTGTGCCCTTTTGTAAACAACAAATGAAAATCGATTCCTCGAGAACATCGCCTTTAAAAACGCGCTAGAAAAACCACGAGATTACAGTGCTCGAATAAGTTTTATTTATCAAAAGATCGATGACAATGAGCGGTTTACTAAGAAGCCGCAGAACTCCTTAAGCAGACTCAAATTCACAAAATCCAAAGTTCTAGTGTGGTCATAAGGAAGCTTCCCATTCTTCACCGGCCACAAAGATTTGGAAAATTACATACAAATTTCATACAAAAATATCGAAACTGGGTTAATCGATTTAAATATAAACAAAACAATCAATTTAAATATAAACAAAATACTTTTCAAATTGAATTAGAAAATAACAAAATAAAAATTCTCAGTTGGAAGAATTAGGACAAATAATTAATTCAAAAAATATAAAAAAAATCAAACAAATATATAGAGCAAAAATAAAGCATGAGAATATAGGATACCTCGGCAAAAAATACTCAAGTTGATTATGATACCTCACCGAGACGCCATTAGCCACTGCACCAGGATCGACCATTAATGGAACCTTGAGAACATTCATACCAGGAGCTCTCATCACTGAGCAAACAAATACAAAGGCAGAGAGTCGTGCAATTGGGGAAATTGAACGCATATCGAACCAGATAATTTACATATCCAAAAAAGAACACAAAAAATTAAGGGAAATAAATTACCTAAGAATGAGCTGTTGTTAGGTTTCCAGTCCGGTAGAAAAGCTTCGACCGGCAATTCTACTTCGACCAAGGCGAGTTTCGGCGCGACTCTAAGGAAATCAGATGTCACCGAAATTCCAAATCAAGAACACTATAAACAAATATGAAATCTAAAGTACAAAGGTAAAGATTAATGTAACAGATCACTTTCATTTCGACAAACAGATCATCCGTATACAAAACGAATCAATCAAACCTGCAGCTCGTGCAGAGCTCCATAAACAGATTGTGCCTGCAGCGAGAAATCGTACATATCATCCCAAAAGGAATTGGTAAAAATAATTTATTCTTATTCTGCTTTTTTTCTTTTTGAAGTCAGATTTACAATCAAAACAAAGGCAATTGAAAAATAATCATTGGCTTTCCATAACCAAAATTAATGTAAAATAATGGTCATAATAATGTAAGAGAAGAAATATTAAATACAAAAATAAATTAAGGGCGTAGGCCTATGAATCTTGATCGTTGAAAATTAGTGAGTTATTAATATTAATGAAAAATTCGGCATACAATTTTATCAGGTACTTATAAGAGCTTCACATACCCGTATTGAATCACATCAACGCCAGCACCAGCTAAACCTCGTGATACAACATCCTGACATTTAATTAAAGCACAATCTTCTTACTAAATAGAATTGAAGGCAATCCAACTACAATGCAACATACTACATTCACTACACTCTTAACAATGGAAAACAAAAATGACAGGACAAATCAGAGAAAAACATATTTCCTTTTACAGGACAAAAAATGATTTTAACTTAACACAGTAGCATTTTTAACTCTTACCCAGCCAAATAAAATATGTATATTCCCACTGTAAGAAATTATTTTAAACAAAAAGCAACTCTAAATGATAATTAGGAGATTGAGAAGTTTAGAAACAGGACTACGACACAGAAACGCATGACAGTTCAAGACATCTCAAAAATAAAACTGGAACCATGTATTTGGTGCGATCCAAATAAAATTTGCCCCACACCTTCACAGTCCCCATGCACAGAAAAAAAAAACTAAAAAAATGAAGCAAATATTCTGATCAATGGCTGAGCGATGTTAGCCAAAATCAGAGAAAACAAAATTTAAGCGACGAATCACATACCGGATCGACAGTTTTTGCTTTCTCCAATTGCTCCTGCCTAAAGATATTAAGATTAAAATATCACAGAAAAAATCAGCCTTTGATAAATGAATCTGTCAAGTAAATAAGTAAGAGAAGATTCAAGAAATCACTAACGTGTATAAATCTTCACGTTTATCAGCAGCATGGTCTGTTAAAGTCTTACGGGCCCACTCCCAAGCACCTTGCAGAGAATCATAATGTGGCTTGATAGAAACAGAAGGTGTCATGGCCAACATTCGAATAAGCAACCCTGCGTTCGAAAGAACATAAAGCGGACCTGCATATGTGAGTCAAAATCTTAAAAAAAGGGCAAGCATACTTATTTATATTCGACATGTAGAGACCTAAGTATAATATTACTGATCCAATTAAAGTGATGAGAAACCCTACATAAAACAGCATTCTTCATTATCTTCCACCATGCGCTTAAGCAATGGAGGCTTTCCTTCATCACCATCCGTAAGAAAAAGATGTCTACCTGTTCTCCTAAATATCCAATGAATTACACAGCCGACAACTTTCTCAAAAGCAGTTACCCCGAAAAGGAAAGGTACCTGGCATATGGGCAAAGATCAAAAGATTAGAATATTTCGCATTGATTCACTTTCACTTTTTCTTTCCCCAATCACATCTACTCAATAAAAAAAAGAAATAATAATAATACAATCAGTATAGGATATTATTCACTCCACACAACACCAAACCACCAACTGTATTTAATCTCTGTTTCTGTAATTCTGTGTAAAATCCAACTTTCGTCGACCCACGACCGTCGTTATATATTCATCTCATATCAACTCACACTTACAAAATTCACAAAGCGTCAAATACATAGATCACTCTATTCCAAAGTATAGTTGTATACATAAGAATTGCATGTAAGTCATTCAAGCAGTCTCTGCGTAACATATGACTACCTATAAGACGTTTTAGAAAAAATGGAAAGCAGAAAGGCTAAGACCTGATTATTGCCCCTAGAACCGAGATGCGGAGTGGCAACAGTAATGAAGTTTATTGGTTCAAGATTAGCAATTGTACCCTTTGACTCTTCAACACAACAGTTGCCCGATACTTCTTGTTCTCCTTCTCCATTTGGAGGTCTATATAATTTCCCAATTGCATATCTTGCCACAAGCCCCCCAACAGAATGTGCAACAAAAGAAATTTTCTTCAAAGAAGGCTTTCTTTTGATCACTTCAAGAACCTGTGCAATGCAGCTCAAATGTTTAAATAAGATTATGGTACAAATATTTCGTTTCAAATTATATATTTTTAATTGAGGCTGTGTGAGAAATCCAAACCAGTGTTGAATACATTCAGAATTTAAAAGTTTTAGTTATTTGATAAATCAAAAACTTTATTACTGAAAATTTAAGACTTGAAAACTTTATCAACTCCTCCAAGAAGGTATCAACTGCCTTCAAAATATAAGTCACACCACACTAAGATTTTTTCGTCACATACAATATTATAAAAAATTAGAGATCATTTGCAAAACATATTATGCTATATAATATCATTAATCACACACCTTAGGATTGATTTTCCGAGATTTTGTGCCTCCAATGCACATCTCTGTGCCGATATCTGGCCAAAGTGCAAATACGGAGAGAGCCCAGAAAGCCATTTGGGTTTCAGAGGATTATTTCTATTCGTCGAATAATTCCTCAATCTAGATGTCAGGAACCCGTTTTTCTCCCCCATCAACACTTCCATTGCAGCTCCTTCGCCCCGAGAGCTCCGTTCGCCCTCCCTGAAGCCCGAGCGGTCCAACTTCATCTTCTTCAGCCCGAATCTGTGAAGCCCATCATTTGACGTCGACGACGCGGAGTACGCGAACGAACACAACAGCAACACGCCGATTGCTCTATTTATGATTCCCATTGTCACCTGTAAAATCGAAATCGACGTGATTTGTTGCAGGAAAAAAAATGAGAAGGGGAAAGAATAAACCTCAACCAAAACCCTAATTCAGATAAAGAAAAGATGAAATCGAAGGAAATAGAATGGAGAAAATTTGGAAAATCAGAATGGAGAAGCAGAAGAAGCGGATCCATGATTTCTGTGATATGGAATAGGAGAAGGAGAAGGAGAAGGGGAAGGGGAAGATACGGAAATGAGGGAATGAAATTGAGTATACGGGATATTTAATTATGACGTTTCAATTACTTAATTTAATTTTGATTAAAATAAAAAATAGAAGAAAAGATTGAGAATGGGTGTGAACGCAAGTGAAATTGAGCATTCTTATTGGACAATTAAATTTCAATTTCATCCTAGTTGGCAAAATTGACTGTTTCTATTGGCTAATTGGATTTATTAGTATTCAGGATTTATATATTATTAAGATTAAGATTAGAATAGTTCTTTAGCGTAGAATAAAGTGAATATATAATTAAAAAAATAGTTTCAAATCAATTATCACACTTTTCATTTCAATTCATTTAAAAATCATTGGTTACACTTAATTTAAGTAAATAATTATTTCAATTCATTTAAAAATCATTGGTTACACTTCATTTAAGTAAATAATTATTTTTAAAATACAATTGTACTCGTATATATTTTTCACTTGTTTTTTTCAACTTTATTTACAACAAACTCTTTATTAATTTTAAAATATATTTTTATTTTTAACTTTTGATTTAAAATTAATAAAACAACGTGTACTATTTTTTTAATATTGGTTTCAAGACAAATATGACTATTGATTCAAGAGTATACATATTTAGATAAAATCGTCAAAATCCGTAAGCATCATTTTAAGTTTTAGAATTGATTCTAACTGTTCAAGCTAATAACATAAACTAATAATGAAAACACGTTTGCAAATACGGTCTTGAATGAAATAGAAAGATGAATCCTCTTCTCGAATTAAATTACTTGCTCTAACTTCAGTTACTCGAACTTAAAAAAAAAAAAAAATTGTTAACATAACGAATAAAAATAGACATATACAAACCTTATTTTATAATAATATAATAAATTACTCGCTCTAACTTCAGTTACTCGAACTTAAAAAAAAACAATATTTTATAATAATATAATGAAATAAATCTTTTTTTTTTTTTTTTTAAACAATTGCAATTAATTAATAATTACCCAACAATTCCTCGCTACAAAATTCCAAACAAGACGTTTAACGCATACTTTTATTTATTTATTGAAAGGAGTTGGTTATACGTCTTTGTCTTATCAAATCATTAAAAAAAATAAAATGGAGAAGGCCTTTTCTGGTGGTGGGCCCCACGAAGAGTATACTGTAGAAAGTCGCATGTGTGGTATGGCCCACGATTTAATAATGAAAAAAATTGTTAAGTCGCTTTTTTTTAGAGTAACGCCATTGTTGATAATGATGAGATGCGACATTACAATTTACTACTAATATTTCTATTTCTATTACAAAAATCACGATCACCAATTCCAATTTCATTGAAATTATTATTCTTTCTTTCTCAATATATTATTCATTATTCACATTTTATTTCACACAAAAATTAATTAATTTTTATTAAAATATTAAACATAAAATATATTTTAATTAAAAAAAAAACAAAAGTATCGTTAACATAATTTAAACAAATGAGTAAAAATATAAAAGTATATTTTTTTAAATATGTCAATATTAACGTGAAATGTAAATATTAGTATTTGAGACGAAATTAGTATTTGATCAATAAAGTAGTTATATCATTTTAAGAAAATCCTCAAATTCATGGTGTCATGATTTTATTTTTTTCTAATATGTTATGTTAATAGACAAATTGAAGAATATATCAATCTATTTATTACAATAAAAATATGAATAAACAACAAATAAAAAATAAAAATGAAGACTTCATTTCCCCCATTGAACCAACACTCCCTTGACGTTGGGGCCTCTCTTCCCCCACCACCCACGCCAAATTATTTCGTAACATCATTGAAAAAATAACAATGACATCACAAAATATACTCTCTCTTCAATTTTTAAGAGTTTGCTCAATTTTTTTTAATTTACAAAGAAAATGAATAGACTCTTCAAATTCAAAAGAAGTAGTATTATATAGGAGTATATGTATATATATGTATATATAAAGTATATATTTAGTTTGTTGATTTTTACAAACTTGTAATCATAAATAATTTTTTTTTGTTTTTAATAAATTATTTATTTACATTAATATTATTATTTTTTTATAATTTGTGGGAATATTATATTTTTACTTTATATCACTCCTAGTAATATTCAACAAACAATTTTTTTTTTCTTAATAATATTATTTTTATTTACCTTTTGCAGAGTTTTAATAATTTGAGGTATAGGAAGTACTATTATATTAGTTTCAATCCAACTTTCAACTTCACAAGATTTCAAATTACCATTATGCCCCCTCTAAGTAATCAACAACAATCAAGAACCCATCCATGTTAGTGCTGCTCTTGTCAATGATTTTTAATGTCATGTCCCAAGTTCTCAATCTAGCTAGCAAAAAGGGTTTTGTGGGTTTTCTTTTCTCCCCAAATATCAATGATTGTGATCTATCAAACACCATCTTCATAGATTGATTTTTTTTTTTACTTCCAATTCCCCCTTTCCATTTATCATGTTGAAGACAGAGAAGAACTGTGAGTAGGGATTCTTGAAGGGTTCCCATTTTTTTTGTTTTGTTCAAAGAGTATACAAATGGGAAATGCTAATGGGAAGGAAGAGGCCGACGGAGACAGCCCATCTGCGGAGGAGGAAGGCAGTGGTGCGCAGGTTAGCATGGCCGACGGAGAGTATATGGGCCCATCCCCTCCTCCTAGTCCTAGGGCTTCTCAATCTCCGTTGATGTTCAGACCTCAGGTCACTTCTCTAATATTTTCTTGTACTCCATTGTTATTTGTTGAAGATTTCATTTATATTTGCTTGTGGGTGTGTAAAGATTTGATCTTTATGAACAATTGTTCTTTGGTTTTTTTGAGTAGTTGTATTAGACTGTTTTATCAATTGGGTTATTGTCTGATTTGTACATACAGTAATTAGGCTAGATCTGTGGATTTTAATGGCTGGATTCATTCTGGGTAATAAATATCTTTGCTTCTCTGATGTGACACTATTAAAGATCTCAAGTTCATGTGGTTGTTGATTGTTTAGAAATTGGGATTTTTCTGATTTTAATTGGGTAATGTATCTGATTTTTTTATCAGAGATGATAGTGTAATCCTATCTGATTCTCAACCAAGGGACATTAAGCTTGGGTTTTTACATCATTGGTTAGCTATGAATGTAACAATTTGCCTTTGCTATTCAGAAGCGTCGTTAAGTTCTATGTGGAGTACACGTATATATGAAACAACTGATTTTTCAAGATTTAAGAATAGATTCAGATTCAGCACTTTTTTCCATTATCAAACAAACTTTATACTGTATGTGTCCAGATGCCGGTGGTCCCTCTACAAAGACCCGATGAACTCCATATCCAAAACCCCACATGGATGCAAGAAAGATCGACTTATGAAGACACTTATAACGAGCAAGGGATTCCAACTATGATCACATGGAGCTATGGAGGCGAGGCGGTTGCTGTTGAGGGATCATGGGATGACTGGAAAACGAGGTTATAATTATTTTAAATATATTTATTATTATAATTATTATCGAGTTTCGAATACTTGGCAGAAAAGCTTTTTTTAAAACGAAAGGTGACATTTGTTATACAGGAAGCCCTTGCAGAGGTCGGGTAAAGACTTCACGATTATGATGGTGCTTCCTTCGGGGGTTTATCAGTATAGGTTTATTATTGATGGGCAATCGAGGTACTCTATGGATCAGCCTTGGGAACAGGATGACTCTGGAAATGCTTATAATATTTTAGACTTGCAGGTACTTGTTTTTTTCTTGTCTTGTGGTTTTACTTTTCACACTAGTTTCATGTCTACTCTGTATTTGGTGTTAGATTATTCAAAAGATGTTTTGAAAATGTGGTTACATAACTATGCAGAGATCTCGACTTTGATAATAGCTAACTTAACTCTAACAATTACTTAGACATAACATTTTGTCATAAATTGATAATTTTAGGTCTGAATGTATTTATGAATGTACTTTGTGCTTTATAGGATATTGATTATGGTTTTTGTTTTCTTTTAAAATTTATCGTATTGATTGATTGATTCCTTTAGTTTTTAACAGTGACAGCAGTACCTTTTTTTAATGTGTAAGATGGCAATACACATAGTAATTTTTAACTGTGTTATTTTACTTTGTACTCAAAGCTCAACATATAAATCACATGTGTTTTAAGTTGTGTTTTTCCTCGGTTTCCTCTCTGTGGTATTGGTGATAAGAACTATGAACTACCTTCCAGTTTATTGTGGCTGATGTGAGCGTATGAGTTTATGACATGGATAATAAGTATGTTATAGGCATTAATATGCTGTTCGTAAAGAAGTTATAAGGCAGAAAAGGGTGGGGTTTTAAGTGAGAAGTGAAATACTAACTATTAGTGATAACTGACAGAAAAATACTTAAATACATCCCAAGGTCCAAGGCATTGAAATGTGATAAATTTCATTTGCTTTATAATTTATTTGGTGGCTGTCCATATTTTTGCTCCATAGTTTACTTTCGTTGATTAACCTACAGAGAGATATTGGTCAAAGTTTTGCTTGTGCATATACAAATCTCACTTACGTGTTTATAATAACCTTAACACTAACTTTCTGTAATTAGGCCAAACTCCTAACACTAACTTTCTGTAATTTACCCTAGGGATAGTTACGAAAATCACCCTGAGGTTGGTGTTATTCAGGAAAAACCCAACCAACTTTGAGAAATTACAAAACCCACCCTCAGTGTGAGTTTTGATTCCGGTTACACGTGGTTCCCAAATTGTTAGTTGATTGGCGAAATTTGATGGTGCATCAAATATATTATAGTTACACGAACCCCTTGACCTTTCAAAATATCACAAATAGCCCCAACTTTTCTAGTAGTACTTGGAATAGTTTTGGGTTATTTGTAGTATTTAGAATAGTTGGGGGGCAGAGTTGCAAAAAATGTTTGATGATGTCAGCACTTTTCATTTGCTCCACTAATTGAAGTTTTTTTTTTAATCTTGTTTTGAAGGATTACATACCCGAAGACATAGACAGCATCTCTGGATTCGAACCACCTCAATCACCCGACTCCAGCTACAATAACTCGCACCTCGCCCAGGAAGACTTTGCAAAGGAGCCCCCGATCGTGCCACCTCATCTAAACTTGACCATACTCAACGCCCCTTCGACTCACATGGAGATTCCGCCACCTCACTCGAGACCTCAGCATGTGGTGCTAAATCATCTTTACATGCATAAAGATAGGGCCCACCCGTCAGTGGTGGCACTCGGGTCGACCAACCGGTTCCTGTCTAAATACGTGACAGTGGTGCTTTACAAGGCCATACAGAGCTAAAAGAACAAAGTTTTGAATTAGTGTTAGAAATCTTGTTTGATCTCTCTCTCTCTCTATGCAAATTGATTGATTGTAACCCTTGAAAATGAAGTTAGCTATCACTGTGTTTTACATAGATAAAATGAACAAGTTGAAATATTCGATTTGACATGGAAGTTCTTGGGCTTTTATTTGTTTGTTTTTTTCTCATATTGCTTTATAATACGCTTGTAAATTTTACATATTTTTGTTATGATATAGTATAAAATAATAAAATTATTAATTTTTATTATAATAATGACTAAGAGTTAAAGGAATTGAATATGCTATTTGTACTAATAAGATGAATATTTTTTTATGAACATCTTCTTCTTATTAGAACTTCAAAATTAATCGAGTGAAAGAGAAAGTGATTAGTAATTGAGTCGACTCATTAGAGTTAGGACATGTTCTTTTGGACTGAAACCGGCTGAACTGAACTTAAGCGATTTGAAATTAAGCGATTTCAACTGAACTGGATCGATTCTTTTATAAAAATAATAATATTTTTTATAAAATTTTAAGTATTATTTTAAAAATATTAATAATATTATTGAAATGCAACGAACTTAATTCGAGCTGAACTGAAGCGATATGAACTGAACTTAACCAATCTGAATTGAATTGAAATGCAATGAAATTAAGTTCAAAAGAACATGTCTTTGGACCGCAAGGGACATTACAATTACTTTACATTATTCTATTTTCTTTATAAAATAATAGATTAAAATATGCTCAAGAAATATGCATATATTATTCTAGCAAAATATATGATATGGGCCCCACAACATTGTGATGATATAACTCAAAAAAACGTCTCTTTTTCAAGGGGGAATGAAACACTGAAGGGTCACTCGCCGCACCTTGAGACGGTGTATATCAGTACATGGTGTATATAGTACAGTACGAAATTATTGACAGCCATTCAAACATTTCAAGAAAAAAAAGCGCACAAACACACAGTGCAATGTGTAGCCATGGAGCCTGGGTTTTGCACATTCCCGCGAACGCCTGCTCGTTCTTTCTCGTGTATACATAAACCCTTCTTAAACCCTTAGCCGTCAAAACTCACCCTTTCGTCTCTCTCGCTCTGCGCTGAACTAAAATCCCTGGTTTTCTCGTGCGCTTTCTAGGTTAGTTTTATATTAATTTCTGTGTGTATTTGCTGTTTTTCTTGTGAGTTTTTTTATGTTCTTGTTTTTTCCTTGGTATATATGTTAATGGGTTAGTCTTATACATAAAAAAAGATGTGCTTTCTTTTTATCAGGTTCAGAAATTTGATTTTTATTTCGCATTTTCTTGTTGAGATTTTCCATGTATCTTAGGTATTTTTTTGAAATTCTAGCTTGTTAACAATTTAAAAGAACAGGGCTTAGTGTATTTCTGAACAGGGCTCGTTTGTTATTCGAGTTTCTATTATTGCATTTGATTTAGTAGCATAACGATTTTTCCTCGTTAATTTCTGTTTGTTCAGGATGTCGGATAATGGGGTGTTGAGGGCGTGGGAAGAGAAGTGGATTTCACGGGAAAAGGGTAGCCGACTTGTTCACTATTTTCTAAAGGACTCGATAGGGGGTTCCCTTCTTGCAGTGGTCGGAAAAGACAGGTGTGTGAATCACTTGCAGTATGCGGTCTCAGAGGACTACTTGCGTGTATATGGGCCCACGAGCGAAGTCCATGCTGACACAATGTGGCTGGCCAGACGAGATGTCATTAGTTGGCTTGTATCGGTTGTATCAAGAGGTGGTCCACTCTTGAGTAGCTCGAGTACGTATTTTTTTATTGTGTAGAATTTTCAGTGATTTGGTTTTGTGAGTTAATGATCTTTGCACATTTTCCGGTAATCAGTTTCTAAAGTGATTTATTACTTGAACTATCTTAGCAGCCAATCTCTCTGTTAAATGTCGAGTCTCCAAGAGAACCAACGATGGGCACAAGCCAGCTGAAGAATTAGAAGTCTCTGGTCAGCCAAATCGTAAGACACTTAAAATCGAAAGGTCAGGAAAGGGTCCTAATATTGTTGAGCCAAAATTGGGCGAGAGTATTGAGCTTTTTAATCAAGGCAGTGGCTCGCATGGCTGCTGGTTCAGGTGCAAAGTCTTGCATTCGTCACAAGATCGTCTAATGGTCCGATATAAAGATGTCTTGGAAATTGATGGGTCTCAGAAACTTGAGGTATTATAAGCTCTTGTAAGTTTAGAGATATTTACAAAGAACTACCCCAAGTTTTGGGTTTATACAACAAATACTTGATGTTTGGTTTTCTATTAATTACACGTTAACCACCTTTGTAAGCAGAAACATTACAAACACCCCATTGCATGTAAAATTGTTACAATTACCCTCTTAAGGATGGGTTTTTTAATTAATCTAATCCTCTGGTAGTTCTGGTAACTATCCCCCAAACTTATTTGGTGAATTTTCATATAAATGATGGCTTGATCCTAAAACGGTTAAGCGATTATTTTATAAATTTGTTTAAAAAACTTGTGTTCTTAAACAAATTGTTTTTACAAGCTACTTAAATTTTGACTATTTTTTTTTTCCTTTTTGAATTTTTGTGAAATTTGTAAGGACTGGGTCCCGACATCCAGAGTCGCACCTCGTGATAAATTAGGCATGAGGTGTGTAGGCCGTCTTACGGTCAGACCTCCTCCGGCTCGTGAAAATCCTCTGGACGGACAATTTGTTGTAGGGTCTGCTGTTGACGTGTGGTGGTGCAGCGGCTGGTGGGAAGGTGTTGTGGTTGGGTGTAATACACCGGAAAAGAGCAAGTTTCAAATATACTTCCCGGGTAAGTGCTCAAAGTAAGAAAGCAATTATTGTTAAGAGTTAAATCGCAAAAACTACTCTTTGAGGATTTTTCTCATACTGCGTTTAGGTTGGAAAACTTCCTTTCATGATGCCTCACGACTTGATATTAATTTTGTGGCACAGATGAGGACATGTTCTTGACCGTTGCCAGAAGAAACCTTAGGATTTCAAGAGAATGGATTGGCGGTAAGTGGGTTGATATTAAGGCGAAATCCGATATACTCTCTTTCTTGTCTTCCATTTTCAGCACCGGGAAAACACTGTCACCAGTCGCGATCAAGTATGCCTCTACTACTTTGGCAAATGGGGAAGTTCTGAATCCTAGGAAACTCCAAGAATCCAAGGACGATAAAAAGCGGATACCTAGCTCCACTGTGGAGGAACATAATTTTAAGAAACGACTTTTACATAGGTACAACGAAGAAGCATCTCGCGGAAAATCAGACTAGGATTGGCTTTTGGTGCAGTTAGTTGTGTTTGTAGACCTGTGGTTCACTTTTTTGTTGAGCTGTGAAGACTGAAGAGAAGGCAATAGGGTAGTAATGTAAATATATATATATATATATATATATATATATATATATATATATATATATATATATATATATATATACTTTTTGAGCACTTTGGGCATGATTATGAGATTAGAACATCTTCTATGAAGTCCTTACAACAATCACATGTTATCGGGAACAAAGAACGATTTTTTCCTTTACTAGATAGTAACCTCAACATGTTAAGATTTCTCGACTGACTATAATCAAACGTTAGTACATATTATGCTTTCTTGTTCTACTGATTTTACAGTATCTCCAACATCATCCAGTTATAAACCCGCAAACTGAATATATGAATGCAGGGTATTTAGGTTTCTATATGAGCCTTGAAACACAATATCACGGTGGAACAATCCCCTTCCTCGTAAGCATGTCATAAATCCTGTCAATTTTGGCTGGCTCGATCTGAAAGAAGGAATACACATCTGATTTCTTAGTGATATTTCCAGTCATAACATTTGTCGTCATATCCTCCTGAATCTTCAGATACTGTTGAGGGGAAAACTTAACCTCTCGGCAAAGTTGCTTCTCCTGTCAAAGCACAAACACACACATGAACTGTTTTTCAGTTCATTACAAGAAAATAAAAATGTTATTGAGTTCCCTCTAATTACAGAAGATCCCAGCTCCCATTGATCATTATTCCAAATATCAACTTATTTTTAGTTGTTTTTTTCTATTTTACAAGCTGCATATTCAATAGGGTGTTGCGTCGATAAAGAAAAATAAAAATACCAAGGAGGCGTGTAGTTTTGAAAGAAATCTGGTTGGTTTCTTTTGTAATAAGGCTGCGAGCTATGGTACTTTTTGTAACTTACCCTATTTTTAGTAGTATTATCCGCAAACTCCACTTGGATCACACACACAAAGTAAAATATAGAAAGCCACATGCACTTGAAAAAGAGATCCAGTCATTGCAGGTAAGAGTTCAAAACTTACAGATTCAGACAGTAAACTGGCACCCGAGATCGACACGAAGTCCGAATCAGTTGATGAGTTGGCTTGGCCTGCGGATGTCATAGTTGAGTACGTACCAAACGAATCAGAAGAAAGTGGCATACTTTCCTGGCTACTGGGGCCCGCCTGATAGCTTTCCTTTCGGTTAGCACCTTCTTCAACTTCCCTTCTCTTCCGTTCAAGATACCTATCGGCTTCGACGGATGTACGGCAACCAGCAGCTCTCGCTTCCTGATTATAAATTATCAATACAAAGATAAATCAGGAGTAGCATATGCACTAAATAAAAAATGAATCATAATAAAACTGCTTGTTAAACATCTATTGAGGATGATGATGTAAATTCTCCACATAGAGGTTTTCATTTTCGTAACGAAACATAACACCATTGGCGGGGCAGGTTGTAAACTAAAATAAATGGCAATGGTATATTAATAGTTTGGAAACATTGTCTCCCATCACAATTTTTTAGGACCAAATATTATGAAAAAACTACCAACTTTCAAAATCAAAAAAATTGAAATCAATATTTCTTCTAAAGTAGAAGGGAAGATTTGAAATACTAATTTTGCTTATAAGTGTATTTTTTTTATACCTTGAGTACTCTAATTCGTTTTAGAGTCCTATATTCTGATACAACGGTTTTAAGTAGTTCTTCATGCTCCTCCTTCGTGTGGAAACGCATGAAGGTGTCATATCTTCGGCATAGTTCCTTCTCTTCCTGTGATAAACTTTCATACTGATTAGGGTACTGTAGTAAATTCCTCTCCAGAATAAAATCCTTCCTCCGTTTTCTCTCATCAAGTCTGTCAACAACACATCTTAACCATGAATTTCGGAATAAAACATAAATATACGCAATCTGTCAAACTAAATTTAATGGCTAATTACCAATATAGTAAGTAGTAAGTACCTCTAAAATTTTAGCGTTATTACAGAAAAAATAATATTATCCTTTAAAATTACAAAAGCCCCCTTACATTTGTTTCTCGTTGACAAAATGCACCACTATTTTGTAACAAGGGAATACTTTTGTAATTCTCTTTTCGTAATTACGCTACACCTCGATGGTAGTTTTAGTAAGTAATCTTTTATATTTATTTGGTTAATTACAAAAGGATACTGAGATTACGTTCACAAAACATACCTCTTTGCATATATGTGAAGCACTCTCAATTTCAACTGATGCTCAACGTCAGAATCCGTGTCCTTGAATTCCATATCCGCCAGCAAGAGCTCGGCATCATTATCATATTCAGGATCAAATTCTTCTCTCTTCGGGTTATAACCACTTGCACCCATCAAAGACGGGGCATCAATCTTTGCTGATTTAGGTTTGTTGCCGCCAAAACTCCTTCCAGGCGCATGATCTGCCGATAATTTCGAGAATTTAAAAAATGGCTCCCCTAAAAATTTAATAAACATCTAACACACCTTCCATTTTTAGAGGGTCACCCTGATCCTTGGCATGACCTGCGTTAGATGCCTTTTTATTTACTTTAGCTCCTGCAAGATCATGTTTCCGCTTAAAATGTTTTCCAGTATATATTTTCGATTTCATAGTGATTTCTGTCCAAAACATGATTCAAACTACCTGTAGTGGCAGTGGAAGGCAATCGAGCTGAAGGACCAGTTTTATATGTATCTTCAACCCTTGACAGAGAAACGCAAATGTTTTAGAAATGTAGAATTACATATGTGCATCATTTATAAAGAAATTAGGGATAATTACAAAAGCTACCCCTAAGGTTTGCTCTATTTACGAAAACCATTTTTTGGAAATGACTTAACAAATCCTCTTCTTGTTGATGCATTTTCTTAAGACAAGAAAATCAGTGGGATTTAAGATTTTTAAATATATTATCAGGCTAAACGTCAGGGATAGCTTCTGTGATTAATCCAGTAAATTATTCACACATACTTGATTCGTGAGGGGGAAAACGGAGACTCCTCCTTTACTTGAAGATCCCCTGGGAATGAAGACAAGTACATTCAAATTACTCGGAATATAACTCTTAAGAGTCACCACAACATAATTCAAGGATTTCACCAACCTATTTTATCCTCGAGTTGGCCTTTAGCCATTGCAAGGAGTTCATTTCTATTTTTACCATGAACATGCGTCATATCCTGAGTGAGCGAGAGAGATGGAATATAATTCATCATTTACACTTTTAAATACAAAAATACAGTCTTAAAAGGTATCTTACCGGTAGAGGAAAGTAAGGAGAATTAAGGTAAGCAGTCTTATAGTGTTCGATGCACACATCCTTTGTCTTGGTCCCGACATGCTCAGCAACTTCAGCCCAGTTTCCCATTCCGTACATTTCAATGCCCTAAAAGATACAGAGACCAAAATTACAAGTTAAAAACCATTGATCGGATAAATGGACGTTTAAAAGATAATAAAAATCACCTCCAGAAGCAACATTTCTTCATCAGCATTCCATTCTGGACATATGAGAGGAAGTGATAGGATATCCTGAACGTATATTACACATGATAATAAAGTAACATAAAATTGGTAAAAAAATAACTATAGGCGACATTTAAATGCATATCATGATCCAACCAAAAATATATAAGGAAAACTAAAATTAAAATCAACGAAAGTAACTTATGCATTCCAACTAAATAACCAACATTTTAGCCAATTCAACTTTTATCTCAACCATTTAAAATAGTCTTTTTCAGACATATCTGAGAGCATATTACTTCAGATAAATCGCTCACCATAACCCGATATGGATGCCCGCTTTTGTGAGGATAAAGCTCGCCACCGACCGAGAAACACTCCACGCAAAGGTCAAAATCGGAACACATGACACATTTTATTCGAATTCTCCCAGTAATATCTTTGTTGCAATAGTTACAATGGTACAACGCCCCTTTCCCGTCACCGTTCCCTTGACCTAAGCAATCGAGTCGAAACATGAATATACGCGAGCTACATTGCAGAAAATAAACGGTGTCATGTAATCGTACAAGAAAATACGAAAAATCACCTGCATTAACAGATTCCAAATTTTCCCCACTCGACGCATTCTTCTTCCTTCTCGATCTGAAAAAGGGAAGCGAAAAAGCATTGCAAGAGAAATGCCTCAGAATATGAAAACATACAGTACACACAGTAAACACAGTGTGCGGTTTACAATTGAACAAATAAAAAAAACCTTTGACTTGGATCTTCTTCGGCGTGAAAATTGCCACGGGATCGGCCCATTGATCTGAACTTTCCTGATTGTGATTACAGAGCTCAAATACTCATTTCATTTCAGTGCGAACAAAAAAAAACCAATTTCAGTGCTTGAGTTTTATTGTGTTTTTACAATAACCCTAAATTGAGAATAGAATTAGGGGTAATCGAAACGAAGATTTTTAGACATCGAATTTGGGGATAGATATGTCACATTTTGTGTGATTTTAGTTATTCTTCGTTTGATCGTTTGATTTTTATTCTTTTTCTAAATATCACTTTTTTTGCATTTTGGGAAATTAGCCAACTCAAGTTTGTTAAAGTTTTAGACTTTTTTTATTTTAGCAAGAATGAAAATCTCACTTCAGTTACAAATACTAGATCTTAAAACAGTAGAACAATTTTATCAATTTAAATTTAAGAATGTCTTTTGAAGTTTTTCAAATTTAAAATATTATTAAAGCAAATCCAACACGAGACTACTCTTGAGAAGGGTGTTAAAAATCTCACGTAGATTGAATATATGTATCATAAAATTTAAATATAAGTTAAACAACTTTATCAACCTAAAAAATAGAATGAAACAAAATGGGTTTAAAATTTGAAAAAATATCAATCTTAGTCTGGTCTCGATTTTGTTTTAAAATAACGAACAAGAGTTGTATAAACCCGTGACATTTTGTCCCGGGCCACCGCGATGATGAAACCTTATACTATAGGCTTTAGTTATGAATTGCAACATCAAGTATGATTATTATTCCGTTCATTTAGTTAAACTTATTTAAATCGATCAAGAGATGTGTATGTATAGAAGACCAAGTGCAAACTACAAAAATGGCCCCCCGCCATACGATCCATCATAAAGTTTTGTTTCTAATCAAAACATTTTTCATCAATCGGACCAAATCGATCTATTAAGTACAGTCAATTTAATTCGGTCCAAAAGAACAATCCTAAATCACAATCATGTATTATTAGTTACCGAAATATCATAACACAATCCCTTAATTGTTATTCTTTATTACACATACATAACGTGAAAAGATTGATCACAAACCCCGAATTGTAGTTCATGCATTTTACCATGTCCCGATGACGCTCTTCTTTTTATTGGGTCCGCACATACGAAAGAGACCAAAGGCAGAAATAGCCGACACGACAACCATGGAGAGGCTGACGAGTATTCCGCTCGCAATGCCCTCTCCAATTTCGTTGCAGAATTTTCCGTACATATTGCAAATTTGCATCCACTGAAGTTGCGTTTGCCCAAACTTTGCGTACAAGGCTGACTGCGTTGCTGCCCCCATTGCCGCTATACTCAAGTATGTCAAGACCTAAAAGAAATTAATCCCGATCGATTACATTTTTTATTATAAGAGGATATAATTAGTTAGAGTTGTTACCCAACACTCTTTTGTATTATATATCAAACCAAGATAATGAGTTCTATTTATACATAGCTCTAGCTTAAGTTCTAGAGACCCATAATTTATTAGACTAATTAATGAATACGTACTATTACTCTTTCAATACCTCAATTTATATATGTTCATTGAATCAGAATCTCAAGTATATATATTCCAATTAACACGTACCTGGTCACCGGAGAAAATAGCACAAGCCAAGGGTTTGTTTAAGAGCACGGTTCCTCGAATCATACTCGTACCACACCTAACAACCTGGACCAGCGAGTAGGCTGCAACTAACCCATTCGCTACAACCATGAATCTGCAAACATGAAATATACATTCAAATTAAATTAATAATTTCTCTAAAATAATAAAATCTTCTGGACTGAACTCGAGCTTTTGACTTAATAAAAATACTCAGATAAATTAATACTTATAAATTAATAAAATTTATTGTATTATATATAGAATTTTAATTTACAAAAGAGACATGCAAATTAAGAGCTGAAAAAAACTCTTACAATCACACATGAAATATTATTATTATTATTTATGAACCCTAATTAATTAATTATGGGTTAACTTACACGAGGGCTTTCATGTCGGTGAACTTGGCGGTTTTCTTGATTGTGAAAATCTCCTTGACCTGAGAGTCAGTCCCGACGAGAAGTGCGGAGACAACGGCAAAGCCGCAAGCGACGCATCTGGGTACGAGCTCGACGACCCTCACCTTCTTATCGACGGCTTTTGGATTGCTTCTGTGGTACACGGGAACCGTACCTGGACTCACACCCACGCCAACATAACTACTCATCTTTTATATTTATTATTACTGAGCTTAATAATAAGGAGTTAGTTATAGAAAGAAAGAAAACACACAGTAACACACACACCAAGAGCTTGCTGCAATATTTATATAAATACTGTATTGATTGAATTAAATGTGATCTAATCATAAATTGAATGATGACGTGTCAGACAGTCTGACACATCATTTAAGAAACGAAGACCTACACTTTTTTAACATATTTTATGGGAAGTGCCAATGGTTTAGATAAAAAAGAAAGACTGAAAGAGAAGTGGTATGGCATGGATGGGGTTAACGGAGACAACTCTTTTGAGTTCATTTATGTCTCACGGAGTTGATAAAGAAGATGAACTCATGCTGGAAAAGATTGTTTCTTTATTTCTAAGTTATTAGTATTACTGTATTTTATTTATTATTTTAAATTTTTTTTTATTAGGATTTTAGTACTATTTATATGTTCTCTTTTCATTAAGTTAATAATGTTTTGATATGAAATAAAGAGTTTATCTCTCTCAAAGTTTTCTTGAGTTTTATCAAGTTTCGGTATTCTTAGTAATCAACGAAAGTCTTGATATTTTAATTCTCGGGTATTCTCAAAATCAACAGTTTTAATATCTGTGTGTTTATTGCTTCCCTGCGTCAGGAACATACTGTGTTCAATTTAGATTTTTATTCGATTTTTTTTAACTTTTAAAAAATTTGTTTTTTATCTAAATTAATTGGAGATATTTAAATACTCACACATACACTGATACACCTGACTACCTGAGTTAGAACCAAGGAACTTACTATACTAATTTTAAAAAACTTACGAATATTCAAAAAGTATATATATAAAGTTTGACTGGTTTGTTTATTAATTTATAGTATTAATTTTTATAGAGTATAAATAACTTTTTAAAATTAATATATATGAATTTTTATATATTGTAAGTAATTTGAAATACAATTTTTTTATTGATTTAAATGAATTTTTATAAATTTAAATAGATTATATTCAAAATTTGAACCCTACCTAAAATTATATGAATAAATTTTATACTTGTTTTTAGTTCAAATTAAATTCAAATTCAAAATTTCAATTGAATTTTAATTTTGAGTTAATAAATTCAAGTGTATCAAAGAATTTATATTAATATTAAATTGAGTTCACATTTCAAATTGTACTTGCACATTGTAACTACCGTTGGATTTAGGGGCCGTCTGCACTATTGTCTATTGTAGTGCAAGTGCTCTTTGACACCGTAGATTTATATAATTTGATCTAACTCTCTTTACTTGAAAAGTCTTTCTGCCTATCTACCCGTTCTATATATTCTTAGAAATTATTATTATTACATAAAAACAACATCGACTCTGACTCTTCATTTTAATTTTAATGATATTATTTTTTATATGCGTATCTATCAAATTTTACTCTACAATTTTTTATTTAATTGTATACGTATTTTCAATTTTTTATTTAATTATATACGTATCTGTCGTATCATAAAATTTTAAAAATTCTAAATGTTATTTTATAATTTAAATTTTGAATATTATAGAAGAAATTATAGATTTATAATTAAATTGTACATAAATTAGAGGGCAAAATTGAAATTAAACTGTACATAACCAAGATCGATTTTTTCCTCCCAAGCTTTGGCATGAAAAAAGACATGATCGATCGAATTTTTCAACAGACAATAAGAAATCGAAATTAATTTGAAAAATTACCTGCGGGGAAAAGGTAGATCGGAATAAGAAATCTTGATGACGGAGAACGGCTGTATGAATTTTGAATTACACTATACGTATAAGATTGGTATGCAATAAATTGAATAATGTAATTAATAAAAGAAAAAAAGAAGGATGAAATACAAAGGTTAAAGGTTAAATAAGACATTTCAAATTTATAAAAGATACCTAAATTAATATTAAACTAAATATCAATACATTAAATGATAATTAAGTAAAACATTATTTACCTTTATTTGAATTAGGCTAAAATTTGATATTTAATTAAAAATCTTAAACCTATCCTTATTTTTTTTCTAAATTTTTCAATAAAATAACTCAATAAATAAATTTTAACTAACCTGATAAATATTTGTTTAATTCATTGTATACCCACCATCTGGTGGCTTAATCTTTGTTTTTTTGTTTATGTTTTTAGTTTTTGTTAGATTTTGCTACATGAAACAAATATATATATATTTTAGAGTCGAAAGTTAATTTTATGTAATAATATTAATTTATAAAAATATATATAACGGGTAGATAATTGATTTGAGGACCGAAAGAATTTTCAAATAGTGAGGTTAGATTAGATTATTTAAATCTAACGATGTTAAAGAGCATTTGTTATTTTGAACTGAATAATAACAAGTGCTCTATAATAACAATAATTGTTTAAGTTGATATAGATTTCACTAATAATAGATAAACAACAAATATAATTGTACAAATATATACTTAACATGTTGGAGCTCCGCGCTTCTACGGCGAGCCACGTACACCTGCAAATATACAAACAAACAGAACAAGTCAGATCTGTTCGAGCCCTAGGACCAAACCAAGATCCCAGATCTCAACAGTCAACGGATCTCCGAAGATCACCGGCCCGTGCAAGGATCTGGGCTTGAATGGAACAAAGAGCAAAAACAGCGGAATAAAAGCAGGTATATATATATATATGTATATATAAACAGAGAGACAGAGATAGAGATTTGAGCTATCGGCTCAGGACTGAGGAACTGCAGTCACAGCAGAGGTCGCCGGCACTACCAAACAAGGGAGGAGCCGCCTGAAGCCCAGCCAACAACACCCAGAGCACAATCCACACACACACTCACTCACAACCCTCAGCTCACAAAGGATCTCACAGATCTACACCACAGAACACCACAGAAGGTGAAGAAGGTGAAGGGGATCAGAAATCGCACACAGTGAAGGTAGGGTTTACACACAGTAGGTTAGGAGTAGAGTGAGTGCGGGTGAGTGTGTATCAGGTCACAAATAGGGAGGGCAACGGTTCAGATCAAGCCACACCATTACCATACATAGATCAATGGCTAGGATTAGGTCAACTAGGTTAAGTAGTGGGCTGGGCTGAAAGATGGGCCAACACAAGTGTAATAGGTGGGCTACGCATCATGGGCTGCTGGCTGGGCTTGTTAAATTGCAATTGGGCCAGCACCAATAAAGATTGGGCCAACACTAATATTACAACATTCTCCACCTTGTTGGCAACACACAGTTTCCCCTGCTCAAACAGTTCATAAAGACATTACATGCTGGTTATAAGCCACACACATGTAAACACAATCAACTCAGTTTCATCATAGCCTTAGCCCTGTACACCTAAGTGCACAGGGCAAGTTACACAAAGTAACAAAAATTATAGTGACTCCTCAGCCCTACCTAAGGCATTCAGAGAACACTATAAAGATAGTCCCAACTAGGGACTCAACTTACACACAATAAGAAGTAAATGGGGTAATAACCTAAGGGTCAGAACTCCAACAAAGAACACAGAGCACAGAGCAAGTAGTAACAAACAGGAGCAACTAATCACAGGCATCAAAATGCAGAAATTTCAAACAGAAAAGAAATTTTTCCAAAGGCAGTGATTTAGTTCCCATATCAGAGGGGTTATGATGGGTGGATATCTTTTCAAGTAGAATATAGCCAGTTTCAACAAGTTCTCTAATGAAATGGTACCTAACATCAATATGTTTAGTTCTATCATGAAAGACAGGATTCTTACACAGCTGTATGCCAGATTGGGAATCAGAAAACACAGAGACTTTACCACTTAACATTTTAATCTCAGATAAAAGACCTTTCAACCAAATAGCTTCCTTGAAGGAATCAGTTATAGCAATATACTCAGATTCAGTAGTAGAAAGGGCAACAACATTTTGCAACTGAGATTTCCAACTAACACAGCCACCACACACAGTGAAAACATAAGAGGTAGAAGACTTTCTAGAATCCCAATCATTAGCATAGTTAGAATCCACATAGCCACTCAAAATAACTCCAGCCTTTGACTTAGTGAATCTCAGGCCAAAGCTTCTAGTAATAGACAAGTACCTGAACAGCCATTTCATGGCTTCCCAATGAGGCTGTCCAGGGTTAGCCATGTACCTACTCAAACAGCTAACACTATAAGCTATATCAGGTCTAGTAGACACCATCAAGTACATCACAGACCCCACAGCACAAGCATAAGGCACATTAACCATAGAAGCAATTTCAGACTCAGTCTTTGGACACTGGTCCTTAGACAACACAAAGTGAGAAGCAAGGGGAACAGAAACAGACTTGCAACCTAGCATGGAGAACCTTTCTAGCAATTTATCCACATAGGCAGTTTGATTAAGGTGAATGTAACACCTTCAGTTCTATTTCTCACAATATTCATACCTAGTATTTTCTTAGCATCTCCTAAGTCTTTGATTTCAAACTTAGTACTTAAACTATGTTGAACAGATTTCACAGAGTTCAAATTAGGAGAAAGGATTAACATATCATCCACATAAAGCACAAGAAAGACAGGTATGGCAGACTTCAAATAATACAAGCAAGGATCATAAGAGCTTCTGCTAAAATTTTGAGAAATCATGAATTCATCAAACTTTTTATTCCATTGCCTAGGTGACTGCTTCAAGCCATAAAGAGATTTTTTCAAAAGACAAACATGTTCAGTTTTAGTTTTATCAACAAAACCCTCTGGTTGCTTCATAAAAATTCTTTCTTCTAAGTCACCATGTAAAAAGGCAGTTTTAACATCCATTTGTTTCAGTTCCCAGTCATAATGAGCACACAAAGCAATCATTATTCTCACAGTAGTAAACTTCACAACAGGAGCAAATATTTCATTATAATCAATTCCTTCTTTTTGTGAAAAACCTTTGGCAACTAACCTAGCTTTATATCTTAAATCATTACCCTCTTGTTTAACTTTGAAAAGCCATTTACAGTCCACAACAGAACACTTAGAGGGTTTAGGGACTAAAGTCCAAGTTCCATTTTTTAATAAAGAGTTCATTTCTTCATTCATGGCAGAAAGCCAGTTTTTGGAATTTTCAGATTTTAAAGCATCCACATAGCATTTAGGTTCAGAGTTGTCAATCACATCATGCATATTAAAGGCAAAAGCACCTAACTGAAAATCATTAAGCCTAGCAGGAGCCCTAGGGTTTCTTCTAACCCTATCTCTAGCAAGTTGGTAATCATCAGACATAGAGGTATTTTCATTATCATGCATGGGGAATTATTATAATCATTAGGGTTGGCAGTTTGAGAATTAGCTGGAAAAGAGTGGCCTGATACATCAGGTACAGGTCCATTAGGGTTCATCACAGGGGGTATAGGCAAGTTCACAGATTCAGGCACACAAGCAGGATCAGAACTTTGCACACAAGGATCAGGCAAATCACTAGAATCATGTTCATTCACAGAATCAATTTCAGGAGCAAGCTCCACCTCATTTTGGACATCCACATTGGACTGACTCACAGGCAAACATGGAAATTCAGATTCATTAAACACAACATCCCTACTAGTGATAGTTTTAAAACCAGGGTCACACCTAAGCCACAGTCTATATCCTTTTGTACCTTCAGGGTAACCTAAGAAAACACATTTTTTAGCCCTAGGTTCTAGTTTATCTCCAGAGTGATGGACCAAAGCAGAACAACCAAAAATTCTCAAATTAGTCAAATCAATAGGTTTTCCAGAAAACACATGTTCAGGGCACTTACCCTTAAGAGGCACAGAGGGAGACCTATTTATCAGATAAGTAGCAGTTAACACAGCTTCACCCCAAAATCTTTTACTTAGACCAGAAGAAGCAAGTAAACACCTTACTCTTTCTAATAAAGTCCTATTCATTCTCTCAGCCACTCCATTTTGTTGTGGGGTATAAGGGACAGTCCTATGTCTTCTAATACCAGCTTCAGCACATAAGTCATTCATAGAGGCATTACAAAATTCAAGACCATTATCTGTCCTAAGAGTTTTAATTTTCAAACCAGTTTGATTTTCAATAAGGGTTTTAAACTCTTTAAATTTGGTAAACACATCAGACTTATTTTTCATTAGAAACACCCACACTTTTCTGGAAAAATCATCAATCACAGAAAGAAAGTACATATTGCCACCTTGGGTAGGTTCAGGGGAAGGACCCCACACATCAGCATGCATATATTCAAGGATACACTTAGTAGAGGGCACATTGGGGGAGGGAGACACAGGAAAGCTCATTCTAGTTTGTTTACCTAGCACACAAGTATCACAGAATGTAGAGCAAGTCAATTTAGCATCACCAAAGACACCTTGTTTTTGCAATAATTCAAAACCAGTTTTACTTATGTGTCCAAGCCTTTTATGCCATAAATCAGAAATATTTTCATGAACAGAATTTGCATGATTATTCAAATAGCACTCAGCTTTGCAAACATACAAGTTGTACTGCCTAGCAGCTTTGCAAACAACCTTAGAACCCTCCATAATAGTCATGCATGTTGGAATAGGTGACCGGCGAGCCAACGGTTGGCCGAGCGGTTAACCGTATTCCGTTATATAACGGTTTATTTCGTTAATTAATGAAACCTATATTAATGGCATATACTATATCTGCTCCCAATGTTGAATCATAGATATAGTCCTGTACAGTTACACATGTTGTATGAATTCGGTTTTGTGGAAACCGAGAGATAATTCTGTTAACGCAACGTAACTGGTCAAACTCAGTTCCTAGTCGATGGGTTACGCCAATAACAAGGATACCCGGCCTTTCCCCCTTGAGACTAGCACTTAGTGTATGTGGGCTAATCTCGAGCCTCGGTGTTGGGACATCGACATACTTGAGTGGGTGCTCACTGTTGATGAGTTCACTGAACCCCCTCTCCCTGGAATCTCTAAGTGGTTATCACTGATCGAGTAGAGAATTCCATAATATAGTTGTACACAATTAATCCTTAGGACCCAGACATCACCGTGACTTCATCAGAGGACTAGCTGTATCGTGACGTGTCTCTGATTCCCTGGAAAGGGAGTAAGTCGAAAAAGGAGACAATGTTCGTGCAGTTCGAAATCTGATGTGAAGTCTGTGCATGGTAGTAGGGGATCTGATCGCTTGATATAGATCATGGATGTCCTGTGTGTTCTGATGGTTCGTAGTCCCGGAATCTCTGGCCAGAGTTGAATAGTGAGGTGATTAGAGAAATGTGTTTCTCTGAATCAATCACGACTGGATTTTACGAAACCTAGAACGTACGCAGAGTTATCAAACTCAACAAGAGATCTCGATTAACCAATATCTCTAGTTTGATCGGGACATATGTATCGGAGGGATCGTACTGTACGCTAACTATATTACAAGGTTCTTGCAGGCACTTCATTTGTATCTAGGGAATTAGTGAAGCGTGGCTGCTAGACGCTCGTCACTGATTCGTTGGGCACCGACTTGTTCGGAGATTAAATAATATGATTATTAATCTAAAACTCTTGGGAGTAGTTGAAATAAGAACAATATGTTGTTCGAATCACAATATGTTGTGAGCCCACGGCTAGTTATACACCTGAACCATTGAGGGTCACATTCTCGTGTAAACTGATCCTTGAATACGATCATGTATTAATTAACTGTTAATTAAGTACATATAGTCGGAGGTCAATATGATTGAATCCGAGATTCATAATTGTGATTATGAGTTGGAAATAATAATGAGCTAAAGAAAACGGACACGATGGTGTACACTTTCTATTTTGGGAAATTTCCCGATTTAGCAGTACCCCTTAAATGGGCTTTCCGATTTTGTGAAATTGGAAAATTTTATTTTTATCTCATATTGATGAGAAAATTAAAACGAGAAAGAAAATATAATCGTTATATTTTTCGGAGTTGAAATTGATTGTCAATTTTGGAGAAACGTAATGACGGCTAATGTATTGGGCCGGCTAGGGTTAATGGATCCGATCCATTAGGGTTTGAGCCCAACAAGCTCCTTTCTTCACCTATAAAAGGAGCTCCATAGGCATGAGAATAAACACACCAAAGTGAAGAGCTCAAAACCCTAGCCTCACTTTCTCTCCTCTCCTCTCTCCCTCTCGTCCGCCCCTCGGCTCCTCCCTCGGAGGACCGCCGACAACCGGAGCCGCCGCCCGCCGCCGCCTAGTGCCGCCGCCGGCAGCCGCCTCCCCTCGCCGGAATCCGATTCCGGCACCGTTTTTCCGGCCCGCTTTTCCCGTCGTATTCTCCCTTACGTGTTTCTAGTGCAATACGTAAGTTGGATTACCTATACGAGGTGAAACCTGATTAGACGAGAGACGCCGAAGGAACGCCCGAGCACAGCCCGAGTCGCGCCCGTGCGCTCCAGCCGTGACACACGATTCCAGCCGAGAGCCCCGCCACTCGCTCGGCTCTCCCCGCACACGACCCGTGCCGTCCCCGCGTCGCATCCGCGCGACTTCCGACGAACTTCGTTTCGTCCGATGAATCCCTAAGGTACTTACGATTAAATTTAGATTTAATTGTTTGCGTTAAATGTTTGCGCTATGTACTGTTAATGTTTGATTTTTAATTGATAAAGAAAAATTAATTGTGATTAATTTAAATCTCAATTAAATTCAAATTGATTCGAATTAAATAATATGATTATCTTAATTGTCAATTTGACGCAAACTGATTATGTGCACATGTTTACGTAATTAATTATATATGTGTAATTAATTAATTTAATTGCACAATTCAAGTTGATTAGAATTAAATAATATGATTATGTTAATTGTTGATTATGTGCACATGTTTACGTAATTAATTATATATGTGTAATTAATTAATTTGATTAATTTAATTGCACAATTTAAGTTGATTAGAATTAAATAATATGATTATGTTAATTGTCAATCCGATGTAAATTAATTATGTGCGGATGTTTACATAAACTCAAGTTGATTAGAATTAAATAATAAGATTATGTTAATTGTCAATTTGACGCAAATTAATTATGTCTGAGTAATTAATTGTAATATATTAATATGATTAATATAATTGCGCTACAAGTAATATATTAATATGATTAATATAGTTGCGCTAGAAGTAATTAATTTATATGATAAATATAATTGCGCTAGATTTAATTTGTGTAGTATGGGATGCATGAATTAAATATTTAATTATTTTTTAATTAAATTAAATGGTGAATTATTGATTCTAATAGATTTGAATTAAATCAATTAATGCATGTAATATTGAAAATATGATTTTCAATAAAATAAAATAAATATAATGTAAAATGTTTACATTAATGAAAAACAGTTTTTCATAAAATTTTTGTTTTCCGCTGCGTATACATGCACGATCCCCAACAATGCACCCATTACCCCATTTACCACATAAACCCTCAGTTTCAAGTGCAGCACAGGAAATCAAGTTTTGACTCAAGTCAGGCACATGCCTAACATTTTTGAAAGTGTACACACTACCAGTTTCAAATTTCACAGAAATATCACCAATACCATTCACAGAACACCTTTTATCATTAGCCATGGAGACATATGAGTTTTTAAGTTCTTTATAAGTTGAAAACAAATGCAGGTATGGAGACATATGATAAGTGCACCCAGAGTCAATTAGCCAATCATTTTCACACAGAAGAGAGGCACTAGTAGCATTCACATTGGACAACAGAGAGAAATCATGCATCATAAACACATCACCAAGATTATCAGAAACCACATTAGCATTATTACTATTCTGTTTCTTAGGTTTATTGCAGTCTTTCATATAATGTCCAATTTCACCACAGTTATAACATTTTCTACCCTTAGCCTTAGGATCAGATTTACCCTTACCCTTGCTATCATTATTTTGACTCACAGAGCCTTTTGAGCCCTGAGTGCCATGCTTCTTATTCTTGAATTTACCCTTAACATAATTAACATCATTAGTGGCCTTAGGAGTTCTACCAGATTTTAAATCCTGTTCCTTACTCTTAAGGCTGTTAATCACAGTTTCAAGGGTCACAACATCTCTACCAATCTTAATAGCAGACTTAACATCAGAATAAGACTCAGGTATGGCATTCAACAGAATAATAGCAGAGTAATCATCAATGTGCTTATCACCAGTTAACTTGATATCTTGGATTAATTTATTGAAAGAGTCAATGTTTTCATTTATATCCTTACTCATATCAAGTTTGAATCTAAAAAACTTTTCAAGTAAAAACAACTTGCTGTTCAAAAAAGTTTCAGTATAAAGTTCTTCAAGTTTGTCCCAAAGTTCTTTTGCAGATTCAATCCCACTAACTTTCCTAAGCACAGTAGCAGATAAACCAAGTATAATGGCAGAGTGGGCAAGTTCATTAGTTTCAGCTTGAATAGCTTCAGTATCAGTGGTAGCATAATTGCCACTTATAGCTTTGTAAACTTTTTGTTGAATCAAAATACCCTTCATTTTCTGTTTCCAAATCACAAAATCACTTTTACCATCAAAAGGGGGAAGGTTATACCCTGACATTTTGAAAAGCAGATTACTAGTTTTGAAAACTCCAGAAAACAGAAAGGAAACACACAAGAGACCACACCACAGTAGACTCACAGAACTCACACAAAGCTAGACACACAGAATTCAAGCAAACACTCAAAACCCTAATTAACTATCCAAACACAAAGAGGCAGTTAACTCAAGAAAAACAAGTTGTTCAAGTTATTTTCAATTTAAAATTTTCAAACACTCAGTTTCAGAAACTTTTACCAGAAAATTTTGAACCACACTTTTGAAAAACAGGTTTTCAACACTACACGACCACCAGGCGGGCCACACCTTCACAGAATGCCTCCAGGCGGGCTGACCATCAGGAAGACAAGCAAAAAAGGGGGTTCACAGAGGCTTACCTAGCGAGGTGTTCGCAAGTGACCTCAATTGCAGGGCCCGTTTCGCGTTTCACAGGCGATCCGGGTGCCAACCTTACAGCCAAGGGGGTGATGAAATCCCGGATTTACAATGGCTGGGGACACCTAATTCGGATCTGCGACCTGGGCCTCCTTGAGGTGTCGGGCTCGGGCCTGTTGGAAATCGATATCCCGGAATTAATAAATTTAAATAAATAAATTATCTAATTAATTCCGACCGAAATCCTTCGGAGATCGAATATCCGGAGTTGTCAAATTTGCGGAAATAACAACTCCAAATGAAATCCCGTTTGCCGGAAAATTCCCACGTCACCGGACGCGGGGAGAAGCCCGATCGATCACCATCTACGGGCGTACCCGAGGCGATCGATCGCATCTCATAGATGGCGTGAGGGGCTGCTCAAAGCAGCCCGCAAGGGTTGCCAAAACCCTACGCGTACAGCCCCTTTGCCATGTCCGAGCGCCGCGAGGACCAGCCCCATCGAACCCTAGCAGCGGCTCGAACCGCCGCTGTTCGATCCGGCCTCAGCACGCCTCCAGGCGTGCGCTACGGATCAGCTCGCATGGCCCCCGTGCACGTCTCGCATGGCGCACGGATCCGCTGCGGGAAAAACCCGCAGCCCGCTGCCTGGGCACACGAGGCGGCCGCTTGACCCCCCAGGCGGCCGCTTGCCTGGGCAGTCAAGCCCTACGCGCGAATCTTCGCCGTCGGGTCGCTCCAGCCGTGGTGGTCCGGTGATCTTCGATCACCACCACCCAGCTCGACCCCGGTGAGGATCCCGAACCTCGGATCTTGTTCTACGGTATTTTTACGATAATTAAAACGATCAAAATCATAAAAGAGGGTTTTACGATTTACCTCGTTCTCGTTGTTCGGAAAAACGAAGAACTCAATTTGACGACCTTTGAGATCTTCCCGCGTATTCCTTGCACTAGCTCGGACGTCGTGTGGGCGACGATCTACCGAACTCCATGGATCCTCCTCTCTACTTTCTCTCTCTAGAATTGTGATCTTCAAGTTGTGAGAATAGAGAAGACCATGTAGTGCTTTTATAGGCTACGTAGGGGATCTTAAGGAGGTGGAATATTGGGCTTCCAATATTAATGATTAAATTGAGCCCAAGCCCAAATCTATTAATCCATTAATATTAATTAATTCTATTTTCCACTATATAAAATTAATTGCACTCCCAATATTAAACCATATTATATCAAATAATATTTCTCCGGTAGTATTATTTATTCCGTGTATTTAAGATATAAATATCCATGAATAAAATTAATTTATTGCTAATTAATTTATTCATCTCTTATATCCGAGACTAGTACCATTCAACCTTAATTATTATGCGGAACGAATCCACCTGCAGGGTTTACATAATAATTCCTTATGAACTCATCTCGGGGATATTATCAACCCTTCCGGGATACACTGTCCGGTCAATCATTCACGGCATGCCATATATGAAATATAGTGACCCAACTTAACCGGTAATTAACCCAATAATTAAATCGGTTAATTCCTTTGGTAAATCAAAGTCACTTATATTAAATATACACACCCGCAATAATATCGGGGATTAAGAATAAAATACACTGAGACTCGAATCGATTATCGCCGGCAATCCTAATCGATGAATCTCAAGCAGATCCGCTCAATACACCAAGTGTACAAGTGTGATAAAATAATCAAGACAGAGTATTTTCTCTCTCACACAACGACTATACCGATGGGTTGGTCCGTGTCCATCTAGGTCGTGAGCAACTGTTCGATTAAATACGAGTAACCGATAGTATGATCTTCTGTGTGGGCCCGACACACCATACTAACTACAACGTATAGAATCCAGGACTATAATTTGCATATATTTAATTATAAATAATTAAATGCAAATAATTGTTCATTTAATTAAATAGATTAATGGCAATGGATCGTGAGTTTCCTTTACTTTAATCTAGACATTAAGTACACAACTCCAACAATCTCCCACTTGTACTAAGGTCTAGTCATTTCCTCCAAACTCCCGACTCCCATACTCATCACGTGCTTAAGTTGTACTTCCAAGAAGTACTATGTGAATGAGCACTCTAGGTTGCCGCTCTGAAGTTATCTTGGTGACTACAGCGTCGTCTCCCTCGACGATGACTCGTATCAGGTGGTACTTGCACTATGTGTTATCTTACACTTATGGACTAGTGATTTCTTACCATTTGCCATTGCACCGCTATTTACATAGCCTTTGGCAAATTAAGAATCACATCTAAGTCCCAGAGATTATCCCGGAGTTATACCAAAACTTCCGCTGCCTCTGAGGCCGCTATTTGGTTACCTATGGCAGAGTCCGAAAAGCATCGTGCTTGTCACTCTTCCATGTTAAACTCCTTCTCCTTCAATAGTGAAACACATAGCCTGATATCGACTTACACCGGTCCTCATTCGATTAGAAATCTAAGAGAATGTAATCCAAAGGAAAAACTCGTCTGCTTCGTAGTCTAGAACAGTACTTCGAAAGTACTTTTACGGCAGTCGAATATTCCTTTCCAGGATTACCTTGATATCCTCCCACTATGCTAACCGCATAGCCGATATCAGGTTCTTGTTTTCAACAATGCATTTATCAAGCTTTCCACACTCGCAGTGTAGGAAACTGCTTTCATTGCTTCTATCTCCTTTTGTGTTTTAAAACACATATCCTTAGATAGATGCATTCCGTCTCTGAAAGGTAACGAACCTTTCTCGGAATCTTGCATGTTAAAACGAACCATAATCATACATGTAAGATGTCCAGGAGAAGTACAATGTTCATTCCTAGAGATCCAAGATCTCAAGAACATGTCCAACTTCTTCCTATATCTTTCATAATGATTTATCTAGACAACCACCATTTTATGTCTGACAACATCTTTACATTGTTACCAATGATAAAATGTTATCTACATAAAACCTCCGAGAAACACCACCTTGTTTTCCATCACGTTTCCAATACACACAATTCGTTTATGCCTTTGATGAATCCATAAAATGGACTATCTCATCAAGTTGCAAGTACCACGAACTCAATGCTTTGTTTCAATCCATAAATGGATCAACTAAGCTTGTACTCTAAATGATCTTGCCTCTTAGCAATAATCCTTATTGCTCTCCAAGAAGGCACATTTAGATCTAGTACGGCCTTTTTGTAGATCCAGGGATCGATTTCATGTATACTAGGTCCAGAGTCCGAAGACTCTCCTAGTCTTATGAATATCTATGGTTGTCCCACAACCTCCCACTACAATGGCGTTCCGGTGTATAAACAGTGATAACAGTAGGTGCAGTTAGTGGTGTACCGCTACTCGGTTCGGCTAGTTCTAAGTCTTAATCTTTCTCTCTCATTTCAAAGTATTATGTCACTTTGGGCTTGTGGTTCATCATATAGTCTTTCTCTAAGAACCGGGCGTTAGAACTTATAACGTCCTTCTGGTTCATAGTACTATTGAACACACGTCTTTTGTTCTTCTAGGATATTCTACAACCGCATTTGAATGCGCCGTTGTTTCCAGACATATCCATAGAACATAGGTAGTTCCGTATAACTCATGATTTTACTATTTCTATAAGAGTTCCATTTCTTGTTTACGACACACCATTTCTACACAACAGTGTATGGTGTAGTCATTTGGGATCAAATCCCAATCTCTGATTAGTATGCCATGCATTCCTCAGACAGGTACTTGCCTCCGCGATCAAATCGCAGGCTACAAATGGATATACCTTGATGGTTCTCCACAATTGCTTAGTGTCCATTGACTTGTCAAAACACTTACTTTTGTGGCACATCAGGTATTCTAATCCATTTTTCGAGTAATCATAAAATGAAGTACTCGTACCTTAATTGTCTGAGTAGGCATAGGTCTGCATACATCAGAGTCAATCAATTCTTATACTTGTCCGGATCTTACATCTTATATCCATGAAGGATTGCTTAGTCATGTTATCTTCCAAATAAGATTCTTAGGTCGGAAGGTCCACTCCTTCAACTTAATTGATCAAAAATCAATTTTCGACCTTTGAACTTCTTATTTGAATAAACATGATTCAGCATAAGAATCCACAAGTATTATTGATAAAGAAATCTCTTATTAGTAAAATGAGTTTTACTACGGTTCGTTGCATTGTGGTGGACTCAGGATCCATCATTTATATATTGCTAGCCAATGTACCAGAATAGATACTATCTTTATTTCTTCTCATAACCATCAAATGATTAAAAGAAATAAAATATCCATTCATTAGAAATCCAGAACAAAGTTCTTTCTAATATGAAAGGTACATAAAAGCAATATCTCAAAATGAAATCCTATAAAATGTCCTCCACTGCAACTGCTGCCTCCTCTACAGCATTGCCCATGTAGACTACGATTTCTTCTTTTCCAAGTCGTCGGGTTTCCTGGAACCCTTGCATTTAAAATGCACATACCGTCAGTGGTTCTATATCTACACACCAGGTTCCGGTAGATAATACCACTGACTATGTTTTACGACTAAAGAAAATTTCGTACTTTCTTTGAGAGGATAATCAGACTTCCAGTACCCAAACTGTTTGTTTCGAGAATACTTGCCTATTGGCTTTCTCGTCCCATCTCGTGGTTCATGTAACTTATGACCACTGGGTTTCTTTGCTTTCTTGTCCTTTCTCCCGATTCATGCCTTTAGGTTCGAAACCTTTTGCATTGGCTACAAGAGCTTGCGATTTCCGTCTCAACTCGTCTAAAAGGTCAATCATCTCAAAAACGTTTTTAAGCGTTTCCTCGAAGTGACTGGCCTTTATGAGTATCCTCATCGCTTCTTGTCTAGCCGCCTATGTCAATAGGCTCGGAAGGATAAAGCTCATTTAGTACAACCTTGTACTCTTCAACAGTTTGGGTAATGTCTAGATCTCTATTCTAATCATTACATTTGGGGACCAGTGAGTTTAAAAATCCTTACGTATCACATAAAGTGGGTTCAAAGCCATTTCCTAATCTATGAGCACATATAACAACAAACAATCGATTTAATCTCCGATATTATCTCCCTTAAATAATATCATTAAACCACTAATCACATCTAAAATCCCATCAGATATGGCAAGCCACGTTCGTGTGGACGTTTACCTATCCAAATGATTTAGCAATTAGATTTGCTTCGGTCGTACATCAATTATAGCGTTACTTCGTTGGGAAGAATACTATAAAGCGTACCTAAGTGTAAACCATTACTCAGTATCTAAGAAGATTGTTTGGGACACGTATATTCACCGCAAGCCACGTTCGTGTGGACGTTTACGTTAACATACGCTCTCTTACTCCCTTCTATAACTGTCTACATCAATCGTTCTAAAATCCCATTCAATGTAGCAAGCCACGTTCGTGTGGACGTTTACTACACCAAAAGACTTTTACAATTGACTCCCAATTACTTGAATCATTTAATCTTGTAAATCAAGACGCGGAGAATCATAAGTGAAACTCAAAGTTTCTAACCAGTGATTCACCATGCGAACGACCCTATCTCTCATAAATGAGGGAGCCGAGCAGACAATCGATCCACCTTCAAAAGATGGTACGACTGCCTCTAATTTGTGTCCTCGACATGACCAAGTGGCTTTGGCTCCATTCCACTCCCCGGGGTGAGAATGAGTCGACTTGAAATCAGTTTTGGAAAGACAAATTAGGCATTGTTTGATAAACTTAATCAATGTTTCTCGTAAAAGGAATTACAAGAATTCTCCTCCAATGACTTGTCTATACGAACTTCAAAAGTCCATAAAAGTCACCAAGAGAACAGCAATGGAGACCATGGATATGTTTCCATACCCTCTCCCACTTAGCTTTTTACAATAAAGGGATACGCTATCTAATGCATAATTAAATACACATAAGCATGCATACATGAAATAAAGCACATATAATATTATCACATAATCAAAATAATACTAGAATATTATTTTCCGACTATTATGGCTTTATCGCATCTCCGTACGCATCTTCTAGTCTTTAGTCTTCGTTCTTGAATGCTCCATGTGACGGGAATATTAATTCCAATATTTAAATCTATTTATTTTTAATAAATCCAAAAGTTACTTAATTCGAAATTAAGTCAATCGAATAAATCAAAAATAAAATTAAATATTATTAATATTTTTATTTATTTATTTTCCTATCTAATTCTATTAAATCTCTAGAATAATCTATCCAAGACCCACTTGGAATATTCTAGAAGACATCTATAATAGAATAAGGAAATAAAATAAATCTATTTTATTTTCCCTTTCTACTTCATTAAATCTCTAGAATAATCTATCCAAGACCCACTTGGAATATTCTAGATGATTTCCATAATGAAATAAGGAAATAAAATAATTTAGGACTCCTAGTCCTTCCAAATTAATTCCTTTCCTAATCCATTAAAAAATTCCATAAAGGAATAATTAAATAAGGAAAAATTAATTTAGGACTCTTCTACTTTCCAAAATTAATTAATTTCTATGTCCATGAAAATTCCCATAAAATAGGAATAATCAAATAGGAAATTAATTTAATTTAATAATTAATTATTTTCCTTTCTAATTCTATTAAATCTCTAGAATCCTATTCCAAGTAGAACTTAGAATATTCTAGAAGACTTCCATAATAGAATAAGGAAATAAATTAATTCCAATTAATTCTTTTCCTATTTCCATGAGAATTCCCAAAAATAGGAATACTCAAAATAGGAAAAATTAACCTATTTTGAGTAACAACTCACCATGATCGACCACCCAAATAGGAAAAATTAAGAACAAGCATTCACCACACAAGAACAAATATTGACATCACCGAGAGTTTAATAATCAAGAGAAATATTATGACATTAATTAACAATAATTAAATCTAGCCATAATAATCGGAAACCCTGCAAGGTAGAACAATTTATCGAAAAATACCATGAACTAAAACCAACGCTCTGATACCAATTGTTGGAAATCGATATCCCGGAATTAATAAATTTAAATAAATAAATTATCTAATTAATTCCGACCGAAATCCTTCGGAGATCGAATATCCGGAGTTGTCAAATTTGCGGAAATAACAACTCCAAACGAAATCCCGTTTGCCGGAAAATTCCCACGTCACCGGACGCGGGGAGAAGCCCGATCGATCACCATCTACGGGCGTACCCGAGGCGATCGATCGCATCTCATAGATGGCGTGAGGGGCTGCTCAAAGCAGCCCGCAAGGGTTGCCAAAACCCTACGCGTACAGCCCCTTTGCCATGTCCGAGCGCCGCGAGGACCAGCCCCATCGAACCCTAGCAGCGGCTCGAACCGCCGCTGTTCGATCCGGCCTCAGCACGCCTCCAGGCGTGCGCTACGGATCAGCTCGCATGGCCCCCGTGCACGTCTCGCATGGCGCACGGATCCGCTGCGGGAAAAACCCGCAGCCCGCTGCCTGGGCACACGAGGCGGCCGCTTGACCCCCCAGGCGGCCGCTTGCCTGGGCAGTCAAGCCCTACGCGCGAATCTTCGCCGTCGGGTCGCTCCAGCCGTGGTGGTCCGGTGATCTTCGATCACCACCACCCAGCTCGACCCCGGTGAGGATCCCGAACCTCGGATCTTGTTCTACGGTATTTTTACGATAATTAAAATGATCAAAATCATAAAAGAGGGTTTTACGATTTACCTCGTTCTCGTTGTTCGGAAAAACGAAGAACTCAATTTGACGACCTTTGAGATCTTCCCGCGTATTCCTTGCACTAGCTCGGACGTCGTGTGGGCGACGATCTACCGAACTCCATGGATCCTCCTCTCTACTTTCTCTCTCTAGAATTGTGATCTTCAAGTTGTGAGAATAGAGAAGACCATGTAGTGCTTTTATAGGCTACGTAGGGGATCTTAAGGAGGTGGAATATTGGGCTTCCAATATTAATGATTAAATTGAGCCCAAGCCCAAATCTATTAATCCATTAATATTAATTAATTCTATTTTCCACTATATAAAATTAATTGCACTCCCAATATTAAACCATATTATATCAAATAATATTTCTCCGGTAGTATTATTTATTCCCTGTATTTAAGATATAAATATCCATGAATAAAATTAATTTATTGCTAATTAATTTATTCATCTCTTATATCCGAGACTAGTACCATTCAACCTTAATTATTATGCGGAACGAATCCACCTGCAGGGTTTACATAATAATTCCTTATGAACTCATCTCGGGGATATTATCAACCCTTCCGGGATACACTGTCCGGTCAATCATTCACGGCATGCCATATATGAAATATAGTGACCCAACTTAACCGGTAATTAACCCAATAATTAAATCGGTTAATTCCTTTGGTAAATCAAAGTCACTTATATTAAATATACACACCCGCAATAATATCGGGGATTAAGAATAAAATACACTGAGACTCGAATCGATTATCGCCGGCAATCCTAATCGATGAATCTCAAGCAGATCCGCTCAATACACCAAGTGTACAAGTGTGATAAAATAATCAAGACAGATTATTTTCTCTCTCACACAACGACTATACCGATGGGTTGGTCCGTGTCCATCTAGGTAGTGAGCAACTGTTCGATTAAATACGAGTAACCGATAGTATGATCTTCTGTGTGGGCCCGACACACCATACTAACTACAACGTATAGAATCCAGGACTATAATTTGCATATATTTAATTATAAATAATTAAATGCAAATAATTGTTCATTTAATTAAATAGATTAATGGCAATGGATCGTGAGTTTCCTTTACTTAAATCTAGACATTAAGTACACAACTCCAACAGGGCCGACCTTCACAGATCCGTGCAGATCTGAAACCCTAGGGTACAGATCTGCTTCACCGGTTGCCGACCGTTACCGGAGCACGGAGCAGTAGCTCTGATACCACTGTTGGAGCTCCGCGCTTCTACGGCGAGCCACGTACACCTGCAAATACACAAACAAACAGAACAAGTCAGATCTGTTCGAGCCCTAGGACCAAACCAAGATCCCAGATCTCAACAGTCAACGGATCTCCGAAGATCACCGGCCCGTGCAAGGATCTGGGCTTGAATGGAACAAAGAGCAAAAGCAGCGGAATAAAAGCAGGTATATATATATGTATATATAAACAGAGAGAGAGAGATAGAGATTTGAGCTATCGGCTCAGGACTGAGGAACTGCAGTCACAGCAGAGGTCGCCGGCACTACCAAACAAGGGAGGAGCCGCCTGAAGCCCAGCCAACAACACCCAGAGCACAATCCACACACACACTCACTCACAGCCCTCAGCTCACAAAGGATCTCACAGATCTACACCACAGAACACCACAGAAGGTGAAGAAGGTGAAGGGGATCAGAAATCGCACACAGTGAAGGTAGGGTTTACACACAGTAGGTTAGGAGTAGAGTGAGTACGGGTGAGTGTGTATCAGGTCACAAATAGGGAGGGCAACGGTTCAGATCAAGCCACACCATTACCATACATAGATCAATGGCTAGGATTAGGTCAACTAGGTTAAGTAGTGGGCTGGGCTGAAAGATGGGCCAACACAAGTGTAATAGGTGGGCTACGCATCATGGGCTGCTGGCTGGGCTTGTTAAATTGCAATTGGGCCAGCACCAATAAAGATTGGGCCAACACTAATATTACAACATAACATTTAACGCTAAAGATATAAATTTAATAAATTAATGGTGTAAGATCACATTTGTTATTGTACAATGCAAAATTGCGCTGTACGACCCTCAATCTACTCAATCCCAAGGATACCAGGGTCGTCGACGGTTGGTTACTCACATTAATGCTACAGTTGTGGATGATCTTTTAGGTTCGTGGTTCTAAGAGCATCTCCAATGCTGCCCACTTCACAACATTGGGCCAAGTGAAGTGGGCATGGGCACCATAGTTTAAAAAAAATAGCATTGGATGGAAAATAAAAAAGTGGGCATGGCCTCTATGGTAGCCAAGCCCAATATCACTATTCATGTCAGCTTTTTGATTTTGTGTGTGTTTGTTTTAATATTAAATTATGGCGTAGGTTATTTACACCTCCACCTTTCATTTACACACCCCTCATATTAATTTATTTTCTTAAATTTAATAAATTGATAATTACACCCTTAAATAATACCTAAATTACCCTTGGTTATATAGAAGGTATTTACACTTCATTCTTTGTGCACCTCCGCCCGCCGGCAAATCTAGAGCTATGGTGGAGGCCGGAGGTGAACCCACGACAACAGCGACAACAATTGAGGTCGGTGAGCTCATCTCGACTGTTCCAGGTGCACTTAACGAAGAGCGATCGGAGCGACGGCAACGGTAAATTTAATTCTTTGTATATCACTTTTTAAAATCTTTTTTTATTTGTTTGCCGATCATAATTATCAGTTTCATGTTTCAAGTTTCGCTCTCTCCCGTATTATAAGTTCACTTGGCGTGGGCCCAGATCTTGGCAAGTTTCGGGGCGGGCGTCGGAGAAATCGAGGATGGACTCCTGGAAACTATGTTAGTTATAATGGTGTTTCTGGGAGAAATTGAGGGCGGCCGCCTCCAAGAAGGGTCGCGAACTCGCGGCCGATGTAGGGCTATATTCGCCTTGAAGATGAATTTGAAGATGAATGAATTGGGTTCGGTGGGATATACTGTAAAACAGATTACACATCTTCCTTTATTTATTTATTGTAATTAATTTTATTAAATAAAAGGGTATTATAGTAATCTTTAAATAAAATTAATAAAATAAAAAATGAAGGGGGTGGGCAAAGTAAGTCCGGAGGTGTAAATAACCTCCGCCTTAAGAGCATCCCCAATGATAGGTACAATTCCTACATGACATGGAATTGTACCTAGGTACACCATTGGGGATGGAGGTACAATTAGGTGAGAGAAAAATTGAGTATCTAAACTTTGATACCAGGTACAATTGTAATTGTGGGCCCATTTTCAATTTTTTTTCATTTTGTTTGGTTTCATTTTTAATATATGTATGCAAATAAAAATAAAAGTGGTATAGTGGTGGGACCTACAAAAGTATAATTGTACCTTGTATTGTTGGGGAGTATAATTGTACCTTGTATTATCACATGGTTAAATAAGTATTATCTGCCATGTTATTTCTGCCATTCTAACTGTTTCTTTTTCTTTTCATATTTTAAGATGATTGAGAAGCTGAAAGTAAAAGTTGCGAGAATGTGAAACTTGAATCGCATAAACTTTTCATGTATTTCCATGACTGACAAAATCTTCCCCCCTCTCTCGCTCTGTATCTCTTTTTAATTAAACAGCTTGTGGAGGATCGGGTATTTAAGAGTGGTGCTTAATTGTTTATTTGGTTCACTAATTTTTTGCCTTTTCCTTTTTTGGGCCTTTCCATGCTATAACCAATAGAAATTTTATATGTTTCATTAACAGAGAAAAAAAAATGGGTGCAACGCCTAAAGTACAAAGAAAAGAAATGGTGCAGTGGTCTCGAATTTTCAAGTGTAAGTCTCGAATTTTCAAGCCTGTAAATTGCATGGTCTATTTTGGAATGTGTTTAGTAATTAATTCAATTGTCACCTCACCATAAACTGTGTGTGTTTTCTTTGTTGCATGTCCTGCTGTTCTTGGGGAAGCCTATGAACATCATTATTTAATAATTAATCATCAGATATTCTGTATAACTACAAGTTTTGAATTTATGTACTTGAGAATATTGTAAGATCTCAACGGTTCTTTTTATCTCTCTCTTCCAACATGGGAAGACAGCCGAATGCTAACGAACTGCGTTGGGAATGGGCTATACTCATCGCCTCCAAGGTATATTGGTTTAGTCGTTGCACTCTTTCATTGTAATCAAACGATTTATTGCATAAATACAGTGCATGTTGGTAAAGGGTTGTCCAAGGATAACAAAGCTCAACTATTAGCCCCTAAGCATTGGTTAGAAGTTATACGTGATCCTTCTATATTAAATATTTTGATTTTTTTTATATCGAGATCTCTCTATTAAGAAGTTATGCAATGATAAATTCATTCGACAGGTTGATCGGCTTCACCGTTATGCTGCAAATCTGAGGTTGTATCACGATGTATGGATTAACAGCGACAGCTCGCAAGTCCTTTTTCTGGTAAATCCAGCTAAAGCAGTAACAGCTAGCCATAATTTTTTGTTTGTTAATCCATGTTGGTTCTTAATATATTTATGTATATTTTATTAATCAGCAACTGTGCTCCAGATTGGTACGTTTTTATTACAATTTTATGAGTATTATTGCTTGAGACGTTTCTTATTACCTCTTTTTAATTAAATAATTAATGTTAGTATTCTTTTTATTTTATTTTATTTTTAATTAATTCCAAGAATAATAAAGAGATGAGAAAGAACACAGAGGTAGTATGTTGATGTTTTCGGTGTTTATATTGATGTTTATATGTGCAGGTTTATGCCTTGGTCACCCGTGTGCTATTGGAAAAGCAAGTTGTTTTTTGTCCCAATCTGGTAAGTTATTTTTTTGTTTCTTTTCTGAACTGTAACTATGTAAATTTTGAGTTTTTTTATTTAATTGTTACTTTCTGTACAGAGTGTTCTATCGGCTGTCGCGTTGTCTCTCTTATTCATATTATATGGCCATTCGAATGATAGAGTCTATTTCTTCCGGTAAGTTTTCAGTGCTATGTTTTTAACCGTACTAATAGCTCGGAAAAATTGGTTTTCATGTAATATAGTTAATAATTATTTTGTTTATTAATGATTATAACATAAGCATTTTTATTTCTTATTGTTTTGTAATGCTTTCTTAATTTTTTCAGGTTGAACAATATTTTTTTTTTGGGGATAGATTATTTCAGATTTTTTTGCAGGTTTAACACTCAAAATTCTTTTTATTTTTTTGCTATTATTTTTTTATCTCTCCTTTGAATTTTAGTTTCAATCAATATTCTAGCTAGATTTTGGTATTGACAATGTTATTGATGTACTGTTATTGTTGTTTTATTTAATTTTTGGTTGGCTGTTGTAGCCATTTTCAGGTCCGATGCTACATATATATATATTGCAGGGCCTTAAGAGAATTTGAGGTAATTAGTTGGCTTTGAATTTTGCTAAATTTAATCATTGTTGTAATTGATTGTAGTATACAAAAGTGTACGATTAATGTATTTTTATTTTTAATTTTTATTTGCAATTGTTAGAATTTTGGTTGTGAAGGGGGCATATAGTGCATTTTGGGGTGAAAATAATCCTTGAAGAGCCTATTGAGAGGTGAGCTTTCGAACTGCAATTGATTTTGTGCAGTTTCGATATGATATTGACTTTTCTTTTCTTCATATTAGCATCTAAGATCAAGTTAACAAATTAACGAGTAGAATAATTGTAGCATGTTTTATTGCATGTTTTGATCAATATGGCTGGTCTTAAATTGCAGTTGGCCTATATGTGACTACCTGATTTCTTTCTATTCAATTGACTATCCTGTACAAAGGGCTGACGCATATGCGATAAGTAAGCTTACATCTACGCAAGTCTATGATCCCTCATTCTGCAAGCTATGTTGGCATATTAATAATGTTAATTTTGTGCCTTAGTTGGAATCATGAAATAATGTTAATGTCTATGATCCCATACTCTTGCAGGGAATCAATCTGCGTTGGTGATGACTCCAACGTAACAATGCATAGGCATGTGATGCCAAGATTGGAAAGATACTTTTAGTTTTTTCTTGCAGGTGGATAAAAACAATGATGGGCGAATCACATAGGAGGAAATTAAGGATTGATGCTCTTATTTTGATCAAGAACTGATGTTATTATTTTGTTTTCCATCTCAGAAGAGTATGTTGCTCTGATCATGGAAGAGTTCGACCCCGAGAGGCTCGACTACATTGAGGTATTTTTCACTCATAAACATTGTTTTTCTTTAAATCATGATATCAGTAAAGTCGTACGTGTTTATTTGATTGTTCCGTTGTCATTGACGCATTGCAGAGACCTTGAAATAAAGCCTTATTTCAAAAAAGCTGCATTTACAATTCTTAATCCACTTTTTATGCCCAATATCTTTATGTCAGAGGACTGCACTTTCATCTTCTATAAGGGAACTAACAGGACTTTTGCGGAACTTGGTTGCGGAAATGGATGGATATCCATTACAAATGCAGAGACTAAAATGCATTTTATCCATTACATAATATGCCAATGAAGAATTCTTACATTCTCTGAGCAACTATTGTGTTTGAATGTGCTGTAAGACTGCGAACAAACATCAAGTCTTACCTCCTTGTAAATAAATATGATTATTTATTGTTTTTGTAGCGCAATCACTATAAGGTAAGTAAAATATAATTAATTTTTTTAAATTATTTTTGTACAATAAATTTTTTAAATCATGTACTCCAATTATTTAATAGTTTTTATTTTTCTTCTTCATGTTGATTTTTTTATCATATATTATTTTTGCATTTTTAATTTTTTTTTCAAGTTTGTGTATGAATACCTGTTATTTTTTTTTTTTTTTTTTTGGAAAAAATTTAAATATAATTAGGCGTTGAAAAGAATTATTTACTAATGAATTTCTTTTTTTTTTAAGAAATTGAAGTGAATTTTTGTACGAGTGGGGACTAAATGAAAGTTTCTATACATTGTGAAATATTATTGAAAAAATTATTCAAGAGATATTATTTTGATTTTTGTATATTTATGAATATAAAAAACATACTACCTCTGTCCCAAATCAATAGTCACACTTCCTTCACAAATAACAAAGAAAGTGTGACTATAATTATGAGACAGAGGTAGTATTATATAAAATAGAGTTATTCATAATGGAGATAGTTATTCCATTATCTAATAATTTAATAAATTTAGTTTATTAAATATAAATCATTTTCAATTGTTATACTACATGTTTCTATCCCTATAAATTATTATTGAAAATGCATTAAATACATATTTTTTCTATCATATGAATAATTATAATTAATAAAATAAATTAAAAAAATAGATAAATGAAACATAAATAAAAAATTATTAAATTTTTTAATTTTATTAATAATTAATATCTTATCTTTATATTTTTACACTATTTTATACAATGCATGATTTTGTTTACATTGAGCAACATAATTTGGTTTAATATTATTTCTTTACAAATAAATAAATTAAATTCGAATTATACAATTATTATTATAAAAACTTAAAATTATTATTATACAATTATTAACCATTTATCTTTTATTTTATTTTATTTTATTTTATTTTTAAAAGAAAAAAATAAAATATTAAAAGAAAGTGAAATGAAAAGTAATTGAATGACAAAATTTTAAAAAACAACCATTTCATGTATTTGATTTTATTAATTATACAATAATTCATTTTTAATAATTCGAATAAGTTATATATTTGAAATGAACAATAAAAATGCTATATTTTTAATTGAAAATAATTTCAATATATCTTTTTTGATTTTCTATATTATTATGAATACAAATAAATTAATAAATCAATTATATTGAGAATTGCGATAGTTGTTATACAAACAAAAATATATATTTAACTATTTAATTTTAAAAATATTTAAAAAAAGGGTAAATACGATTTATAAAATTATAATTTCTACCATGTAAAATAGACATTACAAATTAACGTAAAAAAATTATATTATTTTATTATTTAAAGTAGTTTGATAGTTGTATTTATAAAAAAGAGTAACATTTAAATTTTGAAATATCTTTTTTACCCTTACTTTACATATACATATGAAATTAGTTTCGATTACCCCATTTTAAAAATCTCTCTTAATTTTATTAGTATACAACCATGCAACTTTTATAATTTCCACGAGTATACAATCACAGAACCTTATTTCATCTGATTCAAGATTTGCTATTTCGCTTTCAATGTTAACAATTCGTTATTATGATATTTACACTATGACCATTAATAAAAGGGAGCATTTTTGTTTATCAAAATTGGGGATTTATTTGAGAAAACCTGTATTTACACACAGACAATTGTATTTTCCTGTTTCAAAAGTCATTAAAAGAGCATGATTGCAATTGTTATGTTGCGATGAGAATAAGAACCTCACGAACTTAGGAATAAGACAACTAATTTGGTTTATAAGGAAGTATTATAAAATTTACAATAAAACTGTATTACATTTAATTCATTATTTTATTTTTGCCGATTTTCTATTTTCAAATAATTATCTATTTTAAACGAAAAGAGTCTTTGCATTTTAATAAATATTGATTTATATTGAAATACACGTTCATTTTTTTAGTAATAATTTAAACCAGAAGAACTCTTGAAACTATATGACAATTAATAATAAGATTCAAATTGAGTTCAGAATTAAGATTCAAAATTCAATTGTGATATAAAATTAATTATTATATTTATTGATAAATATAAGATAATATGCGTTTAAAAAATTATTTTATTAAATTGTTGCTAACAAATAACACTTAATAGTAGGATACCATCTTTCAAAAATGTTTGTATAGTTTTCAATTCAAACAATAAACGACACATAAACTCGAAAATATATATTTATTTATAATAACTTTTACAGAAACTGATAGATTTCAAGTTTAAATTTTTTTTTATTATATCAATTAAAATTGTAAAATTCGTAAAATTATGATAAAAATATTTATATTAAATTTCAAATAACAGGAAACTGCTTCAGAAAATATTCCGGTGCATCGCACGGGCTGAAGAATTCTAGTTTTATTCAATGCTATGCCCATTTCCTATCCTGGTGCATCGCACGGGCTGAAGAATTCTAGTTTTATTCAATGCTATGCCCATTTCCACCTTTTTAAAGACCAATTAAATTATGAGTGAAGTTAATTAAATATTCAAACAAATTCAAAAAGTGAAAAAGCTGCCATGAATAGTGAAAATAGACATGGCTACCATAGAGGCCATGCCCACTTTTTTCATTTTTGCTCCAATGGTAATTTTTGCATTTTTTGAAACCCAAGTCCATTTCACGTAGGCCAATGCACCCAAATTGGCTGCATTGAAGATGCTCTAACCATCAACCTTCTCCAATATATGGAGAATGATGTATATGGAGAATGATGTGGATATGAAAGTAATATATTATTTATTGTTATCCTTTGTAATTAGGTATTATTAAAAAAGAGGGAATATTAACTTGAAATGTCTATTATACCTACCTTACACACATGTACTGTATATATAATTATGTATAGGTAATATTAGGAAGAAGGGCTTTTTACTTTATGTTATTAAATAGAACACTAAATCTTGAAGTTTACACCTATTTATAATTAGAATAAATTAATACTCCTAATTATATAAAAACAAATAAAAATACTCCTATTTCAAAATCCCATTTTAATTATTCAATCAATATAAAATATAAAATAAATTATTAAATTCAAAATAAGAAATTCAATCAAAACCATATAAATTGAAGTATCTATCTGACATCTTTTATCATTCATACTTTTCTATTTAAAATTGATAAAACATTCTTTTATTCAACTTAAAAATCAAATAAGAAAATACAATCAACTTGGAAAATATGAACGCCAAAAACAAAATTGGAAATTTAGATTTTACTTTCTGTTTCATTCATTACATCTTGACTTGTAATAACATAAATATAATTACATTATTGTGTAAATAGTGTTAGGAATACTACTTAATTCGTGCAGTCAGCTGTTATTGAGATCTCTTCTTGTGTAATCCTCCTCCTCCCACTATTTACCAACGATTTATCAATATTTGCAAGAGCAAGTCTCTGCAGCCTCTGAGCTTCTCCTCGGGACTCGTTGGCCTGTATATCAAATTATCAATTTCCAACAAATTCTATAATACAATAAAACTTTTTTAAATTAATAATTTAAATTCATCAAATTTTATTAAATCACAAATGTATTGATTTATAGAGTATTTTTATTAATTCAAAAGCTGAGTTGAGATCATGAGATTTTATTATTTTAAATAAGTTATTAATTTATCGAATATTAATTTTATAGAAATCGTTCTGTATTTCATGTTTGCAGATTCATGGTTGAAGATATTTTAATTTCGTCTTTTCAACCTTACAAACATTCAAAAATACTGATTCAGTTTAGATAAACCTATGCCAAAACACTCAAAAACAACATTTCTTATATAACATCATTTGCCAAACTTTATACAAAACCCGAACCTATCGACAAAACACGATGAGTCGATGAGAGCCTAATCAATCGGGACGAGACTCATGGAATACGGCACAACGATGGGCCGAAGTCTATGTTCTCGCCCATCGTTGTGCCGTATTCCACGAGTCTCGTCCCGATTGATTAGGCTCTCATCGTGTTTTGTCGATAGGCTCGGGTTTTGTATAAAGTTTTGGAGATGATGTTATTTAAGAAATGTTGTTTTTACTCTGTGAAGTGTTTTGGCAAAGGCTTATTAAACCGAATCAGTATTTTAAGATGTTTTTTTTTTCTTCTAAAAGGTTGAAAAAACGAATATACCCTCAACCACGAATCTGCAAACATAAAATACAATAAAAAAAAATTATAAATTAATACTGATAAATTAATAATTTCTCCAAAAGAATAAAATCTCATTGTCTCAAATATAGCTTTTGAATTAATAAAAATATATGGAAAATTACAAATTGATACTGAAATTTTGTGGCATCTGTATAGCGAAAATTTTAGTTGGACTATATACTTACAACAAACGACTCATGCAAATAATTAACAGCTGAAAACTCTAATCACACATCAAATATTACGAATCCTAATTAATTGTCGGTCAATTAAATAACTTACACGAGGGCCTTCATGTCCGTGAACTTGGCAGTTTTCTTGATCGTGAAAATCTCCTCTTGACCCTGATCACCCTCTTATCGAAGGCCTCTGGATTGCTTCTGTGGTAAACGGGAACCGTATACCTTGACTCACACCTACGCCAACATAAGTACTCAATCTTTTATATTTGTAAAATTACAAACCTAGCTAGTTATATATACTACTGAGCTTATAAGTTATACATAGAAACAAAGAAAACACACAAGAACACCTACGCTGCAGCAATATTTATATAAATATTTGATTGAATTTAAATGTGATCTTAGAGCATCCCCAATAGTAGGTACAAATCCTATGTGGCCAAAATTTGTACTTAGGTATACCATTGGGGAAGGAGGTACAAATTAGGAAAGAGAAAATTGAGTATCTAATATTGGATACTTAGGTACAAATTGGTTTTGTGTCTTATACTATAGGTCCCACATACATAAAAAGTGAAAATTTGTACCTCAAACCATTGGGATGGTGAGGTACAATTTGATAAGTATAATTTTTTTGTGATGTGTCAACTAAATTGTACCTCAACATGAGGTACACCATCGGAGATGCTCTTATCATAAATTGAATGAGGACGGGTCAGACAGTCCGACACATCATTTAAGAAACGAAGACCTAAATTTTCTTTTTTTTAACATTTTTTTATGGGAAGTGCCAATGGTTTCTTGTCCCGAGTTAATTAATTCATTTATGTCTCATGGAGTTGATAAAGAGGAGGATTTATTCGATTTAGATTTTCATCTATTAATATATAAATCCCGAATCAACTAAAGTCCCGAAAGCCAATAAAATCTCTCAATTTCGCCACGTCAGATCAATTAACCAATAGAAATGCTCAATTTTATTTGTGTTCACACCATTGTCAATCTTTTCTATCTATTATTTAATTTAAAAAGATTTAAATAAATAACGCGTTCATTAATTCAATTCTCCTCTTTTTCATAAATCATTTTCTCTGTCCCATTGTCCCGTGAACCTAGATTTTTCACAGAATCGTAAAAAATTCTAAACCAGATTTTTCCTCGGTGGCGTCCTTCTTCATTAGTGGTATTCGTTGAGATCTGCACCACCTTCGCGACCATCAGTCATCACCACTGTCGCGTCGAATCACGCTCCTCGGCCCACTTTTCACGGGACACGCCTCACCCCACATCTCTGCATCTATTTTGATTTTTTCTTGAGACCAGTTTACTTCGCAACTGGTGATTAGTATTTGTCAATTTTTTAATTTGCTTATTTGAAGAATTAATTTTGCTCGATTTTTTAATTTTTCAATCATGCCTCGTTTTGTGCAGATTATTGCGGCCAATCAAGGTATGTAATTTTATTGAGATTTTAGAAGGTAATTTTACTCTTTTTTATTTGGTAGCCCTTCTATGATTCTTGAGTAAATTTTATGGATATGAGAGTAGTGCTATTTTTTTGTGTGTTTATTTATCTGAAACTAAGTTAATAATTATACTGTAGCATAAAGATCTGTCCCCATGACTATGAACAACAGAGAATCGAGTCCCGGAATATCCGACGAGGCATCATATCATGGTAAGAATAAAGTCCCGACTTATGTTTATGTTTGAGGAATCCCGTTTGAACTAACGGAATCGAACTCCTTGCCCTTGGCATATTCCTCCCTATACATTAATTGCGCTTTGGGTTGGAATTAATTTGTTTCGTTAATTTCCTCCGTGTAAGGTTTGTAGAGAGCGTTGATGTTAATTGCTCAAAATTTTACAGAATCTACTATACTTTGGTCATGATTTGAAAGAGATGTTTCAGACACTTGATGTAGCCCAATTATCTATGATCATGTCTAATATGTTTCTGGATGTTTGTCGAAGACATTGTGGAAGGACAAGGACATGAAGCTCATGAAGGAGACAGCGTGGTCAAATGGATACTTTGTTCATAGGTATAATAATTACATGTTTTTTATTTTATTTTCTGGGTGATAGCTTTTATATTTCATTGGAACATTGTCTTAATATTTTCCATGTAGCACTATCGATCAGTTTAACGGAGAGAGTTCACCAGTCACACTTCCTTTGGTTGAAGATCAGGTTAGCATAATTAATGCTTTTACGAAAGAGTAAAGTAGCACTTAAAAAATGTTGTTTCGCATTATTTCCCTTTCAACTTGATATTTGCAGAGTTGCAACAAGAAAATCTCTCATTCAAATCCAACCAATTAAGATTTGATTGTGTTTATTTCTCCAGAAGTGAATGTATCAACTTATAATTGTATAAACGAAATACCAAATTTTCTCGACTATTTGTATAGGATGTGCTCTCAAGAGTTTGTCGAATCAAGTTAATCTTTCCATATAGAATGATCTTTTGTAGACCGTATTCATTTGTAAACCATTGAATCCAGTACCTTTTCTTGCATATTACAATCCGCATTCGGATATGGAGATAATAAGAGGCCTAAAGGAGGTTTTGATTGACATGAAGGTTGGAGGTTGGTTCAAACTTTTATTGGTGACACTTAAAGTTTGATTTGTAAAGTTATGATATTTCATCGTACAATTTTCTTAGAACTTCTGTTGACTTACAATAGGAAAGCGAAGATCTTTAATACCTCATCGGGTAAGATATATCAACGACACCTTATAGTCAATTCCCAAAGAGGTACCCCCATTTTGTTTTGCTTTGCATGTATTTCTTATTTTCGTTTTATAATCGTTGTTGTTGTGGTGAAGTTTGGTCCTCGGCGTAGCCTTCTGTCTCATGCAAAGAAACCGTTGATTTTCGAAGTCCAGCTCTTGAAAGTGTTGTGAGAAACAATTTTTTTCGAGTTTTCATGTTCAAGAAATTTTTGTGCAATATGGAATCGGATGCTGGAATAGATCAGCTAGCTCATCAAGTTCGTATAAATTATTTTTAAATTTTATTATAAAATAATCAAAATTTGGAAGATATATTTTAATTTTGTTATAGATTTTTTAATATTTGTTAAGAAAATATAGAATACCTAAATAACAGGACGCTGTACAATATTTTTTTTTAATTAAAAAAATATAAATATCTAAATATAACATAGAATCAATTACATGCCCCTAAACATTTTTGTATTCAAGAAATATATATATATATATATATATATATATATATACTTTTTTTTTGCATTAAAAATGTTGCAGGCACTTTTGTAGTAATTAATATAATAGGTTTCATGAGAGTACATAACAAAGCAGTTTTTTTTTTTTTGTTCACTTTCCTCCTTGGCTGAATAATTTCTTCAAAAATTTCATTAAAAAAACCGATAACATTTTTGCTACAGTGGAATGCCCGAGCTTGCTGTGAAGCCAGCCTTGAGCGTCTCCAGATGGACTATACCGATCTCTTCTACATACATCGAATTGACACTACCGTCCTCATTGAGGAAACATGTAGTTCTTTTTGACATTTTACTCTTTTTGCAAGGTCTGTAATTTTTTCTTATTATAAAATCATACGATCGTTGTTTTATTGTGAGCACTTTTTTGATCTATTTTTTCTTGCACGGGTAACAGTTTGCGATTGAGGTGGGTAATATTTTTGCAAAGCTAGGTATGCAAGGTTTTTGAATTTTTTTTTTCAATTGAATTGCTATGGATACGATAAGAAGTTGATTATGATTCTAGAAGTGATCTTAACTTTATATCATTATTTGTGTTTCTTATACTTCTTTGATTTAACTTTTCAATACTGTTTTTGTATCTTATACTACTCATATAAGTTAACATCATGTTTGAATATGATGCTTTTTTTTTTCAGGTGGTCATCCTTGTTGGAATTCGATATCCCGGGCTATTAAAATTTGCGGAAATCATAGCCCGATCAAAAACCCATCGCCGGAGATCACATGAACACCGTTGCACGCGCCGGAGCACGACCAAACGCACGACGTGGCCGAAGCCACGCGCACGCCCAGCCGAGCCCCCGCGGCTAGGGCTCACGCGATCACCGATCGCACGCCGGCGATCGGTTGGGGTGGGGCTGCTCCCAGCAGCCCCCGCGGCGAGTCCGGCGACTCGCCTCCGCCTGGAGGTCCCCGCCTTCACGGCGGGATGGGGGGCGGCACCAGCCCGCGCCCCCAGCGATCGATCCACGGATCGATCGCATGCCCTCGGCTCCAGCCGAGGGTTCGACCCTCTCGCCCCGCCGAACCCTAGAGGCGATCGCCCGTGGTCCGGTGGCTTCGCCACCACCACGCGATCGTCCTCTACTCCGGGTTCGATCTTCGGATCTTGTTCTACGGTATTTTACGATAAACAAAATCGAATAATATCAAGTTAGTTTAGATATCATACCTACGATTCGTTGTTCGGAGAAACGAAATCAAGATGACCTTTGAATCTTCCCACGTATTCCTTGCACTCCGTTCGAACGTCGGGTGGGCGACGATCTATCGAACTCCTATGGATCTCCTTCAACTCTCTAGAATATCAAGTATGATAATCTTGTCTTATGATTTATGAAGGACATGTAGTGCTTTTATAGACTACGTAGGGGATCTAAAGGAGGTGGAATATTGGGATTCCAATATTGAAGATTAAATTGAGCCCACTGCTCAAGTCCATTAATCCTTATCAATATTAATTAAATTTATTTTCCACTATATAAATTAATTGCACTCCCAATATTAAACCATATTATATCCAAATAATATTTCTCCGGTAGTATTATTTATTCCGTGTATTTAAGATATAAATATCCATGAATAAAATTTATTTATTGCTTAATAAATTTATTCATCTCTTTTATCCGAGACTAGTACCACTCAACCTTATTTATTATGCGGAATTAAATCCACTCGCGAGGTTTACATAATAAATCCTTATGAGCTCATCTCGGGGATATTATCAACCCTTCCGGGATACACTGTCCCGTCAAGAATTCACGGCATGCCATATATAAAATATAGTGACCCAATTTAACCGGTAATTGACCCAATAATTAAACCGGTCAATTCCTTTGGAAAATCAAAGTCACTTATACTGAATATACACACCCGCAATTGTACCAGGGATTAAGAATAAAATACACTGAGTCTCAAATCAATTATCGCCGAGCAAACCTAATTGATGAGTCTCAATCGATCCGCTCAATACACCAAGTGTACAAGTGTGATAAAATAATTAAGACAAATTATTTTCTCTCTCACACAACGACTATACCGATGGATTGGTCCGTGTCCATCTAGGTCGTGAGCATCTGTTCGATTAAATACGAGTAACCGATAGTATGATCTTCTGTGTGGGCCCGACACACCATACTAACTACAACGTATAAAATCCAGGACTATAATTTGCATATATTTAATTAACAATAATTAAAAGCAAATGAATGTTTGTATTTAATAGGTAAATGAAAGTGTACAAGGAGTTCACAATACTCAAATCTAGACATTAAGTATACTACTCCAACAATCCTCACCAGTCTTCGACTTCTCTGGAGGCATCTTCAGGTACGCGATTGACCCCTATTTATATTATGTCTCTGTTTTTGTATGTGAATCATTAAGCGTATGATGCCTGTCGTTCACATTGATGTTTGTATGCGTAGTCAAATGCAATTTTTTTATCATATTTATGGGAAGAAGGCCTGAAGTGCTGTAAGAACTTTAGTTTTATATGTACAATATCTTTATATATGTCTATATATTCGTTCCTGATATATGTGAGCTCGGTAACTTAAGCGATTAATTGGTTTGTTTTGAAGATTCTCATATGTATACTATATTCCAGTTACCTTCTAGATTCAGGAAATGGTCGCAAAAATTTATGTTTCAGCATTTTAGTTGTATAATAGTGAATATGTAATTAAGTTTGTTGTATTAAGTTTGTTTTACTTCAACATGTTAGTTCCTTAAACGTAATCCATTTATGGTTGTACTCTAAAATATAAATACAAAGGGTGATCTTTTGATAGTTTGAAATGGAATGTAAATTGAAAACATTTTAAATCTTGCAGGCCCAAATTGTGTGTTTGGTGATCTTATATCGTCATCCGGGATAAGGTATGCAATTTTGCAACATTTCTAATTTTCATTGGTTATATTTCTTTGATTTTTAAAATGATATTCTTACAAGTTACGTGAAGTTTGATCCGTGTGTATTTTGTGATTTCTCGGTTTGTTACAAAGATCTCTCCAGTTCCTCTACTTTGTAGAATACAGACTTTTGGTTACAAGGATCTCATTGCTGTGACGGCATTTAAAACGTTAACGATCATGAATAAAACGGCTGATATGTTCATATTAGATTCAACATTGAAATGCTCTATGATTCAAAACCATATGATTCAAAACCATTTACCTGTCATTGTTCCAAAATCAGCCCCTCCAATCCAAAATATTTGTAACTAATTTGGTGCAGAGTTTTGTTATTCCTCTCATTGTTACTTTAAATATTAGGCATTTTTTAATATTACTGAAATTTTGCATTGCATTTTTTTTCTCTATTATAATTTTATTTTTATATTTTGTACATTTTTTCCAAAGCGACGACTCTCTCCACTCTTCCTTGGGACGATACTCTTCCTTGGGACCACTTACTAGCTTCAAAAATCTCAGATAAAAAGTCGAAGCAATTCCAGAAAGTTAATCAAGATAATCAATTAGTCCAAAAGGTAGACTTCCAATACACATTTGTCTTTTGTATTTTCTCTCAAATATCTCATTTTCTCTCAAATATCTCACATGGGAGGAGTGTCACACATTGTTGAAGGAAGACCTGTTCAGCAAGTATCAACTGCAATTCAGACGTCCAACTATATTCTTTTAATATATTTTTTATATCGTGTCATTACAATCTTAATTTAATTTTTTATAATCTTAATTCAATTATATTCTTCGTCTTTCTTTTATTTTTATAAAGCCCTCATTCTCACCGAAGATCAATTAAAAAAACTATGCTTGAGTGAGATTGAAACACTGTTACAGTCCAATGTAAAATATGTTAAGGATTATTCTTCCATGCCATATCCTCAAGATGTTGATATCTCATTCTTTGGAAATTCCAAGCTTACCACTTTCTCCGTCTAATTCAAAATTGTCATTTCGCTTTCAACGTCGTCAATTCCCAATTATGATATCATATGCTATGACGATTAACAAAAGTCAAGGGCAATTTTTGTCAAAAGTAGGGATTCTGTTGAGAAGGTCGGTATTCACGCACGGACAGTTGTATGTTGCAGTTTCAAGGGTCACTTATAGAGTATGTTTGAAAAGGGTCACTTATAGAGTATGTTTGAAAAATTTATGTTGTGATCAAAATGGGAACCTCACGAATAATGATTCTATTGTAGTTTACAAAGATGTGTTAAGAAATTTGCAGTGAAACAGGAAATACTTTGATCATTGTTTATTCATGTAAGTTAATGTTTTTCAGTTATTGATATACTTTTTACAACAGAAGTTCTTTCATTTAAAAAAAAAATTATATTGAATTCTATATGTCTAAAAAAATTTGTCCATATCTATTAACACACAGTATAGAATTCTTATATGTATATCTATATATATATATATATCAAAAAATTCATAAATACAGGAATAAACTACAGTTAATCATCCCGGTTCAACGCACGGGACGAATCAACTAGTTTGATTTGAATTTTGAAAAGTCTATGAATCAGGCGGACCCAGCAATCCAATTGATGGGGGGCCATTTTTTTTTTCTATGAACTCTTGAATTTTTGAGTTTTTTGTTAGCATAAAAATAGAGTTAAAATATAGTTCCATGTTATGGAGAAGTTGAGATATTTTCTTAGTAAATAGTTTATGATTTTAAATTTTTTATTAAAAAAATCTAGAGAAAATTTATTTTTGATTTAAAAAATGGGTGAGTTTAAGACATTGGTGAGTTTAAAACATTTTAATAAAAAAATTGAGTCTAATATTTTGGAGCTAGAGACTCAAAACAATATTTTATATTTAAAAAATATCCATAAAATGAAAAATATATATAAAATTACGCTGGAAAATATCATAATTAATTTAATCGGATAAATAATAGTAAAATTATAAATTTTAGATTTTTTTTATAGATAATCACTTTATTTAAAATTTAATAAACATTAAAAAAATTAATCTCAATAAAGTAAGTTATTTTTAGGCACGCCTTACTTATATTTAATACTAAATAAATGTACAAGTTAAAAATCTTTCCCTTAAAAAAATAACTAAAAAATTGAATTATTTGCTGAAAAATATTCATAATTTATCAAACTTTTATACGAGAGTTATAAATTTCTATGTATTAATATTTTATATTTAAAGTTGACTATTTAATTTAATCTTTTATTTAATTAGATGCAATTTATATACTCCATTGAATATAGTGTATTTATCTCCCAAGTATTTCGTATAACATTTTTAAAATTTCAGGTGGGGCCTCCACACAAGTATATGACATTTATACAAAATATAATATAGAAAATACATATATGTATATACCTTTTTTTTTTCAGGGGGCGAAGGCCCACCTGGTCCTAAAGGTGGGTCCGCCCCTGCTATGAATATTCAAAGAATGTAAATAGAGTTTTAGAGTTTGACTGATTTGTTTACTAGTAATATTTATATAAATTTTCATTTGATTGAAGCTGGTCAATTTTTTAAGGGAAAAATGGCAATAAGGCCATTTTTCAACCTTTTTTCGGCAATAAGGCTTTCGAAAAATTACGCGTGCCAATTAGGCCGCCTAAAATGTGCAAAGACATCGTTGCCCTCGCATATATACACATTTGAACAAACGGTTTCAGCAATTAATTTCATTATTTCCCGCACACACGAACTCCCACACACACGAAACCCACACCTCCCTCCATTACTTTCTCTCTTTTCTCTCTCGGCTCCCGCTCGAAAACTCACAGAAAAAAACCGAAACCAAGCTTCGTAACCACCACCGCGAAATCCTCTCATCTCTCTGCTTGCTCAGTTCGATTATTATCAGATGGCGCCGTCGAAGAAAACCGCCGCCGCGAAGAGAACCGCCGGGAAGAAATCGACTCCAACCGCCGCTGCTGCTTCAGAGAACACGGAACGGAGGCTTGTTCAGTACACTCCGTCGAGTGAAGAGCAGGCGAGCCCTATCCCTCAGCCTGCCGCCGGCGAGAAGAAGGAGAGGAAGTAAGTATTTCGAACCCTAATTCAACCGATTTTCAATTTCAATCTGTTAATTTCCATTGCATGAATGAATTTTGTGTGTTTTGATGGAGGTTCGGTGTGGTTGTGTGTTCATCAGTGTTGATTGTGTGTGTTGGTGGCCGTTCAGTGTTAATATGTTCTGTTCAGTGTTAAATTTTCCTGCTCAGTGTTTGTTTATCCCTGCTCAGTGTCTCTTTATGCCACCCAGTGCAATTGCATGGCCACTCAGTGTTGATTGTGTGTGTTGGTTCCTGTTCAGTGTTAAAATGTTCTGTTCAGTGTTAAATTGTCCTGCTCAGTGTGAAATTATTCCTGCTCAGTGTCTCTGCATGCCACCCAGTGCCTTGTGTGTGCCACTCAGTGTTGATTGTGTGTGTTGGGTGTATGTTCAGTGTTAAAATGTTCTGTTCAGTGCCTCATCATTCCTGTTATGCCTGTTCAGTGCCACTGAGTGCAATTACATGGCCACTCAGTGTTGTATATGCCTGTTCAGTGTTGTATATGCCCTGTTCATTGCTTTGTACTCACATCGGTGTGTGTTTTTTTGGTGTTCGTTCCAGGTCCTATAAACAGATGAGGTCCAACTTGCTGACCATCATCCGGACGATTGATGAGATCAAGGACAAGCTGAAGCCGGGGCACGACGAGTATCTGAAGATGACCCCCTTCTACCATCTCTTCAAGAGCATTAAGGATCAGAGGCTGACCATCCTCCACACCCGAAAGAGCGACGCTGCGATAGCTGCCGTGCTGGAGCAGATGGATGCCGGCGCTCGTACTATTAAGCTCGGCAGCAAAGATGTCAGGATCACTCCCGAGGATGTCGATCTTATATTTGGAATCGTAGGCGGGAGTAGGAAGCTCGATATCAGTTCGAGGTCCAAGTGCGATAACAAAAGATTCAGGGAGAGGATGTTCCCGGGGGAGAAGACGCTGAACCCGAAGCTGCTGAATGAAAAGCTCGATATTTTGGTGAAGCGTCGGAGTCGCAAGCCTCAGGCTCTTGCTGATGTAGCTCGGCTCCTCTCTTTGATAGTGATCGGCACTGTCTTCTTCTCCACTTCCTCCGTCACGATCCAATGGAAGTGGTTGGATTATGTTGTGGATCTGGAGTCGATGCAGAGCTACAACTGGGGCGAGGCGATTCTCAAGGCCCTTTGCGACTCGGCAGCTGCGAACAGGGGCAACCCGCAGAATACACAAGGCTGCACGATACTGCTTCTGGTATGTGCTTCTACTTGCTGTTCTTCACAATCGTCTTGCCGTCTTTTTTATTTTTTCATTCCTTGATATTTACCTCGGGTTTTTTTGTTTGGTTTTTGTGCAGTTCTGGCTTTGTGAGCACACAAAGCTGGCAAAAAGGCTGGAGAACGAGCACCTCCCCCGGGTCCTGAACTGGCATCTCAATGACCTTTCGAATGTGACCAAGGAGACCCTGGCGGGTCTCGCGGACGAGGCGGTAAATATCTTCTCTCTTTCTTCTGCTTCTTCTTTTAATTCTGTTTTTGTTTTATGATTCAGTGTCCGTCGACAGTGTTTATTGAGGTTCAGTGTTTATTGCTTGCTGTTCAGTGTGAAATATTGAGGTTCAGTGTGAAATATTGAGGTTCAGTGTTTATTGCTTGCTGTTCAGTGTGATATTCATGCACACAGTGCCTGTGGGTGGACAGTGTGAATGATGTTCTGGTTCAGTGCTTTTTTATGCTGTTCAGTGTCAAAGTAGGATAACTGCGATGTTCAGTGCTTATTAATGCTGTTCAGTGTCACTCACTTGAGGGGTGATGATGTTTTTTTGAGTTCTAACGCGTGATGTCCGTGTCTGACAGGTGGATGCTCGTCTTCTGAAACACGGAAAGACGGTGGCGGAGATCCACGCGTACAAGGGCTACCTTTCCTACAAAGCAATCGTGAACACTCCGCGTGCGGCGGAGAGCGAGGACGAAGGGCGGTCTGATGATGATGATGATGACGATGACGAGCATCCGGGCTCTGATTCGTCGAGCCCTGAGGAGGAAGAGGAACAAAAAAGAAAAGGCCCCGGGGGCGGGCCTTCTGGAGACGAGCAGTCGTCAGATGGGGGGGAAGACGACGACGACGACGACGACAGTTCTTCCGGGCGGCATCAGGAGATGGCCTGCATAGTCCCGGAGCCGGAGGACGAGGGTGGGCCTTCCGAACAGCAGCAGCCCGATGAGGAACGCCCCGCTGTTTCTGCTGCTGAAGCCGAGAGGTTGCTCAACAACCTCCTGTCGGAGAATCAAGATCTCTCCAGCGCTGTGAGGGATCTCCAATCCAAGCTCGATAGCACGACTTCTCGGCTGAACGAAGCGACAAGTGCTAATGTCGAGCTGGAAGGCGAAAACCAGCGTCTGAAGAGGAGGAGCTCCGAGGAGGAGGAGGAGCTGAAAAATCTGAGGGCCCGAGTGAAAGAGCTCGAGGAAGAATTGATCAAGAAGGCGAATGATCAGAATAATCCGGTGACCGAGGCGGGAGAGGCTCGAAGCTCCGGTGAGGAGGAGGAGGAAGTGCGGCTTCTGAGGGCTAGAGTGAAAGAGCTCGAGGACGAAGTGGATGTTTTGAAGAATGCGTTGGCTGACCTTCAGATGTCGTCGGTCATTAACGTCTACGAAAAAGTCCAGCTCGAGTCTCTGGAGGCGGACATGAAAGCGCAAGAACTTGTCCACAGATCCCAGATCGAGGCTCTGCAGAAAATTGTCAAGGAACGGGAAGATGAAGTCTTGAGTCTCCAGGCGGAGTTGTGCGTCTACGAGATTGACCGCAACAAGGACGATGAAGAAGAAGGGAGCCCGTTGAGACCGGAAGCTGAAAAGATAGAGCCTTCGAGCAAGGCGAAGACCAGGTCGATGGTGCGACGGGTCAAGGGCAGGAAAAGGAAGCCGGCCAACGGCGACGACGACGATTTTCAGTACGATCCCCCTGCCCCTGCCGCAAAGAAGAAGGCGATCAAGAAGGGTAAGAAGGTGGTGCAGGAGGCGAGCCAGAAACCGATCCGCAGTGATTACAATGAGGATCATCTCAACTTCTTGATGAGCGTGAACAAGAAATTTGATGTGAACTGCGGGTTGGAATTGGAGCCGGAAATCCTCGACAAAATCATCCTCCACAACAGCGACCCGAAAACGTGAGTGAAGCTTCTTTTATTTTCCTTCTTTCACATTCTGTCTTTCCCTTCTTTCTTTCTTTCTTTCGTTTTTTTTTTTTTGTGCGCTAAGAATGTGTTTTTTTTTCCCTTTTTTTTGACAATCAGGTGGACGATGAAGTTCTTCCCCCGTATAAACACAGTCGTGACGGTGGCTGACATTACCGACATGATGAAGTGCACCTTCATCAGCAATCATGTGGTCGACGCCTTTGCTGAGTCGCTGCATCGAGACCACAACAAGAAGCTGGAGGCTCTGATACTCCCCGCGCACTGTTGGGTGAGTCTTTACTGCCCTTGACTGTTCAGTGTTTTTAATGGTTGTACAGTGTGTTGGTGTCTGTTCAGTGTTTTTATGTGCTGTTCAGTGTCATTGATTTTGATCAGTGTTTATGTGTGCTGCTCAGTGTTTCTAATGTGCCGCTCAGTGTTCAGTGTTTCTAATGTGCTACTCAGTGTGTGTGTTTTCTGTTCAGTGTTGTTGTAGGTTGATCAGTGTTTATCATGAACATTCAGTGCTGATATGTGCTGTTCAGTGTTATAATGTCCTGTTCAGTGCTCATTCAGTTCATCCTTTCTTAATAAAAACTCGTGGTTTTTTTTTTTTTGTTTTGTTTTCTTCCTCGCAGACTTCCATCGTCATGGGACGTCATGACAACCAGACAATGTACAGAACAATCACAGATATGATCCCGTGCGTGCGAGAAGGGATTATAATGTTCCCGATTTTGTCTCCTGGGATGAAAAAGGATACAGAACCGAACCATTTCACGCTGCTCGTCTGCGACTTCGTCAAACAGAAATGGCTATTCTACAACTCTATTCAACCCAGGTTGGCGAAATCGAAGGACCATTACATGGCGAATGCAGCGGAATTGGTACGTCTACTGTATTTTAGTCGATTTTTAAAAACGGTTCCCTTTCTAACGATAATTGACAAACTGTATTGTTTCGTACGTTTCAGAAAGAAAAGGTGGAAACCAACGTGGGCCAAATGCTGGAGAAAGCGGGGAAGTCTGGTTTCCCGATACATGATATCGAGGCCGTGAAGCCTCTCCCACAGCAAGCCCCATCTCTGTAAGTATCTCAGTGCATAATTAACACATTCAGTGTTTTGTTTCTGTTTTTTCATTTTTATGCCTGTTCAGTGTTATATTTGTGCATTCAGTGTCAGTGTTTTTTTTTTTTTTTTTTTTGTGTGTTTTTTCCTCTGATTCCTCCACGTCTGTCACTGTCCAGGAATGAATGTGCCTTGTACGTATGCTACTACATGGAGAAGATTCTGAAGAAAGAGCCCATTCCGGACAAGGTCAGGACGGAAGATTTCCAAGAATTCAAGGGTCACGTGATACGAACCATCCTGACCATGAAGGAGAAGTAGTGATCTTGGGGCTGTGCGCGCGTTTTTGGTTTAGTTCTGGTTGAAAAAAAACAAGAAGTGTTTTTTCTGTAAATGTATGAACATGATTGTGTTTGGGTTTAGTTTCTGTAAAAAAAAATTGTGTTTTTTGTTCATATTTCTGGGCAGTTTTTAGTTGAACACAGTTGTGATGATATTGCTTGTTATTCAGTGTTAATTCTGTCTGTTCAGTGTTGGCAGTGTTTATTCTTCCCAATTCAGTGCCATCAGTGTTAATCTTGTCCACTCAGTGTCAGCAACTAAGGCTTATTGAATTGAAACATTAAAAAAACACAAGCAAAATGCAAAAATTACAAGATACAGGAACAAATTAAACACACTCCAAGACCATAACTGAACAAGAAACAAATCACATAATGTTAAAATCCCGTGTTTTTTTTGAGATGACAATCAGTCAGTGTGTTTATGAGCCGAACAGTGCCTGTCACTGACAGTCAGTGTTTTTTCACCCCATTCAGTGTCACTGATCACAGAAATCATGTCGAAAAAACACAACGAAGATCCAAAATAAGAAAAAAAAACTCTACTAACTAACTAACTAGGGTACAGGCTCCGTGCACGTTTTCTTGTTGTGATTGCCGACACGTCCGCACCTCCCGCACTTCATGGCTCTCGGGATGTGCTCACCCCTGGACGGAATCCTCTTCTTCTTAGGTCTTCCAGGGGGCCTCTTCGATGTTGGCGGCTCGATCATGACGTTCTCTGGCACGTTCGAAGGTTGATCAAACATGGAAACCGGCTGAAGCGGATCGGCATAAGACCTTGCGTAGCTCTCTGCGTGGTAAAACTTGTCCACGAACGAGGCCATCGGCTTCCCGGACCGCAGAATGCACGCAGCTGCGTGGGAACACGGAACCCCTGTAATCTGCCACTGGCAGCAGGTGCACGTCTGATCAGCGATATTGACCACGACGGACGGAACGCACTGCACTTCGAAAACCGTTTCGGACGACCCCACAACCACCCATTTCCTCCCTTCGTTGATGGCTTCACCCAGCTTCTTCTCAACCGACGGGCAGAAAGCCGTGGTCCACTTCCTGCTCCTGGCCCCCCTGTCTGATTCAGTGTTAAACAAGGCCAGTCAGTGCTTGAACAAGGCTAACAGTGTTAAAAGTGTGCAATCAGTGTTTGAGATTGATAAACCCTCATCATACCGTGGAAAAAGGTCATCAGCTTCAGCCTGATTGTGTTGACCAACGCCGTGATCGGAAGATGCCGGGCTTCCATGATCCATTTGTTGAACGACTCCGCGGCGTTGGACGACATCTCGCCGTACCTCTTCCCCGAGAAGTACACGTTGGCCCAATTCTTTGGATCCATGTTCTCGAAAAACACTTTCGCTGTCTGGCCTCCCTCTTTCAACAGCTCGTCCATGCTCAGTTGGTAGGCTTCGACGGTGGTTGCGTACGCGCATTTCAGGAAATTCCACACCACGCCTTTTCGTAACATCTTGGTCGCCCATCTGCCTCTGAATTTGTCTTTCAGGTTCAGCTTCAAGTGATTGATGCAGTAGCCGTGCGGGGACCCTGGGAACACCCTGCTCATCGCCTCGAGCAGCCCGAGATTCCTGTCCGACACGAACGTAACGGTGCGAGAAGTAGGTAGGATGTGCTTCAGGTTGTCCAGAAACCACTTCCAGTTAGCATAGTTCTCGGAATCGACAACGGCGTAAGCCAGCGGGTACAACCCTGCATTCACGAGACACGAACAAAAAAAAAAAAAAAACACTTCAGTCAGTGTGAATAGCACCCATTCAGTGTTGAAAATACATATTAAGTGCTGGAAGCAACAGGGGTCAGTTTCAGTGTGCTCATTCTGACACTGAATGAAGTAAATAAACACTGAACCCAGTCAGTGTTAAAAAGTTGGATTCAGTGTGCATTTCAAACCGTCAGTGTTCCACATACCTCCGTCGCCGTCCTTGCCCGTAGCAGCTAGCAAATGGCCCTTGAACCTCCCCTTCAGGAACGTGCCGTCCAGAAACAGCAAAGGGCGACAGTGGTTCATCCCGTCGATGCAAGCCTTCATCGAGATGAAGACCCTGCGAAACTTCCTGGACGCCTCGTTGAATTCGAGCAGCAGGTGCGACCCAGGGTTGGAGTCCGATATTGCCTGCAGGTGCTTGGTCAGTGCGGCAAAGGAATCTTTATCGTCGCCGTGAATCAGCTTCCTGGCCTTCTCGAGCGCATCCAGAGCGAGGCCAGGCGAGATCTCCAGGCCGTAGTGATGCTGGAAGTTTCTCACGACTTGGACCGGACGAGTCAGCGTGCTTTTCCGTACCTCCTCGACTATCAAACTGGAAACCAAGTCCGAGCAGACGCGCCTGTGCTTCAGGGATCGAAAGCACGCGCCGCAGCTGTGCTCGTTACTCAGCTGCTTGACGTAGAAGAAGCCGTTGCTTCGATCCATCACGGCGCACACGGACCAGTTGCATCCCGTGCTGCTTTTCTTCGAGCACACGGCAGAAACCTTTTCGGGTCTGTTCTTCACGTACTCGAAATCGAATCCCACTCCGACTGCCACCTTACAGAGCGCGTTTCGAAAGTCCGGGGCGCCTCCTTGGAACATCTGACCGACACCAGAAATCTCTTTGTCCCAGCCATCGGTCAACAGCACTTTAGAACTCGACGGACCAAACAGGCGGAACATATCCTCTGCTTCGAATCCCTCGTTGTTTTCTGTTCCAGTCGCACTGACAGCGCTACTGTTGGACACCGTTGAGAACACAGAACTAGAGGTGTGGTCTTCAGTCGCGACGGAAATGTCGATGCTCACCCGAGGCAGCTTGTGAAGCGCAGCTAGGGATACCATGTTCGACATGTCCGCATCGGTTGAGAGCACGCAGTTTGGGAAATCGGGTACAGAGTAATGCATGCCGTACGCAACGTCTCGGAGCTCAGGCCACTGAAGCTCGACTGTTTCCTTCAGCTGGTGAAGGGCGGCAGCACGGGAGGAATCGATTCTGGACACCAAATTCTCACCGCCGAATGCACAGAATGCGAAAACATCGGCCCCTGCTGCTGAAAAATAAAAACACAAAAAAATAACGACTCACAGTCAGCGCACGATTTTTTTAAGGAATGCATGAAATGGTGTGATTCAATGTGTGTCCCTATCTGTTCAGTGCTAAAAAATGGTGTTCAGTGCTATTAAAGTGTGTTCAGTGCTGTTCAGTGCTATTGGAGTGTGTTCAGTGCCATAAAAGTGTGCTCAGTGTTTGTTTTGATTTTGTGGTTCAGTGTGTGTTGCCTCAGACAGTGTTTTTAAGACATGTTCAGTGTTAAATGCACAGTCAAAGGAACAGTGTTTTTGAGGCCTGTTCAGTGTCAAAGTCAGACTAGACAGTGTTGTGGTTTTTTTTTTTTTTTTTTAAACTCAAAGAGTCTTATTAAGCAAGCAGCAAGTAATTCAATCACGAGCAGTACAACGAAGACAAGTCGTCGTCAAAATCACAGGAAACAGAAAAAACGACAAAAAACAAGATTTAACAACAATAATAATGAGACGGAGGAAGTCTTGGGTCACGACGAGGGGGTTCCCTGACCGGGCGCACCATCGACTGGCCATTGTGATCGAATACACCAACCGAGAAACTTCTTCCTCCGGTCCAGGTAACCCGGATGTTCCAGCCTTCCTGCACTCCAAACTCTCGAACGAGGCGTTCCCAGTTGAATCCGTGGATGGCCGTTTGATTCCGATGAGTGGTGAGAGGGACGTGCCATTTCTGGCCCAGGGAGTCCGTCAGAACGATGAAATCCCCCATTTCTTCCTTGATCGGACGAACAAAGACAGCCGGGAGGGGAAACTTTTCTTTATGCCAACGGCCATTGAATCTTTGCTCGGTCCAGTGAGAACCATTCAAAGATTCAACCCCCCGACTTCTTGCCGTCTGCCCTGGCTCCCGATCCAGTGCGCCCGGTCGCCTAGGCATCATTGGTGGCCCCCGACGGAATCTTTGTTCTGGCGAGGGAGGAGGACTGTTATCGAAAAATTCTGCCTCGCTTGGTGTCGGTCCTGGCTCTCGATCGAGTGTTCCCCTTCGCCTCGGCATCGTTGCTGGCTGCTCAACCCCCGATCGAACAGAAACGAGATGAGGAAACCAGAGAAATGACGAGCTATTTATAACCGTAATCACCACACTAACAAGGCAGTAAATGCCTCAACCCTCAACTAACATGGCAGGCATTTATTGAAAGGGAGACAGGTCAATGCCTCAAAGGAAACAAAGTCAACACACACTGATTCCTGTGACACATTGCATTTCCAACGAGATAATAACAGGTACCATAGGGATGGATTCAGTGTGCAACAAGGTGGGTACAGTGTGTAAGTGCAATTAGCCAAGCTCAATGAATGCACACTGTTATTATCTGACACTGAATGAATCAATTAAACACTGAACAAAGCCATCAAACACTGAATGAATCAAACAAACACTGAATGAATCCACATGGTTGAATATGGATTCAGTGTGCAACAGGTGTCTACAGTGTGGAAGAGCAATTAGTCCGGCTCAATGCACACTGAATCAAGCAATTAGACACTGACTGAAAACAAGCTCAGTCAATACACACAATGTGTTACAGGAATTAGACACTGACTGAGCCAATTTAGCACTGAATAGCAAGCTCAGTGCAGGAACACTGAGTGCATGGTGAATTACACACTGACTGAACAAAATAAGCACTGAATGGCAAGCTCGGTGCAGGAACACTGACTGCATGCACACTGAGCACTGAGGGCATGGTGAATTACACACTGACTGCAACGAAAAAACACTGAACATGCATAACAAAAAACAATCAACACTGAATGCATGAACAACGCACACTGAATCAATCGACACACACACTGTGCATGCATGCTGAATGAAGCTTTTAAGCACTGAACGGGTACGTGGATTCGAAATCGCGTACCTGGATTCGAAATCGACGGCAAGGAGGGCGGCGGCGCATCTGACATATGAACTGAGACAGGAACGGCGGCGGCGGCGATGAAATCGATCGATCGATCGATGCCAAGGGAGACGGACTGCATGGAATCGCGGCTGAGAATTGGAGCTGCTAACCGGCGGCGACCTTCTCCCTCTCCTTGGCTTGAACGCGGCGGCGACGGAGATGAAATCCTTCGGCTCGATTGTGAATAGCAGCAGCGGCGGCGTAGCTGAGAGAGAGAGAGAGAATTGAATGTGCCCGATTTGTTTTTCCCCCAGCTCGATTGTGAAGTTAATATGGAAGGGTAATTTCGTCTTTCCGGATACATTTTTTTGGCCTAATCGGAACATTTTGGCCTAATTGACACCAAAATTACAAATTGGCCTTATTGGACAAAAAATGCTGAAAAATGGCCTAAATGCCATTTTTCCCTTCTTTTTTTAGCGCAATAAAATTTTATTTAACATATATATGTACTTTTTTTTGGCAATAAAATTTTATTAATATATATATAGGTACTCTTTATTTATTTATTTTCAGCGTGAGCCATCGCCCACGCTGATCCTATACTAGCTCTGCCATTGTCGGGCTCCCTCCCTCCTTCCCTCGCCAGGAACTCACAAGTTTGAGAGCGAGAGCGAACTTGTCGCATCCAATCTCTTGTTCACCTAATTTTTAAGAATGATAAATAATAAAAGAGAGAGATGTGAACTTATTTAATTAAATAAAATATTAAATTTTAATTTTTTTTATCGCAATTCGTATGTACCGATCCGTGTATGAAGAATGCTCTCTTAACTAATTATACACACTTGTAAAAATGAAATAAAAATTTTATTTTTTCATTTTAAAATATAATTTTACTCATACTTTTTCATATTTTTTTAAATTTTAGAGATAATATCAATTTACGTCCTGTAACTAAGGCCGAATCCAATTTTGGTCCCGTGTCTTTCAAAATCATCAAATGTCGTTCTTTCCGTCCAATTTTGTAGAGTACCGTTAACTATTGCTGACGTGGCAAAGATCTCCGTCTAACTAAAGTTACGCGGTACGGCGAATCCAATTTTGGTCCTGTATCTTTCAAAATCATCAAATGACATTGATTAGCCCGTATGCTTGTCGTTAGGGGCAAACAAGCTGTCAAAATGATATTTATATTTAGCCAGTACTCTTATAACTACAAAACGTAGATAATGGCAAGTACGTGGGGTCGGTCCCACAAGGAGACAATTACAGTAGGTGATCTCGGCTTTGCCCAAGGGGTTGTCACAAAAAGATTTGATTTTGGGGTGCTGTGGGCACAGCGGTTTTGCAATCGTTTCAACACTTTGACTTACTACGGCTAACCAAACTAACATGCAAATAAATAAAACTAAAAGTAAACAAACCAAACACTCAGAACTAACAGAATACTAAAAGGAAAAACTTAAATCAAATAGGAAACAAAGCATTCGGGCAGACGACTTCACTCAGGATCGTTAGGGCAAACTACCGTTCATTGGCACTAAAGATTTTTACCAGCGGTTTGTCAGCAGTTATAGGGTGCAAAAACAAAAGTGGTCCTATTGCGTCACGCCCAGCAATTGCCCCACCCCTTATCTATCCTTACTGTGTAAAGAGAAGGCTAGTTATCACTATGCCTAAACCCCCTGGATCTGAACAATTCGATAACCTATGCGACCAAACATGGATCTAGTTTGCCCAAACCCGCATTACCCTCTAGACAGACCCGCTCGGCCAATAGCATGCTCGAAACATACGACCGCATCTCCTGCAAGTTCTAGTGCTATGCCCGCAACAATACTACAAGGTACATCTATGCGGTTTGCCAATCACCAGTATCCCAGTTTGTAAAGGTTCACTAGTGGTCGTCCTAGTTAGCCCAAACTCCCCAGAAATAAAACTTAATCAACTTTGCCTCGGGAACAAACACCCAACCGGTTAGTTCAGCCCCTCCAGCCTCACGGCCTAACTAAACCCTAATTTCACCTTCGATCCGTCCCTGCCCAGATGCAAAATAACTTAGCCGATCATACAGAAAATAAAAGACAAAACAATTAAGGAAAAGCAAACTATATTAATCATAGCTTCAAATCGATAATCGTTTTTTGAAGGAAATCAAAGTACGGAATTAAAACTTAAAAACATAAAAACATGAAATTGTTTCTCGACCCGAAGGTCGGATCTACTCAAAACAAACAAGCGACTCGGACGAACAGCTCCGATCTCTCTCCAGCGACTCCGGCGGCGATGGCGAACTGCGGGACCGGCGGCTCTTCCGATGAATCGGTGCGTAATGTGTTGTGTCCTTGCTGCCCGTCGCGCCCCGCTCTTTTAAAGACTTCGAATTTGAATTTCAGATCGCGGTTGTTTCTCGCCCCTTAGGAATAGGCGTCCTTGGTCAATGGGCTTGGGGATAAGTCAGATCCCCCGAATCCAGGGATTCTGGTATGCTGCCAGCTTGCCCGCAGCGAATCTCCTGTCTGCCGCGTCTTCTGCCCAAACTGAAATCCGCAGGTACTTCTTCTCCTCCACAGATGGTCGGACCAGGCACGGTACTTGGTAATTCTGGTTCTTCTGCTTCGTGACCTTACCCATTTGCCCGATGTGGTCAAACTGTTGCTTGTCACTACCGCTCCAGAACTTTGCCCAAAGAAGGGGATTTCCTTGCCTCTTTTGCCCAGTGCGCCACCTGTTACCTGCATCACCACACACTCTGCCCAAACACCTAATTGTGCCCTCCCAGACACGTTAACGACTCAAACTGACTCAATAAAGGGTGTAAAAGTGCTCTAAGATGAGCAAATAAAATGGCTCATCAGAACCGCACACACTTGGATACGCTTGTCCCCAAGCGTGGGCTCTGATTTGCCTGACTCAAGACCAAAGTGAAAACAGAAATGAAAGAAGTAGGGAGAAATAAAACAAATGACTTTAGCATGATCAGTACAGGGCATAGTACATACAGATAACACAAAATTCAAGTAAAGACAAAAATAAGTCAAGAGTCTGTTCTAGGTCTTTGGGTTCACTCCCTCATAGTGTTTCTCTCTTTTCAGTGTATGGGTTCGATGACACTCATTTTCTGCTGTGATTCCACTTTGCCTAAATTTGCCTTATTGCTAATCTGAGTTTGTTTTAACTAAGCAGGGGGGTTATCAAAGGGGCTTTTATTGGGTTGTAGTGTTGGGCTCATATGGGTAGATTTTTAGGAGTAGGCTCTATTTGGGCAGAGGGCTTTTTGATGTTAGCATTTTCTCTGCCACTTCGCCCCTTTTCTTACGGGCCTTAGCACAACAACTATTTATTCTATTTTTTTTTCTTTTTTTTTTATATATTTTTTTTCTTTTTTTTCTTCTTTTTTTTTTCTCTTTTTTTTTATATTATTTTTTTTTTTTTTTTCAACACTATGCCCTAACTCCCTCTTTTCTCTCTGGCTGCCTATGTAATGTGGGCATAATACCAGATAGGTTCACAAAGAATATTCAATCAGGCTCAAAGGGGCTAGCAAGGGACAGTGTTATTTATTTAAGCAAAAGGAAACAAGAAAATGCCCTAATCATCTAACAACCCCTACTCAGTCAAACTACTCATTTCAGCAAACAGGCAAAGACAGGCATTGTAAAAATCACAGCAGACTCTCAAAGAAAGAAATCATATATCAATGTAGGCTCAATTCTCACAGTTTGCCTAGAACAGTTCCATCATCCCTATTTCATGCATCTTACTATAAAGTTTGAGTTACTGTATGTATGTTTGCCCAAAGTGATCACATAATCATGCTGACTCGATTAGAAACAGGGGTTTGCCCTTTCCCTTTCCCCCCTCACACACTTTGCCTGGGCAAAGTGTGCAAAAGTAATAAGATTGGTAGGGGCTACCCACGACCAGACTGTGACTCTAAAAGTTTGGCGCACCTGCCCCCTCACACACTTTGCCTGGGCAAAGTGTGTCAGCAGGGAGATCAACCTAGTCTCCCCCGAACCAAAGTGACTCGGGGGTGACCTTAACAAAAACAGAACAAAAATAGAAAAATAAAAAACTAACACTACTAAAAACAAGGGAGGGTACAAATTAGGAGGTGGAGGCAGGTGTGTACCTGAATCCACAGTAGTCAAAGTATGCGATCATCATCGCCTTCACATCCTCGAATGCCTTCTCAATCCTGTCCAAACGAGCCTCGATGGCTCCTTGCCTTTCTGCAATCTCCTCTTTGGCCTTAGCCTCAGCAACCGGATCTCTCGCCTCTGCCTTCACCGCAACTGGTTTCTCCTCCAGAAACTTCACACTGCCATCACTCAAAGGGACTATGTCCTGCATGCGCTTGAAGCACTGGATGTCAAACTTGCCCTCCACCATCATCTCCAACTCTTTGCCCTTCTTGATCAGGCTCATCTTGGCCGCGTACACCATCGGAAAATGGGCCAAGGATAGGCGCTGGAGGGGGTGAGTTTGCAACCACTTCATTTGGACAGAGAGGCAAGAACTGAAGTGTAGCCTGATCTTCTGAGTCATGCACCATAGTATGCCCAGTTCGAGATGGGAAATAGCACTGCTGGTATCGATCTTGCCGAAGAAATTGATGGCCAGGATCCGGTGGCAAACCCTGAGTGCATGGCTCTTCAACTGGATTGACTTGGTGCTTTGCCCCACGAACTCGCCTCCTTTGCCCAGCTGCTTCCAGATCTTCTGCAGCTCCTTCTTTGTGTACTCTGGCAAAGCCCTCAGTGACTCCTGGTACGCCTTTGACTTCAGATCCGCAATACCTGCCATATCCAAACACAAATCAAGTTCATTACCACCAGTAGAAACAGCTTGATCAAACAACTCAAACTGGATCCCTATAACTCCCTCATCTCTGGTTTCCTTGATTCCCAGTGAACCAAAGAATTCTCGCACCACCTCCTCACTGATTTGCCCAGACCACTCAAGAAACGGCTCCCACCCTATGGCCTTGAAATACCCTCGAACCTCCTTCTCCACACCCATTAGTTTGAGCGATTCAAAACACACCGTTTTGGGGGCCGCGATTTCGCGCGCCGACGTGTCAACCGCCTTTCTCTTCTTCGTGGATGCGCGGGTCCGGCTTTTGGGGGTTTTGTAGGTCACCTCCTCCACATCGTCTTCCTCCATCGGCGTCTTACCGGCGGCCGTCGATTCCTCTTTCTCCTTGTCGTCGGAGGTGGATCCGGCAGTGGGGGTGGGAGTGACCTTCTTCTTGCCTTTGCCCGCCGCCTTTTTCTGCTTCTTTTTCGGGGGGCTATCAGCGGCGTCTTTGCCCTCCTCCTCCTGAGCGGCGGTGGCTAGGGTTTCCAGATCCTTCTCGCTGGTGGTCTTAGACTCGTCGATTTCTTTGGCCAAATCGTCGATTGGGGTGTTGTCCGTCTCCGTCGTGGCGGGGCTTGGCAGTATGGTGGCTAGGGGCACGACATGGATGGCTTCCTCGGCGGTGGGGGACTTGGGTTTTGCTGGACTTGATTGCTTCGGCGACACCATCTTCTTTAGTTTGGTTGCAGCGGTTCCAATGGTTAGATCTATTAGGGTTCCGGTGGGAATTTTTCTGAGTTTATTTTTTGCACGGGTGGACACCATGAGAGAGAAAAGGGAGGATATATATTAGGGCTTTTTGAATTTTGAAAATAGAGGAGTTATGGCAGTTATCGATATTTGTGGGGAGTGGATAGAGGCGTGATGATGGTGGAGTTGCAGAGTCCCTGATGGGACGGTTTTCAGCCCTTGAAAATCGCAACTGCCCACTTGCGCAAAATTATTTTGACACCCTCAAAATTTTGACACCCTCAAAATTATAAACACCAATATTTTGACACCCTCAAAATTATTGAATCGTAATTTGGGGAATTATCATGAAATTCTATCCATTCTCCTTTGAACCTTATAACTAAGAGAGCCAAAATCCGAAATCAAAAGCACAATAATCTAACTATAAACCCGAATATAAACGCGCGCACCGGGACCTGCGCCTTGCTCAAATTATGTTGAAGCTTCGTTGATCCGTCGAGATCCCAAACTCCTCTGTCACCTACATCAGCGTCTTCTCCGTCTGCACCTGCAGCATGCTCACGTGGTCCAACACCGTCTGCAGCTCCCTCCGCACTTTTGTATTCTCCTGCTTCATGTTCAGGATCTCCCCTTGCAGCTTCGCTTCGATTTCGGGGTAGTCCATCAACTTTGTTATTGTTGTTTTCATGCGCGCGGATGAGTTCGATCTCTTGGTCCCTTTTCAGGATGCCTTGCTTGAGGTCTCTCATCTGAATGGTCACGTGGAATTGGTGATCATTTTCTTTCTTTTCTTCCAACCCCTGTAACTGTGTTAGTGTCATCTATGATTTCAACATGTTGAACATTATTGTTTTCAGACATAGTGATCTTGACAGCTTCATCGGCGTCTTCCACGTTCGGCTTCACCGTGCTTAGCTTACCCGAGAGGTGGTCGAGGCACGAACGAGCCTCGTAAAAATTTGTCTGGAGATTCGTGATCTGATTCTCTACGTTCTTGTTTAAACTCTCGACTTGCCTGAGCTTATCCTCCATTTCCTTCACCCATATGCTCAGATTCTGCTTGTCCTCGATTAAACTCTTCTTTTTGTTTTCAAACTTCTTGCTGATTTATAGGGTTACACCGATTCTTGTTGTTGTCGACGGTACCTTTTCAATGGATTTTGTCTTCTGCAATTAGGGTTACAACGGGGGAAATGTGATTATCCGAATTTAAAAAGGAATACGCAGTCTTATATTACGAAAAAACCATTGCAAATTAATAAGAAATTGAAAATGATTTTCACATCAACAATCGTTGCTCTGCAAAATTGGTGAAAATGATGAAATTTGATGATTTTGAAAGATACAAGACCAAAATTGGATTCGGCGCACCACGTAACTTTGGTTAGACGGAGATCTTTGCTACGTAAGCAATAGTTAACGGTATTCTGCAAAATTGGACGGAAAGGATGACATTTGATGATTTTGAAAGACACGGGATATTATCTCTAAATTTTATTACAACTACTTTACTTTTTAACTAAAAATTACAATTTTAACTTATTTTTTGGTAAAAAAATCAAGAAATAACGTTTTCTTAATTTACATGCTGTCAATATATTTTTTGGAAAATGGTATTTTTTCTGTCAGGTGATTAAGTTTTTATAAAAAATAAATGTTTCAAATATAAAATAAAACATTAATACATTAGTACTACTAGTATTAATTTTAGATTTAAATAAATAAAAAGAATACTATAACCAAAGATGAACAACATAACCCTACTGACAGTTAACCATTGCTCGTCTCAGCTCGTTCGTGCCAAATCCCCAAAATGAGAGGCACCTTAGCTAAAATCCCTTACCGCGCCACCACCACAGCTTCTTCGTTCACCGCCGCTTTCTCCACCGGCAGCGGCCGTGGCCGAGGCCAGCCGACTCCATTCCAATTCACAGACAACAGCTCATCCGACATCAAACCCGACAATTCCAATCGCGCCGATCCATCTCCGCCGCCGCAAGGACATGGCCATGGCCGCGGCAGAGGTCAACCCCTCCCGTCGTCCCCCGTTCTCCCCTCATTCTCTTCATTCTTGAACAACGATTCGAAAGTCCCTCCCATAGGCCGCGGCCGTGGTTTCATCCCCGTAAACCCCACCCCACCGCCGCCGCGTCAGACTCGATCCCCACCGCCGCCGAGTCAGGCTCGATCCCCACACCCGCCTAATCCTCACCACAAACCGCCATTGCTCTTCTTGAAGGACGAAGAAGCACGACACGACCCCGCTCAATCTCGAGTATCATTCACACGGGAAAACCCGCTCCCCACAGATGTTGTTAATGTTATATCCGGCGCCGGCCGTGGAAAACCCATGGCACCACCTGCTGATCGACCGGAAAAGCCTAAATCTGAGAATCGCCACATCCGCGCCAGGCAGCAGCCCAAACCTCCCGTTGCTTCTGATGCGGCAGCAGATGCCAGTTCTCCAAAAAAACAATTGAGTCAGGAGGAGAAGAAAAAAAATGCAATGGACATATTGTCGAAGGGAGACACTGAAGGCGGGAGAGGAGGAGGAGGAGGAGGAGGCCGGGCTGCATTTAGAGGTGGCAGAGGTGCACGCGGGGGAAGAGGAAGAGGGAGGGGTGTGGGGAGAGGGAGAGGAAGAGGAAGAGGTGATGATAGGTATGTGGAATCTGATGATGAACCTTCTGGATTACATCTTGGGGACCCCGCGGATGAGGAGAAATTGGCTAAGAGGGTTGGGCCAGAGGTTATGAATAAATTGGCCGAGGGATTCGAGGAAATGGCAAGTAGGGTGTTGCCATCATCTCATGAAGATGCTTTTGTAGATGCATATCACACTAACATGATGGTAATGGGTTTTGTGCTTTCATATTTGTTATTGCTGGGTACTATGTATGTGGAGCTGATTTCTTGGTGATTTTTTTATGGGTTCATTAATTTCAGATTGAATGCGAACCAGAGTATTTAATGGAGGAGTTTGGCACGAACCCGGATATTGACGAGAAACCTCCGATTCCACTTCGTGATGCACTTGAGAAGATGAAGCCATTCCTCATGGCATATGAAGGCATTCAAAGTCACGAAGAGTGGGAGGTAAAATGTCATCCAAATTTTTTGTTTCCTTTTTTCTGTAATTCAATGGTATGATTAGTGTGTTATTAGATTACTAAAAGTAAACTGTTTGTAGCTCTTTGTGGTGGTTTGTTGACTGGGCTGTTTTTTTTCCTCTTATTACTACTAATTAGGGATATTTCAGATTTCTACCCTATACAAGTAAAATCTAAATAAAAATTGGCTATTTCTAAAAGTTGAAGCTCTAGAAAAGATAAATGTTACTGCAAATGTAAAAACATCAGTATTAAAAAACATAAAGGGTAGCCAAATTGAAATTGCACGTGTTTCTACTGTTTTATTTTTATTCCTCTAGTATCTAATTTGTTAGCGCTTATGTTCTAAAGTTTTCGTTTTTTATCTTCGAATCAAATACTGGCAAGTATTCTGATGATAAACTATAGTTCGTAAAAAATGCATACTAGTGTGTTTCGAATGTTCAGTTTAGGCTACTTAGTTTAACTGCAGCAGCACTAATAAGTGTTCTCATACAAACATAGGGAAAGAATGCTCATCTACTATTTTTTTTTCATCTGGGTTCTTACCCTCATGAAATTTTATTTCTACTTCCATAAGCATTATTTTAATTTCTATTTGTTAGAGTCAAGGCATTGAAACCTTCACTTCTTCCACTAAGGGAGACCTGAGGAGTTGCACGATTCCACTTGTTTTTTTTATGTGTCCTTCCTTCACTAAGAAAAGATCACATTCTCTTTGGTCCATTTTGATTATTGCGTTAACCGATTCAATTCTATACTCTGCAGGAAATAATAGAAGAAACAATGAAGAATGTTCCTCTCATTAAAGAGATTGTGGACTATTACAGTGGTCCAGATAGAGTAACTGCAAAACAACAACAAGAAGAGTTAGAAAGAGTGGCCAAGACTCTCCCAGCTACTGCACCTTCTTCTGTGAAGCGTTTTACTGACCGTGCTCTTCTCTCACTACAGGTGCAAATGCTTGTTATCTTGGACTTGTATATTCAAAAAATTACCATAATTACCTTGACTGCAGACCTTTCTTAACGATTCATTTTATTTTCTGACAAATGTATTTCATTCTACTTGCAGAAAATATGTATTTGAGTGCCCATATGAGAAGTAATAATGGTTTTGACATAGTAGTATAAACTTTTTTCTAGCTTTATTTAGACTTGGGACAAACTAGGTCTATATTGCTACTCGGTTTATATGTACACAAAAAAAAGGTGAACATCTGCAAAGCTTAAAAGGTTGGTTTGCAGTAGTAATTTGATTTCAAGTTTGACTAAGATCTACCTTCTAGCCAACAGAGAGAGATAGAGAGAGACTCTATTTTAAATGTCTCCTTTTAGTTGGGAGAAGATGGGAAAGGCTTTGCTGGGTTGATTGATCTTATGAGCCTGTATATCTTGGTTTGTTTTTATACTGTTAATACTGTTATTGAAAATGGAGAATGTTTTGGTACTGAGTGAGAGTATAGATGTGCTAAATTGAACATGTAAAGTATGTTTGATTTTGGTTTTGATAAACAATTGTGAAGGGGTCATGCCTAGGAAAATCCAAAACAAATATTGTGGAAACAAACTTTTATCAAACAAGGATCATATCTACGTCGGTGTCACCATATATTTCACTTAGGCTTTGTACGTGGCGCTTTAACCTTTTCCTCCATTGCTAGCCTTTTTACAATTTGTTTGTAATTTCAAATGTATAATAATCCCATTACAGGCGTATGTGTTTTTTTCCTTTCAAAATGCTATAGTTATGTCAATGACTCAATATATTAGCTGATTATTTTGGCTGTCCTAATTGTTTACATTGGTTGCTAAACTGGATTGTATTACGGTGCAGCTGTAATAAATTTGAAATCTTCCTGACCGTTTATTTTTTTTTGACAATCCGACTTTTATACAGAGCAACCCAGGGTGGGGATTTGACAAGAAGTGTCAGTTCATGGATAAACTAGTCATGGAGGTTTCCCAGCAGTACAAGTAAAGTCGAGAGACATACTTTCTTTCCTTAATATATTCTGCATCAGATAAGCTTCCTGTTTTTAGTCATGCAAGATCACCAAAAGGTCACCATGGTATTTCTGTTTTGAGATGGATCTTCAATTCATGCATTTTTATTTCAAGGCAACAGTAGATATGATATCTTGAGAAATTGAGTTTGAAGCAGATTTTAGATCTTTATCTTCCGTATATTTTGGTTGGATAGCATATCTTCATGAACATGTTCCAGTTTCCTTTACAAGAAACATCAAACTGGTGACGATTCTTTTGGCAGCATTTCGGCTTGATGTGTAATAATTTATAACTGCTACTTTTTATTTAAGGTATCCATAAGTTTTATGTTATCAAGGTAGTACCTTTTTCAGGGGTGTGATTTGGGGTGCCATTTTAGTTCCCCAAAATTAAAGGAGAAACTATCAAAATACATTATCATGGTGATGTATTCTTGTCTCAAAAAGTAAGAATTCATGTATCCCATATTTTTCATTCATCAACTACGCCTGTCATTAATTTATTGTGTTTTTTTATATCAAAATTCTTTTGGTATAAATTTTGCATAAGCTTGAAATCTAATTAGAGAAACAGGTAAGAGGATTAACTGATTCTTACCTCTGGCTGCCATTACATCAAGTTTGGTCTAAATTACAAATCCGAACCTGAGTCAACGTCATTATTAATTTAAACGTTCAAGCCACGATCATTGAGATGAGTAAAGATCCAGCCTTTCAAGGTTCTTGCAAGTTGCAACATCAAATAATCAAAGATCTCTCTCAGCCCAAAGAATATTGATCTGGTAGCAGTATATTACTATGTCGTTTTAACTATAAATTTTGCATTTTCATCAACAAAAAATGTACATAACAAAAACGTGACAAGTCATTGGTAATCAAGAGCAAGTGGCTGATACACTACTGGTCGTATGGTGAGCAGAGGAAAAGCAATAATCCCAAACATACACATTTAAAAAGCAAATGAACTTATGGATGAATGGCCTTGGATTTAAAAAAATTACAGTACATCTTATTTTTCTTGAAAAAAAAAAAGCACTCCAGTTTAGATTAAATAGTATTACACTCAATGAGACAATGGATTTAAAAGGATTTCTTCTCGTAAGAAACCAATCCATGGACTCCGCCTTCAACTTGTGCTGCTCCAGTTCTAACCTGTAACAAGCGGAGTGAAACATGGTGTGAGTTCACAGGTGAAATAAAAATTTAGGTCAAAATAGTTCTTCATTGAGAATATTCATAACCATGTTCTATGCTAAGAAGAAAGGATTTCATATTAGAAAGAAGTATAGAACTTAAGGATACACGTATAAAAACAATGCCCCCCAGTTACGTATAAAAACAATGCCCCCCAGTTACCGATATGTGTATACTTTTTAAATCCCTCAGCTTTTCTAAAAATTATAAATAACTTTCCATCTAACATCTTACATTCACAGTCCTCCATTTTCTGAATGTTACAAATAACCTTACAAAAAAATGCATATTTTTCTAAATTTTGGTAAATTTGTTACAAATCACAACATATGTACTACAAATTCCATCAGGTTAACGAACTGTTCGGTTGGTGCTAATCATCCCTAAAACTAACAAAAATCTCAGCAGTCAATCGGAAAGGATACGTTAGTAGCCTCGGAACAAACCTCAAGTCTTATCACATCAGATCTCAAGAGGTCATGAGCAGATTGTAAGGAGGATGCGCCTAGATCCTGAAATCCCTGCTTTACTGCTTGCATAGTGTAGGGAATGAGTTTTAATACGGAACCTTTATCAGCCACTGCACCAACAACCCCCTGAGCAATCTTCAACTTAGCCTTATCACCCAAGTACCGAGCATCGCTCCCCTTCATCATTGCTTCCAAAGACCCCATGCCTCGGTACTTTTTTACTCGGTGACCACCCTGCATCATTGCAAAAAATGAAGAATCTTAAGAAAAACAAAACATAGATTTTAAAATCATTTTTGAGAAAAACGTCATAATTGTTTGATGAATCTAAATTCCTGACAAAATGGTCATCGTAGATAGGACCATTGAAATGAATTCCGTTGGATAGACTTGAAAATCCTTTTTCGAGTAAGGGAAGACCAGAGAAGAATTAAGGGAGGGATAAAGAGATTAGAGAAAGTAGAGAGGAAAAAGATAACTAAATTCATTTCACAGCTTGGATATTACCAAATGGAAGATGCATTTTTTCTAGCCTACCAAATGAATCACTTAATACTCATATTTTATAAAAATAAACTTATTATATCTAGGGGTGTATCAGATTGGCTTTAAACTGAAGTAGGAAGGCAAGAAAATCATGTGTGGCACTGGCAGTGTGAGTGTGAAACATCGACATAGTTGAAGGAATGCAATCATACATGAGCCCGTATGTAACAGCAAATATTTTAAGATTGTTAGAAATGGTCATCTATAAATAGAAACGTAGATAAGACGTGGATCCAAAGCAAAAACATAAAAAAAACAAGATGCTGCTGAACCTAAATTTCGTAAGTGCCGGGAGCCTCATGGCTTCCAGCCAAAAAACTTCCCATCATCACATTGACGCTCCTAGGGTCAAAGCTTTGACTATATGCCCAGAATTCGAGATGCCACCATCAGCAATCACAGGTACACCACTCTGAGCGGCTACTGATGCAACCTTATAAACAGCTGCTGCCTGCAAACACATATGTAGTTCCAGTTTACATATTGAAAATACCGAAAACGTCACTCATTCTAATACTATATACTTTTCTCACACCTAAAAGAATCAAAGTGACCCATGTGTATGAAAAATGAGCAGATGTTTTAAAAATCACCCAAATTAAACAAATCTAGGAGTCAAATTTATTACAAGTAAATCATCCTTAACGACATACACCCTTAAATTTTATGGCAATGGAGGTTAGATAATTTTAGTAAGATAAATCAAATGCATTAGCTTAATTAAGGAGAAACAATGGTAATTAGTACCTGCCCTCGCCCAACAGCACACACTTCCTGAGTGGTACATATGGAGCCAGACCCCATCCCAACTCTAAGACCATCTACACCAGCCTGAATCAAGTTTTGCGCCTGATACGTTGTTACAACATTCCCACCAATTAAATCCAGATCCGGATACGTTTTCTTCACATGTTTAATCATTTCAATCTGATAAATGGAATTCCCTTGAGAGCTATCAAGAACCACCACGTTTGCCCCAGCTTTCACCAAATGCTCTAACCTCTCCTTATCCGTTTCCCTTGTCCCTATGGCCGCCCCTACCAGAAACTTGCCATCGGATCCCATAGACGGCAAACCCGACTTTGGGAAACTCTGAACCCTTTCCACGTCATCAGCTGTCACCAAATTTACTATTTCTTCTTCATTGTCCCTAACTAAAGGCACATATTGGAGCTCGTTTTTTGCTAAATAACCTGCAATATCCTCAAAGCTATACCCAGCTGGAAGAGAAACTGGTGAATTTGCCATGTAATCAGAAACCCTAATTTCCTTCTCGGTTAGTTTATCCCAATCGGATTTAACCACAGTTCCTAACAGCTTCGAGTTCTGGGTCCCGTTCGCCGTCACGAAGATGCATGGTGCGGAGGAGAACTCGTCGGATGACAGAATCGAGTCGGAGGGGGACCTGAAGATTAGGTCATGACTGAACGGGATTTTGTGCGATTTCGCGAGGCGTATCAGGGAGGCTTGTTGCGAGGCGGTGTTGTTGGAGTGGATGAAACCGATGGCGCCAAGGGAAGCCATGGCGGCGGCCATCGAGGACTCGGTGACGGTGTCCATCGGAGAGGCGACGCATGGGGTAGCGAGGGCCACGCGGCGGCTGAGCTTGGTGGACAGGGTGACGGCGTCGGTTGGGAAGTCGATATAGTGTGGGAGAAAGATTACGTCGTCGTATGTGTAGGAGTAACCCTGACTAAATAGTCTCGCCGCCGGGAATCCATCGTCGAGTAGCGGAGCTCCTCCGTCCATAGCGGCGGCCGAGGATTGGGATGAGTTGTGATTAGGGTTTCAGGTAGCAGTAGCAGAGGACTGATTGAGGACAGGACCGGTGTTCTATCTGTTCTATCGGTAGAATTTGGGAATTGGGATTGAAATTTTGTCGACTGGATTCACGGACATTAGTTGTTTGATGAGAAATGTTATATGTAAATTAACGGATTTGATTTGAACTTTTACTATTTTAATTTTTTTAATTTTTTAATTATATAACTAAAAACATGTTTTTTAATTAAATTTTATTTTTACAAAACGTAAATATTTTTAAATTTTAGAAATATACAATATACGTATTTAATATAAAAATTAATTTTAAATATAAATTAATTTCGTTTCTTAAATTCTTCCACAATCGTTAAAAAAATACTTAGTTTTTAGTTTCTGAAAATTGCGGAATAAATATAAACAAATACGACAAGACTTTTAAATTATAAAATTGTGATAGAAAATTGTAAAAATATTGAAACACCTTTTTATAAAATTGCATAAAAATATTTTAAAAACAAAAATATTAATTAAAATTTGTTTTTATGAAACTTAAATATTTTAAATTTTTGGAAATCTACAAGATGCGCAAATAATATAAAAATCAATCTTAAATATCAATTTTAAATATCGATTAAGTTATCTATTTATACTTAGCACGCAATAAAATTTATAACGAATTTCAAAACATATAACGTTTTTTGTTTCGGAAAATTGCACAATAAATATAAACAATTACAATGAGCATTTTTGAAAAAACGTGTTTTTTTTATTTTCGATCGCAATTTTATAAAAAGGTGTTTTAATGCTTTTACGATTTTTTGTCGCAATTTTATACTTTAAAAGTCTCGTTGTATTTGTTTATATTTATTCCGAAATTTTCAGAAACTAAAAAAAAAAGTATTTTTTGAAATTCAGAACGAATTTAATTGCATGTACAGTAAGTTGAAAACGTAAGAATTAATTTATATTTAAAATTGATATTATATTAAATGCGCATTTTGTAGATTTCAAAAAATGTAAAAATATTTACGTTTCATAAAAATGAACTTTAATTAATTTTATTGAAAAACGTGTTTTTAATTAAATAATTAAAAAAAAAATAAGGTCAAATCGAATATGTTAATGTGCGTATAGCATTCCTCATTGTTTATCCATCAAATAAATTAAATTATCTACAAAAAATTGTAAGTATATTACCTAGTAGTAGGAGTATGTACTTTTTGTAAAGTACATAGTAACTTTACAATGCAATTTTTTATACAAATAATGCGAAAAAATCTAGCACTTTAGATTAAACAGATAACAAAAAAGAATTTTTGGTTCTGTTTCATGGTAATTCGTTAATCTAATCATGACGATGTAACAAAATCACTAGTTACCTTTGGCGAAGTGACTCTAAAAAGGTGACAAAGTGACTCCACCACATCATCGTGCATAATTTAAGATTTATCGAAAAATCAATCTAAATTATGTGTAACCACGAGTTTGTACACTCATTATGGTATAACAATGTGACACGATGATCAAGTGAGATAACACAGTGAAATATGAAGTACAAACAGTGACGCAAGTTTTTTTTCATTTGTGTGTATAGTCATGATTAGAGCTGGACAGACGGCGGGTTGACCCGGCCCGCCCAGGCCCGCCCGCCATCCGGGCCAAATTAACAGCCCATTCAATCCGCGGCCCGGTCCGCATAGCTCATGTACAAAACGGGCCAGGGTTGAATTCAACATTTTAAATTCGTCGGCCCGTCCAACTGACCCGCCAGCCCGCCCGACTGACCCGCCCGGCCCGTCCTTGCAGCCCGCCCTGCCCCAGTCATGTTCAGCCCATTTACCTTATCTACTAACCATGGCCCAACTATACACCATAATCCAATACCCACACTCCATAACAAAGCCCAAATACTTATAAACACAACCCAATTATGGGTAAGGATATTTAAACCTCAATCTTTACTTTGTGCACCTTACTTATTTTTTATTTTTATTAATAATATGATAAAATGGCTTTAATACCCTTATTTGCAACACTATTAAACACAATCTGCCGAAGGAGTAAAATTAAACACAACATATTGATTAGGACGTTGTAGTGCGTCAAAAATCAAATAAAAATAATTGAATTAGTTGTCGAAACAACTCGCCCGAGTCGATCTCGCGAGGAACACTACTATCGGCTTAGTAAGGGTGTTTATTTGTTTGCAACGGAGAAATCGAAGAGAAATAACATAATGCTCAAGTTGGTTTTTGGTTTTTTTTTATTAATTCTAAAATTTAACTAAAGCAAAGAAAAGACGAGAAAACAAATTAGAAAGCAAGAAAAGATGTTTTTAAATAAATTGGGAAAAGTCTAAGGTTTCGAAAATCACGATTATCTTTTTCAAGTTATAGTTCGAATAATGAAATAATTTTAACACGTCCGTTCCGGTTGGCATCAACTTACTCCCGGAATTCAAACTTGAACCCTAATTGGATAATTGTTCAACCCTAACCCTAGAAAAATTCAAACAATCTAATTTTTGACTTGTGAAATTCATGAAACGATTTTTTAAAAATTGAAATTAACGAAACGGTAATCAAGCAAGTAATTGAAGACAAGAAAATTAAAAACAAAGAAAACTTACTAGATCAATATTCAAAACCAAACAAAAGTACACGTCGGCGGAATCTCTGACTTTTACCGAAATCCGAATTCGAATACAAGTAAGCGATGAAAAGCTAGATGAAAGTGAGTCTCCAAAAAATATTCTCTCTAATCCCCCGAACAATGATAAAAAAAAGCGTACGTAGTCTAATGGGTCGAAGCCCTAGTTATCCTTCGAAAAAAAAACGCGGTCAACATCGGTCAAAGCTGGAAAACAGGAGGGAGCAGTCGCTTGGGGTCCAAGCGACCGCCCGGAGGTGATCGCGAGCGACCGCTCAGGCGGGGGGCGATCGCCTGCACCGAAAATCAAAACTCTGTTATTGGACGCAGGCGATCGCCGGGTCTTCAGCCGGTTGCCTGGTGGCCCCCGCGGGCGATCGCCAAGGGCTTCAGCGGGCGCCTGGTCCTGCTGGGGCAGCTCTCTTCTCGACTTCACTCCAACGAGCTCGATTCTTCGATCTTCTCCACATAAACACTCTCGAGGACCTACACACTCAACAAAACATCACACATACCACAACCACGAGAAATACAAGCGTAAAGGGTTTAAATGATAACAACTCACGCACAAATAAACAAATAAAAACAACACAAAATACGAGCACGTCACCTATCATCCGTTGTCTTTCTCCCCCAACCTCTACCTACTCGTCTTCTTCAACACCATTAAACCCAATTATGTGATTTCAGAAGTCCCCTAAAATTCATGGTGTAATAATCCTCTACAAATGGAGAAAAAGAACATCTTTCTATTTAATTCAGAGATAATTATTCTTTAATGAATGAATATCTTTCTCTTCGTAAAATGTTTGGCACAAAATCCGAAATATGCATGATTATTTATTTTCTTAATCTTTCAATTTGTTTTTCACTATGCTTTAATTAAAAAATAAATAAAAAACAATCAATCTTGTTTCTTTTTCTTAAGATGTGAAGTTAATCAGTCGTTCATCCAGGTAAATTAAGAGCATGCGGTGGACAACCTATCGCCGCCAATAGATGGCGAAGCTTCTGCAGTCGACGATCATCGAGAAGCTTCGCCTTTACGGTGCCGATCCAGCGATTAACAAGGCGCTAGCAAACACCAGTATAGGGATATTGATTAACGACTAATGGCGAAAAACTCGGCCCTCGCGTTCGACTCGACTTTCGCGGGAAGCTGAGACGTGTGGAACATGCTTCAATAGTTTGTATTTGTTTGCTCTTAAATTTTTTTTTATTCATTTACAAGTTTTTCAAAAGGAAGGGTAATATAGATATTATGTAATATTAATAAAAAAAATAAAAAATAAAGAAGAGTTTGTAAATTAATGTTGGAGGTGTAAATATTTTGGCCTCAATTATATACTATTCACAATTCTAGCCCAAAAATATTTAGTAGGCCCATATAAACAAGCCCAATATATATCCATTAATCAATATATAAAATTAAAAATAAATACAAATATAATAGAAATATTTAGAGAAATGGGTATTTTAGGTTATTAATTTACATTTCAATCTTCATAAATTAAACATTTTAATTAAGGGTAATTTTTTATAACCATTTTTATTAATAGGGGTATTATTAATTTTATTATTATAAAAAAAACATAACTAATTACTTTAATACCCTTGTAATAACTACCTATCATGTATATTAAATAAGGACAATTTTGAAACATTACTCAAATTTATAATTAAGAAAAACTAATATCCTAAATTACATACTAAGTTTTAAAATTACCCTTTTATAAAAATCACCCAATATAATAAAGGTGATGTCAGGTGGCCCGCCCGGCCCATTACAGGGCGGTTTTGGGCTTCTCATTCCCTAACCTGAGGGCCTGCCCACCGGCCCGGTCCCATATGGGCCGAGCCACGGGTTCATTTTATTCAATCCGCAGCCCCGAGAAATCTGTTGTGCAGCTCTACTCATGATGAGTTGACAAATGATCTAGTTGTGAATTAAAATAAAAATGCAATAATTTATTTTTATTTTAGTTTTTTATTTTATTATTTTTTTCTTATTATTTTTTTTTTAATTTATTTATTAAAAGTAAGAGTATTACGGTCTTTTCACGTACAATTGATTTAAAAAACATATATATTTTTTGGAAAAAGCTATCAAATATACAAGTCCTGAAATAAGTATTAGCAATATAAAACAATATACTCCATATTACTTTGGTAATGTATTTTTCATGTTATAAAAATGCAAATTTTATAATGAAAAAATCAACTAGAAAATGTTTACTACTTTTTAACATTTATCTCTTTTTTCCTATTTTTTTTTTATTTTAAGAGTATGATGTTAAAATATTTTATTCTTATTGATTGGTGCATTATTATTATTATTATTATTATTATTATTATTATTATAATTATTATTATTATTGTTGTTGTTGTTGTTGTTGTTGTATAGAGTATGATGTTAAAATATTTTATTTTTATTGATTGGTGCATTATTATTATTATTATTATTATTATTATTATTATTATTATTATTATTATTATTGCATATATTTGAGGTTCTTAAATGAATATATTATTCATATTTCAAATTCGTTTTACTTATCTTATTCGGATATTACTTCTAATTCCTCAGAAATACTACGAAACATTTATTGGTTGAGTATTGGGTTGAAATCTTTATCGGAAAATTTTGAAATAGTAATATATTAAGGGAGATCATGATATATCTCTCTAATATAGTAATTATCGAGTTGTGACTTCCAATATTTTTGCGTCATTAACCATTGTTTTCGATTTAAACCATTGTTTTCGATTTAAGTGATCAATATGTCATGAATCTCATCCTAAGCACCTTAAGTGATCAATATGTCATGAATCTCATCCTAAGCGCCGTGAACTCGGTAAGAAATGTCATTTTTTTTATACATCATTAATGGTAATTAAGGACTATGCATTTTATATATCATTTCAAAATTTGATTTCCTAATTACAGTAGTTTGTTAAGTTCTTTTTTCATGATCATAAGGGACTTAGAGCTTGCGCGCGGGTGACCCAAATCCTTGTTAAGGAAAATCAAGCTCAACTATAATCACGCTCAATTATAATCGCACTGATATTGTTAATTTTATTTTTACATTAATTGCATATATTACTGTACATATATATCTACTTATATTAGGTTAGTATTCTTAATTATATAATCAGTAGCTTGATTATAGGATAGAATTAAATATGCAGTACGTTTGTAATTCTATTTAAACCACTGTGTACTGAATGAAAGTATTAGGTCTTTTCTTCATCATTCTCTTATCTCTTAAATGGTATCAGAGCAGTAATATTTTTTTTTTTCCATTCTATATCTTTTCCTTCTTTCCTCTTCATTAGCAATGGCTGAGACGTCTAATCCAGATCAATCACTCCTTGCCAACAATGTTGAACCAACAAAGCCACTTACAATCATCTCTTTTCATAATTCTATCAAGCTTACACCAACCAATTTCCTTGCTTGGCGTACCCAGATCGAAGCCATGCTCATTGGTCTAGATCTCTACAAATATGTCGATGGTACTCATCTCGCTCCTCCTACCACCATCACCGATAATACTACGACAAAGCCAAATCCGGCATATTCCACCTGGATGCGCCAAGATAAGCTACTCTTCGGAGCTCTTGTCGGTACTCTATCGCCTTCTTTAGTCTCTCTTATTTCTCAGGCTAAGACTTCTCACGAAGCCTGGAATATCCTCACGGCAACCTATGCCAAGCCATCTCGAGGCCATATCAATCAAATCAAGGATCGTCTTCGTCATCTCGCCAAATCCACCACCCAAACTATCACTGAATTTATGCAGGCTATCAAAACATGCACTGATGAGCTTTCTCTCCTTGGCAAACCTGTTGATGATGAAGACATCATTGATTATGTCCTCAAAGGGTTAGACTATAATACTTTTAAACCTGTCATCGACTCCGTCAATGCCCGCGACACTCTTATATCATTTGAAGAACTTCATGAGAAACTAATTAATCTTGAACTGACCATCAAAAATCAGCCCACCCCCACATCCTTTCCAGCCTCTGTCCATGCCACCACCACTCGATCCTCCTACCAAAATCGTCCTCCATCTCGATCCACCGGTCTTCTACCGACTCCCAATAATGCACCTCGACAAACCTTTAACGGGAGTTGTCAGTGGTGCCGCACCAAAGGTCACTTTCTCTCTCAATGCCCTACCTTTAAGCAACTTTTCCCAAACATCAATTTTCCAACTCCTTCACGCACATCGCAACCTTCAAGTGTTGCCTCAAACAACTACAGGCCACCCCAAGCTCATACCGCTACTGCTTCTCCTACAACCAATCCCTCATGGCTCCTTGACAGTGGCGCCTCCCACCATGTGACTAACGATCTAAATAATCTTGCTCTACATGCACCATACGATGGTACCGAAGAGCTTGTCATTGGAAATGGTTCTTCTTTGCCCATATCTCACACTGGTTCCTTTCATCTTCCTATATCTCACAAATCATTTCAATTTTCTAATGTGTTATACGTTCCTTCCATTTCTCGAAATATTCTTTCTATTTCTCAATTTTGTCATGATAATGACGTATTAATCGAGTTTCTCTCTACTTGTTTTTATGTTAAGGAACGTTCTACGGGGAAAATCCTCCTTCAAGGTCCAATTAAGAATGGAGTATATGAGTGGTGTCCTTTTCCTCCTACTGTTCACTCCATCGTCAAAACCACATCCGATTGGCACCATCGTTTAGGTCATCCGTCCATGTCTGTTCTCAAACATTTACACTCTATTTTTCCATCTCAAATCATTAGCAATCATCCAGCGTCATGTACTTCTTGCAACATTAATAAAAGTCACAAGCTTCCATTCTCTACGTCTACTCTTAAATCCAACGCTCCTCTTGAACTAATATACTCCGACGTATGGACATCTCCTATTTTTTCTTATGATGACCACAAATACTATATTATCTTTGTCGATCACTACACCAAATATACATGGTTCTACCCATTAAAACAAAAATCCGACACTTATTCCATTTTCCAACGCTTTCGTGCTCTCGTTGAAAAATATTTCAATCGCCCTATCTTAAAAATTTTACATTATGGATTTCGACCCACCATCTCTGATCCCTCACTCTTTATCTATAAAAATTCCTCGGTTTCCTTCTATCTCCTTGTCTATGTTGACGATATAATCGTCACTGGTCCCTCTCCTTCTGATCTCACCACATTTATCACCACGCTTGCCACTCGTTTCTCTCTTAAAGATCTTGGTCGTCTCTCATATTTTCTCGGTGTCGAAGTTGTTCCTACACCTCATGGTTTATTTCTCAACCAAACAAAATATATCACTGATATTCTCACTCGTTCCAACATGCTTAATTCAAATCCAGTTAGCACTCCCATGAGTTTTTCCCCAACCCTCACTGTTAATGGGGGGCGTCCTCTCTCCACACCCACTGAATACCGAGCCTTGGTCGGTGCTCTCCAATACTTAGCCCTCACACGACTTGATGTCGCCTTCTCTGTGAATAAACTCTCCCAATTTATGCATTGTCCAACAGATGATCATTGGGCTGCTCTCAAACGACTACTCCGATACTTGTCGGGGACTGCTCATCATGGTCTTATGCTATATAAAAACTCACCCCTTAATCTTCATGCCTTTACTGATGCAGATTGGGCAGGTGACAAGGACCAGTACCGCTCTACCACCGGCTACATTGTTTACTTAGGTCGTAACCCCATATCTTGGAGCTCAAAGAAACAACGTACCCTTGCCCGATCTTCTACGGAGGCTGAGTTTCGCGCCGTTGCAGCAACCACATCGGAAATAATATGGCTCCAGTCATTATTATCCGAACTTGGTTACCCTTCACATCTGCCTACTATTTACTGTGACAACTTAGGAGCTACACATTACTCCGCCAACCCCGTCTTTCATTCAAGAATGAAGCACCTAGCGTTGGATTTTCATTTTGTTAGAGAACGTGTCACCAACGGTACACTCAAAGTAACTCACATTTCTGGTGACGACCAACTTGCCGATGCCCTTACGAAACCGCTACTCAAGTCACGACTCCAATACTTGCTTTCCAAGATCGGCCTTCTTCCTCGATCGTCCGTCTTGCGGGGGCATGTTAAGGAAAATCAAGCTCAACTATAATCACGCTCAATTATAATCGCACTGATATTGTTAATTTTATTTTTACATTAATTGCATATATTACTGTACATATATATCTACTTATATTAGGTTAGTATTCTTAATTATATAATCAGTAGCTTGATTATAGGATAGAATTAAATATGCAGTACGTTTGTAATTCTATTTAAACCACTGTGTACTGAATGAAAGTATTAGGTCTTTTCTTCATCATTCTCTTATCTCTTAAAATCCTAACATATACAAAATTAATGCATTGAAACTAGATTTAAAATTATCAAGAAAATGACAAATGCATGGAAACTGCATATTTTGTTTCGGTCCACGGTTTTATCTATGCTACTCCAGGTGGAGTACACCATGTACATCTTGACCGTAGATTTAATATTATTATATTAAATATACACGCAATCATCCACACCCGACGTGTATGGTGTATGCATCTACGGTTAAGATGCCACCAGGAGTAATGCTACCGGAGTAGCATCTCATAGACCTCGGTCCACCAAAATATCATCTGTGAATATTAAAACATCTTTTTTAAAGAAGAATTGTTTCTGTTTTTTGACCCGTGTGGGAAAGAGACATTAATTATACACAAACATAATTTAGTACTTAGTATAAAGATTTTTTATATTTGAATTTTTCTACTTATTAGACACATTAAAAAAAAAGAATTATTTTACTTTTGTTTTATTAACTAACTTTTAAAATTATATTGTTATAGTGTAGTGAAATCAATTAATTTAATCCAACTTATTGTCAAAACAATTTATTCAAATCGAACTCACAAGGGACACTGTTATGGGTTAGTATACATATTTAATTGTTTCCAATCAGAAAAAGAAAAAAAATAGCATAATATTGTTGATTTAGTTTTGTTTTTGAGAATTAATTTTAGACTAAATAAAAAGAAGCAATTAAAAACAAGTCAATGAATGAACAAATAGATATCAAATAATAAAAAAGAAAGTAGGGAACAAGTTAATACTAACATAGTTCGATAATCTAAATCACGAGATGACATAACAACTTCAAACGTAAATCTAAATCAAGTTAGCATTTTATAAATCATTTTGCGTGCAAACCAAAACTCAATTCCTACTTTCGAAAATCGATGAACCTAATCCTATTTGATGATTTATCTACATATATTTATAAGCAAGAAACACATATAAGTTAAACAATTCGTATTCAACAACTCAATTCAAAAACTTAAAAACAAATAATTAAGAAATACAAGAACGAGAAAAAAACAAATTTAATAATTATAAAAAGATAAAAAATTGAATATATACCGATTGAATCCACAAATCAAAGTGAGAAAATCAAAATCGAAATCAACTTAGGGTATTGTGTTTCAAGTTGAAAAGAGAATGTGTTTTCGAAGAAGGGTCAAGCCCTACTCTTATACAAAGTTGATCGGTGAAAGTCGGTCAATTATCCTAAAAGTGGCGCTCGACGGCGGGCACTAGGTGGGGTAGCACCCGTCTGGTCCCTTGCATCTTTAGCTCTTCTAATCATTTTCGTTATATTCTCGATCGTTTCTTATCGTTTTTCGTGCTAAAGTACAACTAAACACGATCAACACCTGCACACTTCACATAAACGTCAAGCGCACCAAAGCCAAGATATAATCACACAAAACACAAAAAAAAAAAAACATGACGCAAACTCAACAAAAAGACTCAAAACCCAAAACGTCAACTCCCCCACATTTAACACTTTGTTTGATCCCAAGCAAAAAACCGTAAATCACAAGACACAATTTTTACATGCACATCACACATATTTGATGGTCGTGCCACCAAGGACACTTCAAACTCAAATAGATCAAAGTCAATTAGTGTGTGGCCTCAAGCTCGTCAAGTACATATGGTGGTGGTCACAAGTACAATCAATCAACATCATTCATGAGAATTTATCAAAAGAGGTTTCAAGGAGCGTCTAGGCAAGTCTTATCAAATGAAGCAAAATTCACTCGGTCTAGGTGTGTGAAACGATCGATGGTAACACGAGTCTCTTAACCTAATTTTCCATACTTATCATTCTCATGCTACAATCGAGACAAGACAACTACAATCTTTCTTATACTGTACTAATTTTTTCACGGCAACAGGTATATTTTCAAACGACTTCTGTTTATGGTGCCAATAATATAAATAATTTTAACACTTTTAATGGTATATAAATAATTTATATTTTATTTATGAGAATTTTAGAGAAAAAAATACTTTAAGTATTGATACTATAATAAAATACTATAGTTTGGAATAATTATAAGTAATGTTTATTATATTACTCTTTCTCCTCATTTAAGTTACTTTAAGAGTAATAATTATAATTGAAGTATCTTTTTCAAATTCAAAATGTCCTAAATAGCCTTTATATAATGTTAATTATGTCTAATTTAATATACCAAATTAAATCTTTTAGAATCTCATCTATTTTGCACTAATAATCTTCTTGTAAGAATTGTCTTTCAGAATAGGAATATATTTTCGGCCCCTATCATGAGGCTAGGTTTCTGATCTGTGGTGGAGGTCTTGCCGGTCATGATGGCGTCGACACACCTCTGAATGATTGTAAGATTTTCGGCCCTTGTCATGAGGCGAGGTTTCTGATCGAGTGCTTGACGATCACGAGGAAGGTGGTGGTGTCGTGGTGAGCCTCGGCCGGGTTTTATATTTTGTTTTTTTACTACTTAACAAGGAGTTGTCATTATTCCTTAATACTGTCCTTAAAGTTTCGTTTGATGATGATATATATTAATTCAGTTAAATTGCCCAAGATGCTTTCATGTCTGAATATTGAGACGAAAACATCAACGTGACTTCAGCAGAAATTGGTCGACTTCCTCAGGTATGTTAATCAGATTCTCTTTTATCTGAGTCATGCGAATCGATTAATCTTACAAGTTGTTGGGCAATCTTGCAGGTTCCTCCACAACAAAGAGAGCGCATACTTCTCTTTTCTGTTAGGTTTGTTCTTAGTTTTTTGTAATATAATTAGTACTAACTTTCTGCTAGTTTCGTTTCTAACTTCGTAATGTGTAGTTTTATACAGTTTCGCTCCTAATTTTTTAATGTGCGCGCAACACATTAATTGGATAGTTACTATTGGTAAATGCTTATATACTGAGTTGAGATTGTTAAAATTCCTTGAGATGCCTCAAGATCATCCCTTATGTATGCCGTTGATGACGCCCAAAGTGTAGGCGTATAATGCCCACACAACACAATCACCCGGATCCTCTGAGCTCATCACAACTCGACACACTAAAAAAGCTACGACCCATGCCCCCACCTCTCTAGGAGGGCAGAGTCTGCCTCGACTATTTTTTTTAAAACATTAAAGAAACTATATCCATCATGATCCAATATCAAAAGGAATTTGCATACAAGAGTTACTGTATATGTAAGAATACTATATACTAAACAAAAATACTTGTAAGTCATAATCATTTTCAGATGGCATCCATCAATAAGTCAAGTTTTGGGTTGGTCCAACCTAATTGACAGTCCTAGTTATAGAGAAAAACATAGTCATGATCGTCAACCTCATAGACTCATATCTCGCCTAATTGTCCCCATAACAAAACACATAAATGTGATCAAGAGAAATGAAATATGTGAAAATATTATTATGATAACATCTACTATTAAATTCTTGATTCACAAACTTATGAAATATAAACCTATGAAATGAGCCCGATGATCAACAACGTGGTGGCAGAAAAATGAAAAATTGGAAAAAGAGATATATAGGTAATTATGAATTCAAACGGGAGTCCAGAATCAAGAACCTATGGAGTCACACGCCTCTAACTCAGTCACTGATGTTTGGGAATAATATCATGTTCTACGTATAATAATGTTTGATTGTTCATTACTAACTTTATAATCGGTATTTGTTTAATTTTTAATTACGTATAATAATGTTTGATTTAGTAGACTCGATGATTCTTTTAATATTATTAATTATTTTGTTATTCATTTTCATTCAAAAATAATTAAAAAAAAGTTAATTTCACCGGAATTGAAAACTTACTGCAACAACAAATAGAAAGTGGTTTATTAATTTAGAAATAATTTTTCCGAATACAGTACAACAATACCAATCTTAAATTAACCCAAAAATCTATCAAAAATTCAATAAATAAAAATTAAAAATGTTTAAATAATTTTTTTAAAAAGTGGTTTAAATAGAAATTTCGGTGCATCAGAATACATTAGCCTCGTCGGAAACAGAAGTCGATGTCAGAATATCGGCACCGGAGGATTAATATCGGCAACGTAAAAGCGCTGTAAACACCATTGATTGCGGCGTATCAGTGACTCTAATGTGTTGCCTCTTCTTAATCAATTAAAAATAAAATAAAAAAACATTAAAAAACGAATGGTTAATTCGGCTCAGAGATCAATGATTTGTTTAGCATCAACAAGCTCGATTTCGGGCTTTCATAGTTTGAGGACAAATTTTCAACATCACAGCCATTCTTTTCTCATCTCATAAAAATAATAATAAATTTGGGGGATTTTAGGAAACCTCAGAAAATATGTAGAAGAAGATACATCAACAGATTAAATCTTCGGATGGTACGGACAATTCTAAGCATCATCAGCTTCCACAAATTTATAATAATAATAATAATAATAATAATAATAATAATAATAATAATAATAATAATAATAACAACAGAGTGAAGAGGTGGTGGCGTGAAAAATGTAGTGTGAGCTGGGTTTTATATAGTTGGGGCTAGATAAAAACCCTAATTTTAGATATGCTGTCGAAATTACGTAACTGCCCTCTCTCCCAAAAATTCCAGAATTCCTTGACCATGTCTCATTTTGGCCGCTTTATTAATTTATACATTTGATAATTGATATTGCTAATATTGTAAGGATATGTTCTTTTGGATGAAATAGGTGAATTGAACTAAACTGAACTAAAGCCATCTGAAACTGAACTGAATCGATTTTTTTATAAAAATAATAATATTTTTTATAAAATTTGAAATATTTTTTTTAAAAATATTAAAAATATTATGACAGTAATTAGATTGTATATTTAAAATTATATAATGAAAATATTTTTTATTTATTTTATTTTAGTTTATTTTGAAACAAACTTAATCCGAGCTGAATTGAAAGCGATCTGAAAACTTAAGCGATCTGAACTGAACTGAATTTAAGTGATCTGTATTGAATTGAAATGCACTGAAATTAAGTGCAAATAACATGTCAAGCCTTTCCTTCAAGTAAATCTCATTTTTATTAGTAACATTTATCTTTTGAATATTTTTACCAAACAAAAATTTATTCATTTTAAACATTTTTTAGTCAATTTGTTTTAATTAACATTTTTCTTTTAAAATATTTTCCCAAGCAATATTTATTCATTTTAAAATTATTTTTAGTCAATCTCATTTTTATTAACATTTTTACTTATAAATATTTTTCTCAAACAAAAAATTTACTCATTTTAAACATTTTTCGTCGAAAAACACGTGTTGATCTTCTTGACGTTTATGTCACAATTTCTTTCTTTAATTCAATAAATTTTGATTGACCTCATATTTGTCATTTCATCCTTGATATTGATTTTGTCTCAAAAATATAAATGGAATTCTTTAATAATTAAAAAAAAAAAAAGACTATAAATTTGAGTAGAAGAAAATAAATAAAGTAGGTAATACTCCAAACATATTTTTTTTAAGATGGTGAGAGTAATTGACTTATTTTGAGAAGAATAAAAATAAAATTATTTAATCTCAAGAAATTTAAACAAATCAATTTATACTAACTTCATTAATTTCAAAATTAACAATTTAAATGGATCACTACTAACGGTTCTTTTGAACTGAAACCGGCTGAACTGAACTGAACTTAAGCGATCTGAACTGAACTGAACTAAACTTAAGCGATCTGAACTGAACTGAATTGATTTTTTTTATAAAAATAATAATAATTTTTATAAATTATTAAATATTTTTTTAAAAATATTAATAATATTATGACAGTAACTAGATTTTATATTTAAAATTATAGATTGAAATTATTTTTTGTTTATTTTATTTTAATTTATTTTGAAACGAACTGAACTGAACTGAAGCGATCTGATCTGAACTGAACTGAACCGACCTGAACTGAACTGAAATTAAGTCCAAAAGAATCCTTAGTCATATTTGAGGATTGTTGGAATCGAAAAGGTGTGACCGCGTTATCACACTTAGCACACGAAAATAGGAGAAAAATACCTAGCCGGCTACTCTAAATTAAACCAATTGATGATGTGATAATTTGATTATAAGTTTATGAGATAAACTTCATCTCCGTACATTTTAATAGAATGACAACTTGCTTATACCTTTAAAATTTTACATTCTAAGACAATTGAACTGAACTTAAGCCTATAAACTGAACTGAAATGAACTTAAGCGATCTGAACTGAAATGAATTGATTTTTTTATAAAAATAATAATAATTTTTATAAATTATTAAATATTTTTTTAAAAATTTTAATAATATCTTGAGAGTAACTATATTTATATTTAAAATTATAGATTGGAATTATTTTTTATTTATTTTATTTTAATTTTTTTGAAACGAACTTAATCAGAGCTGAACTGAAGCGATCTGAACTGAACTGAACGGAACGATTTGAACTGGACTTAAATTTATTGAGGTTTATATATAGCCATGCATATCAATGCATGGCTCGGTCCAAACTCCAGCCCATGCACACCAGCCCAGACACAGTCCATGCTAGAGGCCCGCTCGTTTTATGTTATTTTCCTTATTTGTTTAATATCCTTATTTAAGTTATTTTCCTAAGTTACTTAGGATTATGGTTAATTACATGCTTCTATAAAGCATGCATACGTAATCGTCAATAATCATCAAGTTAATAAGAAATCAAGTCAAGTTATATTATTCTCATTTCTTCACTATGAATTTCTACATGGTATCAGAGCAAATTATTCTTAAGCTTCCGCAATCCAAAAAAAAAAAAGAGGAGGAGAGAGCGACGTGAGAGTCCGACGTGCCCGTAAAAAGAAAGACTCCTCCGCTGCCGCTGGGAAGGAGAACGCCGCTGCTGCTGCCCCACCACTACCGCCGAGAAGGAGACCAAACCACTACCGAAGCCCGCTTTTCGCCTACCACTGTTGAAAGTCCCCACAATCGAAAATTTTAATTTGAACTCAAAGAGAGGTAATACTCCATGGGTATCATATGAAGTTCGAGACGAAAAACGTGACGACCAAAATCGATAGTTACTACGGAGGCGCGCGACGATCGAAATTGCGACGACCAAGTGGCGCGCGACGATCGAATCTGCGACAACCGAAACCGATAGATACTACGGAGGCGCGCGAAAATCTCGAAGATTATTTAATTTTTTTTATTAATATAATTATTATTATTTTTTTATTTTTTTTCGGGGCTGAAAGGTTTTCGACAGTGACGTGAAAAGTCGGCGGGATGGTGGTTCAAGGAAATAATCGATTGTTTTCATCTTCTTCTTCAAGATGGAATACGAATTTCGTATTCTCATCTTGAGGGAGGGTATAGAAGTATATTGGTAGAAATACGACATCCATACGAATTTCGTATTCTCATCTTGAGGGAGGGTGTAGAAGTATATTGGTAGAAATACGACATACGCACGTGGAAGGAGTCTTATGCGCACAAGGAAAACGACATGTGCACAAGAAATAGAGTCCTATTTTGATACGTTGTCTTATTTAGTTTATTTCCATTTTTTATTATTTACGTTATTTTGTGGGATTTGCGCTTATATAAAGTATGCGTATTATTCATTCAATTCAATTATCAATCAAGTTTTATTTTTCTCTCCTCCGTATTATTTTTCCTTTATCACAAAATTCAATATGGTATCAGAGCGAATTATTCTAAAGCTTCCGCAATAAAAAAAAAAAAAAAGTGAGCGACGTGCAGAGGAAATTGAGATCGCTGCCGTCGGGGTCGGGAAGGAGATCAACGCTGCCTCCAACGCCCTTCCGAATCTTCGTCGTGAACCTAAGAGTCTCCAAACAAGCTGTCATAATCTTTGTGCTCCCCACCGTACCTCACACTAGGGAGTATTCCGAAATATCCCGGTTGGCAGGAGCCGAGTGCCGGGCGAGTACACCCACTGAAGCCGTCAACAAATAAAGTATCCCCCAAGAACTACAACTGAGAACCAGAGTCAATGTTCCGCCCAGGCTGCTCACCACCGGTTCCGAGCAGCAATTGCCAAAGAATTTAATTAATTAGGACCTCGAATCGAGGTCGACGTCCCTAAGTCACCCGCCTCCTACCTTTCCCGACGAGGCCATCGATCACACATATGATGTTTTTAATTTGATCCCAAAGAGAGGTAATACTCCATGGGTAACATATGAAGTTCGGGACGAAAAACGCGACGATCAAAACCGATAGTTACTACGGAGGCGCGCGACGATCGAAATTGCGACGACCAAGTGGCGCGCGGCGATCGAATCTGCGACGACCAAATCCGATAGATACTACGGAGAGGCGCGCGAAGATCTTGAAGATTATTTTTATTGGTTATTTTGTTTCGGGTTGGGTCGAGTTGATCGAAACCTAGATTACGAAAAACCTATTATTCCATGGTCGGATTTGTCGGCGATCCTACGGCAACGTCGATTGTTGCTGTGATGGTGGTTAAAGGCGACTAACGACTGTGGTGATGTTTTTGATGGGGCCGGCATTGTTCGTACAACGACGTGAGGCCACATCGTATTGGTCCGGGTTGTCCGGATCTTCTTGTCGAAGCTTGGTCGGTAGTCGATCGGGTTCCGAGTTATCATCAGTGTGAAAGAAGTATGAAGAGGTTGTTATCTTCCTCAGATTACCAGGTTTACATGATTTTGGATCGAGTCTCTATTTTATTGATAATTAATTTCACATACATTTGGCTGTTGGATTCATGCCTTTTATCGAGTTGGAGGGGCCTCCATTGGATCGCCGAACCCGATCCCGAGGCTTCAGTTAATATTTTGTTTACTTTGAACCCCACGACGAATGCATTGGGTGTTCCCGTCACTTACTACTCTGCATCCAACTTGCATGTACGATGATGCTAGATATTTGACTTATTTTGGAGAGTCGTGTGGCCACTTGCATTCTGGTTCGAGTGCCTGTGTGGAAGATTTATTCTCGTGATGAAGAAAGACGACTTTTTTTTTTATATTCGCGTGGCGGAAGGTATGTTTTCTTTGCCGCCGCTAGATCTTTGCAGGAGCGTAGCAGAAGCGCCTCCCTGGCGCCGGACTATTCAACATCGAATCAGCTGGGTTTATCAAGTAAACGTCAACATCAACATCGTACTTCCAGATAGCCGTTAGGCGCATGTATGGTGACGACTGCAGTCACGCTCAAGTTCCGAACAAAAATACGACCGCAGTCATGTATGGGGGTTGGTCATGCAATTTCTTTCTTGGTGAACAAATCAAGGGTGGCTTATTCATCTGCCGGATGTTATGTTATCTCAAGCATGCAGGTTATCATGCAATTCGTAAGTACGTGTAGTGGGGCTGGAACTTCTTGAACTTCACAGGCCAAATATTCCAAGTCCTTGAGGAATTTTACGATCACTTTCAACATTTTCTCGGCAAAATGAGAATTCGAAATTCGTATTCTCATCTTGAGGGAGAGTATTGAGGTTTATATATAGCCATGCATTGCTCGGTCCAAACTCCAGCCCATGCACACCAGCCCAGACACAGTCCATGCTAGAGGCCTGCTCGTTTTATGTTATTTTCCTTATTTGTTTAATGTCCTTATTTAAGTTATTTTCCTAAGTTACTTAGGATTAGGGTTAACTACATGCTTCTATAAAAGCATGCATATGTAATCGTCAATAATCATCAAGTTAATAAGAAACCAAGTCAAGTTATATTATTCTCGTTTCTTCACTATGAATTTCTACAAAATTAAGTGCAAAAGAATATGTCCTAATAGTAAAATTAAGATTAGATGCTTATAAACTTATTATAAAACATCGTAGTATAATTAAAGGTAGTTATAATTTTTTATATAATTAAAGGTATTTTAATCATTTTAGTATGTAAGAATGTAAATTAAAACCATTTTTATTATGTTTTTCTGTTTTTTTTAATTGTATTAAAAAAATCTACTATTATGTTTGGGGCAGTCAAGTGGTTATATGTACTATATTTGATTTTAAAATATAAATAAAATTCGACTTTTATGTTTGGGCAGTCAAGTGGTTATATGTATATTTGATTTTAAAATATAAATAAATTTCGGTAAAAAACGAAAGGAAGCATCACTGGGGTGGAGAGACTGCTGAAAAAATCTAGCCAATAATCCAAACCCTAATTTTCTCTCTCTTGCGATTTCAGCTAATTGAATCGAATCTCGCTCATTTGGGTTTACTCTGCACTCCTCATTATGGCAAGCGCTAATATTTGTTGTTATTTATCGGAATTCGTTTTTTTTCTCGTATTTGGTCTGTATGATTTATTCAGCTGAATTTGCGTATTATTGCTGTAATTAGTTTTGTAATGATTGTTATAATCGGTGCTCCTTGTTATCTTTGAGGATTTGTCCTCAGTAACTTTACCTTTTGCTTTTCTCAGTATGTTTTTGTATGACATGAACAAAATTATCGAGCTTATCTTTGTATCATGTGAAATTGAGGTGTGTATTTTGCATGACAGAACAAATTGGGCAGAGGGCAGCGTGACAAGGTGCAGCAATTTGTGTCGATTACTGGGTCGAGGTATCTTAATTTGATTTTTCAAAGTTGTTAGCTTTAGAGGTTTACATTTGAATTGTTATATTCATGGTTTTTGTGGGGGCTGAGTTTACGTGGTTCTCAGTTGTTAGCCTTGAATCGCAGTAGTATTTGATTTCTTTTTGTTTTTTATGTGGATGTGTTGGTGTATTTTGGTAAGGATTATGAGCCTTTCAGGAACCTTTGAATTTATACATGGCTGATTACTGGGTATTAAAACGGAATATTTAAATTCTGAAATCTTCTATAGGTCTTTGTGGTGCATAATTATAGACTCCGTAACTACTATAACTTCTTTGTAGTTTGTAGTGGGTTTCTTCAATTTTTATTGGGTGATATACTGTCTAGTGTTTTACAACTTTAAAGTTGAAACAATATTTTGACTTGCATAAATATAATTTATGCATAGTATTAATCCATAACATGCTCTAATTTACATTGTATATCTCTTTAGCCAGCCAAAATGCAATTTTTTGGTTGAAGAACGCAATTTTTTGGTTCATGATCTAAATGATAGGATATAATAGTTAAAAGTGTACCCTAAGCTACGCACAATTTACCTGTGTTACAAAATTTGTTCAGATTATTGGACTCAATCGAATCACATAATTTTTGAAAAAAATAAATCGATCATAATTTATAAAAAAAATAGTAATCCAATTTCTAATATATTAATTCATTTAAAAATTAGAGCCTGAAATTTTATATTTTACACTAATATCCACCAAGTATAAAAAGTATTATGTATGTGTACTTAAGTTTTTCAAAATTTCAGATGGGCCATGGCCCCACCTGGGCTCTATATGAATCCGCCCCTGGCTACTATTCCTACTAATATGGTAAGATAATTCCAATCTATCATTTCCCATATTAGCTATATGCTTCCTGGACTACTTATTTTCTTTATTAGTTCTATTAATCATAAGTTGATAACATGTTGTATATAAGTAGTTGGCATCTTTCATGGCCAGGCTGTTTTTTTTTTCTGCTTAAGCCGTCAGTGGAAATTATAAGGATATCACGAGAGTTCTCATTTATGCTTATGAAAAGCTTAAAGTACTTTTGATGTTGTGAAGTATTTGACTTCTGGGAGTGCGGGATGCCATGACACTATACATTTTATTTTATTTTTGGAAATTTTGGATATTGATCTGCGTATTTTTGGCTTGCTGGTTTCATTTCTGTTGCATTTTCATTTCTGTTCCAGTGAAAAAGTTGCTATCCAGACTCTGAAGCTTAGTGATTGGCAATTTGAAGCAGCATTTGACCAATTTTACAGCCAATCCCATACCAAGTCAGTTGCTGACACGAGGCGTTTAGAAGAACTTTTCAATAAGTATAAAGGCAAGTTTTTTATTTTGATTAGTACGGAGTACTTATTTTCTGTTTTCAACCGCATTGTCAGTTCTCAAATCTTTCTCCTGATGATAAATTTAAGTTATATGCAGCAATGAAATGTTTAGACATTTATTATATTTTTCGTAAACCATATGATATTTCCCCCTTTTTTAAACGTGCCAGCTGAAAACGCAAATAATTAATCCGATCAGTTGAAGCACATTAGTAAAATTTTGTTTTGAACTATTTGATCTTGGCTCTCTACTTAATATACCCTTTTATAAGTTCCTGCTCATTCAATAGTTAACATTTCGTATGAAGATCATTTAGTTGTCCAGACTCCAGAACATGTTTTCCATCCACACTCTTTGCTTAGGAATGTAAAACTCTTACTTTGGCCTGTCACATTTTTCAGATACCTATGCTGATATGATTTTGGCTGATGGAATTTCTCAGTTGTGCAATGACATTCAGGTAGGTTTATCAATTACACTTAGTAACTAATCCTCACCAATTTGTCATTATCATTGGAGAAGAAAGTCATCAAGTGATTTTTCTATACGCGTGTTGTGTATTCCTTCTATGTTTTAGTAGCATTGAATAGTACCATGTTGAGTGTTTTCTTTCCTTTTGGCAGGTTGACCCTCAAGATATTGTCACTGTAAGTTATATCTGAGATTGTACACCAAATTTAGTGTTGCTTAGATTTCCAGATTCATTTGGTTTTGGGCTGTCATTATTTTTCCTGATCACACTATGTCTTGAATAGTGGTTGATTGATTTGGTGCTCCTTTTTTATTTAAGTTCTTTACCCATCGTTTAATTTTATTTTTTCCTTGCGATTATTTCACTCAAGAACATTTCCATCTTATCCTGTACTCTATACAAAGTAAAACTGAATGTCTCAAACAACAATGAGAACCAGCTATCACAGTTATCGATTAGATTTAATGTTGGACGAGTTACTATAGTTCCATCACATATCATTTGGACTACCACTTGAACCAATTTCAAATGCAAATCCAGATCCCATAATATTTTTTTAACGAAAAAGGATGACATCAAATCGTTAGTTTGTACAAAATATGTCATTTTTTGCGTTAGGATTCTCTCTCCCCAATTAATACATATTAATATTGATATAAAATGCTTTTGTAGTTGGTGATCTCATGGCATATGAAGGCTGCTACTATGTGTGAATTCTCAAAACAGGAGTTTATTGGCGGGTTACAATCTCTTGGGTGAGTATAAATATATTGTATTATCTTTTACATCTTTTTTTTTTCTTTTTATATGATGGTAATTTTAACATATTGTCCTGATGGTATCTTGCAGGATAGATTCACTGGAGAAGTTCAGAGAAAGAATATCTTTTATGCGTTCTGAACTGAAAGATGAGAGTATGTGATGTACCAATCTACCACATATCTGTTTATAATCTAAAAAAACCACTTATGAAAAATAGTGTTTTCTACTTTTCTTTACATACTGGATTTCTTCTCAAATCTCTTGCTGCATTTGTAGTATTGTATGCATGTGATATTGTGCCATTACTGGTTTCCTATGTTTTATTAGCAAAATAATAAAATGAATTTCCAACTTTAGAAACTTGTATCGTTCTTTCTAAAGGAATAATGATAAAGAGAAGTTTAATATCAGAAACTTCATCAAACTGTCTTTTGATGTAATTTTGCTCTATTGCTAACTTATAGATATTTTAAATCGTTTTGTCCAGATAAGTTTCCAGAGATCTATAACTTTGCATTTGGCTGGGCAAAAGAGAAGGTAATTTCTTTTCTCGAATGTACTAATTTTTCTTAATCTGAATTAATGACGTTACATCAAAACCATGAGTTCCCCTGTATTGAGTGAATACTTTATTGTGGGCAGAGTGCAGCATCACTCTTCATCATCACTGCACAATTCGAAAAAAATATTAATTTTCAAAATATAATCAATAGAATTTGTAATCAGTATAAAGAAAAAGAACAGAAAATGAGATTAAAATGTCAAACTTACATGTCATCAAGAAGACGAGACCAAATTCAAAAAATGAATGTGCTTTAACAGTGATACTTGGTTTCCTATCAGTTTTTTGCTTTAACAGCGATAATGTGTTGTGGCAAATAAGGGTGTTCCGAGTCTTACTGTATTGTTGAGAATGTTGATGCTTCGACCTTCATTGGTGTCACTATTTTCTCTGCTCTCTCTCTATCTCTGTGTTGGAGAGAGAAAGAAGTGATCAGGTAACCTTCAGAATTATACAAGTCTGAAGTCTCCCCACTAACCTACCAAGTACCACCGCCATTGCTATGCTGTTACAGTAGCCTAACACTGTTTAGTAAACAAATTTGACTTTGAATCTAACCCTAAACCCACCCACCAAACAAATTGCAGTCTGCCGCCGGTCGCGGAATGCCAGATTCAGTCAACAACAAATTTTCTTCAGAATCTAATCAGAACAAAAGAAACATAAATTTATTGTGTACTAATGTTTTATTATCACCCAATATTAAAAACAAATTCATTGATCTCTCATATACAAAACTGAGAATATGACACACTAATCCCAGTTTGAAAATATCATGACAAACAAATCTGAGACATCAAAGAAGAATATGAGATCTCTTCAATAATAGGATCGTCTCTGCTTTACTTATGCCCTAAACTTATTTGATAAATAGGAGTAACTTTCATTTTTTCTTTCTTGTCTTATGTTTCAGGGGCAGAAGTCTTTGGCATTGGATACTGCAATTGGCATGTGGCAGTTACTGTTTGCAGAAAGGCAGTGGCCATTAGTTGAACATTGGTGCCAGTTCCTGCAGGTAGAACTAACTGTATTCAAAATTTATGCAATGATTTATTTGTTACTATCATAATAATAATAATCTTAATCAGTTATCCTTTCATCATCAAATCTAATAGAAGTCAACGTTGAATGGAATTTAAACGAACTTCTGAACTCGTGTTGAAGGCTTAATTTGTTTCATCTTTAAATGCCTCTCTTTGAAAGTGTCCTTGTCATGAAGTAATTATGACAGCCTGTTTATTTCCCTACACATTTTTTATACAAGCTCTTGGTGACATGTTTTCTACTATGGTTTTGATGATCCAGGCACGCCATAACAAAGCAATTTCGCGTGATACCTGGGCCCAGCTACTGGAGTTTGCTAGGGTAAATAATAATTGTGAACTGTGGCTTGGGCTCTTTTGTTTTCTTGTTCTGTCTTCCTGATTTCATACTGCCATGTCACACCCACAAACTTTTACCAGAAAATGTTTCCCATGTTGGATTGTGGTTTGTACATGCATGTTTTTTTAACTGTAAAAATTAAAACATATCCCTATTATTTTTTTAATGTGTAATTTGCGAAATTGATACAAATATCTAAGTGCATGTAACTTTCATAAGATTAAACCTCAAGGGTATGTTATAAACTTCTAATTACTAGTATTATTTTTGGCTGGAGCCCCAGGATTTATCAATATCGCTGACTATTATGTTTTTTTTTTTTGCTTTATAATCTCAGACGGTGGATCCAGCATTGTCGAACTACGATCCAAATGGTGCTTGGCCATACTTGATTGATGAATTCGTCGACTACCTGGCTGAAAACGGTGTGATGCAGAAGGGCAAGTTGGGCGAATGGAACTACAAACAATGACTGCTCAATCAAACAGTAATTGCTCATTAACTTTGGTTCTGTGCTTTCTTCTGTTAGAACTTAGAATTGTTCTGTAAAATTATTTTTAGAAAAATGAAACAAAAAAACAAAAAGAGAAACATAGTCCAATTGTGTGTAAAATTGTGAGGGGTTGTTCTGGAATTATAAATTATTACTACTATCTTTTTCTTCTTATTTTTCATTTCCATAGATTTTTTTTTCATAATCAGCACAATATATTACATGTTCTCACTTTACTCAGTCGGTCCATCATCCGGGACACTGCTACCAGCAGCAGGAGCCCCATTGTTGCATGGTTTAGCACAAATGCATTTACACGTAAAGCCTTTGCATGCGCCAGTTATAAAACCTTCCTTCTCACAAATTGAAGCACAATAATTTATTGTTAAAGCACATCCCTTTGAACTCTCGGCTCCTCGTCTCTCAGAGTGAAGCTTCACTCTTCATCATCACTGCACAAGGAGACCGAATCAATATAAATAAAATGAGATTAAAATGTCGAAGAAAAAATGATCGGAAAATGAGATTAAAATGTCGGACTTACATGACAGCAAGAAGACAATGAGACCGAATCCAAAAAACCTTTTATTCATTTTTTGTTGTTCTAAATTACTAGACAACAAGGTGTTGATGTTTATATAGAGATGGAGAGCTTCGAAATGAAGCTCTTTATTCCTCACGCGCAACACCCACAAATGAACTATAATTAAAATGGAAAAATTACACACTTTTAATTTAATGTATTCTCATCCCAATGACTTGTTAGGTTAAGATTATGAGAGTAATAAAGCCTTTATATCTAGTAGTAATAAAAATATTGCTATTTGTTAAAATTTGTAAAATGTATAATTTTTTATTGATAAATAATGGATTCTGCATATTTCGATGCATGAAAAGAAAGTTTGAAGCTTTCTATAAATGGAGATAACAGGAAATAAAAGCTGGACGTAATATTATTTCATTAATTGCGGCTCGATACATGTCGGGTTATATATAGGAAAACCCTACAGCTAAAACCCTAGCTAATGAGGTAGATGAAGCACGGATGGACGACACGTGTTCAACAATCCTACGGCACTAAAGGAGGGCAGCTAGGTAATTACACAAATATTAAATTGGGGCTGAATTACAAATCAAGGGCAAAATTAGGTCTGCCCAATTTGGGGAAAATCCCAAATTACACAACTGCTATTACCCCCCGCAATCTGAACCTCGGCGACTTGGAGCTTGTTCCGGAGGCGCGTGAAAGATTGTTGAGGAAGCGCCTTTGTGAATATATCTGCAATTTGATCATGAGCAGGAATATGATGAACGATGATTTCCTTTGACTGCACTTTTTCGCGGATGAAGTGTAAATCCAATTCGATATGTTTGGTCCGAGCTTGAGCTATGGCGTGGGCTGACATATTGACAGTACTGAGGTTGTCAACCCAAATTACTGGAGCTGTAGAAGGTGTCATGCGAAGTTCCTGCAAAATAGATTTAATCCAAAGAACTTCGATTATTGCATGAGCAAGACTTCGATACTCTGCTTCGGCACTGGATTTAGACACGGTGGTTTGTTTTTTGGAGCTCCATGAGACGAGGTTTTTTCCAAGAAAAACGCAATGACCAGAAGTTTATCTTCTGTCGTCCGGGTCAGAAGCCCAGTCAACATCCGCAAAGGCAGTCAAATTGAGATGTGGTGATTTGTATATATGGAGACCTAAGGTAGCAGTACCAGAAACATATCGAAGTAGCCTTTTGACAGCTTTAAAATGGACTTCAGTAGGAGTTTGCATGTACTGGCTGAGTTTGTTGACAGAGAAAGTGATTTTAGGTCTGGTGATGGTTAAGTACTGAAGGCTTCCAATCAATTGCCTGTATGGTGTTGGATCAGAAAGATGGTTACCATAAAATTTTGAGAATATGGTGGAGGAAACCATAGGGGAAGGAGCACCATTTGCACCAAGCATAGAGGCCTTGTGAAGCAGATGTGTGATGTATTTATGCTGTGATAGGTGCATTCCAGTGGTAGTATAATTAATCTCAACACCAAGAAAATAGTGAAGAGAGCCCAAGTCTTTTAAAGAAAAATGTTTAGAGAGCTCACTGATAAGGATTGGAATAGAGGCTGGGACACTGCTAGTAATAATAAAATCATCCACATATAAAAGAATGTAAGTGGTGACAGATGTAGAATGATATAGATATAATGAAGAATCTGCTTTAGAACTTTTAAAACCAAGCTGATGTAGAACAGAGCTAAGCTTATCAAACCAGGATTTGGAGGCTTGCTTCAAGCCATAGATAGCTTTTCTCAGTTTACAAACATGTTCTCTTTGCCAGGTACTTCAAAACCAGGCGGTTGAATCATATAAATATCATGTTCAGATTCTAGTGTGCCATTGAGAAAGGCATTATCTATATCAAGTTGTCTGAGGGGCCATCCTTTGGTAACTGCTATAGACAAGATAAGTCTAATAGTTGTAGGTTTAATAACAGGACTAAAAATGTCAAGGAAATCCACTCCTGCAATCTGATGGAAACCCTTGGCAACAAGCCTTGCTTTGTGTCTCATGATAGAGCCATTAGCATGAGTTTTCAATTTATAGACCCACCTGCATCCTATTGCCTTTTTGTGAGGTGGTGGGAGAACAAGATCCCAAGTGTGGTTTTTTGTTAAAGCATTGAATTCAGAGACCATTGCAGATTTCCAAGGAGGGGAAACAAGAGCTTGTTTGTGAGAATTTGGTTCAGTTGTATCAGCAACAGTAGAAGTATAGGACTTAGGTTTATAAATTCCCATTTTGGATCTTGTCACCATATGGTGAATGGGGGCAGGCTCAGGGATAACAATTTGAGGAGAAGGGGAATCTGCAATATTCTGCCTCAGAATCAGGAGGATGTGGAGATGGATTATGATGTGGAGAATTTAAAGGGGTGTTATGAGGAGATGAAACATCATAGTCTGGGGGGATTTCCAACAGAGGAGGATCAGGAATATGAGGGTGAATAAAAGGTAATATAGGATTAGGGTTGGTGATTTGCTGAGGTAAAACAGATGGTGGCTGTGTATTATTAATGAGAGTAGGGAAAGTATTTTCATTAAAGACAACATTTCTGGTATAAATGATCTTCTTGTCAGGAAGTTCAATCTTATATCCCTTGAACTGAGGATGGTAACCAAGGAAGGTACTAGGTAATGATCTCATGTCCAATTTGTCAGCTGCATAAGGTCTTAAGTGAGGAAAAGCCTGACATCCAAAAATTTTAAGAGATGAATAGTCTGGCTTTTGTCCATACAATAATTGATAAGGACTGATGAACTGAAGAGTAGAGTGTGGCACTCTATTGAGTAGGTGTACAGATGTGGCAAAAGCATCCTCCCAATAACATTTCTCCAAACCTGCAGTGGAAAGAAGACTCAAGCCAGATTCTATTATATGCCTATGTTTTCTCTCCACAACACCATTTTGCTGTGGAGTATACGGGCATGATAATTGATGTATTATACCAGCATCAGAAAAGATTTTTGAGAGAGGTTTATACTCAGAGCCACCATCACTTTGGATGATTTTGATCTTGGCATTAAACTGATGTTCAACCAAGCATTTGAATTGAAGAAAGGCAGCTGCAGTTGCAGACTTTTGTGGCAGGAAGTAAATCCAAGTGTATCTAATATAATCATCCACAAAAGATACATAATATTGATTGCCATAGATAGATTTGATTGGGGCTGGTCCCCAAAGATCAGTATGTATTAAATGCAAGGGAGCTGTGGACTTCTTATGAACATGTTTAAAAGGTAAAACATGAGATTTGGCCTGTGCACAGTTATCACAAAAAGAAAAGGAGTTCTCATTCATAAATGGAATATTACAAGAATTCAAGGCTTTTCTAGTAATATCAAGAGAGGGATGTCCCAATCTCTTATGCCATAACTCAAGACTCCTCTTATTCTTAACAACTGAAGAAAAAGATTTGACTGAATTTAAATGAACTGCAGCAGCAACACTTGAATCAGAAGGTGCATGGTTCTTGTGTAGGTGTTGAAGCTTGAAGTGATAAAGTCCATTCTCAAGGCTCCCTGTGAAGAGAGGCTCCCTTGTGGCCTAATTTTGCCAATATGAGATATGTTGAGATTGGAACCATTACCAATTTGAACTTTGTTGCTACCATCATAACCAGAGGCTAGACTCATGTTGGAGAAATCATTTGTCATATGGTGAGATGCACCAGAATCAGGGTACCAGTTGGAATCTGAACCTGCATTATCAGATGATGAATAATAAGCAGAACCATGGTTAGTTCCTTGGTGATGATAATAACCAGTTGTGGTCCATTATTCTGTCCCTGTTGGGAAAAGGAGTTTTGACCATAAGAAGCTTGACTGTTAGACTTGCTTCCATCATCTGAGTTGTTGTTAAAATTGGTTTTTGGCACAAAGTCTGACTCAAACCTATGATAACACTTGTCAGCCATATGGTTTGTATAACCACATATTTGACACTGCACTCTATTTCCACCATTGCCTCTGCCTCCTCTTCCTCTATAGCTCCCTCTTCCTCTAGAATTAGAGTTACCTCTCCCCCTGTAACTGTTTTGTTGTGTTGTTCCTTTGTCTTTCTGTGCAATATTTGCACTGGGAATGAGTTTATCAGAGAGAGCTGAGGCCTCCAACCTATTCTCATAGCTAAGGAGGAGAGAGGTGATGTCTTTCATAGTGGCACCTCCACCTTTAGCAGTAATAGTAACAACAACTGCATCATACTCATGGCCTAAACCACTGAGAACATAAAGAACTTGGTCCTCTTCCTTCATTCTCTCACCAATACTGGCCAAAGCATCACAATAGGATTTAATCTTATTAAGGTAATCTCTCATTGACATACCTCCCTTTTTAAGGTTTTGCAACTGGATTTTGTACTGCATCTTTCTTGCAATAGATTGACTGGAGAAAGTTGATTCCAGATTCTCCCATATTTCTTGTGAGGTATTGAAACCAACCACAGAGATCAAAATAGATTCAGATAAGGAAGATAAAATCCAAGAAGCAAGGAGCTGATCTTGCCTTTCCCATAGGTTATAGTCTGGATTTATCCTCAAGCCACCGTCTTCTCCGGCAGGCAGAAATTTTGAAGGTTGTGGATTTGATCCATTAAGAAAACCTTCAAGGCCGTGTCCTTTGACTGAGATGAGGACCTGTTGTCTCCACACCAAGAAATTATCATCTGTCAGCTTCACAGAAATTAGTTGATGACTGAGCTGCATTAAAGACGCCTTGGTCAAGGAGCTCGTTTCTTCTGCATCTCTCAGAAAATAAGAAAAAGATTAGCCTGACTTATCCCTTTAATAGCTCTGATACCATAATGGATTCTGCATATTTCGATGCATGAAAAGAAAGTTTGAAGCTTTCTAGATAACAGGAAATAAAAGCTGGACGTAATATTATTTCATTAATTGCGGCTCGATACATGTCGGGTTATATATAGGAAAACCCTACAGCTAAAACCCTAGCTAATGAGGTAGATGAAGCACGGATGGACGACACGTGTTCAACAATCCTACGGCACTAAAGGAGGGCAGCTAGGTAATTACACAAATATTAAATTGGGGCTGAATTACAAATCAAGGGCTAAATTAGGGCAAAATTAACACAACTGCTATTAATAAATATTAATTAAAAGTATAAAAGTTATTTAAATTTGAATTTGAAATCGTTCATTGATAATTCTGTTTTTTGTAAAAGTAAAAAAGAATTTATCAATAACATCAAGTAGAGACTCCTACAAGATACTAGTTTGTTATAAATATTTTAACTTAAATCCTTGTCCCAATTTATTTATTAATTCCATCTGTTTTATCCAAGTCCTTTCTTCGTCATCCTCTCAGTGCTGGCGGGCAACAAGCGCAAGCGAGACGGCAGCTAAGAGACTCGTTGCTGAGGACAAAACAGTGCAGAAGCTCTTTTTCTTGAGTGCTTCTTCAACACTACTCTGAAGCAACTCAACTTGCATTTCCTTATTCTCGAAAGCATTCTTAATCATTTCAAGTTCGACCACATCATCATCACTCATTTCAGCTTTACCCTTCGTCCGCGCCTCAGTTACAGCATCTACCAAAGCTCCAATCTTTCCCCTCAACCTCACACCATTCTCCTTTTTGTCATCGAGACAATTTTTAAGTTCACCCCTCTCGATTATAACCCGCTCCAAATCACACCTGCAGTCCCCAACTTCAGATTCCAACCTCTTAACCTTCTCTACTTCAACACGACAAGTTTCCTCCCATTTCAAAACAACACCACTGAGCTCAGCCACACGCTTCTTCAGTTCAATGACTTCACTCTCCAGCCTACTTTTCTCCTTCACCATCAACGAATTCTCATTAGCCATAGCATCAAATTTTCGCTTCTCTTCTTCAACCATCCCCTTCTGCCTTGTCTCGCCAACAAAGCACTTCTTCTCCAATTCACACACAAACGAACGCAGTTTCACCTCCTCATTGAGCGGGCCACTCGTGTAATTCCCCAACCCTCGACTTGTAACCCTTTTCGCAATCATCTCCTCTTCCATCCATATCTTTTCTTTAATTTCACGGCCAAGTCTTTCTTTCGCTTCTTCCAATAACTTTTCCGACTCCACTAAACTCTTCTCAGTGGAATATTTCTCCATATCATCATCATCCAACATTGCAGCAGATAATTGTTTTGTACTTTTTTGTTCGTATTTTTCTCTTTGTTTTCTTTCTTTGTAGTGTAGGTTTTATATTGTTTTTGTGCATAAGTTTATTGTTTTCGCTAGTTGAGCTTATGTTTTTGCTTGGGTGCGGTTTGGTAGGCTTTGTACGAGATGTGGGGTGAAAACGAGAAGAATTTTCCCGAATCAAAGGAAGGAAGCTCATCCCGAAAAAGATCATTGCGATGCGTCGGGGGAAATGGCATTACATCCGATTCAACCTTTGGATCGTCCTCAATTTCTCAAAACATGTCAAGGACCTCATGTTCTATAGTTTGGCCGGAGGGATCGACAAAACAACGTTCGAGGGCAAAGATATCAATAGTTGACCGGACAAGAAAACTCAACTTGAAGCTTAGCGCGCCGCGCTGTCCGCCTTTGCAATTCCAGCGCGCCGCGCTCAGAAGGGTCGAGGACTCCCAGCGCGCCGCGCTGACCTCCTTTGCAATTCCAGCGCGCCGCGCTCTTCTCCTTGGCAGCTTTGACCGCGTTGACCAGCGATTTGAAGCACTTTTGAGGGGCTTTTCGGTCATTTCTAGTGGAAGATTTTGGAGGCTTTTGAGAGGCTTGTGCAAGAAGACAACACACACACTCTCCATCACCCTCACCTAACACACACAACACACACTATTTTATTTTCTCTCTCTAGGATTTAGCAAGGTTTTGAATATTTTTGGCTTTTGTTCTTCATCATCCTTTGAGATTCATCATTCGACTCAAGTGTAAAAGATATTCGTGGTCATCCGAGGATCGTTATGGTATAACTTATTTTCGGTTTCGATCATTTATGAAATATATGTTTATGCTTTGCTTGTCTATGAGTTTGTGGTTTGATGTTTTCATTGTTATGATGATGTTGCTTGGCTAAATCTTTTGTTAGGGGTGGGTTAGTATTATTTGTCGTGTAGGTTCGGGTTCTAGCATGAAAACCGGGGTAGTCGGTATTTTTATCGAGAGGGAGACGGACCAAGTCCCTTCTAAATGGTAGACTCGTTGCTTTAGCACGAGTTTGGCCTCCCCGACTACCCCGAGGCCTAATCACGGTCGTGCGTGGCCGGCTCGATTGATTCGCACTTTGTGGTCAATGAGCCCGTTGTTAGTTAAATCGTGGGGAATCTCGTGGGGACCAAGGTTTGAATCTCGGATTGGGTATAACCGAGGTCGACACGAGAGACGACACATTTAACTTAACAACCCTTTCATGTGAAGAAAATCGGCCTTAACTTCAACTAATACGACCCCTTCCCCTAACCTCGTTCTCTTTTGCTAAAAAAAACTCGTTTGATTACTTTTGTTGCTTCCTTAATTTTAGTTTACTCATTTTAAAATCCAACTTTACAAAACCCCCCTTTAGTTACTACTTGAACTTTATGCTTTCTTTTGTGCTTTCGACAATCAATCCAAACTAATTACACTCTCCGATAGTACTACTCCTCTTGAGAACGACATTCGGGTATAAAATCGAGAACACACTTTTAAGCTAAACAAATTTTGGCGCCGTTGCCGGGGAGTAGTTTAGGTGTTGTGTTTTGAGTTTTGGTTGCTTGTCTTTTTATTTGCTTTTTCTCTTATTTGCTTACTCTTGATCCCACTCGGTACGTGTAATCCTTTGTTGAGTGTTGTGTATGCAAGGTAGAAGAAGTTTGGGAGGAGCATTGGTGCCTTATATTGACAACGTCCACCGGCCTAAGCTTCTAAGGTCTTCTACTTGGCCACCTATCGCACAACCGGAGCTAGCTCCCTTACAATTGACCTACAACGACCGAGTGAACGAGACGGAGCAAATGGGCGACCGACAACCTCATATGCCCTACATCCCACCTCTTCATGGCCCCCAAGTGCCACCTCCTACTCCAAACTCGGGGATCCGACAAGAGCAAGAGGACGATCGGGAGATACACCGAGAGGCTAGTGTCCATGATTTTAGCGACGGCTCTCACCGAAGCCGACGGTCTCATCACGACAATATTAGCGAGGCTTCCCTAGGGAGCCGGAGAGTCCACTATGATGAAGACCGTGAGGTGCATCGACGATACCAAAGAGAGTCCGATGATGATTTCCACTTTGACGACGCAAGGTACTACTCGGATAATTATCAACACCGTGAGAACTATCGGAACCGAGAGCCGTACCGACATAGGGAAAGAGATGAGAGGGGTCACCGTGGCAACTACCAACGTGAAGAGAGGGGTAACCACCGTGGTTATCATGGAAACCGCCAAGAGTACAACTATCATCCGGAGGATCGCCGTGAACCTCCTAGGCCAAGTATTGCCGACTTCTCTAAGCCGAGGGTGAATGCCGACACATCTTGCATCGTTCTTGGCCCCGAGGCCCGTAACTACGAGCTTAAACCGCATCTTCTCAACCAACTCCCTACCTTCCACGGGTTACCAAGGGAGGACGTCATGGAATTTATCCGAGAGTTCTACTCGACGTTGAAGGATTTTCCGCTCAATGGGATCTCGGAAGAGCAACTTTGGATGAAATGCTTCCCTCATTCTCTCAAGGAAAAGGCCAAGACATGGTTCAATGCCCAAGCCGGGAACTCGTTGCGTACGTGGGAAGAAGTCTTCGACAAGTTCATGGGTCGCTACTACCCTCAACAAAAGACCCATGACTTGAGGGAGAAGTTGCTTAGGTTTCGACAAGAACGGGATGAGCCCTTTCACGAGGCATTGGAGAGATTCAAGGGATTCGAACGATCTTGCCCTCATCATAACTTCTCACCCGAGCTCATCAACCAATTCCTCTACAACGGAGTCGAATCGTCCTACAAGAGGATCTTGGATCAAGGAGCGAGAGGCAACTTTTGCAAGCTCCATGCCGATGAGACGAACGAGATCCTCGAGCAATTGGCGGAGACCTCTCTCCAAGACACATATAGTTCCCGAGAAAGACCCAACAACCAATCCTTCGAGGTGAACATGGGGATGGCCAAACAAATATCCGATTTGACGAAGTGCGTGAACACCTTGTTGGCTAGGGACGAGAAACGGGAGAAGAAGAAAGTGACATTCGAACCATGTTGCGTTTGTGGGGAAGAAAGCCACCTTGGAGATGCTTGCCCCCAAACTGGGGCCCCACCTCTAAATTTGGAGCTCGATGTTATCTATGAGGAGGAAGTGAATGCCATACAAGGAGGGCCACCGAGGAATGATCCATACTCCTCTAAGTACAACAACGGATGGAGGGACCACCCTAATTTTAGTTGGTCCAACAACAACCAACCGAGACCTCCCGGCCCATCTCAAGGTCCTCGGCCCCCTTACAATGGTTCTCAACCTCAAAGGCCTACACTAATGGAGGAGTTCCGGGCCTATGTGAACATTACTTCGAGGAAGATGACCGAGCAAGATCAAAAGATAGCCGCCCTTGAGGCCGCCGTGAGGCATCTCGAGACTCAAAGTGGTCAACATTCTACGAGCCTTGGGGAGATCCACCAACAACTCCAAAAGGGGAAGTTTCCTAGCCAACCTTCCCAAGTACAAGCTATTACTATGCTACGTAGTGGCCGGATGGTGGATAATATGGTTAGAGATCCTATCTTGGAGGAGGAACCCGAAGGTGTACCGGAGAGAGAAGAGAGTCTAGGACCCGAAAAGATAGCCGAAGAGCCAATGCCGGCTAAAGAGCAAGTGCTACATAAGACGGACAACCCATATCGGCCACCTAATCTTCCATACCCGGGCCGTCTTCGGAATGAGAAGCAAGACCGTCAATTCGAGGACATCTACAAACTCCTTTCCAAGGTGAACATCAACCTTCCTTTACTAGACGTCATCCGGACTATTCCGGCTTATGTGAAGTTTTTTAAGGACTTGGCATCCAAAAAGAGGAGGTTTTATGAGGATGAGAAGGTGGTGGTGTCCGAGGTTGCTAGTGCTATCTTGCAACATCAACTCCCGGCTAAACAAGGAGATCCCGGGAGTTTCAATATCAAAATTGCTCTCGGGAATGGGAGAGAAGTGTCGGGGATGTTGGATTTAGGAGCCGGGATTAATCTTATGCCGTTTTGTGTTTATGAGCAACTAGAATTGGGCGATCTAAAGCCCACAAGGATGTGTCTCCAACTTGCCGATCGTTCCGTGAGATATCCAAAGGGAGTAGTGGAGGATGTTCTTGTGAAAGTTGGTGGATTAATTGTGCCGGTCGATTTTGTGATCTTGGATGTGGGAGAAGTGAAGGAGAATGGTCGGGATCATGCCATCTTACTTGGGCGTCCGTTTATGGCCACGACGAACACTTTGATAGATGTGAAGAGTGGTTCTTTGCAAATGACGGTGCTTGGGGAGACCGTTAATTTCTCGGCCCGAGATGGAAGGAAAATACCGAGTACTCTAGCCATAGAGAATTGCTCTTATCTTGACTCTCTTGAGAGGTTGACGGAGATGACGTTCATAGAAGATAATGAGCCCCTTGCTTTATTGGAGACGGAGGATGGTTGTGAGGAGTTTGTTGATGGGGTGTTTATGATTGATGATCCAAGGGATATGATTACCCCTCCTTTGCCTAGGGTGGAGCTTAAAAAGCTACCTAACCACCTCAAATATGTATTTCTTGAAGAGGAGGAGTCTAAACCTTTGATTATTAGCTCTACCTTGAGCTTTGATGAGGAAGAAGCCTTGCTAGTGGTGTTGAAGAGAAATAGCAAGGCATTTGGGTGGAGTTTGTCGGACTTGAAGGGAATTAATCCGGCTAAGTGCATGCATAGGATTGTATTGGAGGAAGGAGCCGTCCCTAAGAGAGATGGACAAAGGAGGTTGAATCCGGTTATGACGGAAGTGGTGAAGAGTGAGGTTTTAAAATTGCTAGATGAGGGATTGATTTTTCCTATTGGAGATAGTAGGTGGGTGAGTCCGGTGCATGTGGTGCCTAAGAAAGGAGGGATTACGGTAGTTGAGAATGATAAGAAGGAGCTAGTGCCCTCTCGGATCGTTACCGGGTGGAGAATGTGTATTGATTACCGCAAGCTTAATGCGGCTACAAGGAAGGACCATTTTCCTCTACCGTTCCTCGATCAAATGCTAGACAAGCTTGCCGGGCACGCATTCTTTTGCTTGATGGATGGCCTCTCGGGTTATTTTCAAGTTCTTATTGCTCCCGAGGATCAAGAGAAGACCACCTTCACCACTCCCCTAGGAACCTTTGCTTGGAGACGAATGCCGTTCGGCCTATGCAATGCCCCCGGTACTTTCCAACGATGTATGATGTCCATCTTCTCGGACTTTATTGGGAATTTTCTCGAGGTGTTCATGGACGACTTTAGCCTCTTTGGAGATTCTTTTGGAGATACATTGTCGAAGTTGGAGAGGGTGCTTCAAAGATGTATAGAGTCTAACTTGACTCTTAGTTGGGAGAAGAGCCATTTCATGGTTCGGAGTGGAATTGTGCTCGGGCACGTGGTTTCCGAGAAGGGGATTGAAGTTGACCCGGCCAAGGTGGCCGTGATTGCTAACTTACCACCTCCGGTGAATGTGAAGGGCATAAGGAGTTTTCTTGGGCATGCCGGGTTCTACCGGAGATTTATTAAGGACTTCTCGAAGATTAGCCAACCTCTATGCCACCTTCTCTCCCAAGATGTTGAATTCGTGTTCGATAAGGATTGTATGAAGGCCTTTGAGTTGTTGAAGGAGAAACTCACCACGGCCCCGGTTGTTTGTGCTCCCGATTGGACGCTCCCGTTCGAGATCATGTGTGACGCCTCCAACCTTGCCGTGGGAGCCGTCTTGAGCCAAAGGGTAAACAAAGTATCTCGGGTAATCTACTATGCTAGCTCGACGTTGGCCGATGCCCAACTCAACTACACCACCACCGAGAAGGAGTTGTTGGCGGTAATGTTCTCATTGGAGAAATTCCGGGCTTATATCATTGGGTCGAAGGTTATTGTCTTTAGTGACCATGCGGCTCTCCGGTACTTACTTACTAAGCCTCACTCTAAGCCTCGCTTGATTCGTTGGGTGCTTCTACTCCAAGAGTTTGATTTGGAGATCCGAGATCGTAAAGGGAGTGAGAATGTCGTTGCCGATCACCTCTCTAGGATCGACTCGTTTGGAGAACTTCTAAAGGACAACCATTATTCGGTAATCTCCGAATCTCTACCTTATGAAAATCTTATGCTAGTGTCTCCCCTTCCTTGGTTTGCGGACATCGTTAATTATCTTGCCGCCGGGTTGATGCGAGATGGGATGACATCTCAAGAGAAGAAGAGATTTGTGAAATATTGTAAGGATTTCTATTGGGATGATCCGTATTTGTTCAAAATCGGAAAAGACGAGGTGGTGAGAAGGTGTTTGCCCGAGGAGGAACAAAGGGATGTGTTGGTGTGTTGCCACTCGGAGCTTTGTGGTGGACATTTTGGTGGGAAGAAGACGGCCTATAAGGTATTACAATCCGGTTTATATTGGCCGACGATTTTCAAAGATTCCGTGGAATTTTGCTTGAGGTGTGACCGGTGCCAAAGGGTAGGGAATATTGGGAGAAGGAACGAGATGCCTCTTAATAATCACCTCCCGGTTGAGATCTTTGATGTTTGGGGAATCGATTTCATGGGACCGTTTCCGTCTTCCCGTGGGTTTGAGTATATACTTCTAGCCGTGGATTATCTCTCTAAGTGGGTCGAAGCTATTCCGACTACTAAGTGTGATGCGGCTACGGTGATCAAGTTCCTACAAAATCATATACTCTCTCGTTTCGGATTTCCTAAGGCGATTATTAGCGATGGTGGCTCCCATTTTTGTAATAAATTGTTCGAGAAGTTGATGAAGAATAATGGAATCCATCACAAAGTTGCCACGGCCTACCATCCACAAACCTCGGGCCAAGCGGAGACGAGCAACAAGCAAGTGAAGGGAATCTTGGAGAAAACGGTTAAGCCTTCTAGGAAGGATTGGTCGGATCGTCTTCTTGATGCCTTGTGGGCCTATCGTACGGCTTACAAGACCATCCTTGGCATGAGCCCTTATCGTCTCGTCTATGGAAAAGCATGTCATCTACCTTTTGAGATCGAGCATAAGGCATATTGGGCGATTAAGGCAACTTCTTTGGATTTAGCCCGTGGTGGTGAAGAGCGGGTTTTACAAATGTCGGAGTTAGAGGAGTTGAGGAATGAGGCATATGAAAATGCCCGGATTTCTAAGGAAAAGACCAAACTTGCTCATGATAAGAGACTCGTACCTAAGGAGCTTTATGCGGGAATGAAGGTGCTTTTGTTCAATTCCCGACTCCGGTTATTTCCCGGAAAGCTCAAATCCCGGTGGAGTGGCCCGTTCGAGGTTATCGAGGTGTTTCCGTATGGCGTGGTGAAATTGTACAATCCTCGGGCGAGGAATACTTTCCAAGTGAACGGGCATCGGGTCAAGCCTTACTATGCACCGATGGAGAAGGAGGTCGAGCGCCTCCCCTTGATTGAGCCAACCTATGAAGATGAAGAGTAGCTCGGTACCAAAACCGAGAGCCTCGTGGGGGCAAGCCCACGGACGTCGGGCTTATGACGTTAAATAAAGCGCTACGTGGGGGCAAGCCCACGAAACGTCGAGCTCAACGACGTTAAACCAAGCGCTTCGTGGGAGGCAACCCACGTGTTTAGTCTTACTAATGCTTTTTCTTTTTGGATGTTTTTGGTGTGTAGGTGTTCGTGTTTGTTTTGAATGGCCCGGATCATCGAAATTAACGGCGTCGGCGTGTTTGTTCCTCTCACGAACGAGTGTCACGGTTCGACGAGTTGTGGATGAAATATGAGTTAATATGGTATGATCTTTAGCGTACAGCGCGCCGCGCTGCCTTTAACACAGGATCCTAGCGCGCCACGCTGGGAAAAGTCGAAGGCTTATAGCGCGCCGCGCTCCTTTGAACACAGAATATTAGCGCGCCGCGCTCCATCGAAGAAGTTTAGCTCGCCGTGCTTTCTGGAAGACATATACCCAGCGCGCCGCGGTTTATTAAAAAAATAATAAATAATAATAATAAAACTAAATAATAATAATAATAATAGAAGCGGGGTTTCAAATTAGGGCTTTCTCTTCTCATTTCATCCGCCTCCATCCTTGAGAAGAGATATTTTTCGGAGAGCGATTTGCGCCACCACCATCTTCTCCGACGACCTCGACCCGTATCCGCTGCGACTCGACGCCACCTCCGACCGCGGATCTCAACCACTTCCGACAACTGCAAAGGTCAGACCACCACCACTGGCCCGCCTCGCCGCCTTCGATTCGTCCTCTCTCAGCCCGTCTCCGTTACCACTGTTTGAAGCTCGGCCCGACAACATCTCCGTCGCTCCAGATTCGAACCACCACTGAGACTCCGTACCTGGACTCCTCGCCACCGTCGCTCAGCCAATCTCAGGCCCGAACCATAATCATCTCCGACGTCCGACCTCGCCACGCCCTCGCCGAGAATATCAAAGCCACCATAGCCCGGTTTCGACGAAAGCCCTAGACTTCTCTCCGAATTCCGGTGATTGCAGTTGATATCCTTAAAATTTGTAAGATGGGACGTGTCGGGGAGAAAAGACCAGCCTCAAACGAAGATGCGCCCCCGCGCCGAACTAACCCGTTAAGGGCCCTGGTGACTCGACCTAAGCAGATTGATCGAAATAGCTCCGGTCAAGACATTACCCTCCAGCGACATTATGGTACCCCATTTACTATCCGTACCGCGAAGGAAGGTGAACGCTATAGTCAATTATCGAAAAAGGTTGCAATTGAAGGTTTGAAGTTGGATTGGAGTATCTTGCATTCATTGGGCATTGACGATGATGTAAGGAAATACTTGAAGACTCTTGGACTGACCGATTATGCGGAAATGAACTTCAGTTATGAGCTACCTTTGGGTTTAGAAATGGCATGTACTGTGGATGTACCCAAGGAGTGCGTGTTTATGGAATGTCAATTATGGGGAAAGGTTAAGAAGGTTACTCCTCAGCACATGAAAAACATTTATAAGTTTCCTGTTGATGGTCTTACGATGCAGCCTTCGGATTTCAACGTCTTTGATGCTTGGTTGGAATTAACGGGCTGCGATAATTTCAACACCAGTGGCGTATCAAGTTTATTTATAAAAGACCCTGCCCTCTACATTTTGCATCGATTCCTATCGTCTAATGTCTCCGGAAAATATGAGAGCAGCCGAGTGAACTCGACAGAGGTGTTTCTTCTTCACTGCGCTAAGAACAACATCAAGGTCTCGGTCGGGCACTTCATTTGGGAGAATCTTGAGGTTCAAAGTAGGAAGATACGAAGACCAGGCCTCCTTCATGTTGCTACAGATTTGGCCCATTTTTACAAAATCCCAGCCCTTCAGAATACTCCTATAACTCACTTTTCACCAAGCCGATTGTGCGAAAGAGAACTTCGATCTGCCGGATTTCTTGATAAGGAACTTAAAATGGTGGCGTGGGAGGAGCGTAACCCCGTAAGAAAATACATGGACAAGCTGAAGGGGTCCTCGGAACCCTCGACTTCTCATGGAGGCTGCCCTAACACTTCGGGCAATGGGCCCGGACCCTCATCTTCTACTGGAACCTTAGAGTCCTCGGAGCTCCGCGACGCCATTTTCAACCGTATCGACCAGCGTGCCACCGAACTGCGTACATACATTGATGACACTAGCAAGGCTGTTATGAGGGATTTTCGCGAGTATCAGGATGCCTCGACACTTAAGCTGCGTGAAGATATGAAAGCAGATATGAAAGCAGGCTTGGATGCTAATAGGAAGTACTACGAAGAGCAACTCCTGGCTCGTTTTCCTCCACAACCACCCACCGACCCTTGACTGGCCGTGACCTCTCACGGCCCTAGTATTCTCTTATCCCCTCCTTTCTCTTTTTCTCATTTTATTTTAATTTCTTTTGTCTAGTAGTTGTTTTAGTTGGGATCATGTTTTTACTAGTTTTAGTTTTATTTAACTACTGTTCTTTATTTTTAGTTTGGTGAATTTTTGTGGATATGTTTTGTTCTTGGTGGATGGTTTATTTTTGTTGGAGGTGTTACTTTGTTCTGTTTGCTTATGTTGTTTTTGTTGTGCTTTGGATGTTTTGGTTGTCCCCGGTTATTAATATTACGAGTAGGTCATGTCGAAAATTTTCAAAATATGCATGCTTTTATTCGCATGAGGACATGCTCGATTTCTAAGTGTGGGGGGGGGGGGGGATTTTCCGAAACCTCGGTAAACTCAAATTGATCGAATCCATGAAGTGTTTTTTCGGTATAAAAAAAAAAAAACTCTATATATATATATAAATAATAATACTTATAATAGTATAACAATAATATTAAAAAAAATTGAGAAACGGTTCGTTGTTGCAAATTAAATGTCGTTTGAGGGATTGGGCAATCGTGACGTTTTAACAAATTCGAAATTTTCAAAAAGCCAATTTTGTGAGGTTTGAGCCGTATAACTTCGTTCGATGAGTGAAAATTCTTTCAATTTAAATTCTCGTTGATTCTCGAGACACGTGCTTCTTTGTTCAATAACTTGGTGTGTAGATGATAAGAGATAACTAGAACATGTGCATGTCGGATTTCAAAACTCGTTAGCATAACTTTCATGATCTTGAAAATGACGGGAACTAATCGCTTAGGATCTTAGCCCTTCAAGGAGATTTTTGAAAACCCCGAGCCCGTCGAGGGACACCCTAGAAGCCACTTTGAGACCACGTTTAGCCTTTTTATTCATCACCCCTATATTCCCGATGTTGGAGAGTTGTGTTTAAAGTTAAATTTTGAAGAAACTCCGTGTTGTGTGATGAGTGCTTCGGGCCTCGAGGTGTTGTTAGAAGCCGCCATGATTTTGATATTTCCATTTCCTATGCGTGCGTATAACCGCTTGTACTCCTAAATATTGCTCGAGCCTATAATATCCTCTCTAAAAAAAAAAAAAAAAAAAAAAAAAAAACTCAAAAAGAGAGAGCCATGAAATAGATAGCACCCCCATAAAATAAAAGTGTGAGTACTTGAGCTTCTTGTTCCTTGACGATACCCGAATATTGGGTTAGTGTTCCATATTAATAAAAGATCCTTTAGTGACATTCGAGAGTTGTAGTTGAAAACGAAGGGTAGGTGATACGGAGAGATAAGGTGGGGCCATAATGGCCAATGAGTCCACTTCCCTAAATATTATCCGAACCACCCCTAGCCTAGCCCCATTACAACCCTATTAACGATTAGAAGTTCCCCGATTCTTGAGATTGATAATTTTGTTGAGTGGAGTCTTCCGTGTGTGCATGCTTATGGTTGTTATCATCGCATATTGTGAGTTGTTACATGTGGTCTCCTCCTTGAATGTTCCTTGTGTCCTATCTTTCTTATGTGTGCAAGTTTCATTTTTGATTTGAATTCTTTTCGCTTGCACATGAATGTTGGAGTGTACCCTATTTCGAGAGGTAAAAGAACGAGTGATCCCCATGTGAGGAAAATTTCGGTTTGTTAAGGTTGAACTTGGGCTTTTTGAACTCTCTCGATGTGATCTTTGTGGCATTTGAATTTTTCTCGGTGACTCACGATTTCTTGATTAATAACCGGAATGAACTTCTATTTCTTTTGAGGAGAGTTTGCCTTGTTTTCGTTGTTTGTGTTTCCTTGGTGGTGTTTAGTTGCTTGAGGACAAGCAATGTTTTTAGTGTGGGGGGGTTGTTTTGTACTTTTTTGTTCGTATTTTTCTCTTTGTTTTCTTTCTTTGTAGTGTAGGTTTTATATTGTTTTTGTGCATAAGTTTATTGTTTTCGCTAGTTGAGCTTATGTTTTTGCTTGGGTGCGGTTTGGTAGGCTTTGTACGAGATGTGGGGTGAAAACGAGAAGAATTTTCCCGAATCAAAGGAAGGAAGCTCATCCCGAAAAAGATCATTGCGATGCGTCGGGGGAAATGGCATTACATCCGATTCAACCTTTGGATCGTCCTCAATTTCTCAAAACATGTCAAGGACCTCATGTTCTATAGTTTGGCCGGAGGGATCGACAAAACAACGTTCGAGGGCAAAGATATCAATAGTTGACCGGACAAGAAAACTCAACTTGAAGCTTAGCGCGCCGCGCTGTCCGCCTTTGCAATTCCAGCGCGCCGCGCTCAGAAGGGTCGAGGACTCCCAGCGCGCCGCGCTGACCTCCTTTGCAATTCCAGCGCGCCGCGCTCTTCTCCTTGGCAGCTTTGACCGCGTTGACCAGCGATTTGAAGCACTTTTGAGGGGCTTTTCGGTCATTTCTAGTGGAAGATTTTGGAGGCTTTTGAGAGGCTTGTGCAAGAAGACAACACACACACTCTCCATCACCCTCACCTAACACACACAACACACACTATTTTATTTTCTCTCTCTAGGATTTAGCAAGGTTTTGAATATTTTTGGCTTTTGTTCTTCATCATCCTTTGAGATTCATCATTCGACTCAAGTGTAAAAGATATTCGTGGTCATCCGAGGATCGTTATGGTATAACTTATTTTCGGTTTCGATCATTTATGAAATATATGTTTATGCTTTGCTTGTCTATGAGTTTGTGGTTTGATGTTTTCATTGTTATGATGATGTTGCTTGGCTAAATCTTTTGTTAGGGGTGGGTTAGTATTATTTGTCGTGTAGGTTCGGGTTCTAGCATGAAAACCGGGGTAGTCGGTATTTTTATCGAGAGGGAGACGGACCAAGTCCCTTCTAAATGGTAGATTCGTTGCTTTAGCACGAGTTTGGCCTCCCCGACTACCCCGAGGCCTAATCACGGTCGTGCGTGGCCGGCTCGATTGATTCGCACTTTGTGGTCAATGAGCCCGTTGTTAGTTAAATCGTGGGGAATCTCGTGGGGACCAAGGTTTGAATCTCGGATTGGGTATAACCGAGGTCGACACGAGAGACGACACATTTAACTTAACAACCCTTTCATGTGAAGAAAATCGGCCTTAACTTCAACTAATACGACCCCTTCCCCTAACCTCGTTCTCTTTTGCTAAAAAAAACTCGTTTGATTACTTTTGTTGCTTCCTTAATTTTAGTTTACTCATTTTAAAATCCAACTTTACAAAACCCCCCTTTAGTTACTACTTGAACTTTATGCTTTCTTTTGTGCTTTCGACAATCAATCCAAACTAATTACATTCTCCGATAGTACTACTCCTCTTGAGAACGACATTCGGGTATAAAATCGAGAACACACTTTTAAGCTAAACAATAATTTTAGGATGCGCCTTCCGATCGCGCTACTTCCCTCCTCGTACTCCGCCAGATTCGATCTCAGCCCTCTGTCCACCTCCATTTGCAGATCGAGCTTTCGCTTTATCTCGTCTCTCTCCACTCGCAGTCTCTCGGAAATCCCCGTCTCCTTCCTCAGCGCACCTTCCACCTCCCCCAATTTACCGCTCAACCTCGATCTCTTTCTCATCAGTCACTCTCTTCACCTCGCGATTGATCTCGTCTTCGTTCTGTCCCAACTGCGCGCTGAAAATAACAGGCACCAAATCCCTCTCGAGATCCAGCAGCGCAGCACTCTCGGACAGACGAATCAACTCGGACTCGAGACCTTCCTTCTCCGTTTCCAAACGCCCTTTGGACTGAACGAGCGCTTTCACCTGCCGGCGTCGATCGGAGGTCTCCTTCAGCAGCATCTGGTTCTGCGATTTCAGGCTTTCGAGATTCTCTGTAGCCTCAGAGCCCATGGATGGATTGCCTCCAACTCGAAGAAATTAAAAAAATAAAATGGTGGAGTGAGACTGAAAGCGTAAATAATTAGTAATTTACTAATTTATTTATTTATTCGAATTTCAAAATTAAAAATTTATTTATTCGAATTTTGATTTCGTCGAGGTATTCCCTGTTCTCATGCTTCAATATTTTTGCGTACATACATTCGTCGGATTTTTCTTATTTTTCCAGAATTTCATGTACGCTTTAATTATTTCATTATTCATATGTTTTTTTTGTTTTTCTCTAATTCAAATTTGGAATGAGATTTTTTTCAGTATTTGCAGAATTGATATAAGATTTGACAAACGACTATAGAAAAGTTAGCTTATCTATTCAAGATTCAAAAATTGCTTTTAACGAACCAAAAATGCAACATGCATGGTGGTGGTAAGTTTTTCGCTCCAAAGCATATGACAAATTAAAAATGTATTGTTTTTCTACAGTGTTGTTTGATTTTTCGATTTTATTGCTCGAACTTTGTGTCGTTTGATTTACAAGAATTGAGTTTGGTGGTGCAAGCGAGGCTGCGCATCATTCAAATTGACACGGTCGTCTCCCGCCCCGTGCGATGCACGGAAGCACTTTCCACAATCAGCATGAGTGGCTATGATGCTTGCAGCGTGAGTGGTTCTCGACCTTGAGCTACCCCTTTCACAGCTTAATCATGATTTTCGACTTTTGCTCTTTATGCTCTATATTTTTTACACTGTAGGTCAGATCAATATGATAGTGTCGAATTTTTAAATATTAAAATAATCAAATAAATAAAATATCTTCTATAATGAGATTTTATACTTTATTTTCATAGTTTTATTATTATTTCGTTGAGAATTTGATACAGTTTAACCACAAAAAATTATAATTATTTATCAATTTAATTTAATTTAATAGATCACTTTATATAATTGTAAAGTTTGAATTATAAGAAAAATTAGTTGGCTTATAAAAATAATTATTCAACAATTTAATTTCTAAATCATATGAGTTATATACTTTAAAAGATCAATTAGCACATTGGAAAATTGAGTAAGGTGATAATAAAACATATTTTTGGGTTTTGTATTAGTATTAATACTAATATAATGGATAAATTCCTTAAAACTTAATTAAAAAAAAGGAATATATTTTTTTATTGTTAAGTTATAATTATTAATAATTACCTCAAAAAAACATTATTTAATTATTATAATTAAAAAATATATATGTGTAAAATATGAAAAGATATATGTAATTAAATTTTAATAATATTTTTTATAAGATCATTATACATTATTAATTATTTTTAAAGTTTTTATGTTGTAACGAGAATGAAACATTCGCAAATAAAACTCTGAATGTTATTTATTAGGAGATATTTTCATATTTGCAATGATAATATTTGATTTTATAATTCTTCTTTTGTTTTATAATTTGTTTTACATATTAAATATTACTTCAAACATGCATAACCTTTCAATTCAAATAAAACATTCCATATTTGAGATAACGATTGATAATGAAATTCAATATGAGTTTACAAATTAGTAGAGGTGGACACTTTGTCCCGGAATTCCGATCTCGTCCCGATCCTATCCCGAAAGCTAGCGAGATAGGACGTGATCAATTTTAAGAATGGCAATCACGTTCCGTCCAATCCCGATTTTTTTTTTTCATAATGGGACGGGATGGGATCGGGACGACCCCGTTCTATCCCGTCCCGTGCCGCAAATATATATATATATATATAAATGTATTATTTTTTCATATAAATTAATAAAAATATCAAAATATTAGTTCAATTAAATTTATTATTTAATTAGTATATTTTCACAAATCTCATAATAATTTATTTTTTATATAATTTATTTTGAAAATACTTAAATATTTATATTTTAAAATTTGTAAAAAGTCTTTTATAAATTGAATAATTTAACTTAAATCTCTTAAAATTTTAATTTTTTATTTTATTTGTATTTTAATTATTTTATAAGTCGATAATATTTATTTTAATTTTAATTTTATTTTTAATTTTATAATTTTATTTAAAATTTTAGGAGGTCTCGATCTCAACCTGATTATAAATTATCGGGAAGGAACGAGATTCTCTTAATCCCGTCACATCCCGTCTCATGTCTACCCCTACAAATTAGAGTGCGAGTTGGGTTATGAAATAAAATAAAAAAATTTTGCGCATCAATTAAAAAAAAATACCACGTGTATCGCACGGGCAGTGATACTAGTTAATTTCAGTTCAGTTCAGATTTATTAAGTTCAATTCAGTTCAGACCTATTAAATTCAGTTCAAGTTCAAACCTATTAAATTCAGTTAAGTCAGTTTCAGTCTAAAAGAACATGTAAAACTCGATAGAACGAAACATTACTAGTATATTTTAAGCGTTTCAGGCAACTTCAGCGAACGACTCGAATTTAATAAAAAAATAATAAATCTTCATAGTCATTTTTAAAATTTCGTATTCGTCATTTTCGAATCTTTAAAATAATAAATTCAAAACAAAATATTGCATTATACTATATACACTACTTCAAATTTTTAGCTAGAACATAAACGACAATAGAATTACAATTGTAATGTTTCTCGAAAGTACGATTCAGTAAGACTTATCACACTATTGTGGCCTCATATCTTGCAAGCAAATAAGAATAAACCTCACTCGTTCAAATACTGATAAATAGATACGCTGAGATAAATTTTGAGTTTCAATCAATATTACAAATATATAAGATATTAATGCATAAAATGATACTAATTTTTAAATTTAAGAATTATTTTAATTATATTCTTCATGTTGAGGTTTGAGCTTGTGATTCTATGAACGCTCATACTAAGTATTAAAGTATTAATTGTTATGTTAGTTAGATTTTTATATATTGTTGTTCATTTTTAAAAGCTCATACTAAATATTAAAGTATTAATTATTATGTTAATTAGATTTACATATATTGTTGTTCATTTAAAAAAAAATGTGATTATGATAGTCTCTCTTAATATATCATAATATTTAAATATAATATTCATTAATCAAATATAAAATATAGAGTAAATGCAAAAATAATTATATTTGATTTAATTTTACTTATTCTTTCTAGATCATACACTAGACTCGGTCCACCATTCAATCAAATGATATTGAACTTTTAAAATGTGAATCAAATTGAAAATAGAAGAATACTCTATCTCGTTCGGTAGATATAGTCACACTTCTTTTGTTTCGTATATATAATATTACTCTTTTACTCTGAAATTAAGAAAAAATGTTAATTTTTGATTTTTCATAAAAAGTGAATGATATAAATATATTTTAAGTCAAAAAGTAAAATAGTTAAAAGTAAAATTTTAAGTTAAGAAGTGAAATAATTTAAAATAAAATAAAAAAAATCAGTTGAAAAATATAAAAATAAAATTGTATTTTAAAATAAAAAATTAATATTAATATTTTTTATTAAAAAAATTATTTTGAAACATGAAAGATGTTTTAAAAAAGATTATAGATGAGTATTACTCCAGTATTTTTTAATATAAAAAAAAGTAGCGTAAGAAAGAAACGTGGAAAGCCTTCACAATTCCGCGACTGATATTCTTCGGAAGAAGAAGACAGAAATTCAAATTAAAAAAGAGAGAGTTGAGTAGTGTATTTTCCAAACATGAAATTGTTTCTCTTTTCAACAACTAATCACAACCTCACTGAAGATGGAGCTGCTCGAAAATGGCGGATTTAGTCAACAGGTTTGACTCTCACTCTGCATTACCCGTTCCGCATCCCCTAAAACCACCGAAAACCCTCCAATTGCGATTTTCACATTGTTTTAACCAGCGATTGGAGGATTTTCAGTTGGTTTTATGTGATCAATTATTATGAAATCAGGGTTTGTTAATGGCGTTTATTTATTTGATAAAACCCCAATATATTTTTTTTATTTTTTTATTTTTTTACTTCATTATAGAAATCTTTTGGCCACATATATAATGGGGCTGTTGAGAACAGAAGAAATGAGTGTGCTGTTAATATCCGAGAAATTCTGATTGTGAAGTTGTTTGTACTCGGAGCAGTAATAATTTTTTATGCATGGAGGTTTCAGACTGCAATTTATGTCAAAAGGGTCTGAAAATCCGGAGTCGAGTTATCAATAACTTGGCCTAAAATGTGCTAGGTGATTAGGTAGTTATATACATACAATCATGTGAGTTTGAAATCCTTACATTAGGATTTCCCCTTACCATCGTTTTTGACCCCTAAGAGTCTTACAAACAGAATGTCTATACCATAGAGAAATGTATTCCATATTTGAACTCTAACTTGTGATATTTTCCTATTTTGCAGCGTGTTTGGTTAGTTTCTTCGTTGATGTTAATGGTGTTTCCTGTTTACTTACATTTATTGGTTAAATAACACACACCTTGTTTGGAAGCAAAGTCTTTGCGTTGCCCTGAGGATTGTGGTCCTTCCTTCTGTTTCATGCAAGTTATTCCAAAGATTTTGGCGTCGATATTTGTTCATATTGTATTTTTTTTCAAAAGAGAATAGAACCAGCAGTTTTTACATGGAGCCATCAAAAAACCACGACCCTTTGCAATTACATCACTCAGAACATAGAAGTGAAGATCATGGTCCCGACTTGCAAGTTTTCAAGATAGATCCTTCAGATCAGGAAAACGCAAGTTTGAATCTATCAGAGGTTACTTTTCCAGAATCTAAACCAGTGCATAATTACTCTATACAGACTGGTGAGGAGTTTGCTCTTGAGTTTATGCGCGATAGGTTCAATCCAAAGAAGCTTATACCGGATAACTCTGGCGACTCCAGTCAAGCTCCTGCTTCATTGGAGTTAAAAGGCATGAATTGCACTGGCTCCGAAAGTGGCTCTGATATCTCTATGATTGTCACGACAGAAAAGGAGTCGAGAGAATTTATACAAAAGAATTCGTGCTTACATGGTGTGGTCAATGTTAATAATGGCTCTTTCCAATCAATGCAGCCAGCCCCACGTGCCTCATCGGATTACAACAGCCACCACACACTTATGTATTCCTCATCCGGAGCATCTGACAGCTCATCAATGAAGCTGAAAATTCTCTGTAGCTTTGGCGGGAGAATATTGCCTCGGCCGAGCGATGGGAAGCTCAGATATGTCGGTGGGGAAACACGAATCATTCGGATAAACAGAGACATTGCGTGGAAGGAATTGTGGCGAAAAGCAACTGCTCTTTATGAAGAAACTCGCGCTATAAAATATCAGCTTCCTGGGGAGGATCTTGATGCCTTAGTTTCCATATCGAGCGATGAGGATTTACTGAACATGATGGAGGAGTGTAATGTTCTCAAAGATGGAGAATGGTCGAAAAAGCTCCGGATGTTTCTATTTTCACCTGCTGATTTGGAAGATGCACATTACAGTATGACCAATGGTGAAGGTGACTCAGAGATGAAATACGTAGTTGCTGTCAACGGCATAAACTTTGGATCTCGGAAGAGCTCTACTTTACATGGTTTGGCAAGCTCTTCTGGAAATAATTTAAATGAGCTAGACATGCAGATTGCTAATCGAGATACGGGTGGAACCGCTACTGAACTTGTCGGGGTTAGTAACTCGAATCTGGCAGAATTTATTGCTTCCCAAGTAGCAACCGAACCTTCTACATTCACTGTACCAATTTCCTCCGAAGTTTATAGGACTGATTTGTGCTTCTATCCTGGTAAGGCCACACTCCACGACCAAGAAAGACAACATCCATCACAGTTTGGCTATCATGTTCACTCTCCGTATTATATGCATTCTGAAATTGCTTTGCCTCAATCTTCGTTTGTGCCTACTTCTGAACCAAATGTTCTTGAAGGGATATCTCTAAATGGCCCAGGCATAATGTGCAAGGACCCACAAGAAAATGATGCTACACTGAAAGGTGGCGGATTTATTCAACCAGAATGTGAGAAAAAGCAAATTCTTGACAATGAACCCTTTGTTGTTCCTTCACTGACACAAAGTGATAACACCAAAGTTAGTTTTCCTGTTGAAGTGTCATCAGCTCTGGTCGCCCCTAAAATGGAAAGGGAACTTTCTTCAAAGGATTCAAAGGGAAACGGGAGGCCGGAGGAACCTTTGCTGGCCTCCGAGCCTCCTGTTGTTGTTGCTCCTTCCAGTGGCAATGAGTATTCTCCATCTGTTGATAGTTCTGCCCCTGAACCAATTAGTTCAGAGTGTGATCCTTCTGATTTGAGCTACTTTGAGTCTTCTCTTCCTCCTCAGAGAGTCTTTCGTTCTGTGTGGATTCCTCGAGAGCAGGAGGAGTTGCTAAGCAGAATATCAAAGTCAGATGATTCACACAATTCTCCATTTCTGATTAATCAGTCACACACGGATAATTCACACAATTCTGAATTCCTGGTTAATCTGTCACAGGTGGATAATTCCCTACAGGATTTGATTACAGCACCTGTCGAGAAACTGCACAAGTTAAATGAGAATATTCCTGACGAACAGTCAATTTCTACTGAAAGGCCTTTCCCACTTGAACCTGAAACTGTAGATAACGGGGTTACTACATATCAGAATATAAAGCAGACAGGCCCCCTTGAAGTTATAGATTCCATGCACGAAGATCATATTCTTAAGGCAGAGACGCAATCTGGCCTGAATCTTACTGCTGTGATCCCACCAGTGGATTCAGTAAAACTCTCTGAAGAATCTACAATTCAGGCCATTGATGACAATGCCCATGGACTTCCTCAGCCGGCAGCCTGGACAGGGAACCAGGAAGAATCAAATATTGGTGGGCCTTCAGCCAAGCAGGGAGACATTCTTATTGATATCAATGACCGTTTCCCTCGTGACCTTCTTTCTGATATATTCTCGAAAGCTGTTCTTTCTGATGGTTCATCCAATTTCGGTCCATTGTTGAAAGATGGACTTGGTTTGAGTGTTAACATAGAGAACAACGATCCCAAACACTGGTCCTTCTTCCAAAGACTGGCAGGCGATGAGTTTACCAAAAAGGATGTTTCTCTTATTGATCAAGACCATGTTGTGTTCCCCTCTGTTGCACTTAATAAAGTTGAAGAGGAGGCTCCTTTGGCATACGACTTTGTACCACGGACGAGAGATGGAGTTATTCCTAGTCAGAGGGGAGTTGTGTCTACAGTTATTCATGCTGATTATGATGCCTCAGAACTGAAAATCAGTGAAGGTGTGCAATATGATGATTTAATAGATAATGTGAGAGTCCATGACTCAGAATATGAGGTACCTGTTTATTTGCTGACTTGGGAATAAAAGAGTCATTTATTACATAATTGTGTTTGAATGGATAATTTTTTCTGTTTTGTAGGATGGACCTGAAAATTTTGCCGTATCTTCTCTAGATCCTTCTTTGATGGATATTGATCTCAGCTCACTGCAGGTTTGTACATAAGACCATAACTTTCTCGTATCTTTGATGTTCTAATGGAGATGTATAAGTTCAATGTTGGAAAAAAATGGAATGATTCTAACTTAAGGTTTGCCAAATGATTTGCCAGAATTATTTATTCATGAATTTAGTTGTTATTTTCAAATAATGTTTAAAATCACTTTCTATTTTTTATCAACAATTGTGTGGTGGCTTTTGCAGATAATAAAAAATACAGATCTTGAGGAACTGAGGGAGCTTGGAGCTGGAACATTCGGGACTGTGTATCATGGAAAATGGAGGGGTTCTGATGTGGCAATCAAGCGTATAAAGAAGAGTTGCTTTACTGGTCGTCAATCAGAGCAAGAGAGACTGGTAATTAGTGATTCTCTTAAATCTATGGTTACTTCTTCTGTTGTTTTCTATATATAGGATCTACCTGCTACATTACTGTTGACTTGTTTATGCTTTAAAATCTTCACCAATACATGGAGGTTCATGAGAAGTGCATTTGACGAAACTGATATGATTTAGATAAATTTCTATTGATATTATTATTACTACCACATATGCATCAATCTTTGCCTCTGTGTAGTTCAATAAAATTCTCACTTCACCACTCTCAGACAATGGAATTTTGGAGGGAAGCAGAAATTCTCTCAAAGCTTCACCACCCAAATGTGGTTGCGTTCTATGGTGTGGTACAAGATGGCCCAGGGGGAACGTTGGCTACTGTGACAGAATTCATGGTTGATGGCTCTTTGAGGCATGTTTTGCTACGCAAGGATAGGTATGGCTCAGAAGTGTTATACATGAAAAAATATGCGTGTGAATAATTTTTACCCTTCGTAATATTTTCCTTCTTACTCTCTTGTTAATGCAAAATTATAGGCATCTTGATCGCCGGAAGAGACTCATAATTGCCATGGATGCGGCTTTTGGAATGGAATATTTGCATGCAAAGAATATAGTACACTTTGATCTGAAATGCGACAATTTACTGGTTAACTTGAAAGATCCTTCAAGACCTATATGCAAGGTAGTCTTTGAAGGAACTTGCGTTTCACTGTCAATTTAATGAATGCGATATAACATATAAATTAGAATTAAGATTCTCTGATTAGTCAATTTAATGAATGCGATATAACATATAAATTAGAATTAAGATTCTCTGATTAGCATGTAAAGCAATATTTGTCATTACCAACATCATGACATAACTAATTGAAATCTGACGTTTCCTTGTAATTTTGTCAGGTTGGAGATTTTGGTCTATCGAAAATAAAGCGGAACACATTGGTTTCTGGGGGAGTTCGGGGAACTCTTCCATGGATGGCGCCAGAGCTTTTAAATGGAAGTAGCAATAAAGTTTCTGAGAAGGTCAGACCGGATGGAAAATTCTTTTTATTTTTTTCTAAACATGTTAACTTTTGTCTTTGACAAATGACGAGTACTGATTTTTTAATTGGACAGGTTGATGTCTTTTCATTTGGAATTGTCTTGTGGGAGATTCTGACTGGGGAGGAGCCTTATGCCAACATGCATTACGGTGCTATCATAGGTTTGTCATCTTACGTTTTCGCTTAGAGGATTCAATTTTGTTTAGCTGACATCTTTTTATGTAGGTCATACATATGATTTTCTTTTTTTTTTACGTGCATTCTTGATTCTGAACGTCTAGGAGGCATTGTCAACAACACATTGAGGCCAACAATTCCAAGTTCTTGTGATGCCGATTGGAGAGGACTAATGGAACAATGCTGGGCTCCGAATCCAGTTACAAGGCCATCGTTTACCGAAATAGCTAGTCGGTTACGCGTAATGTCTGCCTCGTCCCAATCAAAGAAGGCAGCTTCATAGCCCATAAGTAAATAAAAAGGTTCCATTTTTTTCTTTACATGATTTTCAAGGAGTATTTATTTTTCATGTGGTGGAATTCTAATGAAACTATAAATTTTAGTTATTGCAAATGTATACTTTGATCATGTTCCATCTTCATTCCATTTAAGTTTTATTTTTATTACAATCCACAATCACTCAAGGATTGTAACTAGGATTACAGGTGACACCTATTCTTCTGGTTGTCCTTCTCCGGGCTGCTCCTCGTTTGGCGGTCCTTCACCGGGCTGATTCTCATCTGGCGGGCCTTGACCTTGAGCTGGGTTTTGACTCGCGCATGGCTTGAAGCACCTACAGCTGAAGTATTTGCACTTTCCACCATCGAATCCTTCGCCCACGCAGACTGAACTACAATTATCAGAGCTAAAGCAAGAACCTCTAAATAACCTGCTGTATGACCAGCACGCGGCATCGCTCTGCAGTACCACCATCTCCTCTGCAATATAATAACGATAACACGAGGGGTTGAAGAATCGCTAACAAAAACTTCAACATTAAACTAACTTGTTACAAAACTGTGTTCTACACGAAGAAAAAGAACGAGAGACTTACGAAGAGCCAAGAGCACGAGAAATGCGACGATACTCGGGAGTTTGTTGGCCATTGTTGGTTGTGATGTCTGAGTTTTGCTTGAGCACATATTCACTTGTTTTTATAGTACAATAAAATGAGAACAAAGCATTGACTTGACAAAATAATTTTTTCAGAGGGTGAAAAGTTGCATTGATAGCAATTTCCCATGGAACTTAATAGGAGTAAAAAAATAATTATCATATTCCTACTATTTATTATAAAGTTTGGAAAAATGAATGATGGTAATTAATGTCATATACTAGTGGAGTATGATGATCTTTTGATTTTTATTTGCAAATAATTTTATTTTTTACTTAAATTTTACAGTAATTATATATTCTTAAACAATGAATATATAGTAAATAAGTAAACATAGATATACATACAAACTTTACAATATTTCAATACAATTACACAATTCTTATTTTATACAAAAGAATTAAAGGTCTCAATTGTAAACTATGACAATGACACTTAAACTACAAAAGGTTACACCTATTAATAACTAGATTTCACAGAACAACCAAACAAAGAAAAAGAAGAAGATGATAGAAATTTATATAGCTCATATAAATACCCCCAAAATAAAATAAAATAAATTCAAAATTCTCATTCGTCGGGATCAAGTTGAAGAGGAGACGGGTTGATGTTCAGCCTTGTATCTGTACAAAACACGCTTCTTTCTGAATATGCCGTTCTCAATCGTGATCACAACTTTACCAGGCTCCTTATTCTTGAACGAATTACGAATAGGTTCTTGCTCCCAGCTTATCTTTCGTCCCTTCTTGACGATCAACGTGTACGAGGCTTCATCTGTCGGCACAAACTCCTCTTTGTAGTTCACATCCCAGCCTGTTATCGTCAGGTCCCATGTCAAAGTGGTTCCAACCTGTTTGCCCAATTAAAAACGAAAACTTTAACAAACAACTCCCACGTTTTCGGTTCTGGTAAATCGGCACTTGTACCTCTAATGCTGGGATCTCTACAGTTTCAGTTGCACTAGCCTTAACAATAGTCTCTAAGGCGGTATCTTGGATAGAAAAATCGGGATCGTTTTCTCTCCGTAGCCCTCCGTACCCGACGGGTATTTCCTCTGCCCCAATATATCTGCAGCAACATTACATTTACATTCTGCTCACTTGCAGAAAAACTACGAAAAAAATATCTGCTCACTTGATGAGCGTATCCGTGACTCTCGACGGGCGGCTGAACACGAACTTGCTCTTTGTCCTTTGCGTCAAGAAAGGCGACAGAAGCGTGTTGAAGGCGTAATACCAGAACGGGACATTCACGAAAATCTACGATTATTTGTAAGAAGATTAAAAACTAAAAAAGCCAAGAACGAACATAAATAAAAAAAAACAAGAAAGAAATGCTCACATTTCCTGAAACAAATTCAGGATAATTGTCCTGAAATATATCCACAGCCTTTCTGGTAGCAAGCCTGAGGTCCCTCCTCGACGGGCCCGGCGTGTTCTTCAAGTCGTTGACTTGGAGGAAAGTCGAGATCCCTCCAGGCCCGAAATCGAGCTCCCTGATCTGCTTCTCGAGCAGCTGCATTCTCCACCTCAGGAACTTGTCTCGACTGGCTTCGTTCCCAAACGTCTTCTCGTACATTTCCTCGTCAGCGAAAGCTCCGTACACGTTGTAGCAGATCGGGTGGCCCTCTCGGTCGAGCCCTTTCGTGTACGTCACGGACCCGTAATCGAGCTCGATCCCCAAATCCTCTTCGATGATCGAGTCCATTCTGTTTTCCTTCCGCCACGTCAGCGTGTTCTGAAGCATCTCGAAGGCGTCGGCGGGCTTGAAGTCCCGGGCCCGCAGGAACTTCAGGAGGATTGTGTCTGTGCGGATGTCGTTTTTGCTCGGAAGCAACGGAACGCCCCATAGAGAGACGACGTCGTTTTCGGTTGACGAGAAGGCGTCTTCGATTTTAGATCTCAGATCCGTCAACGCGATCTTCTCGTCCTCCTTAATATCCTGGGCATTCGCTACAGGCAACACTACCTCATCCTCGATTTTCTTCTCCTTCGGATCATCGGGGATTTTATTCTCGTTTTTGTCATCGTCAGATTCATCGCTAACTACTTTCATCTCCTTCTCATCGACAGATTTATCGCTGTCATTTCCGATTACCTCGTCGTCGTTGACATTGTTGTTCTGTTTCTCGTCGTCGTTTTCAGTTATTTTATCCTCGGTTTCTCGGTTGAGGGTGACCTCGTCTTTGTTCGTCTTCTCGGCGTCTTCTTCTTTCCCGTCGACAGCCATTTCGATAGTTCCTTTCTTTTTCTGTTGTAGAATCAAACCACAGTTTTCTCTCTTCATTTTCACAGAGCAAATATTAAAAAAATTAAATTTAAAAATATTAACCCCGGAAGCTCAGCTCAACGGTTGAAAGTGGCGGAAAACAATCAATGGTTGTGATACTCGGATGAACTCTCCACCGTTGGATATCATGACTTTCCGTTAAATTTTGGAGTGATATTATTTATATACAAGAAAATGCAGCCAAAACATTCACATTCCAAAAAGGCATAGGGCATTTGGTGTTTGTCCATCCAAAACGATTTTCTCAGATTAAAAAATTTCATAGGAGTATTTGTAATTGTTTTATTTAATTTTGAACTGAACATTAATTATTATTTTTAAAATAAAAGGAAAATTTGGTGGAATGGAGTGTTTAGAAATAAGATTTGTTGGAATGCCTTTTCGTGCAATTCTCTCTTCAAAAATATATGTCATCTTAAACTTATATACACGTATTAATAAAAACATCAACTCTCTATTTTATTTTTCAAGGTTGTTGCTTTTGCTGTTGTTGTAAATATTTGAATGTTGGTTGCTTTAAATCCTTAAGAGCATCTCCAATTTATACTAAAAACCTATTTTGAAGTAGGGGAGATGTTCCGATACCAAAACATAAACTCATTATTAATTTATGGGTGAGACACACACAAAAAATTCCAAATTTATGTTTACCGTAAATTAAAACAAAAAACTATTATTTATTTATAAAATAAACATTTATCTTTTACAAATTAATAAAAATAACTCAACAGTTTATTTTTTTATTTATTTTAAATTTTTATTTAATCTTGCAATATAATTTTTTTAATAATCATATCATTAATACTTCAATTAAATTTTAATAAAAATATTTTTAATAATAAAATAAAAATATATATCATAATATTAATTTAAATTAAATACTAAATTATTCAACTAATATTAAAATTAAAATAACACGAAATACTTAAACTAATATTACCAGATACTTAAAGTAATATTTATTATTTTTTATTTTCAAAAGTTAAGAGATTAAATTGTAAATTTATAAAGATGATGGTTATTTATAAAAATAGTATAAAAATGATATAAGAGGAATATTTAAATGTATGTTGGTAAATCCCTAAATGTTTTTTTTTTTAATGTTTGTTACTGTAAGTCTCTAAATATTAGTTTTTTTTAATGTTTAAATGTTTGTGGAGCAAATGAACCTCACTACCTACTATTTTTTTTAATAAATCATTTCCACACAAATTTTTGTTGAAAATCTATAAAAATGCTCAAAATGCCATTTGAATTTGAACCTTAGACACCCACTCGCTCTCATTTTCCTTAATAAATTCTTTCCACACAAATCTTTGTTGAAAATCTTTAAGAATGTGCCTTTGAATTTGAATCATATTATTTTACATTTATCACGCTCCATACAAAATGAAGTCATGATAAGTGATATATTAAACCTTTGTCACGATATGAATTATAAAGCTTTATATGAATTATGAAGCTTCTCGTTCTCTGTCCCAAGGACATGTCTTTCATTAAATTCAAAAAGCTTCAATGATTCCATTTCATCTGGCTATTCTATCACCCACTAAGACTTACCACAAGCTCGATTTATTAAAACAGTCAACCTAATTAGGATATATTAAAATAGTTTAAACTTTGTACCACCATTTTTCTTAGTACAACTCTTTTGAAATGCCAAAGCTATTTAGATCCTCTTTATTCTACTTATAATTTATCAAAAGCCCTATTTATCTTCACACAACACTATCTCATTGTAAATATAAAAAAAATTAGCACTATTTCATTGTAAATATAAAAAAAATTGAGTGAGTGTGGAGCGGTGAAAAAAATTATATTTAATAATTTGATTTTAATAATTATACAGTTATTAACTTATATTTAATAATTCAATTTTAATAATTATACAGTTATTAACTTTTTATAATTTATTAAAGAAAAAATGACAACAACACTCAAATTATAATTGGAAAACAAAAGATTTTTTCTTCTATATATATATGATTAAAATAAAATAATAAAATATTTTTATTAAAAAGTAAAATAGTTAAAATACAAAAAAATAATTATTTAACAAATTTATTTTAATTAATATAGTAATAATAATGGCATATATTAATAATATGCAATCCAACTTATATATTCAGATTTCAAGAAGAGTTTTATAACTCTGGGTAGCAACATTTTAATACAAATTTGACAATATTTATTTTACATCTAATATAGCAGTATTTATTTTTCATCTACTATATTTTAATGCTAATTATTTTTTAAATAATGTCAAATGAAATCGCTTATATTTATTATAGAAAATATTTTTAATGCGTTTTTTTTATCATTGTGAATAAAAATAAATTAATAAAAAAAATTAAAACAGATAATTGAAATACAAAATAAATAAAAATTATACAAAAAATTGATTTTATTAATTATACAATTAATTATTATTTATTATTCACACAAATTATATATTTATCAATGAAAACATGAGAATTAATTTTGGAAGAAACTTTCAAAATTTATTTTTTACATATAATTATAAATACTAATAAATTAATAAAACATTGATAATTGAGATAGTTAAAATATAAATATAAATAATTATTCAATAATTTAATTTTATTAATTATAGAATCAATTTTTATAATTCATATGAGTAATATGTTAGAACAAATGAAAACAGTGATATATGTTTTAAGTGAAAAATAATAACGTTTAAAATTTGTATATTGCAAATCACTTTCAACGCGTTTATTTTATGTTATTTATTTTCAACGTCGTTTATTTTATGTTATTTATTTTTCTAAAATAATGCAATTTAATAAAAAAAAACACAAGATTTCACACAAATTATATATTTCAAGAGATCAATAAAAACGTGTTACTATCATTGAAAGAAAACATTCAATACATTTTTTAACAAATAAAAAAATCAACAATTCAATTATATTAATTAGACAACAATTTATATTTAATAATTCACATATGTTATATGTTTCAATTAACCAATAAAAATGCTGATATTGTTTTTGAAAAAAAATTCAATACATTTTTTTTATATAATTATGAATATATAAATTAAAAAAACAATGCTTTTGAAAATTAAGACAATTTAAATAAAAACAAAATAATTATTTAATAATTTAAGTTTATTAGCATTTAACCATTTGACCTTTATAATCCACACGGATTATATAGGTTTCGAGTGGCCAATGACAACGCTACTAATAATTATTGAAACACACTTTTAATCATATTTTTTTTTATTTTATAAATATAAATAAATTAATAAAAATAATTAAAAATAAGATAATTTAAACACAAACAAGATAACATTAATCCAACACTTTAATTTTAGTAATTTTAACTCTTCAATCGTATATTTGTCACACGTTATATAGTTCAAATAACCAATAAAAACGCTAAAAATTATTATTGAAAATACTTTGAAGATATTTTTTATATTTATTTTCTATATCATTATAAATATAAATAATTAATAAAAAGCTGTTATTAAAAATAATTGAAATACAAACAAAAACAATTATTTAAATAACTAAATTTTATTATTTGTACAAATATTCAATATTTATAATTCACAGCTATATATTTTAAGAAATTAATGAAAATGCTGATAATTATTACTATAAATATATTTTAATACTTTGAAGATATTTTTATTTATTTTCTATATATTATAAATATAAATAATTAATAAAACGTTGTTATTAAAAATAATTGAAATACAAACAAAAACAATTATTTAAATAACTAAATTTTATTATTTGTACAAATATTCAATATTTATAATTCACATCTATATATTTTAAGAAATCAATGAAAATGCTGATAATTATTACTATTAGAAAACACTTTCAATACATGTTTTTTATTTTCTTTATCATTATTAGGGATGGGAATGAGCCAGACTATCCGACAGGGGCTTATGGCTCGGCCTACGAAAGCTCGGCTCGGCTCGACTCGTTTAATAAACAAGCCAGACTCGAGCTTTTTTAAAAGCTCGTTTATATAAATAGGTCAGACTTAAGCTTTTTTTTAAGCTTTCTAAACTTATCAGGCCCGGCCTATATATATATATATATATATATATATATATATATATATATATATATATATATATATATATATATTAATCAAAAAGTGTATTTCATACATGTTTTTTTTTATAATTTAAGTTTTAAACGATAAATGCTTATTTTTTAAGCTTATGTTTTAGTCAAGATTTATCGAAAAAACAAAATAATATACATGCATGAATAGGGGTGGACCTAAGATTTTAATCCAGTGGGGGGCCTAAGTTTAAAAAATTATTTAACTCATCTACAAAATTAATTGAACTTCTCCCTATGCACGCACGAGTATGAAGGCATGTATTAAAACAATTATTTTTGAATTTTCGATAAAAAAAAAGTAAGAAGTAAAAATATATTTTAAAGTTCAAAAAATAAAACAATTGTTAGTAAAATTAAAAAATTAAGTAATATAGTAAAAGTAAAATTGTATTTCAAAGTAGAAAAAAATAGATTAATTTTTTAATAGTGCACTAGTAAAGTTGAGACGTGTAAAAAATAAAATATTTGTATATTTTTTTGGGACATTTATATACTCAATAATAGTATTATTTAATTTTTCATCACAAATATAATGTTGAAATATGTTCATGATTTGAAAAAAATAATATAATTATAAAAAAATATGAATAAAATTATATTTAGAAAATACATAGGATCATTTTAACATTTTTTATTTAAAATATAATTATTTATTCATTCCATCTTAAAGAATATGCACTACTTTATTTGTATTTTACAAATAAAATATAAATATATTGATAGAAACAAAAATATATTTGCATTTTCAATTATTTTATAAAAAAATGTTAATACATAAGAATATTTAAAAACTAAATAAATTAATGAATTATAAAGTTTTTATAACAAAACTTAATAAACGAGTTAGAATATTACTTCGTATATTTTTTTAATAATGTTAATTAAATATATTGAAGATTTGAAGGTTTTATTTATGGGAGAAATTTCACGTAGCGATTAGATATTTATAATTAATACTATTCAGAAATAAATAAATTACTTATTTTGTTACTGCGCACGAAGTTACTTATTTTGTTAGGAAAGTAGAAATCCCCTCCGGGCCCGAAATCGAGCTCGAGGATCTGCTTATCCAGCAGCTGCATCCTCCATCTCAGGAACTTGTCGCGTCTCGATTCGTTCCCAAACATTTCGTACATTATCTGATGACTTTCCTTCGTTTCATAAAAAAAAAACGGTTAGATTATTTAAAGGAAAACAATAGCCAATACTTTAATTTCACATATATTTATTACTCGAATACACTGCAAATTCTCTTGAATTATATTCGTGGTGATAATTCTTATTGAACCGATCAAACATACTTTTTTAAGAAAATGGAAAAATCACACGCGTCAATCGGACATTCACAGACGTAATAACACTCGAGGAATAAAGGTCCTTTACATTATCTGTCATCGTCAACGAACGGATTTCGTGCAATCCAACGCACACCGAAGATAGTGCATACGTCTCGGGTCTACTCCTGAGAAGAGACGACAGGTGTATCAGGATGTGCTCCCCATTCTGTCCAGGACCCATCATATACTGGAACATCAGTCTTCCCTAATCGATGTAGTCCCTGAAAAGAGGCAAAGTAATTTAATATAGATATCCGTGTTCTTAAGTGGGGGCATGAATTTCAACCTTTTCCGTTCACAAAAGTAAATTAGTGTTGCAAGAAACTACTTTCAACTCTTAAGCATGATAGCAGGTAATGGACAGATTTATTTTGTCAATTCGGAATGTGGTACGGGATCTAAAAGATGGAAAACAAAACAAGACTCACCAATGCCAGAACACAAGCAGTTACACCAGTACCACATGACGTCACTACAGGTCTGTCCAATGAGATTCCTGCAAAAAATATTTTGTGCAACACGGGAGAGAGTTAACTATTCAAGAGACTAGAGTTGTGCTTCAAAAGCAAAGGCGACATCCGTCATATGAAAGATGCTAAAATAAGGATTGTTTTGAATATGTAAATATAGAAATAAAATATTTGAACCTTGTTGTTCGAATCGCTTCTTGAGCTCGTCTGTAGGTAAGAGTGTCTGTGAGCCATCCAATATCTGCACAAAACGTCGTAATGCCATAAGAACTAAGATAGTCATTTCCTCAACACAATAAAAAGGACTATCATAACTTGTATTTTATTGCTGCAAATGGCTATAAAAAAAACGAGGCTGAAGAGGAAAATGAATGAGAAATTTCATTTTACAAACAGGGAAGGAGAGAGTGAAGGATAAATGATAGAAGGGGAATTACACACTAATCCTGAGATTTCGGGTGTTGAAACTAAGGGGACTGGTATTTTACAAATGTTAAATGGGTGTTTCGAAACATTTTTTGCTTATGGAGTAAATATGTAAGACAAAATCTCAGGTCAATTTTTGTAATTTTTAAAGCTAGTTGGATTCTTTTGGTAATTAAGTCAAACCTCAAGCATACTTCTTGTAAATAGCCCTTGATAGAATAACATTTTATAGTGCATTTCAAGATTTTCGTGATTAATTTCTAATATTTTTTTCGTAATTACTTTCGGGACGTTTCTAATTCACGCAAGACCTTGATGATCGGATGAGATGCAAATACAAATTTCTGAAAGACAAGCTCCACTCAATCTTAGGTAGTAAAAAAATGCGTCTTCTACCTGGGCAAAGGGGATACATTTGCTTCCAGGAACATGGCCACTTCTTATTCCCTTTCGAGGCTCCGGTGCAATTCCTTCATATCTGTAAATAAAATAAATAAATAAATAACAATTCTTAAAAATATTTTCCCTGAACCGCAAACTAATGCTCATAGAATGTGTTGAAGAAAAACAATTATGCACAATTTCCGGGACACTCTATGGTGTGCAAAATACCATTAATCAAACCCTGATCAATAAAAGATTTCATAAGGATGTATACCTAAAGGCTAAAGCAGCCATTATAGATAATATTTCTAATAAATACATTGTGCATAAGAAGTTAAATCTTTACATCAGATCATAAGCAATGTTTTAAATCGAAGACCATCAGCAGAATTTATAACAATGCTGTAAAATATACCTAGCCTTCGAGCGAGCATCAACATGTTGATGCGTTTGTTCCTCAATATTTTTCTGAACCTGAATATAAATATACAAATAAATCAGTGGGTAAACAAAATCAAACACCAGGACAATTGGAAGACGTGGGAGCAAGAATGTCGGCATGGTAATGAAACACACGAGGTCATAACAATGCAACTCATAAGAAAGAAGTACAAAGAAGGAGAAAAACACCTGTTCAAGTGACCACACGAGATGTTTCCGCAAGTAGGTCTGGAATGTAATTGGTCCAACCTAAAATATATCAAGTCCTTATGTTTATTCTTGAAGCAAGGGAAGCATAAAATTAAACCAGCGAGGAATATGTAAAGAAAAAGAAGAGAAGGAAAAAAAACACATACATAACTGACCTGCTGTCCATGGTAAGCTTTTTCTATTGCCTCACTGGCTGCACTAGCTTTCAAGATAGCATCACTTGAAGCACTTGATTCAACATCAAATCCCGAGGCGCGCCAGCTCGGTAGCCCTCCATCCAAAACCCAAATCCTGTCGTGCCCAAAAACTCGAAACATCCTGTTTATTCAATGTATGTGTGTTTAGGTCATTATCTACGAAGATCAGAAAATGTTTAAAGTGGAAGTACACAATTTCTGTTTTCAAAAAATGTAAGATGTTTAAATCTCACCACCAAACACGAGCTGCACTGAATATTCCCTTTCCATCATAGACAACAAGCCCGTCTTTATTCTCAATACCGAGTGCAGAAACTGCAGCAGAAAACGCCTCTTCTGATGGCAACATATGTGGCAGCTACATATACAATTTTATATTGTCATAAAGTAAATGATTAAATTATGAAATTAGAATATATATTAGGACAACGAAGCACGAATATCACTCTCCTTTTATCCTATCATGATAGCGATAAAGATGAATAAAGCTACTAAACATTTGTATTATTGCAAAAGGTTCAACCAATCTTTGGTAACTACAGACGTAGATATGTTAGTTAGCAACAAGGTGGGAGGGGAACTTATGTTTTCAAGATCAATCTTAACTAGTATTCCACAAGGAGACAGCATCTTACATTAGTTGTTCTATCTGCTATGCCATCAACGTCAAAGAAAAGTGCACCTGGAATATGTGCAACCTGTTCAAAAAAATAAAATCAAACAGAAACCCAACCTTTAAACAAATTAAACATTGGTATAGAAAAACAAAACAGCATCAGCTGTGACTGTCAGACCAATATCAAGCATCTATAGCAGCTGTGGAAATATTGCAATTTGGAGAGAAAAAAATACTGATCGGAAATTATTTCTGAAGCTCTAACAAGCAACGAAAAAACATGCAGATTTAACCAATAAAGGCAAGGCCGAGGCGGCACCTGATACTCTTGAAGTGGGTTTCTCTTTTCATCAGGCATGTACCAGGACGCATCCAATACCTGAAAAATGTGAACACCAAGTTATAAAATAATAGGAAGAAAACATAAACTCAAAAGTCCACTCATAAGATTATCAGCCTCTAACTCAAGCATAAAAAAAGTCCTGGGTAAAGAATATTTTCATCGCTTTGATTATACTACAACCCTAATTTTTTTTTACTAAAATACAAGGACAATTTTGAGCTGTCTTTTGATTTAGACTAGATGACGATGGAAAAAATTGATTAACTAGTTGTCCTACAAAAGCCATTGTTTGGAGATTATACCGAAACTCCTTATAAAATGAAAGTATTGACAATAAGTACATAGAACTACGCATCTCATGTAAAGTTGATATCACTTTGGGTTGATGTTAATAATCATCACAGTGAAAATTGAGAAATAAATTTGAACAAAAGGGCATCTTAAGAAGATCAATATGGTTCTGTTCATAGTGAATGCCCAGCGGGCACAACCGAAGCTTTCGTTCCAGTTACAAGAAAAAATAATGACAAGGGATCCTACATATTTACCAGGAACCACCACATACAAACACTGAAAAAAAGGGCATGAAAAACATTTCATCATAAAGCTGTGAACCTTCACGTCGGGTTCTCGGAGGTTGGCATGAAGCCAATCAACTGAGACAACAGGCTCATTAGTTGACAAGGATTGCACAGAGAACAAATCTTTAGATGCAACTGCTGCTGAAGACATGCTACAAGAAATGAATCTTGGAAATTTATATGCCAATTGGGAGGAAATGCGCCTCGAGTGAAAGGGACTCTTCTGCAACCAAAAACAAAGCATTACATAATACGCATAGTGTTAGTTTTCATCAGTCACTTGGATGAAATCCAAATACTTTCTAAAACAAATATTTACATTTTCATGAAAGGTAACGACTTTGCACGCTAAAAGTGAAAATTTACAATCAAAAAGCACGAACGCATTTAGCATGAGGCAGTCTCGCAGTTGTTTTTATAAAATACAAATATGCGATGTCCCTTTAATCATCACCAATTTCCAATGGTTTTGGGCAAAGTGAATTATACGGTATAAAAGTAAATTATAATCAATCAACTTCTGGTCACTGAGAAATGTATAAAAGACTGAACTTTAAGAAAATCTACAGAGAAAATCATCACTGAACAAACAAACACACACACACGATGTGCCTACTTCAAGTTCCATTAATAGCGCAAACACACACACACACACGATGTGCCTACTTCAAGTTTCATTAATTCGCTATGATCAGAGATTGCCATGATATATTGAAGTAGCTGGAAATCCAAAACCAATTACGAAATTGAGAATACTGAAATCAGAAAACTTATAGAGAAACAAATTGGGAAAAACTTACAGACGAAAATAAGCGGGGTTGTTGGAATGTTTGTGAAGAAGACCACGAAGACACACACTGACGAACGCGGCAGACAAATAGCGCTCGGGAGAAAACGGCGGATGCCATTTTTATGAGTATATATTAAGGATGAGATAATAAATATCACAGGAAATTTGTAGTTGTAGATTTTATCTTCTTCAGCTCATCGGTTAATCGGCCATTATTAGGGTTAAGGAAAGGGGTTTTACAAATTCGTTTTTGTTGAAATCGGAAATCGAATCAACCAAACAAGCCACTAAGAATGATCAATCAAATTAATTAAGAGAGTTGCTATTTGCACCCAAAAAACCCAAAAAATTATAAGTACATCACTAGTTTGCTACTTTTATAAATTAATACTCAATAAATTAATAATCACTTTAAATTAATAAAATTATAAATTAATACTCAATAAATTAATAATCACTTTAAATTAATAGAATTTTTCGGTTCCAACTTAGTTTTTTAAAATAAAAAAATAACCATAAATTAATAATAATTTATATAAGTTTTAGGAACTGTTCTTTTGAAACTGAATTGAACTAAACTTAAACGAACTGAACTGAACTATTTTTATAAATTATTATATATTTTTTTTTTAAATTTTAATAATATTATGACAATAACTAGATTGTATATTGAAATTTATAGATTGAAATTATTTTTTATTTATTTTATTTTAATTTATTTTGAAACGAACTTAACTGAACTGAATTGAAATGAAATGAAGATCTGAACTGAACTGGGTCCAAAAGAACAGATTAATGTATTTAAATTTGTACTCATTTTTACTTAATGCACCCTCAATCTATCAATAACACATTATTAAAACAATAACAATACACCTCTTAATATTTTATAAAATATTGTACTTATAACATTATTAAATTATATATTAACTTAAAAATAACACTATTAATCAAAATTGTATCACATAATTAAAAAAAAAAAGTTTTATGATAACTTGTCATTAATATTTAAAAAAAAATTGTATATAATTTTTCAATATTATCAAACTCAAATACAAAACCAAACATACATATACACACAAAACGTAATTTAACACAATATCACGTGCATACAATAATACAAATGCAGCAAGAGATTTGAGAAGAAATCCAATATGTAAAGAATAGTAGAAAACACTATTTTTCATAAGTGATTTTTTTAGATTATAAACAATATGTGGTAGATTGGTATATTACAAACTCTCATCTTTCAGTTCAGAACGCATAATAGATATTCTTTCTCTGAACAGTGACTATCCCAAGAGACCGTAACTCGGGGCATACCTGAGTGGTAAGGTCTGTGGTGATGTGAGTGTAATTCTCAAACGATACAGAGTTCGAAATTCGGGTGAAACATTCATTGAAATATTATGAAATTTGTCTTGAGGTGAGACATGTTGGCTACTAATTAAGTATCTATTGAAATAATACTAGGTTTATCACGTTTATTTTTTACTTGTTCTTTATATAAAAACAATAGTTGATGGTTAAACTTTTTCCATTCGGCTGGAATATGGTTTCGAAATGAATCCCAGCTAGTTGAACTTGGGATAAGTGGTAATGGATGATCTTCTCGTAAGAACACATACAAAAATTGATGATTATGAATAAACTATTCATATAATATGGAATTGTAAATGACAGACAAATATTGCCTACCTCAATAAAATGATTTCCATTTACAAATCCAATGCATATTATCTTTGTAGAAATTTAATCTCTTTTCAATAAACACTTTAGATTACAACTATCAATTTGTATCTAACTCGTAGTAGAAGTCCCCTAACACATCATCATTCAAATAACTATTATATTCTTTCTAGTCAAAGAATTACCAATTAAAACCACATATGAAAGTGGTTTACACAACAAGCAATGAAGTCGTAAAAACTAAAACTAAAGCAAACCATATGAAAAAAAAACAATATCAACAACATAAAAATTATAAATTGAAGTGTATGAAACTTACATTATTAATTTCTAGAAAATAATTTTTGTCCATATATGCATAGAGGCGAAAAAATATCGTAAGTAGATAATGATGAAATTTGCAGAGCATTGGTAGAGAAGAAAGATGACAAAAAAAAAACTTTATTGTGAGTTAGAAAAGAGGAAGAAAGAGTGTATGAGAATTAAATATTTAATTAGATTAATAAGAATATATTTTATTTAATTAGGTTAATAAGAATATAATTTTTTTTGTTTAGGTCAATTGTAGAAATTTAAATAATCGCACACATATATCTCTGGTCGATATGTCTCGGGCTCGAACCTTGAACTTTACAGTTCTCAATTCAAGTGCTTAACAACTATAATGATATACTTGTAAATATAATTAAGTTGGTGTATTTATCATTTTTTGCCGTGAAAATAACAACTCTCATTAATTAATTAAAAAATACTAGTTACTTTAAAAAAAATATTTTAAAAGTTTACACACTTATAAATAATTTTTTTTACAATTTTTAAAATACTTATTTATTTACATTGATAGCATTTTCTTACAATAAAAATTAATATCATATAAATAAAAAAGAATTTGTACAATTAAGTGCATAGGTAAGTACTTCACCAATCCTTTATAAAGTGCGGGCACGTACAATGTTAACAACGACTTGAGCAACAAATTCTTGAGACGTAGTACTTTCAACGAAGGATTTCAAAATAGTTCGTAGGCCGATTTATGTGTATAGCATCGTGATGCATGAAGCTTCACTTTACTACTTTACCACATCACTGAGAAGGTGATCCAATATCAATTGTTGGGAGGTCTCACAAGTTTTCTTGTAGTCGGTCAGCTCCACTCACCCTCTTGTATCACGGTGCTTAAATCAGTGAGCATGGGTCTAAAAAAATAATTATTTTTTTATTTTTATTTTTATTTTATTCTACCTTGTTATATAGTGTTACTTATATTAGAGGCTACGGGCCGAATACAAATCTCACGGTTAGTCGGTGGGCGGGCCTGTTCAGAAATCCCCTTTTCTCCACCAAGAAACCCCACAAATAAAACATTCTCGACGCCCTTTTCCCTGCAACGTTAAGCTTCACTGTGATTGTTTAAGGTACGGAACGGTATTTTCCGACCAAATTCTAAGCTTTATCGATACCTCATTTCTCTGAATTTGATGTCTTTTCTGGTCTAGTTCATTTTGGTGAGTTCCTCATATACTTTTTTGATCCTCACTCAGAGATTCATTAGACATCCAGCAGTGCATGGCTAATTTTTGTTTTTAATTTCATTCTAAAAAATCTTTGTTTCTGGGCATATGGGGATTATGGTGCTTTCTATATTTTTATTTACTGTGTTTTTTTTTATTTACCAGTTCATTGTTTCCGGGGCATTGAACTTTGATCAAGATATCGATGGGGGACAGTCAGTACTCGTTCTCGTTAACGACTTTCAGGTACGCCTAAATTGCCTGCATATATGTTCTTGTGATTTGCTTGGGGGTGACTTGATTGTGTACCTTTTATCTAGGTTTCAGTCCTTCGGAAAGCTTGTTCAAATAGAACATGCTTTGACTGCTGTTGGATCTGGTCAAACTTCTTTGGGAATTAAAGGTAAGTTTATTTTACATCTGGAGAGGTTGTAATTGCTGAATTGTCTCATATAATATATATTGATGAGTGGTATGGTATTCGATGAGGCATATGATTTCTTATATTGATTTGATTTGTGAAGTTGTGACTTGAGTATTCTTGCAATCTTCTGTTAATTGATGTTTACTCACACCACACACGTGTGTACTAAATTCTTGAGTGTGGTGGTTGCAGCTGCTAATGGTGTTGTTATCGCGACAGAGAAGAAGTTCCTTCTATTTTGGTCGATGAGACATCTGTAAGTATTATTTTTGTCGAGTCTAATTTGTCTCATATAACAAGGCTTACGATTTCTTATGTTTGTAATTAGTAATTACTGAATTTCTGAATTTTTGATTATACATTATTATTCGTCGATCCCTCATTTCCTAGTTCCCTATTGTGTTGGCAGTATTTTGATAATCTATTCAGAAGTAGTGTAGGACCTTGGCCGTTGTAACATTTTATTTGTTTTTTCTTGTAACATTTTGTTTATATTCCTTCTGCTTTTTTTCCTGGGTGTCTTAGCACAATGTATTCCTCATTTTCTTGGTTTTGTTTTTCTTCCTGTTTCTCACAAGACTCGAATCTTGCTGATGCATAAAACAGGTTCAGAAGATTCAGATTTTGACACCAAACATTGGAGTTGTCTACAGGTCGATACCTATCTATTAATCCATTCGCTAGTATATGTATTCTTTCATGAGTGTTTTATTACTGAATAAGAGTCTTTTTTTTAATGTGCAGTGGTATGGGACCAGATTCTCGGGTTTTGGTCCGGAAAAGTAGGAAACAGGCTGAGCAGTATTTTCGACTGTACAAGGTATTATGTTTATGCACATTTGGAGCTTTCCCTTTGTAGCCATCTGTTTTACAAAATCTTTTGACAGTTGTAAATAGTGTGTGGCTGTGGCAAGTTATGCTGACCTAGAACTATATGTCCACAAAAAAATAGAAATCAATTCTCGTTACTCAATTGGTGAGGGAAACTGCCACTGTTATGCAGGAGTTCACGCAATCAAGGGTATGTAATATTTCTTACCATGGAATTGCTTTGTATTGATGAGAGTGTTTCTTTTTAATTAAAAAAGGGAAAAAAATATTTGGTGTAAGTTGTAACTAGAGTACTAGACAGTAGACATTGAGGTTTTTAGTATAGTTGTAATAATAAACTGATGATGTTTTGTAATATTATCTCTTTAATTTTTAATAATAAAATTAAACTTATTATCTTACTCCTAATTCTGTAGTCATTTGAACTATGATGGCCTTCAATAATGATGGAAGTATATAGATATATGTGTGTGTACTGTATATATTGTTTATGGCTTTATGCATACTTAATTAAATAAGCTATAAATAATCTTAATGTTTAATTTGGTATGCTTTCCTTTTGATAGTGGTGTAAGGCCGTTTGGTGTATCACTCTTGGTTGCTGGGTTTGATGCTAAGGGTCCTCAGCTATATCAGGTATGCCTATCATGTCATCATTTCGTGTTTGTTTGCTGCCTTCTCCTTATTTTTCTTTCTTTCGTTTCACTCTAGGTGGATCCTTCAGGTTCGTACTTCTCTTGGAAAGCTTCAGCTATGGGAAAGAATGTTTCCAATGCAAAGACATTTCTAGAGAAGAGGTAATATATGGGAGTTCATAGTTTAATTAATTTATCAGTTACTGGTTGCGACATTTATACTAACATGATATGCTCAACTTCTGTGCTCTACCCAACCTATTTCATATTTTCTTATTCCACGAGAAGAAACGGGATTAAGCTTGTACTGAACTGAGTTTTGTTTATGATTTTATCAATGCCACATTGTCCCCGAGTATCGGAGTATGTATAATCTCTTGAACCCTTACGATTAATTAAAATCTGTAAATTGTTGTTTTTTTTACCTTTTATCAGGTACACGGAAGATATGGAACTTGATGATGTGACACTGAAAGAGGGGTAAGCAACAGAATCCTTGATATTTTCCTTGATAGTGAAAGGCATTTTGTACACTCACTCAAGACCTTCATGTAAAAAAAAAAATCGATATCTGTCATCCTGCAAATACACGTGTAACTACATATACTTTATATATATTTCATAACATAAATATCTAAATTATTTGAAAAAAGATTAATTCAAATATGAAAATTAACTAGTATACTACGGTATTTGTTTATATTTCTGTCGTCTATATGGTACAATATTGTAAAGAAAATGCAAATCTTCAGGGAGTCCTTTGTAATATAGTAACTCACAAGGATATTTGGAATATCTATTTTTTTTTCCGATGCTCCATCCAGATTTGAAGGACAGATATCAAGCAAAAATATCGAGATTGGCAATGACAAATTTGTGAATTGGATAATTAGATGAACAGATGATATTAATGATTGTTTTCCATCCTTGTTTTCAATTCACTATTTTTTCAAAGTTAATGATTGTTTTTCCATCCTCCCAGGTCCATGTTTGTCGTTCAGCTGCCTTCTTCACTCTGCAGTCGTACGACCACTGCCCGCTGGCCTCTTGTTGCTGAGGGTTAATTGCCCTGTCCAGTGACACGTACACTTGAACACGATGCCAACTGCAATCCACTTACATTTGGTTTATCCGTCTTAGTAGGGATGTATATTTAATACTCCTAAATCCTAATTCATACAAGGAAATAAAAAAACATTTTCGTCATAATAGTTAATTTGGCGATATAAGCAAGCTATTAGCTCTTCTTCTGTGACTCTGAATTAAGTTTTGATGAGTCTCAATCCCTTTGAGAAAACCTAAGCAGAGTGAGTTGCTTCCATGCTTCGGCATCATCAGGCTCTCCGATTTCCAGCTTAGCCTTCACCTCCTTACGAAAAGATTCCTGTATAACATAGAAGAAATGAATGTTGATATGATTAATGTTGCATGTGTATTACTCCATGAATAATATATTGCACGTCACCTCTATGATATTGCGGTTGAAAAGTCGATCAACCAGGTGCAGCAAGATGTCCTTATTATTCCCAAAACATGATCACCATAGACGAACATCTCGATCCTCGTCTTGTTCGAGCATGCCAAAATCTCCGCTCCTGGAGGTGTTTGTGATTACTATTCGCAATGGGATGACAATATAAAACATAGTATGATTACTTACCCATTGTTAGAGCACATGCGAAGATGACGCCAGACAGGATAAACACAATGAGGGAAGCCCTTTTTAGAATCGTAATCAACTTTCTAATGAAATACTGTCCCCAGAAACCAGCCAATATCGACACAGCCATCAGGTACAGAGCTGCCCAAAAGAAAATTCCCGTTTTTATTTGAATAATAATCACTACTAAAGACATTTATTTTTTGGAAGGTTTCTATAATTCCTTGCCATCCACTAGAAAATAACTCATTGAAACAAACAAATACCGTATGGCATTGACAATCTCTTGAGGAGATAAAATTCGACCACTGATAAATTTCGTTAATATTAATTATATATTACTAGCGACTACAGTAAGTAATAGATTTATAATTACCTGATGACCAAAACAAATGCCGAGGATCTTCCGATTCATGGCGATGAGTTTCTGGAGCAGGGAGAGAAGTTGGCAGACCCAAGGGACGTCTCCGTTGGCGTCGCTGCAGCTACCGGTGATGACGAAGCCGTAGTAATCCCCTACAACTTCTTCAGCAGAGAAGCCGCAAATATAATTAAAACGAAACATGACGTTTCTAGAAGGTGATTTGATTATGTTTTTTTTTCTTCTTCTTTTTCTTCATTATGTTACTTTGCTGATTATCACAGCCGTCGCAATAATCCCACTCTCGCTCTCCGTGTAATATGAGGATGAGTCGGGGTGTTTATTAATAAGCTCGGTATCGATCGGCCTCACCTTTTTCACCTACCCACAGCTTCTCTTCATATCAAAAAGCAAAGGCGATCACGTTTTTCACCTACCCACAGCTTCTCTTCATATCACAAAGCAAAAGAAAACAGGTACACAAGAAAAGTGCGTGCTTGGACAAAATAGGGAAAGAAAACGTGGCGGCATATTCACACATGACACGAGCAAGTTGATTCTATTTGTCGACAAATTAATTAAGCATCTTCATACTCTAGCCAAGATCAGTGAACGGCCGGCACAAATTAATTTCCAGGATATGAGAAAATATGCCTGAGGTGAGAATAGACTCAACAGTTCATCGTGTACAGGTTTAGTTCATTTTTGTTCAGTAGTCAACGAATGTTTCTCGGAAGTCTAGATTTAACATTGTAAGTTTGTGATTCAAAATTAGAGCATCATAAGTTTGTGGCTGGGATGGAGAATCGTCGTTACGTTTCACCAAAGAGTATTCGGTCGCCGATGTGGGCTGATCCCATGCTTGAACAGACCATGTACTGCCCGCTTATCCCGCCTCTCCTCCTTGGCTTGCAATGCTTTGTTTTTGTACCGACAGCTGGAAATATCTCCTGCTTTAATGACATGGCTTTGTTCCCATTACTCATTCTCAAAGTAGTTGCACATATATCCCGAATCTTTCCAAAGGCCTGTAAGAATGGGTTTTTTGTATCTGCAGAGGCAATGGAGATTTCAAAAATGAATAAAAATGCAAGCAGAGCACTAAGAGAAAAACTTGCTTAAGTGATTTATGGTAGCAGAAGTTGGTAGTATCTGCAAACAAAGCTAAATACTGTATTGACTTATTTAGAAAGTGTGAATGTTTAGTAAATATCTGGTAAGACTGTAGAAGTGTTCATTTATTTATAAAATTTATACGAGAAGCACAGACACATACATGTGAACTAACCTCTACTTGTTCTGATTGACGTTATATGCAAAATCAAAAGCAAAAAATTAGCATTTGAAAACCCGACTTACATTTTTTGTTTGCAGAAGCAGAAGTCGCCTTTGGTCTTCTTCTGAAGCGATTTCACACACTCCCTAAATATGAATAGTAAATTTCTCTAAAAATTATATAGGTTATGCAAAACCTGACTTGAAAACACTACATTAAGTTTTTTTTTTTTTTTTTTTGCAAGAAAAGTAAGTAATAGTAATATTTTCTTCTTTTTTAATGTTTCAAGGAATTGTAAACACTCCCTACAAATGAACAGTAAATTTTAAAAAATTTGGTGGCTAAAATGCAGAAGATTAGGATTTTATTGGTGCACGAAAAAAAAGTGAACCTGTAGCTTCAAGATCCAACTGCATCGCGTTTGGATCCGAAGTATCCTGGAACTCCAATATGCTCAGGGAAGAGAAGAATCCCAAGTCTGCGGTGTGTCTACTCCAACATTTTCCGGAATACCATTTGACATAATATTTGGAGAGTGTGATGGATACTGCAACAGGGACATACGAGCATCTCCTCCGGCTCTCAAACGCGGCTCCACAAGAAAATGCACCTCTTTTCTTTGGTCTACCCCTCTGGGCCTTGGGCGGAACGGCTGGAGATGACGAGCTCAAATCTGGATGGGCAGTGAAAAGACGGTGGCCCTCGTTAGTTGCTCTCAAAGAGTATGTGCATATATCAAGGATCTCTCTTAGGACATCTTCCCCTGATATATCAGGACCTTGGTTTATAGCATCAGCTACACGGAAGGATATTTTTTGTAAGCTCTGGGCCTGGAATTTATATATATATATCATTCAACAGGAAGAAAAAAGAGTGATGAAATCACCGGACCTTTATATTAATATCACGATTTATTCTCGGAGTGTTAATTCTGTTTTTAATAAAATTATACCATGTCATATTTGATTCCACTTCCATTTGCCCAACTGTTGGTTAACAGGGCGGAGTTCGATGACATCATCAAATATTTTATAACTTCACATCTCATAATTTCAAAATATAACAAATAACCCAAACTTTTTACCTAGCTATTTACAACAATCATGATGCAACTGTAAATTCCCACTAATTCTACTAACGCCAAGGACAAAATTTAAGATAAACGTCACCTCAAGGATAGTTATTGTAATTTTCAAAGTTAGTTGGGTTTTCAAAGGTAGTTTTCATACTCAACATATTATTTTCCATAACTATATTGAGTAACAATCAACGAATCAAACATCAAGGCTGATGTAACAGTGAGTTCATTCTGACCAAATAATAAACCATATACACAGGATTATAGATGGACCAACTTAGGATAGTTTGTAAATTAAAAAGTTTATACAATTTATGGACTACACACACACACACACACACACACACACACACACACACACACACACACACATATATATATATATATATATATATATATATATATATATATATATATATATAAGCGCACGCACACAAGCACACACATCAATAATATATATTTCACAGTTGTGCTACTCAGACTAAATTACGAAACAGTACCTTTGACGTTTTATTTTGTCCCGAACCTCTTTCCACTTTCTCTTCCTTAACTCCAACCATCCTGGATAGTGTACACTTCTGTCAATTATTTCTTCAAAAACCTCTTGCAACAGATCAGTTGGATGCTTTTGTCCACTTTCATCTCTATCATTTAACTCTGAACTTTCTACTATATTTCTTGTTTTGATTTGATTTTGTTCACAATTGATTTCATAGGAACGAACAATAGGTTGAGGCTTCCCTGGAAGTGTTTTTCCAGTGTTCCTAAAGTCTTCCATGTCTGAAACATTATGTTCATCTGTTGCATGATCAATTGTGTGATGATCAGTATGAATCACCCACTCTAGCAGCAGCAGCACTTTGTTGCCGACTGAACATGTTAGCCAATTTTCGTTGACGAAATTTGTCCTCTTTTTCACGAACCTTCCTGTGTAGCCAATCAGGATGAATCACCCTCGGGACAGGATTTGCAACCTAACAAATAATCCACGTCAGAAACCTACAAATATTCTACTCGGTGGAAATAAGAAACTCTACCTTTTGCATAGCAGCAGGAATCGTGATAATTTTTTGAATAGCAGAACTAAGCCTTTGTTTGTAGTATGACCAATCAATGATTGATCGGATGCCAACATCACCTGAAATTTTACACCACTTTTTCACATAGAACTTCACAATTTCTATAGGTTGATTTCCATAACATCATAAGCACTTGATTTATGTACCAATTTTGTAAAGAGATAATAGCATAAAATAATCAAGATACTACCTGGCTCAGTCCCAAAAATTGCAACAGGAACAGTGCGCTCACTTACTGGCGTTCCCTGCTCAATTTAGCATGTCAATAGCCATAAATTCCAAAAGGAACAACTTTGAAACAGAGAAAATTGATTGGGAAAACATAAAATTCTATCTACTAGACAAGCTGGGGAAAACATAAAGTAATTGATAATTGTCTAACAGATATTAAAAGAATAAAGTCTACAACACTAAAACATCGTGCCCAATTTTATGTCAACTGCATGATACTGGAAATCTTCAGGCAGTAAAAAATAAAGAGCACAACCTCATATATATTAACTCAAATACTTTCATAATGTTTGTGTACATTTGATTCAAGCGGATTGGATAGTAGCTATCAGAATGTATATTCTACTCAAACGATCCCACCTTCGTCAATGTCGGACAGCAGATTTTGAAAAAGTAAATTATAACTCAAAAATAGATGTCCGACGACTTCTATTTTGCTGATTTCATCAAATAAGTCATTTGTGAATTATACTTCAAAATCTCAAAGGGCTAATCCATCTTCTTTCTCCTTTTACATATTTATAATAAAAGAAACAGCACATTAAAACCTGTGTGTTATTGAGGGCCATCTCATAATTCTGAAAAAGTCGGTCCTAGAGAACTTTTACTCATCAAACTGAATACCTACCTTCGGCTCACATGCAACTATATACTGACAGTGCAATCTCTTGCCCTTAACCATTGCATCCCCAAGGAAATCAGCTAAGCGTTTAGCTATGGTCACCGCACACGACTTTTGTTCACCATACTCTGCTAAGGACTTGCTCATTGTGCTAGATTCTGATATATAATCAAGTAACTCACTATCGGCAATGTCTTCCCCCTGATTCTGAAGTTACAGAAGATTTGGAAAGTTAAAATCCCAATGAAAAACTCAACTCAACAGATTTTGGGCGTCCTTTTGAGCACAACCTCATCAAATAATTACAACAGCACAAATCATTAAACTTAATAATTACAACCACACAAATCCACTACACCAAAAATATACTCAGTTTCTGAGAAAAGTTACTGATTCTATTATATCAAGTTTTGGTAAGACAATCAAATAACAATTACTCAGTTTCTGAGAAAATCTCAAGATGATGCTTCATTTCTTGCTGTAAAATTACAGAGAACTTCAAGAAATATCAACAAATGGACTATTTCTGAAAACATCATTCAACAAGTCTCTAGAAAAAGGAAAAAAAAGGAGTAGATTAAGGCAAACAAACTTATGTGCTTTGAAAATGTTAAAATTAGGTATTATAAAACTTAGTACGTACATCAAGAAGATCAAGCCAACCATTTGCGACGGAAGCAACAGCAGAATAGCACATCTCCAACGTTGATCCATGAAGAAACTTATCGAATAACTCAGCCTGAAATAAAGTTGTTCAAGGAAATCATGAAGCAAATATTGCAAGCAGGAGAAAAGTGGCTTCTTCATCAGACGTTGACTAAGCTTGAGACAACTATGGTAGTGAGGGAAGATGTAATTTAATTGGAATAGACACTTGATAGAGAGCGTAGAGCTGGAGTAGCATTTATTATTTAATAATTAACGGAACTGGGTTCCTGTTTGATTTTTCTCTTTTTCTCTTCTTTGTTTATTCGTTCTTATCAATTCTTCGTTCTTATCAACACTATACTGATAAAAATTAAAAAATGTTCTTGTATAATGAGAATCTGAGGTATCAAAACATTCAAAACAAGTGACTAAACAAAACATTGAAAACACCAAGTTTCCATTTCCCAATTTTTGTAACATGAAAGACTAAGTATATTAAGGCAATACCTGGAAAACTTTGATGAGCTTTAGTTCACCTCTACGCTTGATCTCAAAACCCTTCAGTTCAGCTAGAGTACCATCATCGTTGAAAACTGCATAACGTTTCTTGATCAAAATCCCTTCCTCCTTGGAAGCAGGTATAATCATAGCCTATACACAAATACTTTTGAGATCAACTTAACATTACCAACAAAACCAGGCACAGTGATCCAGTAAAAGTAAGCAGCTAATAAACCATGGGTTATCTCATGTGATCAGTCTGAATCACCTTATATGGTTCATCCACTTCAAACTCAATTGAGCACTCACTGTGTGTTGTATAAGTCTTACTGAAAGGATGATACGTACCTCGTTGATGGATTGAGCGGAAGAAGAAGTAACGATAAATTGGATACCTGGCGGATGATCCCAAACCTCTGAATCTGAAAACGAGAAATCAATTAAGGACGGAACCCTAACCCCCAACTCGAGATCGACGCAGCAACTCGGAAATCGATGTATGACACACGAACGAAGTATGTATGCTTCGTTGATTCGTCGGGTTGAACTCTTTTGGCACAATCGAAAAGAGAACGAAAAAGAGAGAGAGATAAACTCACAAAATAATTCAATATCATAAAAGTTGTGTTCTAAGCAATAGGGTTCAATGCCTTTATATAGGCTGACCTAAAACGTAAAGGAAAAGGAATAAAAACGCTGAATTAATAAATCACGTCCGCGATTTCCAAATCAGAATGCATGTCGTACGACAGGAATCAACTGTCGTCCGACAATCAACTTGTCGCACGACATGAAATAGATGTCGTCCGACATCTTCACGTCGAGCGCGGTGATTCACGTCGCTCGCAGCCTGGATGTTCTGAACCCCCACGTCGCTGCAGCCATTCTACGTCGCTCGCAGCGACTTTGTCGTCCGACAGGTATTTGGTGTCGGACGACACCAAGCCCTTTTCGCCTTTCTCGTGGCTGAACTCTTTGGCGCGTCCTCGGCTCACTTCTGACCTCCGTTCCAGCTTCGTCTTCAACGTGCCAGCTTGAAACTCCATGTCTTCTGATGGATCGGCCTCCTCGTACATAATCACGTTAACAAGGCTCGGCTTTTCCTTCTCTCCAATGGGTTTCTTCAATAGCTCTTGCGCCCAAACTTCTTGGATCATCACCATCAAGCTTGCCTTGAACTTCTTGGCTCTCGAGCGCGTCACTGGTCCAACTGGAACTCGTACCGGGTCTTGTATCATTGACGACTCTGGGGTTGCATCAAAGGATCTTTAAGATTCTGCAAGAAACAGTACTTGGCACTTAATTTCATATCTGCATGACTTTTAAATTTCTGATCTGACAGCAAACATCAATGACAAAGCAAAAGGGTTTATGGAGTTATGATATTGGCTAACCTGGTACTGATCATTGGTATTGTTTCTAGCCACATTAACATTAAGCATGACACAAGGATATGATATTGTAAACTTCTTCAAGTCTCTGAGATGTATGTTCCAAAAAAGATCAGAATATCATAAAAGAAACATTCAGATAAGGGAAAAATAAGTTCACAACCTAGGGAGTTAGCATGACCCTTAGTCTTAAATGTAAAGTTCTCTGGAAATGAACCCGGTAGGCAACACCAGATACCATCAGTGTCTAACTCCAGAGGCCTCCCGATTCTTTCAACCAGTAAACGAGCATTCTGAATTATTTTTTCTCCAGTATACGTGACAACTCCAGCCATTTCCATTGAATACCATCTTGCACCCCTGGAAAATTCAAGATTCAACTAATTTATAAGAGAGCCGAAAAGATTCATACATACAAGACTAAAAGGAAGCAGAAGCCTGGGAACATACTTGTACATAACATATCCGTAGAAAGAGTTGAGGATGCACTTATGGGCAAGTTGCAATGAATCATAGAGGATTACCATGTCCTGAAGAAGATTGTTCATTTATGTTACTTGCACTTCAATTAAAATTTAAATACTTAATTCTGAGATTGGGCTGAGAGAAATTAATACTTGTGCTTCTTGGATTTTAATAGAGTTTCCACTAGACTTTGCTTCAGACAATTTTCCCTTCCACACTTTATTCAGCCCCTTGTACTCGTACCTTCTATCTCGAAAACTAATGCAAAAGAAAGAACCAAAATTTTGCAACATTAATTTTTCAACTTACCACCAGTAATACATGATAGCTCCTCTAAAGCAATGGCCGAACAGTGATTAAAAGTGTAGAATTAAAATGACGGCATAAAGTTCCAGACCCCTACCTTCGAACAGTGTCAACATAAAATGGGTTTTCACACATGCAGAGTCCTGCTTCTCGAAGTTCAGTGATAGGTTTATTGAATACTCTTTTGTACCCCTGAAAAATAAAGACAATTATACTGTTTGATGCAGACACTTCTATTTCAAAATAAAAGGATGCAGACAAAGGGTGTGCACCTTTTGGCAATATTTCTTTAGTCGCTCCTTTGAGTTTCAATTGTTGGTCTGCTTTAGGGAGGTCGAGGAAAGAGTTCGATAGTTGACCATTCTTGCTATCAACTAGCTCAGATTCAATTTGCTTCTTCAGATGATAGTAATCACTGGTAACAAAAGAGTTCAAACAAGTTGATACATGTAGTAATCTAGGATTAAATTCTCCAAAACAAAACTGAGGACCATGAGTCAAACCTTCTCTTTGCCGTGTATGTCTCTCCACGCCAAACCCATTCAAGCTTCCTAAGACAATTTTTGCCCGGACAATTAAAATCACATGCGGTGCATATTTCATCGGTGACTATTGAGGGTGGCTAGAGATTGAGAAAAAAAAATGTTAATTGAAATATACTTCTAAGCCTAAGAGGACTAGGGAATCATGTCTGCTGATTTCTTTTATCATTTAAGCATTGTACCAATAAAAACAGAAGCTAAATAAAGAATGCTAGTTTATCTACCATTACAAACCCTAATATAAAAATCATCCTGATTTCCAAATAAAAGAAAACTATATTTAATTCCATGACATTGTGATGTAGGACAATAATGCTAGTATTATAGAACAGATGACAATAAACCAAGTGGGTATGTGGATCGTATTCTGATGATATAGTATTAATTATTGGTTTTATGTCTTTTCCTTTCCATAGAATATTAAATTGCATTTAAGTTTATTTCTTGGTAACAAGACGTGTAGATAAAATCATCTTATTTGATTACCTGTAGCCTGTTGGTCAAAATGATGTTTGGGTACATCGCAGCAACATCAAGATGATAGATGAGAGGGACATCTTCACGAATGGGCTCATTTCGCAATTTCACCAGCTGCACAGGGCAGAAGCAAACATGTATTTGCAGGTCATACGACATTTATACAGTTGTAAACAGTTTGAAACACTCACACAGACTTGTAGATAGTTTTGAAGGAAGAAGTTTAACTATTTGCGAAGAACTCAGATCTTGTTCAAGTGAATAATGTATGCATAACATATCGATGTAATGTAATGTGTGTTATGTAGATGGCAAGTGTAAACAGTAATAAACATTTAATTTGTAGCAATACCACCAGCACATGCAAAAGTCTTCTTCATGTGACAAGTTTGTAGTGCATGGAATGAAATATAATGCTGAACAATAATATAAGTGGATACATGATTTACATTTGAAAATTTTAATGAAAGATGAATCAAACAAGCTTTAGGATGTCTTCTCCTCATAAAGTATAATACAAAAGCAGGTTGCACTTCGAGAATGTTGCTATACCTTTTCTCTGATTGCATCCTTTATTTCGTCATAATTTGAAACAGATTCTAGGTCCAACTTTCCCTCCACTCTGATAGCATATTGAAGGTCACGATCAAGATTATCAAGAAGTTGCTGAAAGGATTAAATTTTCAGAGTTCAATAACATTAAACATGCAAATAAAATTAAGTAGTCACAATCCCCAAGTTATTTAAACACCAGACATCCAAACTACTAATAAGTATGTCTTTTAAATAAGCGTAAACAATAAAGAGAAATAGGCATCCAAATTGGATGGCTACTCTAATATTCAATCAAATTGCAAACAATTTGACCAACTGTTCGTTGATGGACAACTCATTCGAGAATTAATTATTATGAGCTTTCAGCTTTGGTCCAAATAATGACTACAGATAGCCTTTGAACATCTGAACCAAAGAGCCTATATTTCAATCTGGACTCACTTGTAACCCATCTTAACATTTGCGTAGACTTCTAATCACTAGGCTTACTTAATGAAAAATGAAGGTGAGATCTTCATTGAAGAGGATCTGAGGCAGATTACCTCAAAAGCAGCTGGGTCGAGCATAAAACTTGTGGGAATATCAGATCTGAAAATGCCACTTTCTAGGCATTCCACATGGCCACCAATATATGTCTCGCTTTCAAGGAGTTAACTATTGTAGAACTTCTCCGGATCAGATTGGTGCTTATTAGGGCAGATGACATTTGCTTGATATGCCTGTAAGCATATGAAGAAGAAAACTGAGGTATCTTTATACAGATGAGACTTGAGAGTAGGGATCAAAGAGATTGGAGAAGCTGAAACAGATAATCTATAACTTCCCATTCTTTCTGCTGCGGTTACTTTTCATAGATGGGATTAGCTAGAGAATCTAAAAGTCATCAACTCAAACTATAAATTAGTAAATGAGATGATGCAGTTTGTTTTCTTCGGGGGTAAAGATTAAACTTTGAAACCACGGTCCTATGAATCTAATTAACAATGCAATAGTAATATTTAAAGTTGTCATTAAAACTAATATCTAATCCAGATAGAGACAGTAAAAGGACTAATCGAAGAACAAAAGGGAAGGATAGAATTAGTTAGTGTGTGTGTGTGTGTGATTGTTTAGTGCATCAAGAAGGAACTATAAGAACTTATCCTAAAAGCATCATTTACCTGAACCATGAGAAGCATTTCACATAGTGTTCCACTTCCTTTCCGTAAGACCTCATCAGGTGGCATTGGTAGCGAGGGAGAAAATGAAGGGGTGCACATAAGTCATATAGAGGTAATAAGTTGAAACAGCATCAGAAACGGAATAAGATGCCATCATCTGCAAAGTCATAACAATGTAAAACAGAGCACTTAAAATTAGTGGAGGTTTCTCATCAAAATACTGCATGAACATGATGAAATGGTCTACAAAATACGTTAGGTTTACTGATAGCTCGGCATATTACGAATGCAATACATTGCCTTTTTATTGCCAGTTGGAAACCTACAGAAATATATGCAATTAAACTCATCCATTTTGATGTGTGAGGTAAAATCGACCAGAAACCCAATTTGCAGAAAGAATGATAGTGCACATTTCTCCAAGAAAGACTTGGGCATATATTACCTTACTAATTAACACGAAATTTAATCATTAGTATTATATATATATATATATATATATATATATATATATATATATATATATATATATATATATATATATATATATATATATATATAGAGAGAGAGAGAGAGAGAGAATAATGATAAATTTTATATCATCGTGCATATTTTTCTATTACATCAGTACTGAAACAAATTCAATATAAAATATTTATTCAAAGTCTTAATAGATAATTACATAATGTAGACCACATTTTGACAAATTTTTCCCCAGCAGTTCACATGAACTCCACTCTTTAAAGAGGCAATGAGCCTGGATGCCAAACTTACTACAATGCTTCCAAGAATATAAGGGGAATCTTTCATACAAGATCTTGAATGATATAAACTCCAGCATCATAAATGAGTCAATATCTGGCATCTAACATAAGACAAGAATATAAATATCTATGATATGTGAAAGTGGCAAGGCAACTACCCTATATTTTCATTTGTCAAACCATAAACTATAAAGATTCTAGGACCAACTTATGAATCATTATTAGTTTAAACCAGCTAAAATCCATTAAAGATCTTGCACGCTGATGTCAAATTTGTTCCTATGCTTCTTGCTAAATTACTTATTTGAAACTAGAAGCATAGAAATAAGTTAAGCCTGACTGACCATCAAAAAGACAAAACCAGCTTCAAATTGAACCTATGCAGTTGAATACGCTTTTCTGTTTGATTGTGTTGTTTATTATCAATATGTGATGAACAATATATAATATAATAGCTAGGACCACACAAGTATTTTATAATCTCCATGAATAGTACAGTGCACCAACAGTGTCAAAATCTATGGTCGAATAGACCATACCTGGGGCCTTTCCTTTGCAAAACGAACCATGTCCTCAGGGTTGACTTCCAATGGATCAAAACCCAATTTAGCTTTTGTCACAGCCTGAAATATAACAAGGGGTATACATTTAAATGTGACTGTGCAAGAGAACATGGTAGGAAACCAAAAATGATAACAAAGACTGCAACAGGGTGGGACCTATGGACTAACAAAATATAACGTAGCTAATTGAAATGAAAAAACTAATAGGGATTTGAATTACTTTCTTTACTAAGACACATACTTTTCATAGCAAAAATGGGGACGACACATCCCTAAAACTGATTACAGATTCGGATGGGAATTTGAACTACTTGACCATCTCTGAATCACATTAAAAGACATTAGATTTTTGACGTTCTAAAAAAGTTGTGTTAGTTAAGATGATATAAGTTGCGTTGTTTGGTATGTTTTAGCCTAGTCAGTGGGGTCATTTATATTTTTTTATATTATAATCTAAAAAATAAGAAGATACACATAATTTAATTAGTCTAATGATTAGAAAGTACAAAGACAAATTTTAAGACACATTTTTGTTGATGTAATGAATTGGGTCATTTCTTTAAGTAAGATTATTGATATGTATATATATACACTTGAATTGTATGCCTACATATGTGTAAGTAATGAGGAGATATTAAATTTAGGTTTTTTTGTTTTTGGGAAAAAGGGAAGATTCATGGTAGATGTTTGAGGGGGAAATTCGAACATGGCTCAATTACTAATTAGAGATCATATTACAAACGAGATTTTTTAATGTACATGACCACTAACCATTTTGGAGTAAAACTTACAGTCCATGAAATAAGAGTCAATTTAGAGCTTTAGCAATGGGAAATCAGACAAAAGAAGCACAATCAAGTAGTAGGAAACGTAAGGGTGGAATTATTGTGTTTTTAAGCATGAAGCCTTGCTAAGACAAATTTCGGATCATACGCCAACTGTGTTAGAAACTGATTGCTTGAACTGGAAAGAGGAGATTAACAGTTGGAAGTTGTGGAAGGAACATAAGAGTGAACATAACATTGGAGGCAAATGAAGTGGTAGATGAGTATCAGTGGAAGGAAAAAAAAAGTGTCTTCAAGATAGGCTATGCCAAACCTTACAAACGTATTTATTGATATTTTCTAGATTCTGTGTCAGGAAAGCTAAGTTTTGGTAATAGGAGAAAATGATAAGTGGTGGTTTGAGTTTGTTCGGTTTTTTAGGTTATGATAAATGCAAGGCCAAGAATAAATTTCAAAGGTTTCAAGCAGAGAGGTCCACTTTCGCTATCTCTTTTAAATATAGGTGCAAACACATTGAACAATATGGTGGGAAGAGCTATGTGTCTCTTCTTAGAGGTTTTTTGGTGGGGAAAGATAAGATAAAAGTGTCTCGTCTCCGGTAATGCAAACAACACAATCTTCTTCATTAACACTAACTCACCTGAATAGATGTTACGTAGCCCAAAAATCGAACTATTGGTTTTTCGGAAAATTAAATGAATACATGTGGGATCGACCTACGTTACAAGATGTTTTGTGATATAATATCAGTGTAAAAAATGAATCGGAAGCTTAAACAAAAAACATTGTACCTTTAAGCCCTGGCTTCCTTGAGGGAGATAACTATCACGTTTAACCCAGGCAAAACAATCCAGGTGGCAACCAAATTTGGCACGACATTCACCTTGAATTCTGTCGCACCGAAAACCAAGCTCCTAGAGTTCAAAAGTTACAATGGAACTTAGAATTTCACTAATAAATGCAAACATAAATTACGATAACGAAGCAAATAAATCATCAGGTTCCTTGAGAGAGAAATAATTGTTGATAAGGAATTGACAGAACAAATGAATGATTTATTCATTAAAAAGAAGCAAGCACCAGTTAAGACTTCAGAAAGAACACAATTTAAATAGGCAAACATGTAATAAATGCATATTTTAAGTTTCATTACATTAACAGTTTTCTGCGCTGGTATTCATCAAATGTGTGACAAAAAAATTCACAAAAAGTAGGGGTAGAACCATGGATTTAAGAATTTATTGCAAATCGTCTGAATATAGCTCAAGAAACTTCATGTGGCTGACATTGGAAGTATACTTACTTCGTTCATATTATAACCATGATGTGCTGCTCTGGTTTCCATGAATGGCCAGTCAAAAAAATCACCGTTGTATGTGACGTATATACCAGGCTTAACATCTTGCATATGGGCAAACCACAGTCTAAGAAGTTATATATATATATATATATATATATATATATATATATATATATATATATATATATATATATATATATATATATATATATTTGTGTGTGTGTGTATTTGTGTGTGTGTGTGTGTGTGCGCGTGTAATATTAACATTAATACCTCATCTTTCACGTTTTGCACTTTGAAACACCCTTCAAATTCTGGTTTGGGAGTGTACTCGAGATCCTCAATATCCTCCCCAACACACTGCAAGATTTAACACAACCAATTTTGAACTATAGTGCGGTCGATAATAGATATACTTTCAGTTTACATTAATCTCAGCAGTGTGTTAGACACATCTAAACAATAACTGATCATGAAGCTCTTAGTTGAAAATGGTAAAAGAAGAAATTGAAAGATTTCAATGTTTTTATTCATTATCTTCAACAACATTTCTCGCATTAGCAAAAACTGGCATTCGATTTAATTTATTTTGTAGAATATGACCTGATAGGAGAGGTAAAAGTTTTATATTATCTAGACGAATACCATAATCCCAGAATCCCTGCCCCCTCCTCCAAACCATCTTCAAAATACAGCGAAATGGAGATTTATGATGCAGAATGAATAAAATTACATGGAAATAAATGACTGCCAGTAATAACAATTCACAGATATTTCGCTTGTAAAAACAAAAGATAAGTCGCAGTCTGTTCTGATTACCACTCTATTAATTATGAGGTATCCTTGGCCATCAACCATGTACGAAATCATCATGATTGAATCATATTCAGCATCTGGGAATTTTAACGGGAGCTTCGTGGTCTAAATATCAAAAGCGCATACATGAACTTCCGCACGTTGTAAAAGGTCTGTCCTCCTTTCCACTCCAATCCCAGCGCTGGATACACTTACATCATACCACTGTCCACATCTTATATCTGGAATATATTGATTCAGGATGAGACAGATAAAACATATTTGTAGAGCAGAAATCAACAGGGATATCAATAAAATAAATTCTAAAATATAGAGAAATGATTCACCATTATCGATGGCAAAGCGAACATGATAAGGTACATCATATTCGCGAAGATCATTGATGCAGTCTATGAAATCTTGAGGTCGTTGTTTACTGGCCATCAGAACATCTTTAGTTTCAGCAAAGTTTATTGTAGTGACGTAATAAAAGTCAACATTACAAATACATTAAAACATCATTTAACGCTATAACAATTAAAGAATGAGCAATATTTAAATAAGTAGCAAATGTTAAAAAAAATTATATATATATATATATATATATATATATATATATATATATATGCCCTGAAAAAAAGGTAGGCAATACCTTTTCCCTGTCAATATGGACTCATAGGCGTCCTCTGCATCCAACTTTGCTTTGTTTTTTTCAACAACATGAATGAGGTCATTCTTGACTTGCATCAATTGTTGAACAGTATCGAAAGATACTTTCAAATAACTTTTGTGCAAACCAGATAGATGATTTTTCTGTGACAAAATGGGAAAGTATATAATGAGTATGAATTTGAGGTAGCTTTACAGTGCATACTCAACTTTTTTCACTTGAAGAAATTGTAACTAGCATTACTCTAAATATCACCGTCTAGGTGCCAAACTCGCCTTGACTACGTTTTTTTGTCAATTAGAATAATCCTAGTCTTATCTATACCCCACCCAGACCCCTACTAAGGCACTAGGCTCTAATTTTTCGCCTCGCTAGGAGAATGTAGAAAAGTGATAAATAGCTGCATCAAAACAATAACGAGTACTAATCAGGTTTAATTCATCTGAGATGTCCAAAAGTATTAAGTGAAAATGTGAAATGCAGTGTTGTTTTTAAGCGCCTTCTCGCCGATGCACCGCTCGTATCGACCAAACCGAACAACCTGGACTGAGGCCCATTACCATTACTAAACCAAGGAGAAAGGGGATGGAAGAAAGATAATTATTCAATCCAAAAGTATTCTTTTTCCAGCTTTGTAAGGAAGATGTGGACGTTTATCAGAGTCCTATTGACTCGGGCACCTCGAAACATCACGCGACCGAGGCGTACGAACTCACGAGTCGAGGCATACGCCTCGACTGTTTTTTAAAACATTGGTTTTAAGGGTGCAAAATTGTTAGTCTTTTGGTTTGCATTCAGTTCCTTCAGTTTAGCTTCTCCAGAAACAGGTTACACATTATATCTAACTAGATAATCTTTTGCCTAAATAAGCTAAAGGTTTTTGGGCACTATGAAGACCTCAGTCTAAAGTTGAACTGGATTGGGTATAAGGATGTAACTGAACTATGTGGGTTTAACATTGGAAAAATCCCAGAAAGCTAATTAATTGTAAGACAGAAAGTCTCGTCTCATACCATGTGAATGTAATATAAGGTTTAATAAATTTTGTTCAATTATAGTTTGTGAAATAAACTCGTTGATTTTAATGTAAACCAAAATTTTTATATATATAACCACATAAAATGTCAGATAAATACATTTTGTTCACTAATAATTTTATGAAACTGGTTGATCTTAATGTAAACCTAAAATCATATCATAAATACAACCCACATAAAAACGGGTAAATATTTTTACCCTGCAGTATATATGTAGCAAGTCCACATGTGGCTATACTACGACCCAAATGTGTATGTGTTATTTTTAAGAGTAGCTAACTAAGACATGTTTAGAAAATCTTTCATGGATACCAATAATTCAATTGAGCTTGCATATTAAGGATTTATGCAAAGAGTTGGAGCAGTATGCTTAATGAGTGTGGTGTTCCTACCATCATAGAAATATAGTTGTAAGGATCAACAACGAATCGATATCGAGGCTCTACATACTGCACAGTGCTAGTTAAAAAAGAAGAGGGGAGACGGAATTTCTTTCGTAATTATTTAGGAGATCTACAAGAGCTGATCACAGCATGTAGCAGCATCTACTCTACACCTTTGTCACCTCACAATTAGCAATAATGACTTTAATCAACAATGTGCCTAGGTTACAGAAAGATCCTACAAATCTCACTTTACGCAAATGTAGAAATGTCTTAATGTATCGTTTTGGCATTTCAAAAATTAGGGGAAAAGCTTTACTTCTATGATATCTTTTGTATATAATAGTTAACCAAAATACTATTCACTTAGTCCTTGATTGATAACCACAACTCTCATTTCCATGATAGCCAGAACCCAACTATTACGCATTACAGTAAGTGTTGGATATAAAAAAAATAAATATCTACAAAATATAGCAAAGGTCATAATTTCCTTACAAGACCAAGATCCTCTTTCTCCATAATTTCAATGTCCGCAACTTGTTCTTCATATCGCCTTCTCAAATACGCATCAACATCCAATTCCATTTTATCCTGTAATCACATATGCAAAATCTTATAACTAGACTATGATAAAGCTTTAATCTTATTTGTAGCATTGAAGGTTGTCCCAATTCACATACCTTGGTGGCGGCATAAGAATATGGCCGGAACTTATACTTCGCTTTAAACATAGAATCATCCTTCACCCAAAGCATTCAACAGAAAATAAGTTGTATGTAAAGCAAATTTCTTTCCAAATGAAATTACTTCACTACTTCCTCTAATACACGGTGAAACTCATACCTGGAATACGAAATACAAATCGACGCAACTGTACACTCTACGAGTCTCCCGGTCCTCCCACGATGACTATTATGCAAGATCGGGTCAAATTGAAGCAAATGAGTAGAATTCGAGTGAAGCGGGTGAAATTGGAGGAACAAATAGGGGGGAAATATCGACTCACAGCGGCGAAAGCGAGTAACCAGCCGAGGCGTTTGTCTCCCTCGGTGAAGAGATCGAAGCCGAGCTTGGACTCGAGCTTCTCCTCTGCGAGAGGAGTGAGAGGCGACGTGAGGGTATAGAGATTTGTTTCCCGCGCTTCCGAAGATGATGTTTAAATGACCAAGTTGCCTGCCCCTTCTCAAAATCGGCCCATTAATGTATACTGTATATGCAGCCCACATGCCTGACGAACGAAGGGCGCGCAGTCTCTCCCATGCTCATATCTAATTTAATATTACAAAAAATAAGTGCCACAGATTCATGTATTTTATGTGTTAATTGCAATCACAATCATACTTTCATATGCATTTTGGGATATTCAGCATTTAAGTGCATTTTGGGAATAACTGAATTATGGAATTAGAGAAAATTGAATCTTACAGGACTAGTGGTCCACATAATATCCGACGTCTCGGTTTAGTGGCCCGGCACAGACAAGCGAGCACAACACTACCCCAGCTAAGCCTCCCAGACGCCTCCAAATCCCTAAGCAATGGCAAGTAAATCAACTTCACCTCCTTATTATTAGACATGTCAGACAACAACTATCCCACGAGCAGCTGCAAAATGTACGCCCGAGCGTAAAACCTCACTGTCTCCTGCAAAGCACCTTCCGGAAGCGTCTTAAACCTCTCCTGGACGGACCTGATCTTAACCTGTACCCGGTCGGCCTGAACCCCAACAGCTCTATGCATATGTCCTGCCACTCGTCCACGGGTAGGCCCCACAGCACAGCACAGATATGTCTCGCCACCTCTCAAATAACTACTGAAATACTACTACAAGATTCCAATTTTTTCGTAGGCTTCCATTCAACAGATTGGATATTCAGATAGTTGAGAGGTGTCGATGATACGAAGTCCACTGTGAAGGAAATATTGAGTCTGACTACGAAGCACTAACATACATAACATCTTATAAACACTCATAATATTCGCACGATATGAAGACATCTCCAAGTAAACAAGAGCAAAACACTCAGATACCAAATTTACTCTACAGACTAAGCTTTGAACTGCACAAACCTGAGCATCGTACATGGTAAGGCCAGCGTAAATGACCGCCAGGCCGAAAATCGAGTCCGAGAATCCCCTGCAATAATAGAAACAGGACAGAGATCATTACTTCCCCTTACAATCACATCCTTCAAGTTATGATCAAAAATTGAAACTGAACAATAAATCACCTCTCAAGGACAAGTGAAGTTGCAGCTGCCACAGCAGACTGAAATACATGAATAAATAAATAAATAACTCAATTATATTGAATACAAATTAATTAATTATTTCCCTAAAAAATAAAATAAAAATTACAGAAGAATAAGTAGAAGGGAATCCTCCGGCCTGAATCGCCGCCTTGAAATCGAATTTCTTGCCGTATAACAAAGTTGAAGTGAACGGTTTCGATAATTGTCCAATCGCCGCAGATAAACTTGCTGCTACCAAAGAGCCTATATATATGTATATATATACTCTCCGTATAAATAAAAATAAAAAATAACACCAAATTCAAAATTTAATTAAAAACAGAAAAACGAACCTTGTTGTGAAGAACGCAGGCGATGCCATCGACTGAGACGCCGTGGGAAGCGAGTTCAGAGACGCAGCGAAAAGTAGTGGCTGCGTGGATTCTTTTTGAGGGATACGGATTGGGAAGTTCGGCGGGAAAATTATTCCCGGATTTAGGAAATTGGGTCCCGAGGAATTCGCAAATGCGCAGCGACATTTTTGGGATCAGCTCAGAATTCGAGCTTTTTCATGTTCATTTGATTGTTTGGATCGAGGCCCTCGAGGTTTATGGAATGTGAAAATTAACCTCCTAAAGTTTTGATATTTACGAAAAACGCCCGATTAATTCAATTTTCAATTTTATATACACTAAGTATATTTTATATTTCAGCTAACCATACTTAAGTATTATTATATATGCATCTTTCTACTTTCTTTTTTAGGGGTTTTAAAAAATGTAAATATCTTAGAGTGAATTATACTCTAAGATCAATGTTTACACTATTTATAAAAAAACAAGATTTACCAATAAAGCCCTTTTTAATTGTTGTACACTATGAAATATATGTATTTATTTACGGATTATACGATTCTCTTAATTCAGTCTATTAATTATACACTTACCATATAAAGGTTATACACTACTAAAAAAACGGTTCCGAATTAAATACATATTACATACCAAAGCTGGTGTAATACACTGCATTCATCAATACGTGAAACGGTTTTCACAATTCTTCAATACAAAATTTCTGTGATTCTCTGGCCGGCGCCGTCGTCTACGTCGTGATAGTGTCAACGATCAAACCTCGAAGCGTATCCTTTCTGTTAAGGTAAGTTTCCCCAAATCATTATCACTGTTCTTGTTCATAACTAGTGAATAGATTACATTCCGGATTTAGGGTTCTTTAATGTTGTGTCTGAATCTACCAAAAGATTAAGTTGAAGTTTTGAATTGCCATAGTGTATTACTCGAAACTGTGATTGCATGTTTTAAAAGTAATTTACAATTGAGTTGAATCTTCAATTTTTAGTTTGGATTTTTTTGTGCTCCAGTACAACGAAATTCACAAATTTCAGTGTCGACCCAATCACAAAACTCAGTGTCGAATTTCAAAGGTAGTGGGTTGGTGAACTGTAGCGGCAATTTCATCCTGATTCAGAGAATTTAATGGGCAAAATCTTGTTTTGTTTTTTGTTGAAAAATAATAAATTCTTTTAGAAAACTGTTACTCTAAACACATTCTTAAGTTGGTTTTGATATTTGGTTTATCAACAAACCATAGATCCATATAGTGTCTTACCTTCTAGTATTCTTTTTGACATGGGGTGATGATGCTTAAGTTGGTTATTTAGTATTTTAACACTATCTATTTTGAATCAGGATTTGGGAAACATGTCTCCGACAACTCGTTCCGATTCGATGAAAAAGAAGGGGCAGATTCGGGAGGCTTATTCGAGATCGGCGAAACGTAGTCTAGATAATGACTTCGAGGCAACTACGTCTGAGGGTCAGACTCATATTAAAAAGGTACTCAAATCATCGCTTTATGAAAATCAGTAGTTGAATGTCTTTCGTTATCCAAACTCTCTGCTGATTACATTGTAGGTGGGGAAAAGTGCGGCAAAGAACACTAACAGGCCGGTGCCGATAAAGTCGCAAAAGAGGAAACGATTCAACGTGGGAATAAGCACGCCGAAAATATCTAAGAAGCCAAAGGTATATGCCATATGATTATGTTTTGTATTCATAAAACCTAATGTTATGAATTCTACTGACTTTTAGGAGTCACAACAAGTAATTGGAAGCGATGACGATTTCCAGTCTAACCAGTTTATTCTAAAGAAAAAAAAGCGCGTAAGTGAATGAATTAATTGATTTGTCTATTCAAATAATTGCAACATCAGTCATAGAACTTAATACCAATGTACACAGTGTGTCAACGTGTATGACAATATTTTCTTATTTACCAGAGTGGAATAAAAATGGGAATAGGTCGTGGAAAGTTTGCTCGAGAGAGGTTGGCTGTCACAAAGGTATGTCCAATATGCCTATCACTTTATACATGATCTGTTATCATGTTTGCCTGCTAGTACTCTGCCACACATAGTGTTTACGATGTTTCAGTACTTATATGAATATGATACAGTGTCATTACGACTTTAGCAATTTCATATTGTAGTGTAAGATACATTAGATTCTGTGAATGTCATTATGTAGTAGTCTAATAGATTAATGTTCACTGATTTAGTAAGTAAACATTTAGTTATAGTAACTTTACTAATAGATTAATGTTTACTAAGTGATTGTTTGTAACAGAATATTACACAAATGGGTTCCTATGCCACAAAAATACACATAACTGATTCACACACTGTAAGAAGTATTGGTTGATAATTAAATGTAAAAACTAATCCACTAATATCTAAATGTAAGGAAGGTACAATCCAATAATCTATTACAAACACTGCAGAATTAGTGGCAGTGTACTCTTTAGGTGTATTAGAACTGATCTATTGCAAAGTTAGTGGCAGTGTACTGTTCAGGACTAATTGGATAAAATTGTTAATTCACAATATCCATACTACTCTAACTGACTATTTAAAACTTATGTATTTCAAACACTAAACATTTAGTGGCAGTGTAATGTGCAGTACTAATTGGATAAAAATGGGAATGCACACTACCAATAACATTTAAACATTTTATTGACTGACGTGTTCTTGGTTATGATTCGCAGAACTCTCAGTTTAGAAGCACCGTTCCTGAGTACAATGACAATACATGAAACCCTATCACAGAGGGTGTTAGAAAGATTATTTCCCAAACTCCATTTGGCCATTTATTCGATTTATTCTTCACCGGTAAATTGACTATTTCTAAGTCAAACAAACAGCTTAGCATGATTCTAACAGGTTACAACCACAAAGATGAATCCTTTACATTCAGAGATACACACGGCCGAATCTCTCTGAAAGATGTCGAAAACATACTTGGGTTGAGCAGTGCTGGAGAGTACATTGAAGAGAAAGGTACTCCACCTTCTGCGTTTGTGGTGGAAGCATTTGGAAATGGCAAGTCCACAATAAAGAAGTCGGACGTTGCTGATGCAATCACTCGAGAACTGCTCAAAGTGCCTGTGAAGGTTATTGATGTTCAAGAGAGAGATCAGAACTTAGCACGCCTGGTTCTGATTGATATCTGCATCAAGTTCCTGTTTGCCAATGGAATGGGTAGTCTAAGTATGAAGCATGTCCGAGCATGCGAGGATTTGAACGAGATAGGTAAATACGCATGGGCGAAGGAGATTTTGAAATACCTTAATGAGAAGCTGGAACTGTACATGATCAGGGATTCTACTTCAAAGAACACTGGAGGATGTAGCTACATAATTCTTGTAAGAATTGTCTATTTACAGTTTCTATTATGTTATGTTCAGGTATCAGATTTTATTATATACTAATGACATTTTTCTTTTTGCAGTACTGGTTATGTTTGAAAACAAACATTCTAAAACCTATGGCTGGGATGGAGGATGCGTTGCCTCTAATTAAACGCTATGATTTGACCGTTCTGGAGCAGATGCTGAAGAAGAAGACTTTTAAAGAATTATGTGTAAGTTGGACTCGTCAAACGACTGATATTTTAAATTAGTCCACTACATTAATCTATTATGTTATATTTTGTTTTGATTTGTTTGTTTGTGAACCTGCAGGCAAGAATTAACGGAACAGAAAACGATCAGTACGGACTGTCAATGGCGGATCTCAAAAAGGAAGTTGAAGATTCAAAGAGAGAGATTTTGATTCTGAAGATTAAATCTGAGGAGCAGGAGTTGAAGATTAAAAGACTCGAAGAAATTATCGAAAATTCGGTCTACAAAAGTGCACCGAGGACGGAAAGACACGGTGAACCTAGGGTGAGCGAGGTTGACTCGACAGATTTTCAGAAAGGTAATATAGTATTTAAATATACTAGTTCAATCAAAGTATGTCATATCGAATTCCCATTGTTTAACACTACTTAATTATACGTGATTCGAATACCAGATGATGTTCATTCACATGAAGCGCAAGAAAGACGGGCTCCTGATAATGAACCTATGTTTGAGGAAAGAGATGCAATCTATGTCACTATTATGATGGATTGAACTAACACTAGATAAACCCAATTAATGCTACTGCCCAGATTTATGACAAATACTGTCAACCATATTGAACTTTCTATATGCTTCAAGCTAGTGTACCTTATATCAAGGTAATGTATTACTTTCCTACTTTACCACTACATAATAATGACAGTAATCATAAACTATTTATTACATAACTATTCACAGATTATACTTCAGATATGCTCTCTTAAACACCAGTTGCACCAATCAGTTTTAACACGCAAATGATTCTTAAATTAACATGTAAGAAATATATGGTAAAAGAAATCGACACAAGTCAGTCAAGGGAAGAAAGATACCTATTAAGAGATGCCTTCACACACCAGTTGCACCCTTCGGTGTCCATTTTCTTGCAAACAGCAGTAACACGATCTTTTTTGTTTATTTCGTAAGTATATTCAAAACCAACCTCGATGGCATACATACGCAACTTCAACCGAAAGTCTATAGCTCCGCGTTCAAACATCTGACCTTTATGCGTGATATAATTCTTCCATGCCGAGGACATATAAGCTTTCGCTTCTTCTCTTCTGAAGCAACCCAAGTATTGGTTTGCATCGTCCCCAGAAAAAGAGAACTCATTTGGTGTTTGAGCAGGATTTTGTTTGTCCACAGTAGTCGCTTCAGCTTGTGTTGAAACGTTAATATCAATCCAAGATGACTTCAGCTGAACGAGTACCATATGCATCATGGACATGTCGACGTCGTTACGTAACTGGTAGATTGTTGAGTCGGGAGGCACCGTAAATTTAAGTTGTAAAGACTTGCCAACCAAAACTGGGAATTGGTTTCGAATATTGTCGCATAGTTCGTTGTAGGAAAAGTTGGAGCAAAACGATATGGCCGCACCCTCACCGTCGTATACAAGCTTAGCAACATAAGACGCCATCTATCCTGCAACAAGAAAGGTTCTAATTCATCCACGAATTATACACTACACTAGCAGCAACTGATAATCTATTACAACTAACCACCTATACAAAAAAAGCCAATTAATTTCACCGTTTTGTGACTGGACTGGTATTAAGAACATGTCAATAAGAAACGGAAAAGTCGTCGATAATTTTCAACATTGGGCAGTGTTTTGAAAACAAAAACAAAAACAACAGTTCAATACAGATTCAAATTTGCAAAAAAAAAAATTACCTCTTTGATACTGAGAGAACGGCCAAGAAAGAAACACTGTGAGTATACGGCTATGAATTTTTTTTTGAAATTTGAAAAAAAATCGTATGGTAATCAGACAATATTTTCTAAAAAAAGCTTCCTCTAATTGATTTCAACAATCTTGTCAAAAAACAACGTTTAAGATTTCTGAAAAAAATAAACCGTTACATAATAAATGTGGATAATGTCAATGAATAATACCAAGGTTACAATAGACAAATCAAAAATAAAAAACTTAACTAAATTATGAATACCATTAATAACAATACATTAAATTATATAAATACAATAATTTGATTACCTTTTTTATTAGGAAGGTAAACTAGGTTACTGTTCTTTAAATAATAAACCTAAACTATTTTTTTCTCTAATTTACTCATATTTTTATATAATTATGTATTTTCCATCTTTATATTTCAGTTTTGAAAATTGATTTATATATATATGCATTATTCTACTTTCCATATAATTATGTTGAGTATTTTTCATCTTTAACTTTACACCTATTTTTAAATAATATTTTTTTCATCTTAAAATAATGATCACATTTTTTTTACGAATTAAAAAGAACGTGACCATTAAATAATATTTTTTTCATCTTAAAATAATAATCACATTTTTTTTTCATCTTAAAATAATGATCACATTTTTTTTACGAATTAAAAAGAACGTGACCATTAGTATGAAACGAAAATAGTAAGTACAATAAAATTGTATTAAAAAAAATTTATTCAAAATTATCTCTCTATCATATGATTCATTCATGTCTATTATTCTTATTTTGTGATTTTAATTTTTTATAGATTGGTTGAATGTATGATTCTATAAGAGAAATAACAATATAATTAAAAAGAAGAGTTTGTATATTTTATTGATACTCACAAGACCAATATACAAAAGTTTATATAGAAGAGATACACCTAAATGAAGGCTATAATTACTATACTAATAGACATATAATGTGGATTATTCATTTCCATCAATATTATTTGTTTCCTTAATATTCCCCGCAAGACGAACTGTCCGTTGAAAAGTCCGATCTTGGAGACAAGCGCGTCAAACCGAGGACGAGGCAAAGGCTTGGTTAGAGCATCGGCTAATTGGTCATTACCACTGATATGTGTGACTCAGCTCGAAGAGAGCCTGCTTGAACCTGCTCACTGCTCACGTACGAAATGAAAAGCAAATGCAACATGTTTCATGCGCGAGTGAAAAACGAGATTAGCTGCGTAATGAGTGACACTTAAATTATCACAATAAATTACTGGTGGCGACCTGAACTGGAGGCCAGGTTCCGAGAGTAGAGACCGGACCCATATAATTAGTTCTGATGTAGTGTCTGCGACAGCTCGAAACTCAGCTTCAGTTGTCGAAAGAGCTAGAGTTCGTTGTTTCTTAGATGCCCAAGCAATCGGATTTTTGCCGAGATAAACAAGATAACCAGATGTTGAGACGTAGTTATCTTTGTCCCCGGCCCAATCGGCATCAATAAAAGCATGAATTTGCAATGGATTGCTTCTATGTAATTGAATACCGAGATGCATAGTTCCATGTAAGTAGCGTAGTAACCGTTTTAAGGCAACCCAATGAGTTTGTTGGGGATTTTGCATAAATTGAGCCAATTTATTAACGGTATATGAGACATCAGGACGAGTGAGTGAAAGGTATTGAAGGCTGCCAACCGCAGAGCGATACGCAAAAATGTCAAAAGACGGTTACCTCGTCGGTGGGCATAGGAACATGAGCTTCAACATCTCAAACATCCTCAACCACCACCTTAATTACATCATCTAATAAAGATACCCCATGCAAGATTGAAGACCCCTCGTGAACTCTCCCAATAGCCACCAAACGAGAAAGCTGTTTGTCGATATATAATTCAATGCGGTTAGAGATATGTGTTCCCTCCTCTAATGGGTTAGTAGCATCAGTACAACTTCCCTTCGCGCTGAAACGTGCAGTAGGAGATGTATTTAGTTGTGCTGGAGTTGAGTGAGAATTAGCACCGTTCGATTCTAATGAGAGACCAAGTTCCTTCTTTATGTTGGAAGTCACCTCTTTTGTGATCTTTTGATATAGTTCTTGCAAAACCTCTAGACTTATGGATGATAATGTAGTAGAACTACTTGAACGCCCTCCAAAGTAATTTTTAATTCCTACATTAAATCCAACACCCCGAACTCGACCAGGGTGCTCCGGTTTCCCAATAGCTGCCGTTAGTATATCTTGACGTTCTTCAGAGATAAATTCTCCTTTTTTTTCTCCTTCAAATCCTCCTGCAAATAAAATAAATAAATAGATGTATAGTAATTTAATTAAAAACTTGCAAATGAGATATTTAATAAAATCCTGACAGGAACATAAATATTAATATTTGAAAACATGATTTAAAAGCCCAATCCAAGAAAATTTACAATTTTCATAGCAAGTATGCGTGCTTTTTCACAAATAAATTCCCCATTTTTTTTCATACGACCCTGTATATATGTCTCGTGTCGTTTAGGAGGAGACAGTGGATCAATATTTGTATCATTATTTCCCGACAATGCTACTTCCTCTTGGCGTATCTTCATCTTCTCTTTCATGATTTTCTCGATTAATTTACTATAGAAATAATAATATGAAGATTGCATATAATGTAAATATGGTATAGATAATATCCTAGCCTCAATTGTAGGGATTAGTTGCCTTAAATTAGAATACGTTTCTTGTATATATTCTGGCTGTATTTTTCTTCATTCAATAAGAATTTGGGGTTTTACCTCTTTTCATGGTATCAGAGCTCTAGGTCTATTATCAAACACAAAAAAAAAAAAAAAATTATTAAGCAAGGAGCCATGCCAGGAGACGAAGGCAAGGGCTCGAAAGGCAAAATTATTCCGACAAGTTCTCCTCTGTACCTTCATCCATCAGATAGCCCTAATCTCATGTTGACACAAATCGTTTTTGACGGGGATAATTATGATCTATGGGCTCCCGCCGTAAGGAATGGTTTGGATGCAAAGAATAAGTTGAGTTTTGTTGAAGGAAAGGTTAAAAAGCCGATCGTTGAAGGCGAAGAGGATGATATTGAATCCGTGGCTTGGAGACAATGCAATGCCATGTTGAAAGCATGGTTGCGGAATGTAATTACTCCAAAATTACATCCAAGTATTACTTTTGAGCAAAATATCTCAGAAGTATGGGAAGAGTTGAAAAATAGGTACTCTGCCGGAAACGCACCAAGGGTACATCAATTGAAAGGAGACCTTGCGGAGTGCAAACAAGGGAGATTGACAGTGGTAGAATACTATACAAAATTGAAGACAATTTGGGACGAACTTGCAAACTATAGCAAGATCCCAAATTGCACTTGCGGAGCAGCAGTCGAGATGGCTAAGGAACGGGAAGAGGAGAAGGTCCATCAATTTTTGATGGGTCTTGACAAGAATTTGTACGGACATGTACGTACAAATTTGCTAATGGAAGACCCCATTACGAGTCTATCCCGTGCCTATGCGTTGATTCTGCGTGAGGAAAGACACTCGAATGTGATAAAAATTAAGGAAGAAAGTAACGAGGCAGCCATGGCTGCAAGGCACGTTGGTACAGGAAGGGGAAGAGGCTACTCAAATCAGGACCAAGGTGAAGAAGAGGAGTCGCCACCACCCAAGTGTACCCATTGTGGGAAGTTTTATCATACAGAAGAAAACTGTTACGATAAACACGGGTATGAAACCGTGAAGAGCAGAGAAAGGGGAAGAGGCCGTCGTGGAGGCGGTGGACGCGGGCGCGGGAGAGGACGTTCGCAAGGTCGTGGACATCAAGGGAACCACCAAGCTAACGCAGTAGGAAATGCTACAGGGGCAAAGGAAGGTGAAGGATCAAAGCAAAACACGCCATTCACTAATGAGGAAATCGAGAAGATTCGTTATTTGCTCAATGCCAGTCCCGAAGGTAATGACAAGCTAGCAGGTATGCGCATCAATATTGATAAAAAATGGCTAATTGATAGTGGAGCGTCACATCACATGACGGGAAGGAGAGATTACCTTACGAACGTGTGGGTCGAGGACCCGTCGTTTGTAGGGCTGCCCGATGGACGAAGTGTAAAGGCCAGTGAGCATGGCGAAGTTATTTTGAGTGAAAAATTCACTTTAAAGGATGTGCTATATGTCCCTTCATTGACTTGTGACTTAATCTCCGTAAAACAGTTGATCCATGAAAACAATTGTGTAGTAACATTCTTTCCCGACTATTGTGTAATGCAGGATCAGGTTACGAAGACGGAGATTGGTAGAGGTGAGCACAGTGATGGGGTTTATTATTTTCAAGCAAATAAAGTTGAGCAAGTAAAGAAGGTGTCGATGACAAAGGAGGGCGAGTTGTGGCATAGACGACTTGGTCACCCGTCAAGTAATAAATCGTCTTATTTTTCTGCATTAATTGGTTGCAATTTAAGTTGGAATATTGGTCAAATTTGTGATCCTTGCTGTAGGGCTAAGCAGACACGTTCGTCTTTTAGCCTTAATAATAAGCGTTGTGATACTTTATTCGGTTTAATTCACTGCGATATTTGGGGAAAATATCATGTTGCTAGTTTGTCGCGTGCACAATATTTTTTGACCATAGTAGATGATCATAGTAGGGGAGTGTGGATATACCTTATGAAAGAAAAAAGTGAGGCTGGACATTTGATGAAGGTTTTCTGCCAAATGGTCAAAACTCAGTTCGGGAAAAACGTTAAAATAATACAGAGTGACAATGGAACCGAACTTTTATCTGGGGCGATGCGACATTATTATGAAGATAACGGAATTTTATTTCAAACTAGTAACGTGGAAACACCTCAACAAAATGGGAGAGTAGAGCGAAAACATCGACACATTCTCGAAAAAGCTAGAGCTTTGAGATTTGCTGGTAATTTGCCTTTGCATTTTTGGGGGGAATGCGTTTTGACTGCAGCATACCTTATTAATCGAACACCAACGCCCTTGCTCCAAAATAAAACCCCATATGAGATATTGTATCATAAACAACCTGATTTGAAAATTTTACGTGTGCTAGGATGTTTATGTTACGTTCACAATAAAGATAAACCTCGTGACAAATTTGGGGAACGGGGAAAGCGATGTGTATTTTTAGGGTACCCACATAGCAAAAAAGGATGGAAAGTGTACGATTTAAAGGAAAAGCGATTGTTTGTCTCGCGGGATGTGAATTTCTTTGAGCATGTTTTTCCCTTTTATACGTCCATCGATTCGAACGATCTAACGAAGCATATGGACCAAGATGATAATTATGTTGAAGTATTTGATGAGCAGCCACATGAGAACTTGGGGATTGAAACACCCCCTGCTGATGACGTGGTCCTCAACTCTGATAGTAGCGAAAGTCGAGACCCGACAACTACTATGATAGAAACAACAGTGGTTACACCTGAAAGTGTGGAGGCTGAAAAATGTTGGTCGAGGAGCAAGGGAGAAGCGAGAGCCATATTGGAGAAAAGATTACGTGTGCAAGTCTATGAGAATTATAAAACCCATCACAAAAGCTCACCAAGATCAATCGAAGTCTCCGCGATCAGGTACTCGTTACCCTTTAGTTAACTATGTTATTACAAATTGTTTTTCCAACACTCACAGGTCATACATGGCAAAGCTAGACGAAGTACAAGAACCTAGCAACTACCGTGACGCAGCAGGTGACCCAAAGTGGCGAGAAGCTATGCACAAAGAAATCACGGCTCTCGAAACGAATGGGACATGGAAGGTAGTCGATTTACCGATTGGAAAGAAACCCATTGGGTGCAAATGGGTGTACAAAGTGAAATACAAGGCCGACGGATCAATTGAACGATATAAAGCTAGATTAGTAGCTCAAGGTTTCACGCAAGTGGAGGGGATCGATTACAATGAAACTTATGCACCAGTCGCGAAAATGACCAGTGTTCGATGCTTGTTGGCCGTGGCAGTTGCAAAAAAGTGGCATATTGACCAATTGGATGTCAACAACGCCTTCCTACATGGAGATTTGGAAGAAGAGGTTTATATGAGGATTCCTCAAGGGTTTGAACGAAAGGGGGAGAACAAAGTTTGTCGACTATTGAAGTCATTATATGGCTTGAAGCAAGCGTCGCGAAATTGGTTTGCCAAACTTGCGGAGTCCTTAAAGAGGTATGGTTTCGTTCAATCTCTAGCTGACTACTCCTTGTTCACCTATAATAATGGAAAGACCTTCATTGGGGTATTGGTATATGTGGACGACATGATAATTGTTAGTAATGACAATATCGCAAGCACCAAATTTAAAGAGTTTCTTGATAGGCATTTTGGAATTAAAGACCTGGGAAAGCTAAAATATTTCCTAGGAATTGAAGTTGCACATGGGCAAAAAGGATTATTTATAAATCAACGAAAGTATGCTTTGGGGATAATCGAAGAAGTGGGTATGAGCGGAGCAAAGCCAGTGTATACGCCTATGGAGACTAATCATCAGTTGGAGCTAGCAAATGGTCATTTACTCAAAGATGCAATGAAGTATCGAAGGTTGGTAGGTCGTTTGGTTTATCTGACAATAACACGGCCAGACTTGGTGTACGCTGTACACATACTGTCACGATTCGTAAGCAACCCGAGAAGAGAACATTGGGATGCTGCATTGAGAGTAGTTAGATACATAAAGTCTAACCCGAGCAAAGGAATTGTTTTAAGCAAAGACTCAGATTTGGAGTTACGAGGCTACTGTGATTCAGATTATGGAAGATGTACGATAACTAGAAGATCATTGAGCGGTTATTATGTTTCCCTTGGTTCATCTCCTATTTCATGGAGAGCAAAGAGGCAGACCACCGTATCGAGGTCCACTGCGGAGGCAGAGTACCGTGCGATGGCTAGTGCTGCGAGTGAATTAATTTGGCTCAAATCGTTCTTAGCCTCGTTGGGAGTTTTTCATACAAAGCCGATGACACTATATTGTGATAATCAAGCGGCAATCCATATTGCAAAAAATCCGGTATTTCACGATAGGACGAAGCACATCGAAATCGATTGCCACTTCATTAGGCAACACCTCATCGAAAATACCATAAAGACGATACATGTACGCAGTAAGGAACAAGTGGCGGATTTGTTCACTAAGGCACTCGGAAGTGAAGCGTTCAATCATTTGCAACGCAAGTTGGGACTTGGACTTCCAAGTGTTCCAACTTGAGGGGGAGTATAGAAATAATAATATGAAGATTGCATATAATGTAAATATGGTATAGATAATATCCTAGCCTCAATTGTAGGGATTAGTTGCCTTAAATTAGAATACGTTTCTTGTATATATTCTGGCTGTATTTTTCTTCATTCAATAAGAATTTGGGGTTTTACCTCTTTTCATTTACCATATCCTCCACGAGATAAAGTGTGTGGAACATCGTTCTTACTTTGAATCTTTTGTGTGTTTTTTCTCTTTTCCTATGAAAAATATGTATTGGAGAAAACATAATTATATTAGTCTCACCAAGTGAAAAAAAAATGACTACAGTACTATACATAATATTTTAAATTACCTCCCAGGCAGGATCTAAACGCATCTTTTTAAATGCTTCCCAATTATCCTTAGAGATGTTATACATCTCACATAGAGATTTTTCCTTAAATTCACCAAATACATACTTACTCGTCAAATATGTTTTAAATTGTTTCCATTTTGAGCTCACCGATTGCAAAGTCTTCTTTCGTGTTAGTATTGCTTGTATTGAAGTTTAACTACATAATTCAAATGAATAAAAATATTAAATAATAATAAGAACGAAAATATCATATATATCGATAAGAGACCTAACACCTCACTGTAAAGTCAAACCTAATGTGGTTCATAACAAAATACTTCAATATATTTAATAATGTTGGGAGAATTAATTTATGAATTAATAATGTTGAGGGCTTAGTGAATTACCAAAATATCATCCCAAATCATTTGCTTAACATTAACTGGCACTTGACGCCATTCGTCATGCAATATAGAAACATGGTCTCGAGCCAATTTCCCCAAATAAGTACTCGATCAACATTGGTGAGCCATTTCAATTCTCCCCGTGAGCTGATTCACTTCAAGTGGTAGTTTCTTACCAATGACGCGATTTTTAGCAATATCCAAACACCATGTAGATTGTCTAGTGTTCTTAGAAGACATACGTACAGGAGAAGTGGAACGAGTACTGTCTGAAGAATGGGATCTTGATGGACTAGACATTAAACAAAAATCACAATAATACAAAATAATAATACAAATGAATATAAAAAATGAAGGTGAAGGTTAAGAATATTTCATTTATATTAGTTTTCACATACTTCATAATACCCTGTCAAGCAATTAGATTGCAATATTCTCCCAAATGCCTTCATTATGATCATTACGAATAGCATGCACATCATCGACACCAGTAGGCATGTTTGTTGAAAAGGATGGCGTTTGTAAGTTATCAAATGTTGAATCTTCATTCTCATTCAGACCATCAATTGCTCTACCATGAAGCACCACATACCAGCTTTTGTCATATTGATCAGTTATGTAAAACACTTGTTTTGCTTGGCATGCCATGATGAAAGGTTCGTCTTATAACCTTCCTTATTTAAATCTACCAATTAACGTGAATCCCAATTCATCAATACGAACATCCGTGTTTAAATCAACCCACTTGCACTTACAAATAGGCACTCTAAATTTTACATAATCAACCTCCCAAATCTCGTCAATAACTCCAAAGTAATTTATAGAAGACACGACAGGATTTTTATCCTTAGAACTAGAAAAATGCATGGACTCCGGCTTGAAGAGTAACCCCACTGTTTTGAAATGTGCTACTTTGATCTTGGGAAAGAGTTTGAGGAAGATTAGAATCGTTTGAAATTAGGAACAAATATCGAGGAAGTTTTAATAATTTCCGACTAATATTATTTACAACATAAGAACATAAGAATTTATCTTTAAAGTAAAAAGTATGGAAACTCGTAATCATAGATTTAAAGAAAGAGACGTGACTTGATTCTCTTCCAACATATCTTAAAGTAGTATAATTTATATTAATATATACATAAATTAATATATACAATTTATATTAATATATATATATATATATATATATAATTGAATGATTATATTACCGAGGTGTGGTTGGGACGTGGTGTCTAAGTCCATAATTGATAGCAGAATTATTAACAACGGTTTAATTATAATTGATATGAAAATTTGTAGGATATCAGTTCTATTATTTCACATCAGTTAACAAATAACTGATATCTATAATAACACATTTTACATCAGTTGTACCAATCACCGATGTAACATGTTTAATAATTTTGTAGTAACATCGCTTGTAGCGAACAAACGATGTACATGTGTTCTTTAGTATCAGTTATTTACACTACCGATGTGAATTTATCATTTTACATCTGTTTCCACTGAACCGATGTAATAAAGGCGATGTGAAAAGCACTTTTTGCAAGGACAAAAAGTCTCTAGTAACAAATTTATTGAACCGAAACCAATTTCAGCAGCTCTATGTTATTCATTTAACAACGAATAATAATTAAACAAATAAACAAAAACATATTGATTCAAACAAAGACACTTGAGATTATCTAAAATAACTATGAATCATTAAAATAATAATAAAAAAAAAGTTTCAATTCGTTGAAATAATTTCATATCAATCAAATTTAATTAATAAAAACTAGATTAATTCAAAAAGACAGAGTATATTCGCTTATATTTATTAAATTTCCCTTTTAACTTTTTTTTTAATAAAAAAATTATCCCCTCGTGAAAAAAGAACACCAAGATCTAAAATACAGTAATAGGAAGAAAACATAAACTCAAAAGTCCACTCATAAGATTAGCCTCTAACTCAAACATTAAGGAAGAGATAATATAATATCACAGAAATTTGTAAGTAGATTTTATCTTTTCAGCTGAATGGTTAATCGGCCATTATTAGGGTTAAGGAAAGGGGTTTTGCAAATTGGTTTTTGTTGGAATCGGGAATCGAATCAACCAAACAAGCCACTAGAATCATCGATCAAATTAATTAATGATACTCCCTTCAAAATGTCTTTTGTAAGTTGCACACATATAAATACTTCTATTTATATTAATAAAAGTATTTATTTTGATCTAATTAAAAATTCATACTTTGATCTCATTTTAATATTCACATTGTTAAGATAGAAATAATTACATAGTTTATTTATAATTTTAAAATACTCCGTATATATTTGGGCTAAATACATTTTGCCACCCCAGGATATGGGGTTTTTACACTTTGAAACCTCGTCGGAAAACTTTTACCGATCAGTACCACAGGATAAGCAATATTACAATGTGGTACCTGCCGACTGTCGGATCGGAATATGCCATGGAATATTCTGTTTTGAAGTGTTTTTTAATAATTTTCAGAACAAAAAAATGGGTGATTATCCATTTGCCCTTCCCTCATATTTACTGAATATTTCAATTTAGTTAATTAGAATAAAAAATGAAAAACGTAAATACTTGAATGAATTGAAAATCGAAACACACTTCATTCCCCCGATTCAAGAACCCTAATTTTCGAGCTCTGCGATTCTGAGATTTGACGAAGAAAGAAAATGGTCGAACTTTGCAAATGCGGGAAGACAGTGGTGAGTCGCACTTCTTGGAGTGATTTTTACCCTGGGAGGAGGTTTAAAGCGTGCGAAGAATATCGGGTAAGAATCTGAACCCTAATTTCTCAGTTTCTCTATTTAGGGTTTCTGTGAGATCCCGTAATTTCTCAAGTTCATAATTGGTGATAATAACCCTAATTACTGAATTGGGGATAATAACCGTAATTTTTCAATTTGGGATAGTAACCCTAATTTCTCAAATTCTCAAATTAGGGTTTCTGTGAGAACTCGTAATTTCAGAATGAGTGAATTGGGGACAATATGCCTAATTTATGAATGGGGATAATAACCCTAATTTCTGAATTTGGGAAATTAACCCTAGCTGTTGTAATCGATTTTTTGTCAGAATGGAGGGTGTGGATACTTTAATTGGCTTGACCCACCAGCATGCCATAGATGTCATCACATTATCTCAGGGCTTCTCAGAAATATCAATTCAAAGGTTGAGGAGTTGGAGCAACTCAAGAAAGAAGTAATAGTGATGAAAAGAAGGATTTGGAAGATCACATTTGTGTTTGTGGCTGTACTGGTGGTTTTCTGCAGTTTTCTGTACTAATATGGAGTGATTTTATGTAATGTATTGCACTGTAATGGATGATGTGTAATGTTGGTTGATTTTGGGTAATATGTAGTGGTTTTGTGGAATGTAATGCACTGTAATTCATTTGAGTTATGTAATGAAATTGCTTTTACTGAAATTCATGAGTTTCCCCTACTTCTGTGACTGATAAAACATGTAAGTGAAATGACAAAAACATACCAAAATGACTGGAGAAAACCTGTAACTGAGATGACAAAATTATACCCAAATCAGTGAACAAACCTGTAGCTCAAATTACCAAAATACTTAAGAGGTGGAATCAACTTAAACAACTTAAAATCACTGAATTCAATACATTCCCAAAATACTTAAGTTCAAAATCAACTTAAACAACTTCAAATCACTGAATTCAATACATTCCCAAAGTACTTAAGTTCAAAATCAAGTTAAACCAACTTAAACAACCAGAATAAACAAGAAATTGTTCAAAACAAACCAACATTACACAACATCACACATAGCACACAACATCACAAAAATTGTTCACCACCCTCTCCTTGCATGAACAACCTTCATCATAGCCTTGATATCAAGTTTCCTCATTTCCTTGATTTCTTCTGAACTCCTCAGTGTCATCATTGATCCACCTAGCTGGTTTCTTAGTTCTGCCTGAGATAATGGCTTATGAGATGCTGCAGAAGGTTGAGAAGAAGCCCTAGGAGCATCTGAATCAGGTTGAGAAGAGGCCATAGGAGCATCTAAAATAGGTTGAGAAGCAGTCACAGTGTGAACTTTTTTAGATGGCACCTTCTTTTTGGAAATAACAGGTAACTTCTTCAGTGGACTCTTCCTCAGTGGACTCTTTGAAGTATTCTCACTCAAGTTCCTTGGACTCCTCCTCACTGGACTTGCCACAGGTGGTTCATTCAAATTCAATCTTTGACTCCTCCTCACTGGACTTGCAACAGACTCAGTCAACTTGTTCCTTGGACTCTTCCTCACAGGAGTTGGATTTGTCACTGGAATGTGAGTTGATTCAGGCTCTGTAACTGGAGTTGGAGTTGCCAATGGAGTACTTGACTGCTCCTGCTTCTGGCTTTGGCTCTCTGTCATCTTGTGTTTTTTAGCCTAAAACAGAAAATAGTTACAGTTGATGAAAAAAAGTTGATAAAACAGAAAATATTCCAAAAAGAAAAGCTGTTAAAAATGAAAAATACCTGATTCATTGGACATCCTCTGGAGTTATGACCTTGTTAATTGCAAGTGTGACAAGTAAGGTTCAAAATCCTTCTTTTCAGTTTGCCATTTTTGGAAGTACCCCTTATTTCTCCTTGCTCCAGTTTCCTCTTGTGCTTTTTGGGCCTCCCAGGCATCACTTTTACTTTTGGAGGCCTCAGAGGCAACCTTTCATCAACAATAGGTGCAGGACATTCTTCTTGGGGGTTCAGAGGGTTCATAACGTGACTGTATGTTCTCAAGTAAGTCTCCTTAGTGTAGCAATCAGCAACCCACATCTCTGGCTTATACTTCATGTAATATAGACAACAAATCACATGAGCACAAGGAATTCCACTTATCTGCCACCTCCTACAGCCACAGGTTTTGTTGCCTAAATGCACAGCAAAATATTGGTCATTAGGGCCCCTCACGTCAAAAGCATTTTCACCATTCCACGTAGGTGACCATCCAAAAGCCTTCTTTTTGTTCATTTCCAAAATCTTCTGTGGCACTGGACACAAAACACCATGAGATTTCAACATATCAGCCCTTCTCATCCCAATTCTTTTCATCATCAGCCTCCTTATTTCCTCTAGCATCTTCAGAATTGGCTTACTCCTTGACCTCTGAATCATGGAATTGAAACACTCAGAAAGATTGTTCACAATAATATCAGTGTTATTGATTGTGCCAAAGTAGGCCTTGGACCAGTGTTGTGGGTTTTTCTCATTGATCCAAGCAACTGCAGCTGCATTCTTCACACCCTTCAACACTCTTTGTAAGTCAACCACTCTAGTTGCCCTTGCAGCCTCCCACACAACATTTCTCAACTCTATCCCTTTGTGAATTAGTTTGAAGTTAGCATAAAGATGCCTAACACAGAACCTGTGTTCACTTCCAGGCATCAAATCCCTCACAGCTTCAAGAAGGCCTTTTTGTTTATCACTCATAACAGTCCACAAGTGAGTGCTATGAGCAGAAATCCCCAAGTCAGAACACACCAAATTAATGAACCAATGCCATGTACTCCCTGTCTCTTTTTCAACCACTGCATATGCAAATGAGAATATCCCATTATTAGCATCTATTACCACTGCACTCAGCAACATTCCTCCATTCCCAGTCTTCAAGTGGCATCCATCAAAACACAACAACCTTCTGCAACCATCTAGCACACCTCTCTTCAAAGCATCCCAGCAAACATAGATCCTTCTAAACACAGCCTCATTCCCAACAACATTAGACTTTATCACACAAGTACTACCTGAAAATTGAAAAGAAAAGTGAGAAAATGGAATTTTGTGAAAATTTGGACAGAGTAACCCTCTATAAAACAGGGATATAGTACTGTGAAAATTAAAAAAAGGGATAGAGGAAAAAAGAAGTGGACAGTGATAAATGAAAAGTAATACCTGGATTGCTCCTGAAGATCTCTTCTGCATAGTTGTACAATGCACTGTACTGCTCAGCCACATCACCATTTCCCATATTTTTCACCTTATTCTTCACTCTGTACATTTTTGCCTTGTGAACAATACATCCAATTTCCCATTGAATGCTTTCAACCATAGAATTCACATTCCATGTAGGATCACTTCTCACCCTGTCCTTGTATTTCTCAGTCAGGAATCTTGTGTCCATTTGTGTCACCTTCTCTTGCCTCACACACTCATGTGTGTCATTCAGTGTCTTCACTTGAATTGTGGATTCATTGGACATCAGAGATCCATAAATAAGCCATGGGCATCCTTCTTGCTTGCACACAGCTTCCAGCTTAGTTGCATGGTTGAACTTGAACTTCAATGATCTTCCAGTTTGAACTGCATACCTCCTCAGTGCCTTTCTGAATATCTGTATGGTACCAAAGGTCAACCCTACCTCAAAATCTATCTCTCCAACAAAATCAGGGTTGAACACCCTGAAGCCTTTGTGTTTTCCCTTCTCCCTAACAACAGCCTTCTTCTCAACTTGTTTCCCTTTTGATATGCTTCTGGTTGCTGGCCTCTTGGGAATATCCATTTCCTTTTTTATGTGACAACCCTCACTGTCTACTTCATCATCCACATACCTTGAGAACATCTCAGTCTCATCATCATAGCAGCCTTCACTGTCCTCCAAATAATCTGAATGCTCAGAATCAGATCCCACTGACACATCACCATCATCTTCATCTTCATCAAGCCCTGCCATCTCATTTGGATTGTGCTCTCCTGCACTCTCAGTTGGATGAACATCAGCTGCCCTCTCACTTGGTTCACCTGCATCAAATTCCACTTCCACATTTCTCTGAACAGATTTCACCTCCTCATCCTCCTCATAATCATCAATGCCTTCATTCAATTGATCATCATTCAACTGATCATTATTCTCAGTGTCCATACTTAACAATGATTCATCACAGGGTTGACCTTGAAAATAAATGGCATTGGGAACTATCATCTCATGATCAACAAATATGAATACACACTTATCAAGATTCACTAAACAGGGAATCTCAGCCACATTCACATCTCCAGAAATGTAAACCAACTCCTTGCAATTATCCTCAAGGTTGAAACTAAAATAATATTCCATAATCCCAGCAAGCTTTAATTCATACGTCATCATAGTAAGATCATCCATACACAGATCGTCACCACAGTTATCAAAATAATTTACCTTCCCGTCGACATAGCAGATTTCCCCTTCTTTGTTTTTTCGAAATTTCCCGCTGTGATGCACTTTCAAACTGAACTTGTCGTGATTCTGAGGCTCAATAACCGGCGGTGCTGCATTATCGGGTCGCAAATACCACCGCATTTTGCTGTAAGAGAATTAGGGTTCTTGATCCTTCGCGAATTCGGGAATTGAATTTTCGCAGCTTAGGGTTTCTCAAAATTAGGGTTTGTGGGTGAGGATTCTTATCGGGAATTAACTGAGCTTCAAGATTTTGGTTGAAAATTCAATTTCGCAGGTAAGGGTTCTTGAGGAGTTGGGGATTTTTAAGAATCGCGATTTCCGTGTGTAATGAAGTGAATGAATGAAGTGTTTTAATTGTATGAAGTGTTGGTAATGAAACTCGATTTTCCTTCTTTTTTCATTTCTTATTTAATTATTTTGAGTAAATACGTAAATACCCCTCAGCTCTATTTAAATTTGTAGTCCCCAGCGCTTAAGTGGAGCGTGACACTCAAATCCCCGGAATATTCCATGGCATATTCCGATCCGGCAGCTGGCAGGTTGCAAATTGTAATATTACTTATCCTGTGGTACTGATCGGCAAAAGTTTTCCGACGAGGTTGCAAAGTGTCAAAGTGTATTTTGCCCTATATATTTACTATTAGAGACTACGGGTCGAATACAAGTCTCACAAGTCACAGGTATTGTGTAGGCGGGCCTATTCAAAAATCCCCTTCTTCTCCACCAAGAAATCCCACAATAAAACATCTCTGCACTCGACGCCCTTTTCCTCTGCGACGTTTAAGCTTCACTGTGATTGTTTCAGGTACGAACAGTAGGTCATTATCTGTTCCCCATTATCGATACCTTATTTTTCTCCGAATTTGATGTGTTCATTTTGGCGAGTTCCTCATTAGATCCTCATTATCTGTGATTCATTAGAAATCGAGCAATGCATTTTTTTTATTCTTTAAAATCTAGGTTTCTGGGCATGGATACTTTCGGGTTATGGTGCTTTCTCTATTTTTATTTACTGTGTTTGTTTTCATTTACCAGTTAATTTTTTTCTGGGGCATTGAACTTTGATCAATATATCATTTTCGTTAACGACGTTCAGGTACGCCTAAATTGACTGCATATATGTTCTTGTGATTTGCTTGTGTGGTGACTTGATAGTGTACCTTTTATCGTGGTTGCAGTCCTTCGGGGAAGCTTGTTCAAATTGAACATGCTTTGACTGCTGTTGGATCTGGTCAAACTTCTTTAGGAATTACAGTTAAGATTAGAGGCCTGTGGATTTTTGGTCACATTTATAAGCAAAGTGAGTTTTTTGTTCTAGGTTATAAGAATGTGAGTTTTTTAAACCAATTGTAATAGAAGTACCTATTATACCCTTGAAAGTAAAGGAAAAAGACAACAATTAAAAAAAAATCGGTCCCCACATTTTTCTTTTCTTTTCTCCTCTCTTCTCTCTCCCAGTAAACCGCCCGCCCGCCGCCCCTACTATTTTTTTTTTCGATTTCGAATCAACCGGAGCAATGGCATCGTCGGCGAAGCCATCGGATTCAGAACATGAGGAAGAACAAGAACAAGAAGAACCGAGTCTCCAACCTCCGGTAATTCCCGAATCCAAAACCCTTTTTTTCGATTTTTTTTTTTTCGAAATTTCGAGCAATGTAATGGATTATGTGGCATTTTCGATGCTTGGTTGAGTTATTTCTTGTGTATACGTGATTTAGAACTGTAATGTTGAATTGAATTGCCTAAAAATTGCGATTTCTGAAATCTGTTCTTGACTGCTCGATGGGCAGTCGATTAGTTAACATCGACCAACCCATCGACCAACCCATCGACCAACCAATTCGTGTAACCTCATCGACTAGTCAGATTGGTTGGTCGATTTGGTTACTCGAATAGGTTGGTCGATGAGGTTACTCGATTTGGTTGGTCGATGGGGTTACTCGAATACGTTGGTCGATGTGTTGGTCGATGGGGTTGGTCGATGGAGGCAGAAACATTTTTTTTGATTTTTTTTTTTTGATCCTATTAATCTGTTTTTAATTGCTTCTTCTCCATTTGTGCAGGCTGGTTTCCGATGGAGGAGACCGGATTTCGTCGACATTGCGAGAGCGATCAATTGCGGCGATCGACGCGGCGTTTTGAAAAACGTAGAAGATACTCTGAGGGAAGTGGGTGGGGACGAGGGCCTCGCGGAGTACGAACAGACGTATATCTTCAGTCAGTTCTTGGCCCTTCCCAAGGCAGACCGATCGAACAAACCTCTGCACAAACTGCTATCGAGAGAGATCGTTAGCAAGAGCAGAATACCAGAGTTTGATCACTGGTTTGCTATCGGGGATCGTATTGTGAAGTTCCGAGCACAAGAATACGCCTTGATCACCGGCCTGCGCTTTGGGGATAGTAACTTCGATCCCACAGACAAAGGTCATGAAGCTCCCATTACAGGCATCCATCGGAGGTTATTCCGTTGCAGAGTGATGAAGATTGAAGCACTGCTCAGTTCGTTCAATGGTCTGCGGATGGGCAACGACCTAAATGATTATTTCAAGGTTGCCAACATCTTGATTCTCTACTTCGTTCTGATTGGTCGAGAGAAGCTGGATGTCGAGAACTGGGTCTGGACACTAGTGGAGGATCACGATGGCTGGGAGTGGTTTCCTTGGGGTTCTTACACCTTCCAGAACTTCTCGCACTACATCAGCATTACTGGGATGGCAGCTGATCAGGCCGAGAAAGCGGCTTATCACTTTTACGGTCCAGTTTGGGCCTTCCAGTGTTGGGCCTTCGAGGCCTTTCCTGCTTTAGGGAGACAGTGCGCTACTCGGAGCCGAGAGACGCGAAGGCCCCGGTTTTTGCATTGGACGCAGAGGAAGACTAACTTCGATTTCACGGATTACTTCGAGGATGAGCAGGTAACCGTCAATCTGTTTCGTTAATAATTTTGAATTAATAATTTTATCGAATATCTAATAATTTTTTTTTTAATTGTTTTCTTTTAGCTTGAAGTGCACGAGACCCTCACACCGACACCGGAGGAGGAGGAGATGATGTATTACAGGAGTTTGACGGAGGCCGGTGAGCTGTATGCCGTCCCGTACCAGCCTCCCCTCCGCTTAACTCACGCAGCGGCGCCGGCACGAGCACCTGCACGGAAGAAGCAGATGGAGAAGAAGAAGAAGAAGAAGAAGCTTGTGGACCGTGTGGCCGAAAGCGTGGCCAAGACATTCAAGAAGGCGACGACACATGTCCGCACGCGTGACGATATCACGCCCAGCTCTTCAGCAGAGAGACGTACATCTCGGAGAGCTCGACATGATTCTCCGCCTCCTCGACATGCCACTCCTCCTCCTCGACATGATTCTCCGCCTCCTCGACATGCCACTCCTCCTGAGTCTCGAGCTGGACCTGCATCTGAGACAGTGGTGGACGATGATCCACCTATTTATCGTCGGAGTGACTTCGAGAGGATATTGTTCGACACATCCGAGAAGGGATTCACGACTCACATCGTGAGGCATGTCACGGAGAGCGTCACGGAGAACTTGTTCTCTAAAATGAAGGCATTCTTCGGCTTCAGTCGACACTCTCAGCCACGGCCTTATCCCTCGAGGCCAGTGTACGAAGAGCCTTCCTCTCCCCCTCGGAGTTCACCTCCTCGTCATTCCTACCACTGCGAGGACATTCAGGAGACTTCTTCGCGCAGAGCACCAGCTCGATTCTCGACGTCGGCGATGCCTGACCCTCGGTATTCATATGCAGACGCTGAGGCATGGATGCGTTACTGCAGGCAGCCCCCGGTGCCTCCGGTATTTCCATTTGACACGTGGTTCCAGGGTTATCAGATGCCTCCACCGGCCTATGGATTTCAGGGACCCCAGATGCCGCCGCCGGCCTATCCATTTGAGTCCTCCAGCTATCGCACGCCTCCGTCGATTGTTCCTTTTGATCTAGGGATGTCCAGCACGCCTAGACCAGCTGTTGTGGTCGATGTCGAGAGCTATCCTGAGAGGAACTTTGATATCTTCTCAGAGCCAGCTGCTTATGACGAGGAGGGTGGCGAGGATGAGATGTGCTTCACTGACGAGGATGAGGGCGACGAGCAGGATGATGACGAGCAGGATGATGACGAGCAGGATGACGGGGAGAGCAGCCTCGGACCTCGTGTTGTTATGCCTTCCAAGTACTTGCGTAGCCCTTTCATCCAAGATTTTAGTAAGGATCGCAGTTTAAATAGCGCGCGGATGTACAAGGTGTACAGACAGTCGGGGCCCGATTCCTGCGTGAGGGTGAGGTGCTGTGATGATTTGATCCTTGATCAGAAACTCTTCGACGATGTCGAAAGTCCCTCCGTTTGGTTCACGTCTCAGGTAATATTATAAATTTTAACTTTATTAATTTATGTTTAAATCTTAACAACGTGTTAATATTCAGGTACTCGACTTGTATGTTGCTTTTCTGAGACAAAAACTCATAAACAAAGAAGGGGTGAAAGGGCACGTGCACGACTTTACGCACCAGATCTTTGGTCCCGACTTCTTTGTAAGTGAATTTATTTTATCTATGTTTGTTATATTTTATATTTTTATTATGTTTTTACTGACATAATTTATGTCCTTTCCAAAGCAAACTATGTGTCGTGAATACGGGAAACTGAGGCATACAGGGAAGTCGGATAATTTCGAGCAGAGATACAAGAATTGGATACCACCTCTGGATTTGAGAAAAACTGTATCGGGTCCGGGTGGTGGTCAACATAGTTGGTACAATATCCGTAAGGTATGTTAAATGAATTTTAATAAACTTCGGTTTCTCTGATTTCTTATATTTTCATTGTTTGTATGTAAGGCGGCCTTGATTTGCAACTTGGATAACATTCACTGGATCGTGGCGGTCATTAATTTCGACACCTGGACTGTCGAAGTGTATGATTCCTTGTTGCATACTCTCCCGAATCCCAAGATCAGGGTTAAAGAGCTGAAGCCAATCACAGATTTGTTGCCTCGACTGTTGAAAAGCGCAAACTGGTGGCAACAAAATTCGATAAGGTATGATTCAATCATTTAATTCATTTCGTAGTTTTATCTTTTTTCTTATATGATATTGACGTGTGCTTTCAATCTTTTATTTTTCAGGGAGCGTAAGACGTGCCCTTTCAAGGTTGAGCTAATGCCCACGGAGCAACAAATATCGCAAGAGGACGGGAGCTCGTGTGGGCCGATCTGTTGCATGTACCTGGATCGCTTAGTCAACAAGAAAATGACTCACGAGAATAAGACTATTGACATTGGTTACATCACAAAGTACCGTGCATATATTGCTAGGATGATTTTTTGGTTAGCTCGGGAAGGGGTAACAAATGAACAGTATCGTTAGGATTATTTATTTTCGACACTTTAGAGACTTGTTTAGTATTGTTTGGTATTAGACTTGTTTTGGATGATTTATTGTTTAGTATTGTTGGTATTTTTGTCTTGGATGTGTGGTATATTGAATGTTTGGTTAGAATGTTGCAGGTTTGGGTTTAAAAATGTGTAAAAAAGTCATTTTTCATTCTGCCCAGAGGTTACTCGAATGGACTGTTCCATCGAGTAACCATCGAGTAATCAAGAACAGGCCCATCGATTAACGTAGAATGAGGCCAGAATCGCATACATCTCTCTCAAGCTGCTTTGCTTGAAATAGGGGCCGACGAAATCGTACAATGAAAATCTAGCCCGTCTACATAAAAGTTTCAAGTTAGTGGCATTAATTAATTTAAAAGAAGATGTAAGGAAACCGATACCATACCGTATAGCGGCAGCAGCATGACGACACGGAATTAGGTCTAAGTCGAACTCCCGACAGTCACACGTGCGTCTCGCGATATCCACGAGATAGGACCTGCCGTTTTCCTCAACTCTGAACACGGTCCCCGCACTGACCTCCCGAACAGCAAGATGATGACTCAACTGATTCTGATTAGACATCTTTGCGAATGCCTCCTCGGTCATCTCATGCTCCCTCTCATTAGCCTTCCTTCGTTTCTCGTCAAACCATCTCTCAATCATCGCACGAATCGACTCGAGCATAGCACAAACAGGTAATCGTCGTGGCCATTTGATAGCACTGTTGAAGACTTCGGCCGCGTTCGATGTCATGAAACCATATCGTCGTTCAGGACATTTTGACCTTGACCAGGTCTCAACACCGAGTCCAACGAGGCGCCTATAAGCACCGTCTCCACTGATTCTCTCCAAATCAGATAAATATTTTTCAAACTCATCCACTCGATAACAGTAGGCTGCTTTGTGTACAATTGTGATCACATGAGAGCGGTACATTGCCAGATTCTTCTCGAGGTGGTGACAGCACAACGCACGGGTCGCGTGGGGATAGGCACTCCGAATAGCATTCGCGATGCTCTTATGCTGGTCGGACACAATGAGCAGATCGTCTGCATCGTAGCAAAGCCTGAGGTGCTCAAGAAACCACGTCCACTCCAGGTCATTCTCAATCGGACCGATACCCAAAGCAAGCGGGAAAATCTGCTCATTTCCGTCCTTCGTGACGGCAACAAATAACACACCGCTGTTTTTCCCCTTCAGATGAGTGGCGTCGACTACTATGACGGGACGCAGAGTGCGCTGCTGAAATGCACTAATGCACTGCCCAAGTGCAACAAACATGTGACAGAACACGCCCTCACTGGTCGTCTGAATATCATACCGAGTCCCTGGATTGCATTCTTTCAGCACGTGCAGATATGACGGGAGCATCTGATATGAATCCTGATAGTTGCCGTAGCTCATTTCAACGGCCAGGTTCCTCGTCCGCAGGGCAAAGCTGTAATCGATCACTACTCCGTACAATCTCCTCAGATCAGAAATCATCGTCTTCGGCTTCAGTGTGATCTCATCGTCGACTAGCTGACGTGCAAAGTAAGTAGCAGCAACCTTGCTCGACACGTGACGATCGGCAGTCCGACCCAAATCATTGACACACTCGTGATTCAAGTTCAGCCTCGTAATCTTCCAGAGTGTTTCGTCATTCCCAGTAGCACACAATTTGAACGGGCACTTCTCACGGTCTCGCTTGCAAACGAACTTTACCCGTTCACAGGTCGAGCGTTTAGTGGCACACTCCACCATATGCTCCATGTGATACATCCCCACCGCTATCTTCAGATCCGATTTCGTTCGGAATGTCGAGTCGACTGCAATATGACCATACACAAGTTCGGGAGGCTCGACCGATCGCAATGGAACCGCGGGGTCAAACTCCGGCAGTGGAATGATCCAGTTGCGCAGTGGATTATTCTGTGCATTCTGAGCTGGTTCGGGTTGCTCGCCGGCTCCCGAATTAGAACTCGAGGACAGATTACGGCGTGAAAGAATATTTGTGATGACGCGCGGCTGTCTAATCCATTCTGTCCATTCAGTGGTCAACGACTGCAACAGGTCGGTCTGACGAGCTTCTTCGTCGTCCTCGGAATTCTCAGCAGGCCTCTCGCCCTCAGTCGGTACATCCGTATCTACTTCTGGAATATTCACCTCGGGTGCATTTTGTTGTGCCTCCTCTAGGATCTCGGTGACGAAAATGAAACAATCGTCCTTTTGCTCGTCTAGCATGCGGGATACATCGTCGTCGCTAAGCAAAGGACACCGCACGCTCCTAAAATCATTGCCTCGTGTTAAGATAAACAACATGTACTCGATATTCGGCGGAGGGCGCAAAACGGCACGAATCTGCCTCACAAGACCATCGAGGGTAAGTTGATCCCTCCTGAAGAAAAGGCACATATCTATCCTGTCGACGTAGACCGCTCGTTCCCAACGACCACCGTAACGTATCGTGATTCGTTGATTCGACATCTACAATTACAAAAAACATTATTGAATTAGGTTAACTATTACAACATATCCATATATATCGACGAAACAAACCAAAAATTACGGGAAAATGCGTTTTTTGCAAAAAACAGGCCCTGTTACTCGAATGGACTGTTCCATCGAGTAACAGGATGGACTGTTACTTTCGAGTAACGTGTTTTCGAGTAACCTCATTTCGAGTAACCTCACATTACTCGAATCTGTGTTAATGGAATGAGGTTAGTCGAAACATCTTACTGGAGTTAGGGTTAATCGAAAAACTACTCGAAGGCATTTCGGGTAACCTCAGTTCGATTAACCTCTGTTCGATTAATGTTTAGCTTCAAAAATTCTTAGTTACTCGATGGGTTGATCGATGGAGCGTACGATCGATCAACCCATCGAGTAACAGTCGCAGAAACAAAATTTGCGAAAAACTTGAACACGTACCTCTCGTTTTGGCTCGTCAAGGCACGCGTATGTTCTCCGGCGTTTTCCAGAATCTAACGGGGCAACATGTAAGAGATTTTATGTGTGGGTTTGAGAGAATTTTTGAATTTTTTTTTGGTTTGAATGGGTTGGTTTGATATGAATATTGTGATGAATGCACAATTAAACCTACACCAAACCCTTATCTCACCAAAAAATCTGATTTCGTGGGCCCCACAGTTCAATTTGTTTTTGTTTTTATTTTATATGATATTCTTTTTGTTTTTTGTTTTGTTTTTTTTGGATTTATTAAAAAAGTAAGGGTATAAGAGACAATTTATGTTCAATTGGTGTAAAAAACTCACACTTTTATAAGGGGGACTTTAAACTCATCCCTTTATCAAATGTGACTAAAAAGTCACATTCCCTCTTAAGATTATTATACCTTTGGAGAGGTTGTAATGCTGAAAATTGTCTCATATATATTATTGATGAGTGATGTGGTGTACATTCGAAGAGGCATGTGATTTCTTATATTGGTTTGATTTGCGGTGAATATTTTTTAAATTGATTATGCTGCAACACTCAGTATTCTTGCAATCTTCTGTTAATTGATATTTACACTCACGTATATACTAAATACTAGAGTGGGGTGGTTGCAGCCACTAATGGTGTAGTTATCGCGACAGAGAAGAAGTTGCCATCTATTTTGGTTGATGAGACATCTGTAAGCAATATTTTTCTCTGAGTCTAATTTGTCTCATATAACCAAGCTTTCGAATTTTTTTAAGCTTGTAATTACTGAATCGTTGATTATACATTATTGGTCTTTGATCACTCATTTCCTAGTTCCTTATTGTTTGGCAGTATTTTGATAATCTATTTAGAAGTAGTGTAGGACCTTTGCCGTAGTAACATTTTTTTAATCATTTTATACTTGTTTCTTTGTGTTTATTTTCCCTTTTTTTGTTTATTTTCCTTCTGCCTTTTGTCCTGGGTGCCTAAGTCAAATTTATTCCTCATCTTCTTAGTTTTGTTTTTCTTCCCGTTTCTCACAAGACTCGAATCTTGCTGATGAATGAAACAGGTGCAGAAGATTCAAATTTTGACATCAAACATTGGAGTTGTCTACAGATTGATACCTTCCCACCTCTGAGGCGCACCTCTGTCAACAAGTTCATTTTTTTTTCTTTTTAAACTGCAGTCTGCTTTAAGCGATTTTTAGGAAGTCAAAGGAAACTCTTTTGCCCAATTTCAAATTCTTATAGCTAAATCACAACTTTCAGGGTTTAAGGCAAGCACCATTACGAGAAAATAGTCCAATTTCCACCCCCATCAACTACAATTGACTCTACGCATATTTCTTTGGAGATTATTTTTTAGGCCAAATATTTTTTTATCATTTTTTTTATTTCGTCAGGCTGTGAGCAAATTGTCTCACCCAGTGAGGTTTTTCTATGCAATGAGTTTATTACCGAAGATTTTTATTGTACTACATTTAATGAAATAAATGGGAGGGCTTATCTTAGGGAAGTGATATATATATATATATATATATATATATATATATATATATATATATATATATATATCATGGTAGGATTCTAGTATATGTATTCTTTCGTGAGTGTTTTATTACTGAATAAAAGTGTTTTTTTTTAATGTGTAGTGGTATGGGACCAGATTCTCGGGTTTTGGTCCGGAAAAGTAGGAAACAGGTTGAGCAGTATTTTCGACTGTACAAGGTATTATGTTTATGCACATCTGGAGCTTTCCCTTTGTAGACATCTGTTTTACAAAAATCTTTTGACAATTGTAAATAGTGTGTGGCTGTGGCAAGTTATGCTGACCTAGAACTATATGTCCACAAAAAAATAGGAATCAATTCCCGTTACTCAATTGGTGAGGGAAAATGCCACTGTTATGCAGGAGTTCACGCAATAAGGGTATGTAATATTTCTTACCATGGAATTGATTTGTATTGATGAGAGTGTTTCTTTTTAATAAAAAAGGGGAAAAAATATTTAGTGTCAGTTGTAACTAGAGTAATAGACATTGAGGTTTTTAGTATAGTTGTAATAATAAACTGATGATTTTTTGTAATATTATCTCTTTAATTTTTAATAATAAAATTAAACTTATTATCTTACTCCTAATTCTTTAGTCATATGAACTATGATGGCCTTCAATAATGATGGAAGTATATAGATATATATATGTGTGTGTACTGTATATATTGTTTATGGCTCTATGCATACTTAATTAAATAATCTATAAATAATCTTAATGTTTAATTTGGTATGCTTTCCTTTTGAAAGTGGTGTAAGGCCGTTTGGTGTATCACTCTTGGTTGCTGGGTTTGATGCTAAGGGTCCTCAGCTATATCAGGTATGCCCATCATGTCATCATTTCGTTTTTGTTTGCTGCCTTCTCCTTATTTTTCTTTCTTTCTTTCGTTTCACTCTAGGTGGATCCTTCAGGTTCGTACTTCTCTTGGAAAGCTTCAACTATGGGAAAGAATGTGTCTAATGCAAAGACATTTATAGAGAAGAGGTAATATATGGGAGTTCATATTTTAATTAATTTATCTGGTTGCGACATTTGTCATATACTCACATGAGATGCTCAACTTCTGTGCTCTACCCAACCTATTTCATACTACGAGTGAGTGAGTGAGTGCTCTACCCAGCCTATTTCAAATTTTCAAGTGAGTGTTCGTTTATTGGTTCCAGCTTTGAACAAGATGTGTGCATGGGCTCAACAATAATGTGTGGGCACCATTTTTTTTTGCAGGGTTCTGACCCCATCCGAAATCGACGACTACTTGCAGGAAGTGGAATAGAAGTTCAATCTCATGCTTTTTTTAACTTGTGTTGTTTGGTTGAATCCTAGTTGGCTGTGTTTGTATTAATTTACCTACTACTATCTTGTTACACTTACCAAAAAGAAGGTTCATCCGTTCACATGTTACTGTTAATGGAACTTAATATTATTACTCTTTTTGTCTTTCTGAAATTATAGATTAATGTATTACCTTGTGTTCTTTTGATTTTTTTTTCTATATTTTATTATTTATTAAAAAAATATATAATCACGCAAATTCAATTTTAGTATGCATATTGTGCTCTGGGAAGAAAACTTATAATCTATTTTTAGACACAAGAAAAATTATATTTATGTTAATATACCTCGCTTTAGTTTTGAAATAAAATGAATATACTTTGTAGGGAGAGGAGTGGCCAGTGGGTACCAATTATTATTTCCAAATTTAACTATAAACAAAATTTCAACGCATTAATGGGAATTGAGTAGTGGGTTTTGATCTTCTATGAAAAGATCCTAAGAGCATCTCCAATGCTAAAGCCCACTTTTTCCTTTGTGTGGACCCTATTATATGCCACATCATCACAAAATGGGCAAAGATAAAAAGTGGGCAAAATCATACAATGCTAAGCCCACTTCCACCTTTAGAAGAACCAATTAAAATCTATATCTATATAAAATATAATTCAGCTAGCAAATGTCCTAGGTGTCATATGTCTTACCCGTTGGATTCTTTTGTGTTCACACTTATTTCTAAATAATTCACCGTTAGATTAAGAATGTGTTCTCACTATTAATTGATTAATATTTATTAATTATTATTAAGAAATTAAAAATTAATTGCCGTAACTAATTATATCAATAATTCACATTTTAATTCGACCGATTTTATTTAATTATATTTACTTTTTTAAACTCCTTAATTATAGTAACGATTAACTTCAAAAATTCAAATTAATTAATATATTGTTTTTTTAATCTATCTTCCTAATTTAGGTACGCGTTTTCTCCATAATTATCTCCACTCAATCAATCAATTATATTAATAAAAATTAAATCTTTTTATTCCATAATTAACGCAGCTCTTGTATGATTATATAAATAATTATAGTAAGGATTAACTTCAAAAATTCAAATTAATTAATATATTGTTTTTTTTAATCTATCTTCCTAATTTAAGTACGCGTTTTCTCCATAATTATCTCCACTCAATCAATCAATTATATTAATAAAAATTAAATCTTTTTATTTCATAATTAACGCGCGTTTTCTCCATAATTATCTCCACTCAATCAATCAATTATATTAATAAAAATTAAATCTTTTTATTCCATAATTAACGCAGCTCTTTTATGATTATATAAAGCGTCTTCTACGTCTCATTTTTATCATTCGCTTTCATCATTTTTATCTTTCATCAATTAAAATTTTTATTGTTTATTATTCTATAATACTGTTTTTTTTTTTTTTGCAGGAACACTGTAAGTATTGACATGAATTTTTTATAATTGTTATTAAAGTATTCATCTCCTTATTTGTTTGTAATTTCGTTTTTTTAATAACTCAATTATTGTATTTTTTTCTTTTTTCAGGGAGAATTGTAAGTATGTTTTTATAGTTTTTTGATTATTTATCTAACCATTTCATTGATTTTTTTTTCAGATTAATATCTCATGATTTAATCTAACTATTTCAATATTTTCATCTTTTGGCAGTACTTTAATTTGAAGCCGAGCCGCTTCGACCTCCTCTCCTAACATAGTATTCGATCGTCATCTTATATTTGTACTTCATGATGCTTGGCACCGGAAATCCCTGAAGCCCCTTCCTTCGGATCATGTAAATTTATGATGCTCGCATTCAACCCTTTTTTATTATTTCAACTTTGATTACATGTTCGGAAAGATATCGCAGCACAAGATTTCTACAATTTCAACTTTGATTACATGTTCGGAAAGATATCGCAGCACAAGATTTCTACAATACTCTTAAGTGATGTTATTGTTCAACTCGATCTCTCTAAGTGCCCTAGAATCACATATCTCTCTCACGGTGTATGATCTATTCGATTCCAGATGATGCTGCCATCGATCTATGTCTTCATTTCTGAAACTTTCTCCCAAGAGGCCTATCAAATATGGCGGTGTTGCTTTTATAAACTCCTTAATTACAGTAAAGATTGATTTTATTTAATTATGTTTACTTTTATAAACTCCTTAATTATAGGAAGGATTGACTTAAGAAATTCAAATTAACTAATATATTATTTTTTTAATCTATTTTCCTAATTTAATGTAAACGTTTTTTCCATAGTTATCTTGATGCGGACCGAGGATCGTCTAAGAGGCAAGATGTTCGTTTTCCGGCTGGAACGAGGAAGAAAACGCCGGAACGGAGGTCAGACGTGAGCCGAGGACGCACCGCGGATTTCAGCCAAGAGATTGGCCTATTGTCGGCCGACACCAATATGCACTACAAGAATGTCGGCCGACATCTTCAGAAAAGGCGTGGGACTTACAGCAGGGTGAAACCGCGCCCGAAGGATGATCCCGCGGACGAAGGTCCAATGTCGGCCGACACCCGTTTTAGACTAAATCAATGTCGGCCGACATTGAGTCAGAAATCGTGAGATTTTCACCAGCGTCGCGACTTTGACGTTTTAATGTTTTATTTCCTTTTCCTTCATGTTTTTGGTTTGCCTATTTAAAGGCCCTGAACCCTATTATTGAAAGACAACTTTGATATTGAATAATTATTATTTCGTGAGATTTATTTTCTCTCTTGGTTTTTTGTCGAATTCTTCCGGGTTCTACCAAAAGAATTCAACCGGCGAATCAGCGAAGCAGTCACCCTTCGTTTGTGTGTCATCATCGTCTCCGAATTATTGATTCAACGTCTCGTTGGGGTTTAGGGCTTTCGAACCTAAATCATTTCGTGGGTTAGGATCAAGGGTTTTGGGATTTCCATCAGGTATCCTTTTTCGATTTTTCCGTATCTTTTCTATTCCGATCGAGGTGCGTATCATCTGGTATCAGAGCCCAGGTTAGGGCTAATTTCTGATTTCGTACCTCGTTAATTCTATTCCTTTTCGTAACCCTTCTTTTCTCGAATTTTTTTCGTTTCTTTTTCCCCTTTTTACTGTTCATTGACCGCAAAAAAAAAAAAAAAAAAAAAAAAAAAAAAAAGAGTATTTTGGCGGGAAAATTTTTCTTCAACCAAAATTTTGTGTGTGATTCCTGAGATTTCCGGCATCGTTTTGAGCTACTTTGGTACTATCGAACTTTTCGTGCCAAATTCTATCACCTTCCAACCGACCATCCTATTGAGTGTTTTCGTTGATTTTGTTGGATTAAATTCGGCTGGTAATTCCGGAAGTTCAATTCTTAAGGGAGAAAGTGAGAGAATACTGAGTGAACCCCTATATTGAGAGACATACGAGAGCTGTGAGGGAGAGATTTCTTCATTTCTCTTGCTTTGTTTTAACGTTGTTTTGCAGGATGTCTGGTGGGTCTTCACCAAAGGCTGACGGTACAATGATCGATCCCCAAATTAAGTACCTCATGGAGGCCATGCGAACTGAGTTGAGAAAGTTCATTACCTCTGAAATGGAGGCCGTGCATGAGCGGGTTAGTGCCATGGAGGAGAGGCCTAAGCGGAGACAACGAGAAGGTCAGAATGGCAACCATCGTAATCATGGCAGACATAGGGATGTCGATTCTGAGGAGGATGAAGCATCTGAGACTGATGAGAGGAGGCGAGGAGGTAGAAACCGGGAAGATGACAACTTGGGCAACATCAAGATGAATATTCCCTCATTCTTAGGGAAGAACGATCCCGAGTTGTATCTGGAGTGGGAGCGTAAGGTGGAGCTGATGTTTGACTGTCATAACTATGCTGAGCTCAAGAAGGTGAAGTTGGCAGCGATAGAGTTCTCTGAATATGCACTGGTTTGGTGGGATCAGCTTGTAACCAGTCGGAGGCGGAACCGAGAACAACCTATTGAAACATGGGCCGAGATGAAAGTTGTGATGAGGAAGCGGTTTGTGCCAACTCACTATTACCGGGAGTTGTACAACAAGTTGCAGAATCTACGACAGGGGTCGAAGAGTGTGGATGAGTACTTCAAGGAAATGGAGGTGTCTATGATTCGAGCCAATATTGACGAGGACAGGGAGGCGACCATGGCGAGATTCCTGGCTGGTTTAAATTGGGAGATTCGTAACACTGTGGAGTTGCAGCCATACGTTGAGTTGGAGGACATGGTTCATGTGGCAATCAAGATTGAGAACCAGCTTAAGCGGAGGGGTAGCTTGGGCAATTCGAAGCCAATTCAGGCTACATGGAGACAATCCCAGGGCCCTAGTGGTTCATCATACAAGGGGAGCCAATGGAAGGAGGAAACAACACGGGATGAGAAGAAGATCTTCTACAAAGATCGTCTGGAGGGTGCAGGTCCGACTACTCAGGCCAGTCCCGTGGTTCCTGATAGTCGTAATCGGGATAAGAGGTGCTTCAAGTGTCAAGGATTCGGGCATATCATGAGTGAGTGTCCCAACCGGAGACTTATGCTCTTAAGAGATGATGGGGAAATTGTGACTGATGACGAGGGTGAAAGGCCGGTACCGACAGCTACGGTAGAATCCGAGGAGGAGGAGGAGATTATCGCACCGGACGGGAAGCTACTAGTAGCGCGAAGAGTCTTGAGTGCACACAGTCAGCCCGATGTTCAGGAGCAGCGAGAGAACCTTTTCCACACAAGGTGTCATGTGCAGGATAAGGTGTGCAGTGTCATCATTGATGGAGGTAGTTGCACGAACGTAGCTAGTACAACCATGGTTCAGAGTTTGGGTTTGGTTGTGGTGCAGCACCCTAGGCCATACCATCTACGTTGGTTGAATACGACTGGCGTCATCAAGGTGACTAAGCAAGTGGAGGTTCCTTTCCGCATTGGGAAGTATGAGGATAAGGTACTATGTGATGTCGTTCCCATGCACGCGAGTCATGTTCTATTGGGGCGTCCGTGGCAGTATGATCGGCGAGCTATGTATGACGGTTTCGCCAACAAGTACTCTTTCGAGTATAAGCAGAAGAAGGTATCCCTTGTTCCTCTAACTCCTACACAGGTTTACGAGGATCAAGTGCAGTTGCAACGAGAGGCCGAAAGGGGAAAGTCTAAGGAGCAGGCCTTACCACGTGAGGCTAGTGACATGACGCACGGAGTGGGGGCAACTACGTTGGCGATGTTGTGCGAGAAAGACCCGTTTCTCACTAACAACATTTCTCCTCTACTACCTTCTCTTCAGTCTGTTTTGCAGGATTTTGATGACATCACTCCTGTTGATACCCCGCCTGGATCACCACACATGGGGGGGTTTGAGGTTGTTCCGACTTTGTTCAGGCCCGTGGTGTTCGAGCCTGGTGAAGTCTTGGATTTGAGGACAAATCCTCTTCAAGAGGAGGGGAATGATGCGGACCGAGGATCGTCTAAGAGGCAAGATGTTCGTTTTCCGGCTGGAACGAGGAAGAAAACGCCGGAACGGAGGTCAGACGTGAGCCGAGGACGCACCGCGGATTTCAGCCAAGAGATTGGCCTATTGTCGGCCGACACCAATATGCACTACAAGAATGTCGGCCGACATCTTCAGAAAAGGCGTGGGACTTACAGCAGGGTGAAACCGCGCCCGAAGGATGATCCCGCGGACGAAGGTCCAATGTCGGCCGACACCCGTTTTAGACTAAATCAATGTCGGCCGACATTGAGTCAGAAATCGTGAGATTTTCACCAGCGTTGCGACTTTGACGTTTTAATGTTTTATTTCCTTTTCCTTCATGTTTTTGGTTTGCCTATTTAAAGGCCCTGAACCCTATTATTGAAAGACAACTTTGATATTGAATAATTATTATTTCGTGAGATTTATTTTCTCTCTTGGTTTTTTGTCGAATTCTTCCGGGTTCTACCAAAAGAATTCAACCGGCGAATCAGCGAAGCAGTCACCCTTCGTTTGTGTGTCATCATCGTCTCCGAATTATTGATTCAACGTCTCGTTGGGGTTTAGGGCTTTCGAACCTAAATCATTTCGTGGGTTAGGATCAAGGGTTTTGGGATTTCCATCAGGTATCCTTTTTCGATTTTTCCGTATCTTTTCTATTCCGATCGAGGTGCGTATCATATCTCTATTGAATCAATCAAATATATTTAAAAAATTCAAATCTTTTTATTCCATAATTAACGCAGCTCTTTTATGATTATATAAAGCGTCTTCTACATTTCATTTTTATCATTTATCATTCTGCTTTCATCATTTTAATCTTTCATCGTAATTAAATTTTTTATTTTTTATTATTTTATGATAATTTTTTTGCAGGGAACACGGTAAGTATTAACATGAATTTTTGATTTTTTTTATAGTTTTTTGATTTTTTATCTTACCATTTCAATTCTGTTTTTTTTTTCTTCAGATTATTATCTCCTAATTTAATCTAACTATTTCAATGGTTTTTTGAATTTTTGCAGGAAGTATGTATAAGTATAAGTATATACTGTATAATCATGTTGTATGAATTTTGTACGTATACGGTAAGTATGAATTTGTTTATTTTTTCATATGTTTTCTTAGTCAATTTTGTGATTATTTATTTATTGCTAACTCTCAATCTTCACACGCTCTTACAAAAAGTGGGCCGTGAATCCAGCCCGAGCCGCGATCTCCTCTTCAAAGAGATGAAATCCTTCGCTCTGATGAGCAGGTCGTTTAGGCCATCGAGTATCGCCACCGGAAATCCCTTAAACCCCTTCTGTGGGAGCATTTGCCCACTATCGTTTCTCGATGTGCCCTAGAATCATCTATCTCTCGCTCGGCGTCACATCCAATCGATGCTGAAGGATGCTGCGATCGATCGATCTCTCAGGTATAGGTTCTTCTCTCTCGAGTGGCTATCGAATTTGTTGTTGAATTGCGAGAATCTGGTCGAGATTGACCCGTATAGGATATTGTATTTGGATTGTTATTCTCGCTCTCTTTGTTAGACTAATAATTTGTACTACTAAACACAGTGTCGCGATCGGTTGATCTCTTGACAAAGGCCGTGGTGAATAATTTGAAAGACGTGCATGACATGGTGATACCGACGGCGGCGTTAAAAGGGACCGATCAATCCATACTACAAGAAACGTGAGCTGTAATTTGTCGGCAATTTTACATCTGACTTTTACCCGTGAACCTGTTCCATTTTCACTCTATCCAAAGTGAAAATAGTTAGCGAAGCAGCTGTATAAGCAACAGTCGATTCTCGAAGCACCACCCGCGCTTCCCGTTAGCACTTACTTTTGCGACTAGATAGTCGAGTATATTTTTTTCTTATTTGAATGTCATAGTAATATAAATATTTTTTTTTTTTTTTGAGAAGATGTACGATATTCTTGGTACTCCTAAATATCTAGAATAATAACTAAAGTTTAACTTTGTTAAGTGTAGTTACGTTTTTAACCTTGATTAATTAATTAATCAAATGAAGAGATAACTGACATACACGTTTGTACACTTTGTATGTGTCATGTATCGATTCAACCTCTTTTATTTATTAGTTAAAGAGCTACGCATGCAAATGTTTTCATTAATCATTTTCAAATATTAACCTTAATTTTTAATTTCTTTTATTTTTATAAGTATTTTATGTTTATTTTAATAATTTTTCTATGTTTTTTGTGTGTACCAGAAAAATAAAGATAAACATATAAAATGATAAAAAAAAAATTAAGAAAAACAATAAGAATGTGATTAGAGAATATTTTTTGTTAGTAAGAATTTTATTGAACTTTTTTTTAGGAGAATGCATTTGATATTTGGTTTACGCAATCACGTTATAGCTATATTATTATCGTAACCTAATTATATAGTATATATTTTTGTTATAAGATAAAGATATAGGAAGTATTTAACATAACTTCATTTATTTTATTATAAATAGTATATATGACGTACTTTTATTTTTAAACAACAATGTTTTATTATGAATGCATACAAGATATACCTAACAGTGGCTAAGACAAGATCATCACAGTGATTTGGAGACGCGTTCTTAATTCTCACAACAATTTATGATAAACCAATTTTTAAAAATAATATTTTGTATAGATTATATCTACTCATTTCGCTTTTCTTGATTGAGGTCTATTTATTTGTATGATATGTAGGAGTATTTTTCATAATGTGTATTTTATAAAAAAATATTTTGTAAAATAAAAGAAGAAAATAGTTTAAATATATTTTTATTTTTATGTTTATATTAAAAAAATACATAGAAAGAAAAGTATATATTTTGATTTATAATAATAATAATAATAATAATAATAATAATAATAATAATAATAATAATCTAACTAATTATTTTTTACAGTTGTAATTTTTTTTATTAAGTGTATTTCACGCAATTATGTTTAGGTAAACAAATATTGTGATTTAATGACGTGATAAATTATGTTTACGCAATTATTATAAAATATATAAATTTACATAATTATTATAAAATATATAAAATTTATGTTTACATAGTCAGTTAATAATTTGATAAAATATATTTACGTAATTATTATAAAATATATAAATTTACACAATATTTATAAAATATATAAAATTATGTTTACATACAGTCAGTTAATAATTTGATAAAATATGTTTACGTAATTATTATAAAATATATAAAATTTAAAATGTGATTTAATATTTTTACACAAATAGCAATAATATTTTATCCAATTAGATTAACATTATTTTTAATATTTTTTTAACGTGTACCAGATTTTTAAGTTATGTTTAACTATAAAAACATCCGTCTTTCTCACCCCTCAAATTCCAAAATCTTTTGTATACTATTATAAATATGATAGAATAATTTTATTTTATTTTCAACTCATTACAAATCGTTTTCGTAAGCATTTATGTATTGGTTACTAGAGGTATATTATTGAAGTTCTTTCAATTATATCCGTATTGAATTCTCTCCTTACATATATATGATTTTTTATTTTTTTTATGTAATTTTATTTTTTCTGTCCGTTTTATAAATGTAAAAAAAACAAACAAATCCTCATTTTTATAGAGATTTTTTAAATATTACTATTAATTGATAAATTTCAATTTGGTTTCCCAGATTTCATTATTGCTCTGAGTCTTCCTCAGCAAACACTCCCGCATAATTCATATAAACACATCAGTGGGTTTCTCGAAATCGATCCCAGACACCAATAACCCCAATTCGGCCGCAGCTACAAGGTATCAAGTCCATTGACTGTCGACCGGCCATTCGGCTACCGGAAACCTGTTGTCGAGCCCCGTGTCCATCTTTTGATTATACAAGTTGATAACTATACAATGCTTGGAAGCTATGCAGAATCACAGGTGAAAATTCTTCTTAACCACTCACTTTTTTTTATATAAGTTTTAGCTTATTTAATATCTTTTACAAATAGAGAGTGCACAATTTTCATGCCCATGTGGTTCAGCTAAATCCCTTATCCAAAGAATTTTAGGCTCGGATACTGAAACGGTTAAGTAACTGTTCTTTAATATATCAATTCTTCTCAAATCTTTGTTTTTTTCAGTTCAAAAAAATATTAAATGCATATATATTTTTTTAATTTCGTTATGTCTGATGTTTTATCCATATTTTTATGTTGTTAATGTTATGATAAACTTACAACTTCAATTTTTTATCCAACAGAGGCCCAATGCTTTAGAGTATCGTTAAAATGCATATGTGTCTTGAAAAGAAATCATGGTTGTTTAAAAGTGGTATGTATCTTGCCTTATTTTTAAAATATAATTTGATATACAACTTAGCTTTTGTGACTATGATTGATGTGATTTTAGGCAATTGAATATGGCCATTCATGTCACTGTTATTTTTTTCAGCGCAAAAGGATGGAAGAGATTAGAAGTGACGAGTGGTTTCAAAAAACCTATGATCCTGTCAGACTTCTTATTGATTTGGATGATGAATGTGCTGTTTTCGATGGTTCAGGTGTCAGTGGTACATTTCACGACTTTTCATCTCATCCATTAATTGATTCTATGTTTACAATTTAAAGACTCACATCTCTACAATCTGTTCTTTCAGGTGGGGGATTTGGTCTCGATTAGTGTTGCAGGGATTTAACTACCCGCCCCTCGCTAGGATATGGCTATGTCAACTTTGGCATTAACCCGCTAGATGGTTCGGATTCTTAAATCCTGCTTTAAGCTCTTTACTTCGATTTTGAAAGATTGGATTTTGTATAGTTAAATGATTATATATGTGTCTTAAGTATTTTTCTAAGCAGTGTATTAATTATGATGTAAAAATGTGTCAATTCTACTACACTTATTTCAATCCATCAGAAAGTCATCGGTGACTTCTACTTTGCGAAGTTGAGGGATATCGAAGTCTTATGCCAGACAACTGATATTGAAAAACTCAAAGTAGCTAAGATTATAAATCATACACTTCATTGTTTGGATAGTAGTGATCACTGATCATACACATTTATGCTAGAGAAGCTAATAGTTATCATCCACGTTTTGATTTGATAAATTGGGTTGCTTTCATGCTTAAGTCGATGGTGTTGTGCTGATCGGATGCTTAACATTTTTTTTTATAGATTTGAGTTTCAATAACTATATCTATATGTATGATTGAGCTTATTTAATGATATCTTAGCCTTTAATACTCACAGAGATACCAAAAAAAAAAAAAACGTGTTATAATGATATTATAATTAAGAGATATCTTAGCATGTTATAATAATACAGTAACTATAATTTTCAATACTAACACAAATTTTAAGTGCTTATGATTAATTTATTGGATTATGCAATGATACGTGGTTAGTTTTTATAATATTTACTAATGCTCTAACAATAATAATAATAATAATAATAATCAAATATTAATTAAAATTACTAAAAAATGATACTAAATTTTACGAATTAATTGAAACAAATCTTAATATCACCAAAATAAAATATAAATTATTACTATATATTAATATTTTCAAAATTTCTTTTTTAAGAATCAATTTAGAGCACAAAATTATATTTATTTTAATAATAGCACATTTATATTAATAAATATATTTTTCTTAAGTTTAAGATAAACATTGAAATTTGTGTTATTGAAATTTATTTAATTTCATGAATTTTTTGATGCAGGATATAAACAAACAATTGTGTAGCTAATAGGGGTGGATAACGGTTCAGTTCCGGGTTAACCGAACCGAATTTTCGGGTACCCGAACCCGAACTTTTGCTTTTTCAAGAACCGAAAACCGGGAAGTTCGGGTTTTTGGGTTTGCTAGAACCGAACCGAAATTTCCGGTTCGGTTCCAAAAAACCGAAATATGAACCGAAAATATGTAGTGTGCTATTTTTTCTGTTCTTTTGATACGGTAATGTGCGGTGTTTAATTTTTTTTTTCCAGTTAAGTGATTTGAGTTTGATTTATAGAATCTAAGAAGTTCACAACATCCCATCATCATATCATCTGCAATTAGTAAAAAAAAAAAACCAATTCAATTACCTTAATTCAACTGCAATTAAATTATGATTTAGAGAGGGGAGAAGAACTGTCCGAGGCTCCGATGTCGAGAGTAAGGGACGAAGAATTAAAAATAAAAAGGCAGGAGTCTGGCTGGAGAAGCTACCGCCACCGATGAGGCCAAGAAAAAATCAGATCTAAGTTTTGCGTAGACTAGATAAGAGAGAACTGAAGCATTAGGATTAAAAATATTAAAATAAATATTATATATATATATATATATATATTAATTATTATTATTATTTTTAAAATAAAGTATTGAGATTTCGGTTTTTCAGTTTTTTGTTATTCGGGTTCGGGTAACCCGAAACCCGATTAAAATAAATTCATTGTCCGAACACCGAACCGAAACCCGATCATTCGGTGTTCGGGTACCCAAATAACCGAGAATTCGGTTCGGGTTTCGGGTAACCCGAAACCCGAAACCCGAAACCCGATCATCCAGCCCTAGTAGCTAATAATTAAATTTTTTACATGGTTATATATATATGTGTGTGTATATATATAGCTTATATATAGATTCCGATGTTAAATTGTAATAGATTACCAACATGCTTTTTATTTGTAAAACCACTGAATTAATTTTCTATAAGTTATTAAGTTATTCACTGCTATTAAACCAGTTTGGTTGTTCAATTCCAGGAATACAAATTCATGCATGTGTTAGTAAATAGTTTGTTTAAAAATAATAAAATTATAGAAGGTGAACTCTACAACGTTAAGAACTTTCGTGTGATGAAATCCCACGAGAACAATATTATTGTTGACAATAGTAAGATGATCTGCTTTATTAAAGAAACGTCTGTTGAGCCAAATTACAACCCGAACTTTCCCCGAACAGTTTACATTTCCAGCCTTTTTGGAAAATTAATCGGATTAGCTTTCCAGCAAATGGTCCGATGCTAGGTATGTTTGGAAAATTATTCGGATTAGCTTTCCAGCAAATGGTCCGTTAACATCTAAAATAAAATAAATTGTGTTTGTAATATTTTTTTACTCTAATTTTTTCGATTATTTGACGATTGTATTTTTTTTTTCTGTTTTACAAGACGTAATTGGTCATGTTGTTCATGTAGATTACACGATGATGAATGGAGATTTTGATCTATGATTCAAGTTCATTCGGTTTCATATTAAAGATTTAAAGTAAACTTTAATTTGTTTTTTTTTTTTTTCTAATTATTTGATTATGAAGTCAATCACTCTAAATCTTAAATTCTGCTTACTTTTTAAAAATATAATGGTTTAGCTACGAGGTCTATGTGCATTTCGATCATTTTTCAAGTGAAATAAAGAGAATTGTGCAAATAACTAGAGATAATACATTGGACAATGTCGTTATGTTCGATCAACTAGCGTCCACAATGACAATTAGAGGTACATCAATCATTTTTTGTTTATACCTGTAATGATACTCTTTGTGTTTGTACTTTAATATTTTTTATACTTTGTACAATTTATAGACGATGACGCTACTAATGTACGTATTTAAATAAATTTCAATACAGATTAAAAATTTTTATACTTTGTACAATTTATAGACGATGACGCTAATTTAAATAAATTTCAATACAGATTAAATGATAATAGACTTGAAAAATAATGTCAATAAAATATATTTTATGTTTGCAACTAAACCACTACAAATAAAATCAAGATTTTTTTCTTAATTTATTTTCTACTTCTCACCTTTTTTTTACACATTTAATAAATTACAATAAATATTGACTAATGATTCTCACACATTTGTTAATGATTACAATAAATATTGACTAATGATTCTTAATACGTGTTTTTTGTAGGAAGCAACCCTTTAAGTATTATTTTATTGCGAGTTTTTTTAATTGTCTTTCTACTTTATATTACCACTAAATATTTTTCATTTTAAAAATAATGTCAAAATAATTTATAAAATATTAAAAATATGATCGAATTTGTTCGTTAATTTGAAAATATAATCTAAAATGAGTAAAAAAAATTTATGATTTAAACGCATGACAATTTTTTTATATTTTAAATGCGTGACAATTTATTTCACGTGTTAATTAAAATTGTTTGATTATTTTATGTTTACCCTATCAACAAAAGTAATTAATATTTAGAATATTTTGTATTAACACAAAAATTCTAATTAAATAATAATAGAACACCATAATACAATAACTAAATGGTATAATGTTATTTTATCCATGAAGCTTTGTTACGTTTCTCACATACATAATTGAGTGATCTAAAGTACAAATATTTACAAGGGGCAAATTCAAACAGATGATTAATAGCTTTTTTAGATGTATTGTAAAATTAAACCTCACATTTATTTTATTTATTAAATATGGGTATATTTTGGAAGACTTTCTTATATTTGATACAAATTAGAAAATTTATAGCCAAATGAAAAGAAAGATAATATATGTACATCTTATTAACGCACGTTTGATAGTCATATTATTTGTGTATTCATTTTTATGAATTAATTAAAATTAGTGATACTGTCATACTTTTTTATAATATTATATTATTTAATTAGGTTGGAGTCTCGATAATATTGTTATTGCGGAATATGTATTTGTTTATCGAACTGTGCTGTGCAATGGTACGTAGTTTTTTATAACAAAACTTAATAATTATATTATCGAAATGAAAGTATTAAGAGAGAAATTCAAAGGACTCGGTTTTATTACTCAAACGACTCTAGCACCGTCATATTCAAGATTTCCAATTGGTTGATTTTCAACTAATACAATTTTCTTTGATGATATCGATCTTATGATTAATAATGTTAATTCCGTAATTAATGTATATTTTATAATTTTGTAATTTATGTCATGTATATATAATTTTATATGTATCAATATTATTTTATGTATATCATATTATTTCGAAAGTTATGTTTATAATCTATAATTTATAATATCTCTAACTCATTAGAATGATTACACCTTCTTTATAATTCACATGATTTATTATAATATTTTGTTTAAATTTTCTTGATACAATATAATTATTAATAAAATTTTATTTAATATTAATAAAATATTAAAACAACATTAAGGATAATATATCCAATTAATGGAATCTATATCAAATTAATACACTATATTATTAAAATTATCATTTATTAATATTATGACAATAATTAAATATTAATTTAAGATTAATAAAAATAACATAATTTTTAGGAACCAATTAAAAAAAAATAATACATTAGAGTAGGAAAATAGAATATAAATGACAATATATTAATCTAATTAAAATCTTAGAGGCAGAATATATATTTAACATGTATTTTAAAATTAAAGTTATTAAAAATCTATATTTATTCAATACTGAAGAATTTTATAAAATTTTAAAAGTCTACGGATTAAAAAAAAATCTTCAAAAAATATAAATAAATTCTACTTTTTAAAATCTCTAATAATTATAAAAGATTTCTACAAATTTGTTTTTAATGAACTAATTTAAAAAACTTAAGAAAATTATATAAAAACATATAAATAAGACAAAATGTAGTGATTTTGTGATGAGCGTGCTTCCCTAAGAATATAAACACAAATATAATTTATAATAAAGCATTTCAAAATTTGTAAGTTATGTATCAATGCATAATAATAAAAAATAGTTAAAATGACCTCTTTTATTGATTTTAACATTAAACAAGTTTCAAAGATTACAATTAGATCACTCCCTTATTGTTTATTATACATTATCAAAATGTATATCGAAATATTCTTTATGTTTAAACGTGAAATTTAAGCAAAAAGAGTCTCACACTAACTAAAAAATATTTTTTAAGTGCACATACATCGCATGGGCAAGAGGACTAGTGTGAGTAAAATAATTAAATAATTAAAACAAAAACAAAAAAGTGAAAAAGCTTATATGAATAGTGTTATTGGGCTTGGCTTCTATGGTGGGCATGCCCATTTCATTATGTTCTCCTCCAATGCTAAATTGAACATTTAAGGGTGCCCATGCCCACTTCTCTTGGCTCAATGTGGTGAAGTGGGCAGCATTAGAGATGCTCTAATGTATTGCAATGGTGGGCCAATGGGACTTCTCCTGTCAAGAAATGAATAGTTGATTCACAAACACATCATACATGGACTTCACACCAAACGAGTTGTACAAATTTTACTAGCTACTTATTTAGGCTTTTAAAATAGCGATTCTTGGTTTGTGTCACTTTTCTATCTCTTTAGTACTTTATTACTTTGTTTGTGCAATAAATTCTAGTGAGATTAAATTTTAAAAATATATATTCAACTAATTATACATAATTAACTTCAATTTTAATTAGATAAAAGTTACGATCAAATTTTACTTTAATTCATCTTAGATGATCTAAGCCCCCCGACTATCAAATCTCTTCGACAACATATGTCGATCAGATGACTCACACTACTAAGACGCATGCAACACACTAGCTAGACCTAATTTCGCTCACACATACATAAATGAATGATCTTTAACTTTAGTTTTACTTCAAGATGAAACCAAACTCATTCATGTAAGATGAGTTGAACTCGATGTCAGAGGAGATTCAAATTCTAGCATAAAGGTAAAAACTCATTGTGTCAAGAAATGATTCATTTGAAGGTGAAAAAAAAGAAAAGCCTCAATATTAGTGCACCTTACTTTAATTTTGTCTATATACACATCATATTTTTTGGACCCTTATTCTTGGACATAGCACATGCATTTGAACAAGAATAGTCCGAGTTACCGTTTCCAACAAAATCAACAATATTGAAGAGTAAGTAGTCCAAGAAAAAATCCAATTCTTAATGGGTTCTCCATAATATTATGTTGGAGTAAAATATTTCAAGTCTTTAGTATTGTAAATTAATGTGAAAAGAATCATATCTTTTTCTTTGGGTTAGGTCTTTCTTGAAAAGTTTCAAATGTAATTTTAATCAACAAAATCAAAGCAAGAAAAACAAATTCAATCATTAGAGTTGTTATCGGATGATGTTGAATTTTATATCGTGATTTATGGGATATTAATACGTCCACAATCCGTGAGATTTGTGATAGGATGATAGCTCAATTTTCGAAAATTAGTATTTACTGCCATGAAAAAAAAGTAGCAATCCAAATTTTGTGAAATTCGATTAAAATCTCGTTAAATCTAACCCCTCAACACAACTAAAAAAGATGAAGAAAAATAAATTTTACACATTTTTTTACACTCAATTCTTAGTATTTTGTGAAAAAATTGCACTTTTTTGAGTTAGAGGTAATAAAATATAGAGAAAATATTACACATGATTTCTACGCATAAGTAAATATTGATCAATTGATCAAAATAATAATACTATAATTTTGTTAAATTTTAGTGTATAACATTGTGGAATTCTTCACGTGCTAATTTGAAGAAAAATAAATTGTTTACTTTTTAGACATTTATTTTTTACTCTACTAAGTTGGGTTGGAGCATTCAAGCAACCCATACATGCCCACCTAATTTGATTATGATGATTCGGACCCATATGTTTATATGCTTCAAACTATTTATTATTATTTACAGGAACCGAACTCAGGATTATAGTTCAGTGAGAGCCAATTTTTAAACTATTTTTTTGGTCTTAGAGGATTATGCAATAATTCTTTGTTATTTACACGTTACAAATTTTTAGGGAGATAGAGTAATTACTTTTTTATTTACAATTATAATGCACTCCACAGAGTATTTAGTACCATACAAATAAATACTTTTTTTCATACTATAAGATACTTTTACTTTTTCAATGTAAAAAATATTTTTTTCTAATATTTTTACTTATTTTAAATTAAACAAATCAATTTTTTTAAATTAAAATTAAAATGTCATTTAATTAACACAAATATACTTGAATTTCCAATTTACACATCACATATTGTATTAAAAAAATATTTTTATATAATTATTTTCTAAAAAAATATTTCAACTATTATAGAATTGAAAGAATAATTTATTTTAAATTATTGAAATGAAACATAATTTTGTAAAATTAATTTAAAAAGTTTTAATATAATTTGATGTAAAATATTGTTACAAATACATTAATTATGATCTTAATTTAACAAGATAATTTTTTTGTTATTATTTCATAAATTAGTATTTATACTCTATTAAAAATACATCCGCAGTACTCAATTGTATATAACTTACAAAACATAACAAATGAATGAGGAAAGGAGAGAAAAATGAATGAAACATTAAATGGAATTGTGAGCCCCATTTTTTATTTCCTCCGTATTTACTAAACCAACTTTTATTAGAGTGGAGAGAAAAATGAATGAAAACTATAAAATAGCCTTATGATTAATTTACTAGGGAACTTAAAATACTATATATGCTTTTTTTCGGCATTTTTTCCCAAAATTTTAGGGAAGACCATGGCCCACGCTCACCCTGAGCTGGGTCCGCTTTATCTCCATAGTAGTTTTTTTTTTTTTAATTTGATCCAATTTTGTTTTACTTTTTCAATTTAGTACCGTATGAATTAAAATATTGTCAATTTAGTCCTTTAACGATCAGAAAAATCAAAATTAACCGAAAATGGATTGACCGATGCACACATGGCATTCAATTTGGGGAAAACCGACAATTCAATTTATCCTGTCAATTCATAGTTTTCCCCAAATTGAATGTCATGTGTGCATCGATCAACCCCTTTCCGGTCAATTTTGATTTTTTTTATCGAAAAAGGATTAAATTGACCACATTTTAATTTATACGGTACTAAATTGAGAAAGTGAAACAAAATAGGACCAAATCGAAAAAAGAACTACTTTAAGGGACTAAAAAAGTTTTTTTCTCTGTTGATTTTTCTTACAAAAGTAGGGTTGATTCTTAGCTACCCCATGGGGATCTGACAAGTGTGCATTTCATTATTTTTTCACTTACATTTTTCCATTTTATATTTTTTTAAATGCATACTTGTCACGATCCCCATTAGGGGCGGATCCAGGATTATAGTTCTGTTGGAATTCGATATCCCAGAGTTGCTGAAATTGCGAAACATGACAACTCCGATCAAAAACCTTCGCCGGAGATCACATGAACACCACCGCACGCGCCGGAGCACGACCGAGGAGACGACATACCCGAAGGCACGCCGCTGCCCCAGCCGAGCCCCCGCGAGCGGGGCTCCAAGCGATCGCACGCCGATCGCTCCCAGCGATCGCCCGGGGCTGCCAAGCAGCCCCCGCGGCAAGTCCGGCGACTCGCCGCCGCCTGGAGGGCCGACCCGCCTCCAGCAGGTCGCCGCGGGGCCCAGCCCCGCTGCCAGCGATCGATCGGGGTGATCGATCGCTCCCCGGCTCCCAGCCGGGGTTCGCCCTTCCGCGCGCTCGGCCGAAACCCTAGGCGGGCGGTCCGCGTGGTCCGGTGTTACCACCACCACGCGATCGTCCGTCTAATTCGGGGTTCGATCTTGGATCTTGGTTCGTCGATATTTACAATATATTAACAATTAAAATCATAGAGGGGTTTTCTAGATTTTACCTCGTTCTCGTTGTCCGGAAAAACGAAGAACTTCGATGACCTTGAAGCCTTCCCACGTATTCCTTGCACTAGCTTGAACGTCGTGTGGGAGACGATCCTCCAAGCTTATGGATCTCCTTCACAACTCTCTAGAACTATCAACTAATGATATTCTTGTCTTGTGTTCTAATTGTGAAGACCATGTAGTGCTTTTATAGTCTACGTAGGGGACCTTAAGGAAGTAGAATATTGGGCTTCCAATATTAATGATTAAATTGAGCCCAAGCCCAAATCTATTAATCCATTAATATTAATTATATGATTAACTCCACTATATAAATATAATTGCACTCTCAATATTTACCATATTATATCAAATAATATTCTTCCGGTAGTATTATTTATTCCGTAGGTTTAAGATATAAATATCCATGAATAAATATTTATTTATTGCATAATAAAATTTATTCATCTCTTATATCCGAGATTAGTACCACTCAACTTTATTATTATGCGGGAACAAATCCACTCGCGAGGTTTACATAATAAATCCTTATGAGCTCATCTCGGGGATATTATCAACCCTTATCGGAACATACTTTCCCGTCAAGAATTCACAGCATGTCATACATAAAATACGGTGACCCAACTTTACCGGTAATTGACTGGTTATTCTAATCAATCAATTCCATTGGAAAATCAAAGCCACCTATATTATATGCACACACCCGCAATAATATCAGGGATTAAGAATAGAATACTCAGAGATTTAAATCGATTATCAAAGGCAATCCTAATCGATAAATCTCAGGCAGATCCGCTCAATACACCAAGTGTACATGTATGACAAAATAATCAAGACCAATTATTTTCTTACTCATACAACGACTATACCGATGGATTAGTTCTTGTCCATCTAGGTCGTGAGCAACCGTTCGATTATATACGAGTGACTGATAGTATGATCTTCCGTGTGACGACGCACACCATACTAAATACAACGTATAAAATCCAGAACCATAATTTGCATTTAATCAATAAAGCAAATGAATGTTTATTTATAAATAGATAAATGAAAGTGTACAAGGAGTTTAGATCACTTAAGTCTAGACATTAAGTATACTACTCCATCAATCTCCCACTTATACTAAGGTCTAGTCTTATCTTCCAAACTTCTGACTCCCAAACCCTCCAAGTGCTTAAAATATACTTCCTTAGGAAGTATCTTGGTGAAAGGGTCCGCTAGGTTGTCCTCTGAAGCTATCTTGGTGACTATCGCATCGCCTCTCTTGACGATGTCTCGAATCAGGTGGTACTTGCGCTCTATGTGTTTCGTAGCACTATGGGACCGTGGTTCCTTACTGTTTGCCACTGCACCGCTATTGTCACAATAAATTGTCATAGCCTTGGGAAAACTTGGAATCACATCTAAGTCCCGGAGGAAATTAAGGAACCACACTGACTCTTTCGCTGCCTCTGAGGCTGCAACATATTCAGCTTCCATGGTAGAGTCCGAAATGCACTTTTGCTTAACACTCTTCCATGATACGGCTCCACCTCCCCAAAGTGTACATATAGCCTGATGTCGACTTACGCCGGTCCTTATCAGCTTGGAAATCCGAATCTGTGTAACCCAAAGGAAATAGCTCGTCTGCTTTGTATCTCAGAACATAATCCTTAGTATTTCGCAAATACTTGAAAATGCTCTTTACAGCAGACCAATGTTCCTTTCCAGGGTTACTCTGATATCTCGCCACTATGCCAACCGCATAGCAGATATCAGGTCTCGTGCATAACATTGCATACATTAAGCTTCCCACAGCCGAAGCGTAGGGAACTGCTTTCATCTCATCTTTCTCCTCTTGTGTTCTAGGACACAACTTCTTAGAAAGATAAGTTCCTTTACTGAAGGGTAACTCACCCTTCTTGGAATTTTGCATGTTAAAGCGAGCCAGAATCGTGTCTATGTAAGATTCCTGGGAAAGGTACAATGTTCTATTCCGGCGATCCCTTATAACTTTGATCCCTAGAACATGTCCAACTTCTCCCAAATCTTTCATATAAAATTGTCTAGACAACCATACCTTTATGTCTGACAACATCTTTACATTGTTGCCAATGAGAAGAATGCCATCTACATAAAGTACGAGAAACACCACTTTCTTCCCATCACGTTTCCAATACACACACGATTCGTCCATGCTTTGAATGAATCCATAAGACTGGACTACTTCATCAAATCGCATGTTCCACGATCTCGAGGCTTGTTTCAATCCATAGATGGATCGATTAAGCTTGCACACTAGATGATCTTGCTCCTCAGCAATGAATCCTTCTGGTTGTTTCATATAAATCGTCTCGTCAAGACTTCCGTTAAGGAAAGCTGTCTTGACATCCATTTGCCACACCTCATAGTTCATATGAGCTGCTATGGATAAGAGAATCCGGATCGACTTTATCTTGGCTACAGGCGAGAAGGTCTCCTCATAATCGATTCCTTCTTTCTGAGTATATCCTTTCGCAACAAGCCTTGCTTTAAAGGTTTCAACCTTTCCTTCAGATCCCCTCTTTCTCTTGTAGACCCATTTACACCCAATTGGCTTTACGCCTTTTGGTGGTTCTACAAGATTCCAGACTTTATTAGAATCCATTGATTCTATTTCGGATTTCATCGCTTTATTCCAAGAAGGCGCATCTTTATCATGTACCGCCTCGTCATAGGTCCAGGGATCGATTTCATGAACTCCAGGTCCAGAGTCCGAAGACTCACCCAGTCCAATCCATCTTTCCGGTTGTCTAACAACCCTCCCACTACGACGGCGTTCCGGTGTATTAACAGTGACAGTGTCAGGTGCAGGTTCTACTGGTGTATCACTTCTCGGTTCAGCTGTATCTAAGTCTTTATCGTTACCTCTCATCTCATCAAGCATTACGTCACTTTTGGGCTTGTGGTCCATGACATAGTCTTCCTCTAGGAACCGAGCGTTAGTACTTGTAACGATCTTCTGGTCCGTAGGACTATAGAACATGCCAGTTAGTACTTGTAACGATCTTCTGGTCCGTAGGACTATAGAACATGCCGCCTTTAGTTCCTTTCGGGTATCCTATAAACAGCCGTACTTCAGTACGAGGTTCTAACTTATCGGCCCCTTGTCGCAACACATGTGCTGGACATCCCCAAATCCGAATGTGTTTCAAGTTAGGCTTACGCCCACTCCACAATTCCATGGGTGTTGTAGGTACCATATTGGTCGGAACCCTATTCTGAATGTACGCCGCTGTTTCCAAGGCATGTCCCCAGAACATAATAGGTAAATCCGAGTAACTCATCATTGATCGCACCATCTCCATAAGAGTCCTATTCCTTCTTTCTGACACACCATTCTGCTGAGGAGTATATGGTGAGGTCAATTGGGATTCAATCTCATTCTCTGCTAAGTATGCCTTGAATTCTCCAGACAGGTACTCGCCTCCGCGATCAGATCGCAGGCATTTTATGGATTTACCACGAAGGTTCTCCACAAGAGCCTTGAATTCTTTGAACTTGTCAAAATATTCGCTCTTGCGGCGCATAAGATATATGTATCCATATCTTGAGTAATCATCAGTGAAAGTGATGAAGTATTCGTACCCTCCCCTTGCCTGAGTAGACATAGGTCCGCATACATCAGAGTGAATCAAATCCAATACTTGTTCAGCTCTACGTCCTTTACCAGAAAAAGGACGCTTGGTCATTTTACCCTCCAAACAGGATTCACAGGTTGGAAGGTCCTCTCCTTCAACATCGCTGATTAAACCATCAGCTTTCAACCTTTGAAGTCTATTTGAGTTAATATGACCTAGCCTTAGATGCCACAAGTATAATTTGATTCATTTTAGAAGGTTCCTTTCTCTTATTGGTGTTCGTAGATGTGTTATTAGTCTCAGTTAGTTGCATCGTGGTGCACTCAGGATTTAGTACATATAAATCGTCTATCAATGTACCAGAACAGATAATTTCACTGTCTCTTCTTATGACCACAGAGTGATCAAAAGACACAGAATACCCATTCATAATTAGTTTAGAAACCGAAATTAAATTCTTTCTAAAGTTCGGTACATAAAGACAATTTTGTAAAACTAAAATCCTATCACTACTAAAACGTAAGTGAACGTCTCCCACTGCAACAGCCGCTACCTTCGCAGCATTGCCCATGTAGACCACGATCTCTCCCTCTCTAAGTCTCCGGGTTTCCTGGAACCCCTGCATTGAATTGCAGACATGGTCAGTGGCCCCCGTATCTACACACCAGGTACTGGTAGATATCACCACTGACAATGTTTCAGTGACTAAGGAAAATTTCGTACCTTTGATGAGAGGACAATCAGACCTCCAGTGTCCAAACTGTTTGCATCGAAAGCATCTGCCTAACGGCTTGCTTATCCCATTCCGTGGTTCGAGACCACTGGGCCTCTTTGCACGCTTTTCTTTTAGCCTAGCCACAAGAGCTCGTGATTCTCTTAACGTACGCACAAAAATTGCCTTCGCTGAGTCGTTTTTAAGGGACTCATTGAGGGACGATTCCGTGAGTATGTTAACCACCTCTTGTTCAGCTTCCACACTATGTCTCAACTTCATCTCGAGGTCATTCACAATGTCCTCATGAGTTGGGACAACAGTGGATCTAGAAAGCTCGACAGTTTGAACATTGTCTAGATTTTGTTTCCAATCATTAACATATGGAACCAGTGAGTTTTCATCTTTAAGTATATCACAAAGTGGGGTCACAGTCATTCTTAACCTATAAGCACATAAAACAAACAAACAATTTAATATCTGATATTATCTCCCTTAAATAATATCATTAAATCACTAATCACATCTAAAATCCCATCAGGTAAGGCAAGCCACGTGGTGTGGACGTTTACCCACCCAAATGATTTAGCAGTTAGATTTGCTTCGGTCATACATCACATATAGCGTAACCTCGTGGGGAGGAATACTATAATGTGTATCTAAGTGTAAACCATTACTCAGTACTAAAGTAAATCGTTTGTAATTGCTACATCACCGCAAGCCACGTGGTGTGGACGTTTACGTCGACTTCACAACTCTTCACAATTCCTTATAACTGTCTACATCAATTAATCCAAAATCCGTTAGTATAGCAAGCCACGTGGTGTGGACGTTTACTACACCAAGAGATCTTTATAATTGACTTCCAATTACTTGATCCATTTAATCTTGTAAATCAAGACGTGGAGAATCATAAGTGAAACTCGAAGTTTCTTACCAGTGATTCACCATGCGAACGACCCTATCTCTCATAAATGAGGGAGCCGAGCAGACAATCGATCCACCTTTAAAAGGATGGTACGAAGGCCTCTAATTTGTGTCTTCGACATGACCAAGTGGCTTTGGCTCCATTCCACTCCCCGGGGTGAGAATGAGTCGACTTGAAATCAGTTTTGAAAAGACAAATTAGGCATTGTTTGACAAACTTAATCAATGATTCTCGTAGGAGGAATTACAAGAACTCTCCTCCAATAACTTATCTATATAAACTTCAAAAGTTTATAAAAGTCACCAAGAGAGCAGTAATGGAGACCATGGGAATGTTTCCATTCCCTCTCCCACTTAGCTTTTTACAAGAAAGGGATACGCTATCTAGTGCATAAAATAAACACACATAGCATGCATACATGTAATAAAGCACATAGTATTATCACATAATCAAAATAATACTAGAATATTATTTTCCGACTATTATGGCTTTATCGCATCCCCGTATGCATTTTCTAGTCTTCAGTCTTCGTCTTTGAATACTCCATGTGACGGGAATATTAATTCTAATATTTAAATCTATTTATTTTTAATAAATCTATAAGATACTTAATTAATAATAATTAAGTCAATCGAATAAATCAAAAATAAAATTAAATATTATTAATATTTTTATTTATTTTATTTTCCTTTTCTATTTCATTAAATCTCTAGAATAATCTATCCAAGATCCACTTGGAATATTCTAGAAGATTTCCATAATGAAATAAGGAAATAAAATAATTTAGGACTCTTCTACTTTCCAAATTAATTAGATTCATCTCCTCTCGTTCGTCTCCTCCGTCACACGTCTTCTCCGACGGTCGTTTCGACATCGATCCAACGAAAAATAAATTACAAATTTATTTCTACATATTCCGGTATCGATTCTATACATGAAATCGACCCTATACATTTTCCAGAAAAAGATAGAACAATAATAAAACCTAAATTCGGTCAACCCCCGAATTTTTACTATTACAAGCATTCACCACACAAAACGAATCTCGACATGTCCGAGAGTTTAATAATCCAACAATTATGACAAAATAATTAACAATAATTAAACAAGCCATAATAGTCGGAAATCCTGCAAGGTAGAACAATTATATCGTAAATACCGCGAACGTAAACCACGCTCTGATACCAATTGTTGGAATTTGATATCCCGGAGTTGCCGGAATTGCGGAACATGACAACTCCGATCAAAAACCTTCGTCGGAGATCACATGAACACCACCGCACGCGCCGGAGCACGATCGAGGAGACGACGTACCCGAAGGCACGCCGCTGCCCCAGCCGAGCCCCCGCGAGCGGGGCTCCAAGCGATCGCACGCCGATCGCTCCCAGCGATCGCCCGGGGCTGCCAAGCAGCCCCCGCGGCGAGTCCGGCGACTCGCCGCCGCCTGGAGGGCCGACCCGCCTCCAGCAGGTCGCCGCGGGGCCCAGCCCCGCTGCCAGCGATCGATCGGGGTGATTGACCGCTCCCCGGCTCCAAGCCGGGGTTCGCCCTTCCGCGCGCTCGGCCGAAACCCTAGGCGGGCGGTCCGCGTTGTCCGATGTTACCACCACCACGCGATCGTCCGTCTAATCCGGGGTTCGATCTTGGATCTTAGTTCGTCGATATTTACAATATATTAACGATTAAAATCATAGAGTGGGTTTTCTAGATTTTACCTCGTTCACGTTGTCCGGAAAAACGAAGAACTTCGATGACCTTGAAGCCTTCCCACGTATTCCTTGCACTAGCTTGAACGTCGTGTGGGCGACAATCCTCCAAACTTATGGATCTCCTTCACAACTCTCTAGAACTATCAACTAATGATATTCTTGTCTTGTGTTCTAATTGTGAAGACCATGTAGTGCTTTTATAGGCTACGTAGGGGACCTTAAGGAAGTAGAATATTGGGCTTCCAATATTAATGATTAAATTGAGACCAAGCCCAAATCTATTAATCCATTAATATTAATTATATGATTAACTCCACTATATAAATATAATTGCACTCCCAATATTTACCATATTATATCAAATAATATTCTTCCGGTAGTATTATTTATTCCGTATGTTTAAGATATAAATATCCATGAATAAATATTTATTTATTGCATAATAAAATTTATTCATCTCTTATATCCGAGATTAGTACCACTCAACTTTATTATTATGCTGGAACAAATCCACTCGCGAGGTTTACATAATAAATCCTTATGAGCTCATCTCGGGGATATTATCAACCCTTATCGGGACATACTTTCCCGTCAAGAATTCACAGCATGTCATACATAAAATACGATGACCCAACTTTACCGGTAATTGACTGGTTATTCTAATCAATCAATTCCATTGGAAAATCAAAGCCACCTATATTATATGCACACACCCGCAATAATATCAGGGATTAAGAATAGAATACTCAGAGATTTAAATCGATTATCAAAGGCAATCCTAATCGATAAATCTCAGGCAGATCCGCTCAATACACCAAGTGTACATGTATGACAAAATAATCAAGACCAATTATTTTCTTACTCATACAACGACTATACCGATGGATTAGTTCTTGTCCATCTAGGTCGTGAGCAACCGTTCGATTATATACGAGTGACTGATAGTATGATCTTCCGTGTGACGACGCACACCATACTAAATACAACGTATAAAATCCAGAACCATAATTTGCATTTAATCAATAAAGCAAATGAATGTTTATTTATAAATAGATAATGAAAGAGTACAAGGAGTTTAGATCACTTAAGTCTAGACATTAAGTATACTACTCCATCAAGTTCACTGAGGCCCAATTTTTAAACTATTTTTTCGGTCTTAGAGAATTATGCAAGAATTCTTTGTTATTTACACACGTTTAATAATTGATTATGACAGATTTTTAGGGAGATAGTGTAATTACTTTTTTTTTTAAATATAATGCACTCTACGAAGTATTTAGTACCATACAAATAGATACTTTTTTTTCGTACTACAAGATACTTTTACTTTTTCAATGTAAAAAATAATTTTTTCTAATATTTTTACTTATTTTAGATTAAACAAATCAATTTTTTTTTAATTAAAATAAAAATATTAATAATTTATAATTTTATAAATTTAAAATGTCATTTAATTAACACAATTATACTTAAATTTCCAATTTACACATCACATATTGTATTAAAAAAATATTTCTATATAATTATTTCCTAAAAAAATATTGCAACTATTATAGCATTGAGAGAATAAATTTTTTTTAATTATTGAAATGAAACATAATTTTGTAAAATTAATTTTAAAAGTTTTAATAGAATTTGATGTAAAATATTGTTACAAATACATTAATTACAATATTAATTTAACAAGATAATTATTTTGTTATTATTTTATAAATCAGTATTTATACATCCGTATTTCATAACAAATGAATGAGGAGAGAGAGAGAAATGAATGAAACTTTAAATGGAATTGTGGGCCCCATTTTTTATTTCCTCCTTATTTACTAAACCAACTTTTATTAGAGAGAAGAGAAAAATGAATGAAAACTATAAAATGGTATACCCAATAATTAATTTACTAGGGAACTTAGAATACTATATATGCATTTCTTTCGGCATTTTTTTCCAAAATTTCAGGGGGCATGGCCCACGCTCGCCCTGAGATGAGCCCGTCCATGTCCCCATGAGTGTGGGGTAACTAAGAATCAACCCAGTAGAAGCACAAACAAGAATTGGCCGGACCATGCTTTAGATTCTTGAATAGGGGGTGTTTGCTTTGGCTTCGTGCCCTTTCACCTAAAAATTATTTGACATTTGTTCAAGTGTTGTTGTTGGATTATCAATTAAAGTTACACTCATATTTTGCAAGCTATGCAAAAATACAGCAAATGACATTATAATTTTGTTTTGGTATGTATCGAAAAAGAGTTGTGCTTTATTTAAAACTTAAAAAAAATTATATCAAATAATTATAAACATATAACTCACCTTAATTCACATAATATCATTCTTTAATTCCACTTCAACATTTTTTCTTTAATTCTTACAAATAGAATGAGGTAGTATATAATTAGTGTTATCTAGAAATAATAAGATATAAATAGTGTTTGATATAAATAAATAAATAAATAATTTTATTCGTATGAATTTTAGATCAAATATATTGTAGTACATTATATTTTTTAGTAATATTTAGTGGGAATAGCGGATTCAGGACAAACTCATAAAAAATGTTGAGAATCAAGCCGGAAACAATCGCGAGCTCCGGCGAGAATCGAACTCAAACTCAAAACCGAAAAATCGAACACAAATATTGAAAACGCGATCGAGTGGATTAACTCTCAAACTCACCTCACTCGAAGTTTGTATGGAGTACATAGAACACACACGCTGCAAAATCGAAAAGAACACGATGATTTTACGTGCTTTGGCCGCCGGGAAAGCAACCTACGTGCACGGTGGAGGGGATGGTTCTTGGATTATACGAAGCAAATGAACGATTACACAATGTTTTCTCTAGCTCACTTGTTGCATATCCATCGCTAACAAACGCGATTATATACTAAAATGAATAAGCACAAAATCGATTTCATCATCTTGGCCGTCGACCTGCAACAGCATTGCAAATAACAGAGTTAGAATCATATTACGTCCCTCCGAGAATGCTCATTTTCATAAACGGCCATCAATTTTTTATTTTGTCAGATATCGTCCTTTTGCTACTGTTTTCGGCCAAAAAGGACGATATATGAGACTTTTTTTTTCTCAGATATCGTCCTTTTACGTGATTTTTTGGCCGAAAACAGTAGCAAAAGGACGATATCTGAGAAAAAAAAAGTTGATGGTCGTTTATGAAAATGGGCATTCTCGGAGGGACGTAATATGATTCTATCCCCAAATCACAACCGTGCGATCAATCTATCCAATTCCATGTGCTTTTTGTAGATGAGCTGGCAGGGACCACAACCTCGCAAGAATTATGCATTTTTGTGAAGAATCGAGTGAGAAATCACTCGCCCTAAATCCGTACACCCGCAGCTGAGTCATGCCCAAAACGACGCCGTTTTACCGTTGCGGGAAATTCAAATTTCCTGGAAATTACCAAAATGGCTCTGAGCTTGTTTTTGTCTATTTTTTCACCTGGAATTGGAATTTTGTGTACATTTCAATAAAAATGTATATAATATTTATTTAAATGTGTGTTAATCTAATGTAGAATCTTATCTGTATACTCACAAGCTGCAACATGTATATATAATATTTATTTATGAAAAATTTAAAACTTAACCAATCAAATATGAATGCCGATCCACCGACCACAACATGAATCATGTGCCTTGGTTTCGTACACTACCGTAGTTTCCAATTCAAATTTCTCATAAATTTTAATTGATGTCACAATCCTTAAATGCTCTACGAGCCCATTATTAAGAAAAAAATAAGATTTGATTATGTGTGGAATGGGAAGTGTAAAAATCAAAGAGACAAAGAGTCATCATTTGTTTATTTTGAAAATCACCTTATCAATTGGAAAACTGGTCACTTATGTGTCACATTTCCAACAATTTCGTTTCTTTAATCATGTTTCATGCCATAAATGCCATATATATTAAACAGCATAATCTAATTTTGACAAAAAATAAAATAAAAAATGACCACATTAAAGTTTGGTAAGGTTTATAGATGGAAAATTGTGACACAGATGTACAATGGGTTTTCATTTACTACAACAAAATATTGGACGTGATACAGATCATCTAGTACGTACTAAAACTCATGGAGACCTCTTGGTGCTTATTAGTTACATGTTTGCTTAAGCAATAATCTGCAAGCAGCAAAATCCTCACCAATCTTGTGGATGAAATTCGTAAAAATCAATTTTTCCATGACGTCGATCTGATTAATCAAAACCATCTACAACAAAGAATATATACAAAAAATGATATATATGATCATAAATGCAATGTCGAGTAGTTTCTTTCTAACTTCACGTACATGTCCAGTTACACAAACATTTACACCTGCTGTTTCGCGTTGGTCTCTACAATCGATCATCTAAAAAATAACCTACGAGAAGCTCAATAACACGTAGTAGGCCCCAAGGGTAGGGTGGTAGTTGGAATGGTGAATTGAGGGTGGTAGGTGCGTGTATGTTTTCTTGCTCAATTTCAATATAAATATGCCCATCACCAAACACAATATCAAAATCACAATCACCAGAAGAAAAAGAAGAAAACACATAGTCATTCTTCTAAAAAATGTCATGTTTGTTTTAATTATCTTGTTTTAATTATCTTCGTTTATCTATCACGAGGATAATTAAAACTAAACATGACGTTATTTAGAAAAAGATTGTGTTTTTTCTTTTCTTTTTCGTTTAATTTAGGTGGTGAATTAATTCGAGGGGTCCGTAGAGTAAAAACGGAACTGTAGAGCCAACAATATTAATTACAAATATTACAATTATTCTTCCCCTGATATATCAGGACCTTGGTTTATAGCATCAGCCACACGGAAGTATATTTTTTGTAAGCTCTGGGCCTGGATTTTTTTTTTATATATATATCATTCAACAGGAAGAAAAAAGAGTGATGAAATCACCGGACCTTTTTATTAATATCACGATTTATGTCATATTGCATATCTATTTTCCAAGATGTTCACATAAGCTACCCCTGGGGTTTGATTCCACTTCCATTTGCCCAACTGTTGGTTAACAGGGCGGAATTCGATGACATCATCAAATATTTTACAACTTCACATCTCATAATTTCAAAATATAACAAATATTTATTGTAATTTTCAAAGTTGGTTGGGTTTTCAAAGGTAGTTTTCATACTCAACATATTATTTTCCATAATTATATTGAGTAACAATCAACAAATCAAACATCAAGGCTGATGTAACAGTGAGTTCATTCTGACCAAATAATAAACCTGACCAAATAATAAACCATACACACAGGATTATAGATGGACCAACTTAGGATAGTTTGTAAATTAAAAAGTTTATACAATTTATGGACCACACACACATGTATATATGTGTGTGTATATATATAAAAGCGTACGCACACAAGCACACACATCTATAATATATATTTCCTCATTGTACTTTTTTGCCTAAACTTTACTATTCTTTTCCCTTAGTTTTCATTATCTCTAAAACTTGATTCATTAATAGACATCTCTTGTGACCTATAACTCATATTTAAGAAATTGCTTATTTAATTTGACGATCATTAATAGAAAGCTCTAATAAGTTCATATACGTTGAGGGGTGTAGATAAGCCAAATATATTTTTGTTAGCTTTATTGCTTATTTATTTTTATATACATACACCGACTGACAGGAATACAGGATGGACGTATTTTTGTTTTTTGTGCAGCCTTATGTTCCTGACAATAAATTAAAGGTTAGATTTTTAATAATCCATTTTTATAAATATTGTTGGAAGAAAGCAAATCCTCACACTTGATTTAATGAAATCATTTTATTTAAGAATACGAAACTACATTTATGCTCATATTTGTTTTCTTATGGAGTTATGGTCAACACTCAACATATCATCAAGACATCAACAAATACTTTTTACTGTATTTTTCAGGGATTGAGGGGGCGTCCAGTGCAAAAATGCACCGGACAATAAGCAGTGCACTTTCTCACCGTTAGATTATGTATAAAAATATCTAACGGTGAAAGATATATAATGATTTCTGCCCCATTGTCCATATTTTTAATCTACACATTTTTTTAATTTTACAATTTTTTACGCAATCATTTTTATTAATAAAAAAATAAGTTAATTTACACATTTTTAATTTTTTTTACGCAATCATTTTCATTAATAAAAAAATAAGTTAATTTACACATTTTAATTTTTAATCTACAAATTTTTATTAATTTTACAATTTATTTTTACGCAATCATGTTTATTAATAAAAAAATAATTTAATTTACACATTTTTTATTTTTAATCTACACATTTTCATTAATTATACAATTTATTTTTACACAATTATTTTTATTAATTATTAATTTAATTTAAACATTTTTATTAATTGTACAATTTAATTTATTTTATACAATTTATTTTTAACGCAATTATTTTTATTAAGAATAATATTTGAATGATATTACATTATTTTTTTATTTTTTATTTGAATGATAATATTTTTTATTTTTTAGTTGAATGAATATTTCATATAAAATATATATATATATATATATATATATAATAAAAAATATAAAATAATATTATTAATATAAATTTTTTTAAATTATTTTGTAGTTGTATAATATATTTAAATTATATGTATTTTTATTATATTTTAGAATATGATATTTCTAAAATTTTAGAATATAATTTATAATTATTGAATTAATCATGTTATAAAAGTTTTAATTATAAATAAATATATCAAATAATATGTTGAAAAATATTAAAAATTGGTGTGATTTTTTTTATATAAAATATATTTTGAAAAAAATCATGAATTTTTTTATATAAAATATAAATAAATATAAAAAAATAATTTTACAATAAAAATAAAATCACTTAGATATTAAAAATGTGTAAATTAACTTATTTTTATTAATAAAAATGATTGCAATGTGTAAATTAAGTTAGTTTTTTATTAATAAAAATGATTGCGTAAAAAAGAATTAAAAATGTGTAAATTAAATTATTTTTATTAATAATAATGAATTTGTACAATTAATAAAAATGTTAATAAAAATATATAGATTAAAAATACGGGCGAGCAGAAATCAATATATATCTTCCACCGTTAAATATTAATATATGTAATCTAACGGTGAAAAAGTACACTGCTTATTGTCCGGTGCATTTTTGCACTGGACGCCCCCTCAATCAATTTTTCAGGATGTATTCTCTCTCTTGCCTCTTCCATATAATGTGGAGGAGTTCAGAATAGACATGAAATGGAAAGACACTGAAACTATGTCTGCACCACATCCATATATTCATATCAAACGGAGTATCCTTTTGCATGTTTTAGATCACCTTTTTTTCTTCTGGAGAAGACCTCTTGTGTGTAGTGCAAGTGATGTGCAATGATTAATTAAAGCATCAAAACGAACAGTAAAACAGTCACAAGGTTCCATATATGTGTAGGAAATAAGGCAAAACAAAACAAATTATAGATTGAGTGAACTAAGTCAACTCTCGGTTTCTTTGACATTTTAATATTGAAAGTAAATGGAACAGTTCTGATAGGATTTTTTTTATATTTCACTTGGTATATTTTATTTTTCTTCTCCATTGTTTTATTTCTCTTCTCCATATTGATATTTATTTAGAACTTTTTTGACGTTGATATTTTATCAATCAAATTATTTGCTCTTATATAACAGTAATTGATGACGCAATATGCGAGAGAAGACTATGGGACATGAAAGACCAGGATGCAATGAACTTTTACATGTGTGAAATTAATAAGGACTTCGTTATCGATGCAACTTTTAAGGGCAATGCTTCAAGGTTTCTAAATCACAGTTGTGCCCCTAACTGTATACTGGAGAAGTGGTTAGTATATTGCTTTGATTTATCAGTCATTCTTTTGTGTTTTCAAAAGACGAAGTTTATTTAAGATTGCATGAGCTCATATTCGAAGGGCATTATAGGAATTTTTATTTCAACTTCAGAAATCATCAGCTTATTAAGAATAGAGGTGAATGCTGAAAAGTGAAATCTGTTTTATGTGCTTTCCTTGCGCTTTAGATATTCGACATGTTTTGTGCAATCTACCTCTTTGTTTAAGTAACAATGTTCACCTTGTGTAACCAATAGCTAGGCAGGTTGAAGACGAGGTCCGTGTTGGTGTCTTTGCCTCGAGATCGATTGAGGTTGGAGAAGCATTGACCTATGATTACCGGTCTGAGGAATTCAGTTGCTTTTCTTTATTATTGTTGTTATATCTGGTTCATCTATATTTATTTATGTGGAATTTAACGGACATGTTTCTATATTTCTAATTTGTTTGCGCCTAGGAAACTACATTTGCACAAATGTTGCATTAAAATTTTAAATACAACTAGACTTTCCTCTAAGTTGCTAATTGCTATATTTCTAATTTCTCTGCGCCTAGCATCGATATTTCTGCAAATGTCCAAGTACCAAAAGAAACTTGCACTGAATTTTGTCTAAATTTCTAATTTCTTTGCGTCTCGAAATCTATATTTGCGCTAATATCGCAATGAAGTACCACTAGAGGCACCAAAAGCTTTTTATATTTCTGGTTTATCTGCGCCTATAAATCTATATTTGCGCAAAAGTAAAGTACCAACATATGCCCCAAATCTTTTTATATTTTTTATTTATTCGCTCTAGAAATCTATATTTGCGCAAATGCTGCAATAAAGTACCACAAGTAATGCTGCTGCCATTGTTTTCTTAAAGTGTTATGTTGATTAAAGATGATCAGTTGTAGAGGATATGAAACTGATCCTTTTACTACTTCAGATTCGTGCAGTTTGGGCCAGAGGAAGTCTGTATGTGTTTGCCCCAAGGATTAAAAAGAAGGCGGAGTTGATGCCATTGTGGGGCCCTAAAAGACAACGGACGTCAAAGAGAATTGTAGGAATACATATAAATTGTTTTTTTGCGGGAACGTCTGTTTTTTGTTGTTGTAGATTGCATGTTACTAAATACATATATAGTATGTTGTGAAAGAATTACATGGAATATGTTGTAGTAGAACTCTGAGTTAGGGTTGGCGTGCCCTTGTAAATCCTTCATGTAGTATTATTATTATTGGGCGTGCGGAATAGATAGATGTGAATGAACTGCATTTGGTTCATCACATTAATTTAATATTGGTATTTTGAATGAAGGTGAGATATAGCTCATGCTTTTCTTCTTTTAATTTTTTTATTGGTGCAACTTTAGTGCAAGTTTGTTTGTGAAAGAAACGGTGAATTTAAATTTGGCTAAAATAGTAGTACTGTATATATTTGCTTTCTAAAAAATGAAAGCATTTAAATCTATAAACTCAAAATGTTATCAATTTAAATCTATAAACTAATTTCGCCATCCCCGGACCCGACATTTAAATACTAATTTCTTTAATTAATTATTTTTTTCCAAATTTTAATTAAAAAAGAACATAAAATTACATGAAATTATTAAATGATGCCGAAAAAAATGAGCAGAATAGTTAATAAACAAATAATAAATAAAAGTTTAATAAATAAGGGTATAGTAGGGTAAAAATTATAAAACGACAGTAAAAATACAAAAAATTGAAAAGATAAAACCACACTTAATTAAAAAGAATGGGAGGAGTATTATTTTAAGAATTAAATTCATTCTTTAATTGATGATTGATTAATTTATGATAATATATTTTCTAATTGCATTTTCTTTTTCTTTTTAATTTATATTAATTCATGTATTGCTGAATTGGAAATGTATTTTATTTTTTAATACAATTTAAATGCCTAAATCAATCAGAAGACGTCACATGAAAGGCAAATCGAAGAATTTCATTTTAAGTTGCCATCGTTAACCACTGAAAATTGATTTTTTCGAGCAAATATGACTGAATTGAAGCACTTTTTGAACTACATGAAACAAAATTGAAATAATTTATTTACTTGCGACTAAAAAAATGGGTCATATTTATTGGACCAAACTAGTTTTTCTCCCTATAAAATATCTCGCTCGTTAATTAATTCATTTATAATTCTTACTTTATAACAATTTTAATTTTTATTTTATTCTACCTTGTTTTATTAGAGGTTAGGGGCCGAATACAAGTCTCACGGGTAGTAGTCGGTGGGCTGGCCTGTTCAAAAATCCCCTTCTTCTCCAACAAATCAAAAACACATTTCAAGTTTTTTTTTTCCTTAAGCATTATCCCCTAATTGGTAGCATAAGCTCTCATAGCTCAGTTGGTTAGAACCAAATCTTATTACATTAGTTCAAACAAATCAATCACATTTCAAGTTTTCTTTTTTTGTTCTTAACCATTATCCCCTAATTAGTAACATAAGCTCTCATAGCTCAGTTGGTTAGAGCACCCGTTTAGTAAGCGGGAGGTCTTGAGTTCGACTCTCAATGAGAGCAATTCAACTGAATGCGTTTTTTGTGCAGTCACCGTGTCAAGTCGACAACCAGAATTTCCTTTTTTTTTTCCTTATAATTTATTTTCGTCACTATTTCGTTTTCGTTTTTTCGCTTTGGGAAAAATTATCCAAAATGGAGTCTCCTTTCAAGGGCGATGTACTGAAAGGCAAGGTGGCTTTGCTTACCGGAGGCGGGTCGGGAATCGGGTTCGAGATTTCGACCCAATTCGGCAAACACGGAGCCTCCGTCGCAATCATGGGCCGCCGGAGGCACGTCCTCGACGACGCCGTTTCAGCCCTCCGATCCCTTGGCATCCCCGTAACCCTCCGATCTTTTTTCCCTTTTCGATTTTCCATTGTGTATGGATTTTAGTTAGCATGAGAAAAAAAAAACATTATAATATTCATATTTATTCTCATTTCAAATCGAATAAATTAATGAAGAAATGAGCCACTGAATTGCTGATATATACTAATTGTATTCAATTTCTGATTCAATACAGTATTTTAATTTTTATTTTTGATTTCAATTTCTTGCAAATTGAAGTAGAAGTAGTACTATATATGGTTTCATGTTGTTTTTCGACACAAATTTGTTGGGTTTGTAGGCGGTCGGGTTTGAAGGCGACGTAAGGAATCAAGAAGACGCGAGACGAGTCGTGGAGGCAACCGTGCAGCATTTCGGGAAGCTCGACATTCTTGTGAATGCTGCTGCCGGCAATTTCTTAGTGTCTTCCGAGGATCTGTCCCCTAAAGGTTTCAAGACAGGTCCGTTTTTACAGAACTTAATCGTAGTCGTTTTCATGCTGTGTTAGTGTATGTATATGTATGAATTCAGCAGCTACACACGATCATTCTCAAATGCACTAAAGAAAATGCGCGTTACAAAACACTTTTAGAGTATCTTATTGTTATTTCTTGGTTCACGCAGTTATGGATATTGATACGGTGGGCACATTTACGATGTGCCACGAAGCCATTGCATACCTCAAAAAACACGCTCCGGGTAGAGGGAGTTCATTCACCGGAGGACTAATAATAAACATAAGTGCCACTCTTCATTACACTGCAGCCTGGTACCAGATTCATGTATCCGCAGCCAAGGTTCGTTTGTTACTTTTTCTGATAATTCGATCTGCGAGATTTGTTGTTTTATTGGTTTTCTCTTCAGGCGGGAGTTGATGCCCTCACGAGAAATTTAGCCCTGGAATGGGGTACGGATTATGATGTTAGAGTAAATGGGATTGCCCCGGGCCCCATTGGGGATACTCCCGGCATGCGCAAACTCGCGCCTGAGGATATTAGTAACAAGTCGAGAGAGTATATGCCTCTCTATAAACTCGGGACGAGGTGGGATATTGCCATGGCTGCTCTCTACCTTGCTTCGGATGCTGGTTGGTCATTCATTCCTCTGCATTTTTCTCGTTGCTGTTGAATTTACAGAAAATCTCATATACAAGTTTCAAAATCTCTTGTCATTTGAATGTTCTGTTTTATGAAAACCTTTATTAACTACTAGTATTCAATACATGTACGAAGGTAAATACATAAACGGAAGTATCTTGCCTGTGGACGGAGGACTTTGGTTGAGCAAGCCTCGCCATCTCCCCAAAGACGAGGTTAAACAGCTCTCACGACTTGTGGAGAAAAGATCACGTGCATTGCCAGCTGGTGTTCCTACGAGCAAACTGTAGCTTAAGCCAAGTTAATGGTCCTCGACAAAATGTCCGTATGAAACGTTGTCGAATTTCTGGTAAAACTTGTCAGCTGATGATAGTAAAATAACTACATTTACATTTTGAGACCGTATTTTTCAAAAAATTACATTTTGAGACTTAATTTATTTAGTCCGTTGACCCTAAAATTGATTGATTCCCCTCTCGACTTTTGGGATTGATTCAAGTGGACTATTTTTTTATTAATCTAAATAATTGATGGGAGTGAGGAGCGTTGACTAATACTATCCTCACTCTTCTCTTTCATATAATCAAGACTGAGAGTTGTAACATATACTGTACAAACTAAGCTCCCATGGATTTCTACCTATTAATACTCTCCTCACTCCTACTTATACTATGTACCCAATGCCTTTCTCTCTTCATCAAGAAGAGGAGCCAGCTTCCTCCTGGCCCGACGGGCCTCCCGATTATCGGAAGCCTCCTGACCATCGGAAACAGGCCCTACATGTCCCTATCCAAGCTCTCTAAAACATATGGCCCGATCATGACAGTCAAGTTCGGTTCGGTCAACGTAGTGATCGCTTCATCGTCCGAGATGGCAAAGGAGATCCTCCAGAAGAACGACCTGGCCTTCATCGGTCGGCCCACTCCCACATCCGTATCCGTCGGATTACACCACGACATGTCGCTCATCTGGTCTTCGGGCCTAAGCCCGCACTGGAAGACTCTAAGGAGAATTTGCAACACGCATCTCTTCACGCCCCTGAAGCTCGACGGGCTATCGGGCCTCCGCCACCGGATGATGGGGGAGATGATCGGAAAGGTGGAAGAAGCCCGACGGGCCCACTTGCCCGTTGATATCGGGAAGTTAGTTTTCGGGACTTCGTTGAACGTCATAACCAACACCTTGTTTTCAGGGGAGTCCGGTACGAGGTCGGACGAGATGAAGGAGATTCTCACCCGACTTTTGGAGCTTGTTTTGAAGCCTAATATAGGTGACTATGTGCCCTTGCTGAGTTGGTTCGACCCGCAAGGGATTGTTCGTGAGGTCAGCGTGGTGTACGGTAAGGTGCAGGGACTGCTCGGAGATATCATCGCTCAACGCGTCGATCAGAGGAAGAGTGGATCGGACGGGTGCGGGGATTTCTTGGATGTTCTGCTTGATCAAGGAGAGCTTACTCACCTAAACATCATGATTCTGTTCCTGGTAAATTTCTATGTTTTTATTACGATTGGAGCTACACATAAATCTGCACTGAACTGGATTGACTGAAATTATAAACTGAACTGAAATTGACTGAAATCGTATATGCAGGATTTAGTGGTCGGGGCAACGCACACAACCACCATGACAATGGAGTGGGCGATGGCGGAGCTTCTCCGAAATCCGCCCATACTCGCTCGACTAAAGCAAGAAATATCCGACAAGATCCCTCCAAGAAAGCTAGTCGAAGAATGTGATACTCACGGGCTCGTGTATTTAGACGCGATAATAAAAGAAGTGATGAGGTTGCACCCGATAACACCGCTCCTCTTTCCCCGCCTCACCGAACAACAAGTGCAAATTGACGGGTACACCATTCCTAAGCACACTCAGGTTCTGGTCAACATATGGGCCATACAAATGGATCCGGCCAACTGGGCCGATCCGACTAGTTTCAAGCCCGATAGGTTTTTGGGAAACGTGGACGTGGATGCTCGAGGAAGCAAGGATTGTAAGTTCATCCCGTTCGGAGCTGGACGACGTATTTGCCCCGGGTTAAACCTGGCCACTAGATCAGTGAGCCTGATGATAGCCAACCTCGTGCATAACGTTGATGCTTGGGAGCTGCTCGATGGATTGAGGCTGGAGGAGATAGACATGACTCCTGGGTTCGGAATAGCGCTATCGAAACTCGACCCGCTTGTCGCCATTCCGACTTATGCTAAACCTTTATAAGGATTGAGAGATAGATTGACGAGTAAAATGTATGCAAGATTATTACGTTTTTCTCCTTTGTGTTTTTCTAAATGTTTCAGTATTTTTAAAGATAATATTATTCGGTGATGGGTGTTTTTGTTGTACTTTTCAATACACTACGAAAAAATACAATACTCCAAAAGGACTTAGAATTTGATACTACGTATTTGCGAATTGCGACCACCTATAAATTAACATTTACAGTATGTAATTGTTGGTAAATAAGAAGTTAAAACTCGTTTTTTTTTTTATAGTTTTACTGATTGCGGAATTAATACCATATTTTTTTTATGATAGATAATTATAAAATTTTATTTCAAAATATACACTAAAAATCAAATTGTATTTCTTACAAAATTAAAAATCTTAGTCAAATTATACTAACATTAATATTAAATAAAAATAAATTAAAAATTACTCTTTGTTTCTGCTAAGAATGGTCACATTATAAATTATAAAAAAAATGAAAAAATTCTTAAAACATAGTGACTATTAAATAATTTGATTATACGGAGTATTTCATTTTAGATTTAGACGTGCCCAAAAGGGGTAGGAACGAGCCGAGCCGAGCCGGGCTTTACTTAAATAGGCCTGGGTCTGATGCGAAATTTTTAGGCTTGAGCTTAGCCTATTATCTGTTATAGGCTTTTTTTAAAGGCTCGGCCTGAGCCTTTCAAATAAATAGGCCCGGCCTGAAAGCCTTTTATAAGCCTTTTTAAATACAATTTGAATTTCAACTGATTCGATGATTAGTCGAAAATTCAATGAAAAATATTTTAATTAAATTTGCTTATATTTAATTCATTTCATAAAATTATTTTTACTTTTAAGTAATTAATAATAATAATATAAAATAAGTAAACAACTTCTTATAAATAAAAAGAAGTTCAAAATATTCTTCAATCAATATAATATAATCTATTTCACTTTTCAATTATAATTTTTTTAACAATGTATGATATATTAATAAGTACTTAAAAAATTACAACTAAATGAATTGTATTGTTTCATTAATTTAGATAAATACCTTATTAATATATTTATATATTATAATTTATAAGCTTATTAAATATTAAATAGGCCGGCCTGCTAGGCTTCAAAGGCTTAAAATAAAGCTCAAGTTCGGCCTGTTTATATAAACGAGCTTTTAAAAAAGCTTGAGCCTGGCTTGTTTATTAAACGAGCCGAGCCGAGCCCGAGCTTTTGTAGGCCGAGCCATAAGCCCATGTCGGGTAGCCTGGCTCATTCCCACCCCTACCCAAAACCTAAACTGAGGAACCGGGGTTCGAGACCGATTTTTTCGGTTACAAAATTGGGAATCAGAGCCCTACTGTTTTGATTCTTTAAATTGTTGAACCCGTTCTGTTTTGATTCTTTAAATTGTGGAACCGATTTCATACAAAAATATTGTGAAACCGATTGCATACAAAAATGTGGTCATTTGTAGGCCTGTCAATAGGGAATACAAATAAATTTAAAGTTACTATGATCTAAAACAATACGGTAACATTTTAATTTTGAGTATATAGAGAAAAGAGTAAAGATGGTTACATTCATCATTTAATTTTTTACTTCTCTTCTCCTCCTCTCCTTCTATATATTCTCCAGTCATGTTTAGTTTATTTTTTAATATATTAACCATTTGAATTGCAATTTATTATTTATATTTGCAAGCGATTTATTTTTTCGATCTCTTGTTTTGATAATATCACAATGAATATGTATATTGAGTTTGTGAAAGTAAAGTTTATAAGTATTCTTTTTTGTTTCCATTACTCACAAATTAGTGGTCTCTTTGTTTCGAATTAATAGTTAATTCTTTTGTAAATTACAAATGACTTAAGACCATTAGTACAGGATATAGGTAGTAAAATTTAGAAACTACTACATATTGAATATTTATGAAAATATTAATTGTGAATATTATTTTTAATGGCTCAAGATATTTACACCTCAATCTTTACTCTACACACTCCTCTTTTTTTATTTTTTTATTTTTTTATTTTATATAGGGTAAATTTTCTATTTTGCCCCTATTTATACTATTATTACTTCATGCACCTTATTTTTTTTCAAAATAAATATATAAAAACCCTATCATGAATTATGATTTGCTGCAGTTTGACGCCGCCGACTTCATGCCCGATGACGATCAATGTGCAGTCCATTAAAGACTTGTTCTGTAATACAAATCTAACTAGAAACAAAAAAGGATTTTTTAAATTTTCTAAGCTTAATCTATTTTTATGTTGTTGACCTGTTGTAACATACTTCCAAATCCCGATGAGATATTAATTTAGGGTTTCTCATACTCTTAATAAAAATCGAATTAAAATCAGTAATGAATATAAGAATGAAGATAAAAGAAGTCCTGTAGGCTCTAATTAGTGACGCCTAATTAAAATCCGAATTGAAGTTGCAAAAATTTGTGAGATTGAAAGAAAGATCCAATCAAGCTGAGATTTGAAAGAGGGGTTCAACCGCTAAGAGACGAAGAAGTGATATGATATCGTCGGCGATGATACATCTGAAGAGAGTGTTAACGGCGAATGAGACGACTACGAGAATGAAGAAATCGACGCCACCATCAATCAGATTCTCCATATAATTCAAACGTTTGAGCCCTTCATCCATTGTGTTCATCACACTTTTGCAAGATTTGAATTATGAACACCGAGTAAAAAAGTCGATCAGACACTGCAATCTTGCTGAGTTGGAGAAGAAAGGTGTACTGATAATACAATTTTTACTCTTTATTTATTTATTTATTTTAATAGGAGAGGGTGCGGCTAGTAATAGTAATATGGTCAATAAGGATATATTAGATATTTTACAATATATAAACATATAAAAAATAAAAAGAAGGGTGCGTAGAGTAAAACTGGAGGTGTAAATATCATGAGCCATTTTTAAATTGAGGTATTATGACTTAGTTTTGAAACCCAATTTTATTTAGACCAAGTTTTGGATTAAATTGTTCAAATCAAAGCCCAAAGCCCGAAACTCTAAAAGAAGTGTCATGGGCCTCATGGCCATGTTTGGGTCAACTAAAGACCGAACCATTTGGCCCTATTGACAACCACTCGTTGAAATCGAACCGAAAACCTGAACCGTCAATTTTAATAGTCATAATACTATTAAAAAACCTGTAGATAAAAGAAAATTAAATTTAATAAATTAACATCGAATTTTTTTATTTGTTCTGATATTTGGATTGCGCATATAATAAATTGTGCGAAATCACTACTTATAACCGGATAGATGATGTTAGAAGAATACAAGAACGTTTAATTAATTGACTTCAAATTATTTGACACTTGCCATGATACTTCAAATATAACTAATAAAATTATTTTAGTGTTTAATGAATACTACTATGTAGTAAATAATTGTATTTTTTCTATTGATTTTGATAATGCTTCGTCAACTAAGGCTAGTTTATCAGAGATAATTAATTATTGAAAATAGTTTCTTGGTGATCACTTTTTTAATATTGAATATATTTGTCATATTATGAACTTGTTGTGTGCAAGATGATTTTAAAACTTTTAAAAATGAAGTAGTTCCTTCAAATTAGAAGTGACATAGCTTATGTACGTGATCATATATCCTAACTTAACTACATACAGTAAAGAGGCCTGTGGATTTTTGGTCAAAATGATAAGAAATGTGTGTTTTTTGTGCTAGGTTATAAGAATGTGAGTTTTTTTACACCAATTGCAATAGAAGTACCTATTATACCCTTGAAAGTAAAAGAAAAAGACAAGAATTAAAAAAAATATCGGTCCCCACTTTAATTTTCTCTTCTCTCTCTCCCCGTAAACCGCCGCTACACCATTTTTTTTTTTCGATTTCGAATTCAAACGGAGCAATGTCATCGTCGGCGACGCCATCGGATTCCGAGCATGAGGAAGAACAACAACAAGAAGAAGAACCGAGTCTCCAACCTCCGGTAATTCCCGAATCCAAAACCCTATTTTTTCGATTTTTTATCTCGAAATTTCGAGTAATTTGATGGATTATATGGTGTTTCGATGCTTGTTTAAGTTCTTTATTGTGTTATACTTCATTTAGAACTGTAAATATGAGTTGAATTGTTCTGAAATTTGAGTTTTTGATTTCTGTTCATGACTGCTCGATGGCAGTCGATTAACCCGATCGATTAACCCTATCGACTAACCCCTTCGATTAACCCCTTCGAGTAGTCAGCCCTGTTAATCGAATGGGTTGGTTGATGGAGTTAATCGAATTGGTTGGTCGATGTGGTTAATCGACTAACCATCGACTAACGCCTTCGATTAACCTCTTCGAGTAGTCTGCTGTTAAACGAAAGGGTTGATTGATGGGGTTAATCGATGGGGTTGGTCGATGGGGTTGGGCGATGGGGTTACTCGATCGTGTAACAGATTTTTTTTTTTTTTTTATACTCACTTTTATAATCTGTTTTTAATTGCTTCTTCTCCATTTGTGCAGGCTGGTTTTCGATGGAGGAGACCGGATTTCGTCGATATTTCGAGAGCGATAAATTGCGGCGATCGACGCGGCGTATTGAGAACCGTACAAGAGACTCTGAGGGAGGTGGGTGGGGACGAGGGCCTCGCGGAGTACGAACAGACGTGTCTGTTCAGTCAGTTCCTTACCATTCCCAGTAATGACCGATCGAACAAGCCTCTGCACAAGCTGCTATCGAGAGAGATCGTTAGCAAGAGCAGAATACCAGAGTTGGAGCACTGGTTTGCTATCGTGGATCGTATTGTGAAGTTCCGAGCACAAGAATACGCCCTGGTCACCGGCCTGCGCTTTGGGAATAGTAACTTCGATCCCACAGACAAAGGTCATGAAGTTCCCAGTACAGGCATCCATCGGAGGTTATTCCGTTGCAGAGTGATGAAGATTGAAGCACTGCTCAGTTCGTTCAAGGATCAGCGGAGGATGGGCAACGACCTAAATGATTATTTCAAGGTTGCCAACATCTTGATTTTCTACTTCGTTCTGATTGGTCGAGAGAAATTGGATGTCGAGAACTGGGTCTGGACACTGGTGGAGGATCACGATGGCTGGGAGTGGTTTCCTTGGGGTTCTTATACCTTCCAGAACCTCTCGCACTACATCAGTATTGCTGGGATGGCAGCTGATCAGGCCGAGAAAGCGGCTTATCACTTTTACGGTCCAGTTTGGGCCTTCCATTGTTGGGCCTTCGAGGCCTTTCCTGCTTTAGGGAGACAGTGCGCTACTCGGAGCCGAGAGACGCGAAGGCCCCGGTTTTTGCATTGGAAGCAGAGGAAGACTAACTTCGATTTCACGGATTACTTCGAGGATGAGCAGGTAACCGTCAATCTGTTTCGTTAATAATTTTGAATTAATAATTTTATCGAATATCTAATAAATATATTTTTTAATTGTTTTCTTTTAGCTTGAAGTGCACGAGACCCTCACACCGACACCGGAGGAGGAGGAGATGATATATTACAGGAGTTTGACTGAGGCCGGTGAACTGTATGCCGTCCCGTACCAGCCTCCCCTCCGCTTAACTCACGCAGCGGCGCCGGCACGAGCACCGGCACCGAAGAAGCAGATGGAGAAGAAGAAGAAGAATAAGCTTGTGGATCGTGTGGCCGAAAGCGTGGCCAAGACATTCAAGAAGGCGGCGACAGGTATCCGCACGCGTGACGATGTCACGCCCAGCTCTTCAGCAGAGAGACTAGAGAGACGTAAATCTCGGAAAGCTCGACATGATTCTCCGCCTCCTCGAGTAGCTTCTCCTCCTATTCCTCCTCGAGCTGCTTCTCCTCCTATTCCTCCTCGAGATGCTACTCCTCCTGAGTCTCGAGCTGCACATGCATCTGAGAGAGTGGTGGACGATGATCCACCTATTTATCGTCGGAGTGACCTCGAGAGGATCTTGTTCGACACGTCCGAGAAGGGATTCACGACTCACATCGTGAAGGCCGTCACGGAGAGCGTGACGAAGAGTGTCACGGAGAGCTTGCTCTCTAAAATGAAGGGCTTCTTCGGTATGAGACGACACTCCCAGCCACGGCCTTATCCCTCGAGGTCAGTGTACGAAGAGCCTTCCTCGCCCCCTCGGAGTTCACCTCCTCGTCATTCCTACCACTGCGAGGACATTGCTGTGACTTCTTTGCGCAGAGCACCAGCTCGATTCTCGACGTCGGCGATGCCTGACCCCCCGCAGTATTCGTTTGGAGATGCTGACGCATGGATGCGTTACCGCATGCAGCCCCAGCCCCAGGTGCCTCCGGTATTTCCGTTTGAGTATCCATTCGAGAGTTACCAGATGACGGGTCCATTCGGTCCATTCCAGGGTCCAGTCTTTCCATTCCAGGGTTATCAGATGCCGCCACCGGCCTACCCATTTGAGTCCTCCAGCTACCGCACGCCTCCGTCGATTGTTCCTTTTGATCTGGAGACGTCCAGCACGCCGACACCACCTGTTGTGGTCGATGTCGAGAGCTATCCTGAGAGGAACTTTGATATCTTCTCAGAGCAGGGTGCTTATGACGAGGAGGGTGACGAGGATTACGGCGAGAGCAGGTGCTTCACTGACGAGGACGGCGACGAGGAGGGTGACGAGCCAGAGCAGGATGACGGGGAGAGCAGCCTCGGACCTCGTGTTGTTGTGCCTTCCAAGTACTTGCGTAGCCCTTTCATCCAAGAATTTAGTAAGGATCGCAGTGTAAGAAGCGTGCGGTTGTACAAGGTGTACAGACAGTCGGGGCCCGATTCCTGCGTGAGGGTGAAGTGCTGTGATGATTTGATCCTTGATCAGAAATTCTTCGACGATGTCGAAAGTCCCTCCGTTTGGTTCACGTCTCAGGTAATATTATAAATTTTAACTTTATTAATTTTAACGTGTTAATTATCTTAACAACGTGTTAATATTCAGGTACTCGACTTGTATGTTGCTTTCCTGAGACAAAAACTCAAAAACAAAGATGGGGTGAAGGCGCGCGTGCACGACTTTACGCACCAGATCTTTGGTCCCGACTTCTTTGTAAGTGAATGTCTTTTATATATGTTTGTTATATTTGATATTTTTATTATGTTTTTACTAACATAATTTATGTACTTTCCAAAGCAAACTATGTGCCGTGAATACCAGAAACTGAAGCACACAGGGAAGTCGGATAATTTCGAGCAGAGATACAAGAATTGGATCCCACCTCTGGATCTGAGAAAAATTGTATCGGGTCCGGGTGGTGGTCAACATAGTTGGTACAATATCCATAAGGTATGTTAAATGAATTTTAATAAACTTCGGTTTCTCTGATTTCTTATATTTTCATTGTTTGTATGTAAGGTGGCCTTGATTTGCAACTTGGATAACATTCACTGGATCGTGGCGGTCATTTTTTTCGACACCTGGACTGTCGAAGTGTATGATTCCTTGTTGCATACTCTCCCGAATCCCAAGATCAGGGTTAAAGAGCTGAAGCCCATCATAGATTTGTTGCCTCGATTGTTGAAAAGCGCAAACTGGTGGGAACAACATTCGTACATGTATGATTCAATCTTTTAATTCATTTCGTTGTGTAGTTTTATCTTTTTTCTTATATGATATTGACGTATGCTTTCAATGTTTTATTTTTCAGGGAGCGTAAGACGTGTGCTTTCAAGGTTGAGCTAATGCCCATGGACCAACAAATATTGCAAGACGACGGGAGCTCGTGTGGGCCGATCTGTTGCATGTACCTGGATCGCTTAGTCAACAAGAAATTGACTCACGAGAATAAGACTATTGACATTGGTTACATCACAAAGTACCGAGCATATGTTGGTAGGATGATTTTTTGGTTAGCTCGGGAAGGGGTAACGAATGAAGAGTATCATCATAGATGATTTATTCTCGACACTTTAGAGATTTGTTTAGTATTGTTTGGTATTTGTTTTGATTTAGAGTGTTTCAAACTATAATTATTTGTTGGTATTTCTGTCTTGAGAAGGTGTTCATTGTTAAGAATGTTGCAGGTTTGAGTTTTAAATTGTTAAGAAAAAAGCTGTTTTCATTCTGCACAGAGGTTACTCGATCGCCTGTACCCATCGAGTAACCATCGAGTAACCAAGAACAGGTCCATCGAGTAATGTGGAATCAGGCCTGAATCTGCCAAATACTTTAAAAGAGGTTACTCGAAAGGGTTACAGGAATAGGGTTACTCGAATAGCCATCATCCTGTAATTATAAATCTCCAAGGTTGGTCGATGGGCTGTTACTCGATCTAACATCGACTAACCATCGATTAGCCTTGCAAAATTAGTATTTTTTGGCCTTTTTTGGATAATTCAGTTGTTTTTTTGCACTAATAAGTTCAATTTAGAGCCATAAAACATTATTAAAACAGTTTAGATGATCAATCGATTCGTTTAGAGTGAAAACAAGTGAAACGTGGAACATTAGTCATACTTTTCTAAATATCTTAAGTAAGTTTACAACAAACAAACTATGATATTAGTTCAATGTTGACATGTTATGGATTAGAACTCCAAAATTGAACATCAAAACATGTTTAATAAGTGTTTTTTATCATTAAAATGAAGTTACATACGCAAAAACACAATTAGAAATTGACGAACGGCCTTAAAATTGAAAAAAAATGGATCCTGTTCTTAGTTACTCGATGGTTACTCGATGGTAACCCTAATGTACTCGATGGAAACCCTAATGTACTCGAAAGGGTTAATCGAATTTAGGGTTAATCGAATGTAGGGTTACAAGATTTGGTTAATCGAATAGGTTACTCGAATGTGTTAATCGATGAGGTTACAAGATGGGGTTACTCGAATGGGTTACAAGATGGGGTTAATCGAATGGGTTACAAGTTTAGGTTAATTGAATGGGTTACAAGATGGGGTTAATCGAATGGGTTACAAGATGGGGTTAATCGAATGGGTTACAAGTTTGGGTTAATCGAATGGGTTACAAGATGGGGTTAATCGAATGGGTTACAAGATGGGGTTAATCGAATGGGTTACAAGTTTGGGTTAATCGAATGAGTTACAAGATGGGGTTAATCGAATGGGTTACAAGATGGGGTTAATCGAATTGGTTACAGGATTGGGTTACTCGAATTAGGTTAATCGATGAGGTTAATCGATGGAGTACAGAATATGCAGAATGCCCTTTCTGTTTTTTTACACCCCCTGACCTGCAAATCACATAGGTATAACAAAAACCAGTGCAAATATCCAAAGAAACACACTGCATATATCCAGAAACAAGATAATAAATCAATCCTAGTCATACGATGTATCGAGAAACACGATAACAAATCAACCAAACACAAGAAGAGCCCTCAATCCACACGCATCGGACATTTTGTTTTTGTGTGGCCCTCGGTTCTGCAAATGCTGCACTTTTTCTTCTGCCTTCTTCGACCCGATTCTTGCGTTCCTGAGGCTTCCGGAGGGACATTCAAATCAACGCCTGCAGGAGGGATGTAAGCCTTGCAGTTGCGTATGTTATGTCCTACGCCCTTACATTTCGTACACACCTGCACACAAAGACGCAGTATTAGGTCTTTACTCAAACTAATGACGACACAATATTAGGTACGAAGAACAAACCTGTACACGACGAGCAGACCCAGATCCCTCAACTGCAGAACGAACCCGACTCAACCGCGGACGTCCAGCCTGACTAACCACTTCCGGTGGAAGACACACGTACGAAGCTACTTCTGGAGGGACAACCCAATCATCAACGTGTGGTACTGTCCCAATAGGAGTCGCATACATCTCTCTCAAGCTGCTTTGCTTGAAATAGGGGCCGACGAAATCGTACAATGAAAATCTAGCCCGTCTACACAAAGTATCAGGTTAGTGGCATTAATTAATTGAATGTTTAAAATTAAAAAGAAGATGTAAGGAAACCGATATCATACCGTATAGCGGCAGCAGCATGACGACACGGAATAAGGTCTAATTAAGTCGAACTCCCGACAGTCACACGTGCGTCTCGCGATATCCACGAGATAGGACCTGCCGTTTTCCTCAACTCTGAACACGGTCCCCGCACTGACCTCCCGAACAGGAAAATGATTACTCAACTGATTCTGATTAGACACCTTTGCGAATGCCTCTTCGGTCAGCTCATCCTCCCTCTCATTAGCCTTCCTTCGTTTCTCGTCAAACCATCTCTCAATCATCGCACGAATCGACTCGAGCATAGCACAAACAGGCAATCGTCGTGGCCATCTGATAGCACCGTTGAAGACTTCGGCCGCATTCGATGTCATGAAACCATATCGTCGTGCAGCACATTTCGACCTTGCCTAGGTCTCAACACCGAGTCCAACGAGGCGCCTATAAGCACCGTCTCCACTGGCTTTCTCCAAATCAGATAAATATTTTTCAAACTCATCCACTCGATAACAGTAGGCAGCTTTGTGTATAATTGTGATCACATGAGAGCGGTACATTGCTAGATTATTCTCGAGGTGGTGACAGCACAACGCACGGGTTGCGTGGGGATAGGCACTCCGAATAGCATTCGCGATGCTCTTGTGCTGGTCGGACACAATGAGCAGATCGTCTGCATCGTAGCAAAGCCTGAGGTGCTCTAGAAACCACGTCCACTCCAGGTCATTCTCAATCGGACCGATACCAAAGGCAAGCGGGAAAATCTGCTCGTTTCCGTCCTTCGTGACGGCAACAAATAACACACCACTATTTTTCCCCTTCAAATGAGTGGCGTCGACTACTATGACGGGACGCAGAGTGCGCTGCTGAAATGCACTAATGCACTGCCCAAGTGCAACAAACATGTGACAGAACACGCCCTCACTGGTCGTCTGAATATCATACCGAGTCCCTGGATTGCATTCTTTCAGCACGTGCAGATATGACGGGAGCATCTGATATGAATCCTGATAGTTGCCGTACCTCATTTCAACGGCCAGGTTCCTCGTCCGCAGGGCGAAGCTGTAATCAATCACAACTCCGTACAATCTCCTCAAATCAGAAATCATCGTCTTCGGCTTCAGTGTGATCTCATCGTCGACTAGCTGACGTGCAAAGTAAGTAGCGGCAACCTTGCTCGACACGTGACGATCGGCAGTCCGATCCAAATCATTGACATACTCGTGATTCAAGTTCAGCCTCGTAATCTTCCAGAGTGTTTCGTCATTCCCAGTAGCACACAATTTGAACGGGCACTTCTCAGAACCTCGCTTGCAAACGAACGCTACCTGTTCAGTGGTCGAGCGTTTAGTGGCACACTCCACCATATGCTCCATGTGATACATCCCCACCGCTATCTTCAGATCCGATTTCGTTCGGAATGTCGAGTCAACTGCAATGTGACCCTACACCAGTTCGGGAGGCTCGACCGATCGCAATGGAACCGCGGGGTCAAACTCCGGCAGTGGAATGATCCAGTAGCGCAGTGGATTATTCTGAGCATTCTGAGCTGCTTCGGGTTGCTCGTCGGCTCCCACACTAGAACTCGAGGACAGATTATGGCGTGACAGAATATTTGTGATAACCCGCAGCTGTTTAATCAATTCTGTCCATTCAGTGGTCAACGACTGCAACAGATCGGTCTGACGAGCTTCTTCGTCGTCCTCGGAATTCTCAGCATGCCTCTCGCCCTCAGTCGGTACATCCGGATCCACTTCTGGAATATTCACCTCGGGGGCATTTTGTTGTGCCTCCTCTAGCATCTCGGTGACGAAAATGAAACAATCGTCCTTTTGCTAGTCTAGCATGCGGGATACATCTTCGTCGCTAAGCAAAGGACACCGCACGCTCCTAAAATCATTGTCGCGTGTTAAGATGAACAACATGTACTCGATATTCGGCGGAGGGCGCAAAACGGCACGAATCTGGCTCACAAGACCATCGAGGGTAAGTTGATCCCTCCTGAAGAAAAGGCACATATCTATCCCGTCGACGTAGACCGCTCGTTCCCAACGACCACCGTAACGTATCGTGATTCGTTGATTCGACATCTACAATTACAAAAAACATTATTGAATTAGGTTAACTAATACAACATATCCATATAAATCGACGAAACAAACCAAAAAATACGAAAAAAATGCATTTTTTGGCAAAAAAACAGGCCCTGTTACTCGAATGGACTGTGCCATCGAGTAACAGGATGGACAGTTTCATTCGAGTAAGATTCGAGTAACCATTTCGTGTAACCTCAGTTCGAGTAACCTCACATTACTCGAATCTGTGTTTCCTGGAAAGAGGTTACTCGAAATCTGTTACTCGAAATACTACTTGAAGGATTTTCGGGTAACCTCATTTCGATTAACCTCAGTCGAGTAATGTTTAACTTCATAAATTCTTAGTTACTCGATGGGTTGCTCGATGGTACGCTCCATCGAGTAACCCATCGATTAACCATCGCAGAACACAAAAATCACAAAAACGGGAACGCGTACCTCTCGTTTTCGCTCCTTTAACCACGCGTATGTTCGACCGGCGTTTTCCAGAATCTAACGGAGCAACATGTATAGAGATTTTGAGAGAATTTTTGAAATTTTTGGTTTGGTTTTGGTAGGTTTGGGTGAAGATGAAGATATGAATGCACAATAAACCCACACTAAACCCTCAACCAAACAATAAATCTGATTTCGTGGGCCCCACATATATTTTCTTTTTATTTTTTTGAAAAAGAAATATGTTTTTGTATTTTGTTTTTGTTTTTTTTATTAATTGAAATAGTAAGGGTATAAAAGACTTTTTATTGACAATTGGTGTAAAAAAACTCACACATTTATAAAGAGGGACTTTTAACTCATACACTTATCAAATGTGACTAAAAAGTCACATTCCTACTATAGTAAATGTATTAATTTAAAGCCTGAAATATTTTCTATCGATAAGACAAACCGGAACTTGACTTGCAAAATTTTAAATGATACTTTCGAATATAAAGAATATTTTTGTAATTATATTTTAATTATTTAAATCAAAATGATCAATTAAATTTGTAAGCGAATTTTTGGGATAAATGTAAAATTTTAATGCACTATTCATTGAAAATATTTAAATAAATAACTCTGACATTCATAGTATTATATATCATACTGCTCACAAGTTTGTAGATTTTTGTGTTCAGTTACAAAATAAGAAACATTACATTGTTCTACCTAAAGTTTAATTTGGTCATTTTTACATTTATATAAATGAAAAATTGTTACCGGAAAACCAAGAAGGTACGAACGGAGTGACGGCCCCTTCATTACCTCATTTTTTTTTTTTTGTTTTGCACTTTCCAACTTTCGAAAACTTATAAAATAATTATTAGTATTACTAATTATTACTCCAACTGTCCCAATTATTTATACATTTGTTTTTTAACATTAAGAAAAAAATAATGCATAAATGTTGGGATAATTCGCGTCTGAATTCCCCTCCTGAAAAAGCAAACGAATAAACAAAAAACAAAAATACGCGAAATAAATGACACGAAGGTTTATAGTGGTTCACCCGTTAACGAGGGTTACGTCCACTCTTGCCGCTGCAATAATTTTACTAGAACAATTATAGAACGTAATTACAAAACTCGTAATCGCTATAATCTCAATTCTAGTGCTGAAGGTGTTAACCCTATTATTCACGCACATAGGGTTTAAATAGGGGAAATAAAACTTGGGGGACAAGAAAAATCGCGCTCCCAGTGATCTGCAAAACGGCGACCGCCGTTTTGCTTTCGGCGCCCGCCGGAGCTGTTTTGGCGCCCGCCGAAAGGGCCCAAAACCTGGCAGATATTCTGACCCGTTTCTCCCGGTTTCGGCGCCCGCCGAAACCCATTTGGCGCCCGCCAAACTTGGCCCGCCATCGCCGGAATTCCTCCGGCGACCGCCGTTTCTCCCGTCGTCGTTTTTTCGTCTTCTCGGCGTGAATCGGCCTCCATACTCAACAATCTGCCACTTGGAGCTGATTCACGTCCCCTATCTTCTCTTCCCATTGCAGCGACGTCCCGGTCCTCATCCCAGAAGACCAACCGAGGTCGAACACAACCTCAACTTCTCGCACGGCACCACCTTCGTAAACATGTCGGCCGGATTCTTACTCCCAAGAATCTTCTCCAACACCAAGACGCCTTCCTCCAAGGCTGATCGAATGAAGTGATATCTCAGCTGGATATGCTTCGTTCGAGCGTGGTACACCGGATTCTTCGTCAAGTGAATGGCGCTCTGACTGTCGGAATAGAAGATGCTCCCCGAGTGATCTTGCCTTAGCTCTAGCAGGAATGCCTGTAGCCACATCATCTCCTTCGCGGCTTCCGTCACAGCAACGTACTCCGCCTCACAACTCGATAGTGCTACTATCTTCTGCAACCTCGACACCCAGCTAATCGCGGTACCCCCGAAAGTGTACACGTACCTAGTAGTGCTCTTCCTACTATTCACATCACCTCCGTTATCCGCGTCCACGAACCCAAGTAACCCCAAATCTTATTTTTGGAACCTCAAAACAAAACCGGAAGTCCCTCTCAAGTATCGAAAGATCCACTTGACGGCTTCCCAGTGTTGCTTCCCCGGATTACTCATAAACCGGCTGACCACTCCCACTGCATGGGCAATGTCAGGCCTCGTGCACACCATTGCATACATAAGGCTCCCAATCGCAGAGGCGTAAGGGACCTTATCCATATGCTCCATCTCCTTCTCGCTCGTCGGCGAGTCCTCCTTTGACAAACGGAAGTGACTAGCCAAAGGAGTACCAACAGGTTTAGCATCCTCCATGTTAAACATTGTCAGTACCTTCTTCAAGTACTCCTCTTGAGACAACTCAAGACCCTCTTTACTCCTCGTGATTCTCATCCCCAGGATTTGTTTGGCAGCACCCAAATCCTTCATAGAGAACTCCCTCGATAGACTTTTCTTGAGCTTGTCGATCTCTGCCAAACTCGCCCCGACTATCAGCATATCATCTACATAAAGGAGTAATATTATGTAGGTACCTCTTCCAAGACTCTAAAAATAACAGCAGTGGTCCGCCTCGCACCGCGTGAATTCGACCCACTTCATGAACATGTCGAACTTCTTGTACCACTGCCTAGGAGCTTGCTTCAACCCATACAAGCTCTTTTGAAGCTTACACACTAGCTTCTCCTTTCCTCAGACTTCGAAACCCTCCGGTTGTTTCATGTAGATTTCTTCATCTAGATCCCCGTGAAGAAATGCGGTCTTTACATCCATTTGCTGAAGATGTAAGTTCTCCTTTGCCACCAAGCTAAGCACCACCCGGATGGTTAGCATTTTGACTACCGAAGCAAAGATCTCCGTGTAGTCGATCCCTTCCTTCTGCTGGAAGCCTTTCACCACTAATCTTGCTTTATACCGAACGCTCCCATCGTGTTCTTCCTTTGCCCGGAAGACCCATTTATTGTGCAAGGCCTTCTTCTCCTTCGGAAGCTCGGCTAGTTCCCAAGTCTGATTCGACATCAATGAGCTCATCTTCTCTTTCATGGCAGACTCCCACTTGATCGAATCCCTCGCTTGTATAGCCTCGGTGTAGCTCTCCGGCTCACCCCTATCAGTCAGCAAAATATAGTTAAGGGAAGGTGAAAATTTATGGGGAGGTCTTCTTACCCTAGTCGAACTCCACGGCTTCGGTTTGACTGGATCGATGTTGGGATGAGCATTCTCATCTTGCTCATCCTCGCTGCTCGTGTTGTCCTCTTCGATCTTCTCAGTCTCCACGACCTTCACCGGAACTTCCTCCGTGTATTTCACGGGATCAATGATTTCTTCAACGTTTTCGTCTTTACCCTTGTACAAGACCGCCTCGTTGAAGATCACATTTCTGCTTCGGATCACCTTATGATTTTCGGCATCCCAAAATCGGTACCCGAACTCCGTGCCGCCATATCCAAGGAAGAAGCACTTCTTCGATTTAGGATCAAGCTTGCTACGAGCAGCTTCGTCGATATGGACATACGCCAGACACCCGAACACCCTCAAGTATGACAGATTCAGCTTCTTCCCACTCCAAACCTCCTCAGGAATCCGATATTCCAAAGGAACCGACGGTACTCTGTTGATTAAATGAGTTGCCATGTCGATGGCATATGCCCAAAACATCTTAGGCATCCCCGAATGTAACCGCATACTCTGGGCCTTCTCATTTAGCGTCCTGTTCATTCGCTCCGCTATTCCGTTCTGTTGTGGGGTCCCCGGAATAGTCTTCACCATCTTGATCCCACTCTCGACACAAAACTGTTTGAAGTCGGCGTCAACGTACTCACCACCGTTGTCGGACCTCAAACACTTCACCTTGAGATTTGTTTCATTCTCAACCTCGGCTTTCCATTTCCTGAAAACAGAGAACACGTCACTCTTATTTTTCATGAAGTACACCCATACCTTCCTTGTGGAGTCATCGATGAAGGTAACATAGTAGAGTGATCCTCCGAGTGAGGCGACGGGAGCTGGTCCCCAAACATCCGTGTGTACTAGTTCCAGCTTCTCCGCCTTGGGCTCCCTTCCATCTTTGGAAAAACTCACTCGTTTCTGCTTTCCAAGAATGCAACTCTCGCACACGTGAGACTCAATCGCCTTGAGTTCGGGCAACAGCCCGTTCTTTGCCATGATCTTCATCCCCTTCTCACTCATGTGCCCCAGCCTGCAATGCCATAGCTCGGTCTTCTTGGTGTTATCAACAACACCAGCCGAGTCCCTCACGCTCGTTGTCATGTAAAGTGTGTCCGTCTTATGAACTCGAGCTATGGTCATGGCGTTCCTCGAAACTTTCCACGACCCATCTCCAAATGACACTCGGTGACCATCACTGTCAAGCTGGCCCACCGAAATCAGGTTCCTCTTCAACCCCGGCACATGTCTGACCTTGGAAATCTTCCAAGTTTGCCCATTTGACATCTTCAGGTTGTTATCTCACATCCCGACTACATCGAGTGGCTCGTCATCTGCAAGAAAAACCTTTCCATAGTCACCCGAGACATAATTAAGCATTACCTCCCGCTGTGCAGTAGTATGGAAAGAAGCCCCTGAGTCCAGCACCCAGGAATCGATCGGTGAGTCGACCGATAAGAGAAGGACGTCCCCATCGTCGTCATCCTCTTGTGTCACCGCATTGGCGGTTCCCTTCTTCTTGTTGTCGTTCTTCCCCCGAGAGCGACAATCCCTCTTAAAGTGCCCCGTCTTCCCACAATTCCAACACTCATTATCCTCGGACCTCGAGCTATCTCTCCCATTCTTAGACTTGGATCTCCCTCTGTTCCTGTTAGCGTTCCTGCCCGAGTTTCTCCCCCGGTTCTCCACACTCAAGGCCGAACTAGGATACTTTCCCTTGAAATCCTTTCTTCGGATTTCCTCGGTTAGGATTTTATCTCTAACTTCGGAGAACTGCAGATTCTCCTTCCCCATAGAGTTGCTAACAGCTGCCCGCATGGGCTCCCAACTATCCGGTAGAGACGCAAGTAGGATCAAAGCGTAAATTTCATCATCGAAATTTACCCCGACTCCCTTCAACTTGTCCAAGATGGAATTCAGCTCGTTTATGTGGTTGGCTGCGTTTGCATTGTCCGACATCTTCAGATTGAACAACTGCTTCATGAGATACATCTTGTTGTTCGCTGAAGGTTGCTCGTACATGTTTGATAGGGCAGCCATCAAATCCTTGGTAGTGGTAATCGAGCGCACGTTGAATGATACGTTTGAAGCTAGAGACAAACGTATCAATCCCAACACCTGTCTATCGAGGCTTTCCCATTCCTCGTCATCCTTGATCTTCTCCGGTCTACCTTTCAAAGGAATTCCGAGCTTTTTCCCATAAAGGTAGTCCTCGATCTGCATCTTCCAATGTCCATAGTTATTTCCGTCAAACTTCGTAACCCCGAACGAAGTGGTGGTGTCCGTCATTGCTTTTCCCCGATCGCTATAACCCTAGCGCTCTGATACCAGTTGTTGGGATAATTCGCGTCCGAATTCCCCTCCTGAAAAAGCACACGAACAAACAAAGAACAAAAATACGCGAAATAAATGACACGAAGATTTATAGTGGTTCACCCGTTAACGAGGGCTACGTCCACTCTTGCCGCTGCAATAATTTTACTAGAACAATTATAGAACGTAATTACAAGACTCGTAATCGCTATAATCTCAATTCTAGTGTTGGAGGTGTTAACCCTATTATTCACGCACATAGGGTTTAAATAGGGGGAATAAAACTTGAGGGACAAGAAAAATCGCGCTCCCAGCGATCTGCAAAACGGCGACCGCCGTTTTGCTTTCGACGCCCGCCGAAAGCTTTCCGCGACCGCGCGGAGCTGTTTTGGCGCCCGCCGAAAGGGCCCAAAACCTGGCAGATATAGACCCGTTTCTCCCGGTTTCGGCGCCCGCCAAACTTGGCCCGCGATCGCCGGAACTCTTCCGGCGACCGCCGTTTCTCCCGTCGTCGTTTTCTCGTCTTCTCGGCGTGAATCGGCCTCCATAGTCAACAATAAATAATTTAAACGGAAGGAAAAAAATAGTAGTTCGTAAATATTTTAAATATGAAGATAACCACTAAAAATGATAACTCCTAACTAATCTTATTTGACAAACCACTAGGGTGTCAAAAGTTTGGTTAAACTGATTAAACCAAATCAAATCAAACTAAATCGACACTATTCGATTAAACCAAACTGAACCAAACTAATTTGATTTAGTTTTCAATTTTTGATTTTTTTTTTTAATTTTCGGAACCGAATAAAAGTATAATAAAAATTAATTTATATATATATATATATATATATATATATATTATTTTAAATGTAAATAATAATAATTTATATATTCCTTTTATATTTTTTTAATAATAATATTTTATTTTTAATTAAAATTAATTTTAATTTTTTTTTATAATTTGTTTTAATTATTTTAATAAAAAATAAAAAATATTTTTTAAATTAAAATATTGAAATTATTCGATTAAAATCGAACTAACCATTTCTTAAACGGTTTGATTTTCGATTTTTAAATATTATTTAGTTCGATTAATCGAAATTTCGATTTGATTTGATTAAATCGAATTAACACCCCTAATACTTATCCGAACAAAGAACAATGTGCCTAGTTGCCTACCAATATATCCCCTCCCCTCCCCCCCCCCCCCCCCCCCCCCTCCCCGGCCCTAATGTTCAGGCCCAAGAGTCCAATAAAATTAATAAGGTATTTCAAAGATTTTATAAGTTACTCGTACTATTTATGTAAAATTGTTATCCCTCTTTTACTTAGTTTTAATCCTAATTAAGTCTGCCCTTGATCACAGTATGTCCGTGCTTTTCATGTTAGTTACTCTCGTTTATGACTCTTGAAAATTTTGACTTGCATTTGTTGTGCGCATGTTCTCACACAGTACGTGGTCTCAAGATCAGGCACAGTTGTGTTCGTGTTTTCAATTGTAATTAATCTTTTAGTGATAGAGTTCGGATATTTTTCAATATCGACGTGACACGGCTCAATTAATAGATCTTAGGAACAGTACGGCTCAATTACTATACGGTTTGGGAAGAAAAAATGAGGCCCCTACTGAAATCAAAGGTTTGAGATGTTTAAATAGGCATCCACCAATTTCGATCGTCACTTTAATTGCCCTATTCAACAAAGTCAAACTAACCATAAGTTTATTAGTATTTCTCATTCAGTCAAATGAAAAAATCAAAACTCTTATTTATGATAATAATATTAATAAATAAATAAATAAATAATAAATGTCATCATTTCTGGGTTTGTACTAAACTTTATATCACTTCACAGCACAATGTTTTTATTATATGCTGTTGACTGTGGAAATATAAAAGCTCTAATTGCCACCGCATTAATAACCTACCAATTTCGGGCGTGGCCATTGAATTTTTCAGATTAAGAATAATATTATAGTATATAATATAGTATATGTTTGAACAATTTTTTTTATAAATCTCTATATATTAATGAATTCTTTTAAATTTTATAAAATAAAATAATTTTTTTAGCGTTGGGACGTCTGAATAAAAAAACTTGTAATTATTATTGTGGAATGCTTTTATTCAATTAGTCTTGATAGTAAAAAGTCGGATTTTTTTATACTTGTATATATACATCAAAAATTAGTTTTTGATACACTTTTTTGTGTTAGATTTTTAGTTGGTCGGGAAGAGAGCTAGTCTATTAGCTCGTTGATCCGGTGAGAATTCTCTTTCTATGCGCAATTCTTTATTATACACTTTTTCATTTACATGCAATTGATATTTACCAAAAAAAAATTAGTTTTTATAAATTATTATTCATAATAAGATAATATGACTCGAGGAAAAAGAGTGTACTATATTATTACTCATTCTTGTTCTTTTTTATAAGTGTTTCATGCACTGTAGTATTAAGAAAAATAGCAAGTCTTTAATTTAATTTTAATTAATTGTTTTGAAAATCTAAATCAAAAATTAAATTAATTATTTAATATTTAAATTATTTAAATTAATGTTAAAGAATTAAAAAAAATCTAATTTACATTAAAAAAATCCAAAATATATTTAAATTGAAAAGAATGTGAAAAGTCAAAACGACACTGTACATTTTTTTGATATTATAAATTAATCTAGTTGAAAAATAAATTTCGGATTGTATGCTATTAACATTAACATAGATGAATGAATACGTATGTTAATTAATAAGCATTAAATTTCATTAACTTTTCGTCCTTTTTAAGCTTTCTCATCCTTTATTACCAATTAATGTAATTATCTTATTCAACTTTATTTTCTTTTAAAAATTATTTTCAAGACTAACGATTGCATTAGTATTTCCTAATTAAATACCCTTAATTGAATAGGAAAACAGATTACTATAATTAGCTTAATTTAATTATGTAATTATGTGTTATTTCAATTACTTGAAAATAAGTAAACATAAGATATATACTACTACATCCTTTCAAACAAAGTAATTGTTGGGTTTACGTTTTCTCACAATAATGAAGAAGATAATTAAGATACTGCATTAATGATATTGGAAAATTGATAGCACATTTACAAGGTTAATTAATAAGCACATTAATATTTAAGCATAATTACTTATTATTATTATTATTATTTTTGTGTTTAAAATAAGATAAATGGAGTAACATATTATAATGGTATGTATTTATCAAATTTTATAAATAAAAACAAAACTAAAAGATACTCCTAATATATATACTAAAAGAGCTTATGTTACACAGTTGTTTTAAGAGTTGATAAGCTTTACTTCTTATTTAATAAATAAGTTATTAAATCGTTTGAATAAAATAGATATATTAATTTGTTTGGCAATTTAAGGTCTTATATAAATAAAATTATCAAAAATAAATTGTTATATATGAAAAAAATAAGTAAAAATAATTATATTAACTAAATAATAAATTTAAATTTTTTGTATATATATAAAAGATAATAATTTTAAGTGTATTTTGGTCTTTTATTGTTTAAGTTAGAAAAACTTATAAGCTGTTTAAAAAAAATATCTCCTCCTTTACTTTATTTTAAACCGTTTATAAGCTATTAAACAGTTTATTTGTAACTTTTTTAAGATTTTTTTTTTTAAATTTACCAAACAAATTTTAAGAGTTTATAATCTCAGCCAAACACCCTCTAATTCAAGTAAAATAACTTATTTTTTGTTTGTAATTTTAAATTCACAAAAAAAAAACTTATTTTTGGTAAGTATTTTTCAATTTACTAAATACATAAACACTATAACATCGAGTGCTTGTGATTTGTGAGAGACTCGTTCGAGTGATTTTTAAGTGACATCAACATTTTGAACAAAGTTCGATTGTCGTGGACTACAATACATATATGTCACAATTTATTTCCAAATTACAAATGAAATTTGATTATATACCGAGGGAGAGAGTATGTTCACTTAAAAAAATGTGCAACAAAAACTAATTTCTAATTGATTTGAATTGAATTGAGCCGACTTAGGATTCAAGAAACCGAAAAACGGTTCAACCAAACACGGCGTAAATGTGTCAACTAAAGGCTGGTGCTCATTAATACACACAACTCATGCTTATTAATTAAATTAATTAATGCACCCATAAATAAACAAAATAAAATAAAAAGAGAAACAAAAACACAAACAGAATTATTTTTCAAAATTAAATTAAAATATTAAAAACAAAATTAATTAATGCCATTAATGAGAGCTACCTAAGGTAAGCCAAAAGGTCTTTTTGTATTTTCTTTTAATTTATTTATTTATTTTGGCGTGGCATTAATTCACAGCTGTGTTCTCATCCGCATTTAATTATCATTATAAAATAAATAAATTTCTAATTAAAAATACGCATAAATATCAAAAACAAATTCCCATAAATATAAAAAAATAAAATCATGATTTACATTAAATACATTAAATAATTGTTTATAGTAATTTACATCATCATCATCATCCTCTCTTTCTATTATATATATAACGGATTTCAGTTCACTCGTTACCCACCCCCACCCCACCCCGACCCACCCAATCCCATTCAACATAAATCTATCCTCTGAAGCTTTTTGTTTTTCAACTTCAATTTCAATTTTCAATTCCTCCAAAAAATTGAACCAGAATTTTGATTCATATATATGGCCGCCGATGTAAGCTATTTGGTCAGAGTGATGAACGGTGGCGATTCGAATGAGCCGGGGAAATCGACGGCCCCGATCACCCGGGACCTTCTCGGCGGTGGTTGCACCCTCGACTCGAAGGAGCTCGACCTCGATTTGCAAGTTCCCTGCGGATGGGAAAAGCGTCTGGACTTGAAGGTATAAAAACCAAAATTGAATTCATTAATTATTATTATAATGATTATTTTATCATCCGAATCGATTTCTTTTTTCTCTGATGAACGATCGCCGCTGTCATTTGATTATTATGTAATTGTTTTTGTTCCTCACTTAATTGCTCTGTTTTTCTTGGCGATTAATTTAATAAAATTGATTCAATTTACCCTAAAGTCAACTTGATTCAATTAGTCAACCCAATTAAAAATTAATGAATTGGTGATTAATTTTAATTTGATTTGTATTGTCTTATTTATTTGTTCTCAGTCCGGGAAAGTATACCTCCAAAAGAGCAACGAGAGCAAGCCACAAAACATGTCTAAATTTCAAGACCTCAATTTCCCTCCTTCATCCAAACAGACCCTTAACCTCTTCGACGATCCAACCCTCGACCTCAAGCTCGTCTCCCCAACCTCGACCGAGCCAAACTATCAGAGCGTGTGCACGCTCGACAAAGTCAAGTCCGCTCTCGAGAGAGCCGAGAAGGAGACATCGAGAAAGCGCTCTTCCGTTTCTATGTCGAAGTCGTCTTCCTCGCCTCGCTCGACTTCGTCCTCGTCTGTAATGGACTTTGATCCTGATCGGGACGAGAAGTCCTCTGTTGCAACCGGCTGTCCGAGGTGCTTGCTCTACGTGTTGATCTCAAGGAGCGATCCGAAGTGTCCGCAGTGCAATAGTGTGGTCCCTCTTCCGGCTGCGGTGGTGGCCGGGAAGAAACCTAGGATTGATCTTAATATATCCATTTGAGGGTTTTAATTTTTTTTTTCTTTTTGTAAAGATAGACAAAAAAAAATGAAAACAAGTTTTTAAGTTAAAAACAGAATTATGGAATATATTTTTATTTTTATTGTTTTTAAATTATGAAGTATTAAATTATGGTATATCTTTATATTGTGAGACTAATATTTAGAAATAAATTAAAAGGTAAAAATGAAAGAGATTTATTGAATTCATTTATGATGCACCTAATGAAATGAAATAATGAGGAGGTAGCTATAGGGTTGTATGCAAATATTTGAATAAATGCGATTTGGGTGATTGTGCTTTGTTGTTGGATACGTATGATTTTGTAGAGAAAGAAGAAGAAGAATGAACAGAAAAAAAAAAAAAAGAGAAGCTACAAACAATTAATTTTGTTACAATGCAATTTAATACGCTACGTACTCTTCCGGTTATTCAATTGCTCAGACTCAAGTCAAGTGGGCCTATTTTGGAGTATATACTTATATTTAAAATATTTTTTAAATTGCATTAATTCATGTCACTATTGAGATATTGAAGTTCATTTAGTTGACTTATAATTCACAATTTATTACTATATCTCAGCCCTTCAATTAAAACGTGCACTCGAAGGGTTATGTATGTATAATCAATGATGTATTTGAATTTGGAGATTGATTATGTATTTAGTGTGTTTAAAAAACATTTAGATTTGTATTTGTCTCAAAAAAAATATTTGATCATTTGCTTATCTAATACTAGTACAAAGTAATGCCTCTTTATGACAAATATTTCTTTATAACGCAATTTGTAAACAGCATAGTACAATTTGATTTTATTTTGTCAATAAATGACTAATAAAATCATTGTTAACAAAAACAACAATACTACTAACAAACACATAGATTATTAGCTAACCATTGTAAAATGACATGTGCTGAAATGTGACTCGAATTTAAAAATGAAATCAACACTACAAGAAAACCGAAAAATACTTACGAAATTTTATTAACGGACCGTGTCCGTAAAAAAAATACTTATGGATTTGCTGACGGATTTACTTACGGACCATGCCCGTACGTAAGTAAATGCTTCGGGACACGCCGTCAGCATGTGCTTACGACCCTTAAGTCGTAAGGAAATTCGGCGTCAAAATTTCCCTCCAATTTTGCTTACGTGTTTACTTACGAATGCGACGTAAGCATTTGCTTACGACCTTTAAGCCGTAAGGACACTCGGCACCAAAATTTGCCTCCAATTTCGCTCACGGATTTGCTTGCGGCTTGTAGATGCCGTCATCATATTCTTACGGCTTTAATGTTGTAAGTAAATAATAAAATGTCAAATTAAAATGAGAATTAAATAAATTCAATTAAATTTTTAAAAATAATATATAAATTTAATTATAAATATAATTAAATTAATATTAATAAAATATAATATTTAACTTATAAATTATATTAACATAATAATGTAAATAAATTAGAAGTGTAACATATATTCATATTATATAAAATGTAATATAATATATTTATTCTATTAATTAAATTTATTATTTTATTTAATTTATTTAACTTAATTATTTATTTTATCAAATTATTATTTTATGATATATACATATATTATCAAAAGTATTCCATTTATTGAATATAAATATTGTAGCTTAACGGTTTCTCCCACCTTCAGGTTGCTGGGTTCGAATCCCACACATCCCAAGTGTGGGTGACCGACCCTTATACGGGCAGCGGCGGGCCGAGGGACTCAGAGGTTGGTTGCTTAATTAGGATTTACTTAGGAATTTGGCCGTAAGCATTTTCCAGTTTTTTTGTAGTGCAAGATAGAAAAAAAATTTCGTAGTGCAAGATAGAATCAAGTGAACGTGCCAGAAAAATAGTTCAAAAAAGAAGTCGCATAGGCGCAAATGGTGTGGTCACATGTTCTTGAATGTCGTAAAAATATCGTAAATCTACGACATTCGAGAGGATGCAACCTCACCCTCAAGTTGCTTGGTCTGATATGTCGTTATTTTTTGCAGGTTTGTTATCAATTCAATTTAAAATATTTATAAACAGATTAATTTTTAGGTAATTTTTTTGTTGTAACTGATTCTAAGGCTACGTTAGACCTTTTTTACATTTATAAAATAGAGGTTTTCTCCATAATTGATAAATATCTCTATAAAATGCGATTATTATAATCTCTCATTGTCGATATAGTGAATTATTCTTTCGAGCTTTGCTCATGTTTTCTTTTTTAGATTTTGAAGTTTTCATACATTATAATGTGTGTTGATATTGTATTTTTTATCATTGTAAGATTGAGTTTAAAATCACAACAATTAAGTATCAAAGTTAAATGATGGCTTGAAGGTTATTCTTTTGTGGATTATTATATTTAAAGGATGATAGACATGATTACATGAATATTATATTTTGTTGTTAAATTAAAAATCATTGTTCTACATGACAATTCAAGATATCAGCATCCGAGTTTCAAGCAAGCGAAACGGGTTGGGTGCGGTCATTGCCCAATTAGTTTTGGAGTATATTGTTGAGTATGGATAAGATGTCAAGCATGATAAATTCACAAGAGAAAGATTGAAATTCGAGGAGATAATCGGATTTTAATTAATTCCCAATTTGTTTGTTTAAAAAGTTATGAAAGAAAAGATTTTGGAAACTCACAAGTATGCGATTGAAGATTTGTCACCTAAGTATGAAGAAAACTCTTACCTGAAAATTTCACATTGAACATAAATTGTTTGATCATCGCATGGAAATTTTAAAAAGGAAAGACTCACAAGAGCGCACGTCTTCTTTTATGTAGATCTTGATAAGTCTTGAGACCATAGAGATAAATTAAAGTATGATAATTATGATCGGGCTCTTATAATACGTTGTTCATTGTCAACTTCTAACACCTATGTATATAGACCTTAAGAGTTTGGAAAAAAATGGAGTATGTTTGATGTTTAGTTGGGATAGGTTGGGTTTGATTAGTTTCAAGATGAAAATTTGTTGGAATGTGACGTTAATGATCCAAGAATGAAATTAGAAGGACTAAAAATTGAAAAAAGAGGAAGTCTCTCGAGTTCGATCGGATGGTGCACATACATGGACTTAATGTAGCCGCATGGTCCAGAATGTTGTGAGGCTACGACCTTGATGAGGATCAAGGATGCAGTCGCACCTTCCAATCACACGTCAGATTTGGCGTGGCGGACTGGCAGGACTTAAGGTATATTTTTGAAATTTTAATTAGTTAAGAGATTCATGTGAAATACTTACACAAAAAGATTATAATTTTATTCTATTTATATTTTAAAAATTTTTTAAATAAAGATTTTTTTCATAATTGATCGTAATTATTCCTCTGGCATTAACGTTTAATTTTTTTATTTTGACGCATAATAAAAGAAAACTAGATTTTAAAAATAAAATAATTATTTTGATTTTAAAATAAAACTTTACTTATATTTTTTTTCTATCTTTTTAGTTTACTCCAGAATCAACTATACTTTTCATTTTAAAATTATTTATAATTCTTTACTTTTGATTAAAAATAAAATAATTTTATTTTTTTTGCTTGAATAATTATGTTTATAATTTCTTCGAGTCATAAATCTTGATATATAAAACTATTTTTGGATATTTTAAAAAAAAGTTATCTTAAATTGTGTGGAAGCACTTTGGGTTTACTGTAATGCAGAACTATCACTACAAAAAAAACTGCGAATCCTACGGTCATTCTCACTTTGGGTTTACTGTAATGCAAAACTATCACTACAAAAAATCCCACTTTGTGTTTACTGTAATGTAGAACTATCACTACAAAAAAAACTGTTATCTTAAATTGTGTGGAAGCACTTTGGGTTTATTGTAATGCAGAACTATCAATGCAAAAAAAACTGCTAATCCTACGGCCATTCCCACTTTGGGTTTACTGTAATGCAGAAATATCACTACAAAAAATCCAACTTTAGGTTTACTGTAATGAAGAACTATCACTACAAAAAAAGCAGAACTATCACTACAAAAAAGCAGAACTTTGGGTATACTGTAATGCAGAACTATCACTACAAAAAAAAACTGAAAAAAACTGCGAATCCTACGGCCATTCCCATAGGGATCACCTTTCCCTGCGGGATAGGGGAATGGGCCGTAGGGGACTCCCTACGGGCCCAAGCCAAAGGGAATGACCATTACCATAGGGATCACCTTTCCATACGGGATAGGAGAATGGGACGTAGGGAGCCCAAGCCAAGGGGAATGACCATTCACATAGGGATCACCTTTCCCTACGGGATAGGGGAATGGGCCCGTAGGGAGTCCCCTACGGCCCAAGCCAAGGGGAATGAGCCGTAGGGGACTCCTTACGGGCCCAAGTCAAGCTCTCAATAGGGCTGCGTAATAATTATTCATGTGAATTGCATAGCCCAAGGTTTGAACCGTGGACCTTATGAGTGAAGAGGAGGAAATAACGCTATATTTATTAACTTATAACGCTATATTTATTAACTATCTGAGTTATATGTACAATTATTAAAAAATAATATATATGTATTTATTAACTTATATATATATATATTATGTAGTATAATTTGATATATATATATATATATATCAAATTATAAATATAAATAGTGGTTTAAAAAAACTTTAATTGTAATTTTATTACGGGAAAAATGTCAATAAGGCCATTTTTCAACATTTTTTGATCAATACGGCTAATTTCTAATTTTCGTGTCAATTAGTCATTTTTATTCCAATTAGGCCAAAAAATGTATATGGATGAACGAAACTACCCCCGTCCCGACCCCACCCCAGATACACAAATCAGTTTCGAAGTTTTGATTGGACGGAGCTTTCCCTCCGACGACGGAGAACACGGCGGCCAACGGAGCTTTCCTCCGGCAGCACCACCACAACCAGCTTCCGTACAGCCGCCATCGCTCCGATCGGGCACCGATCGCCCCACCACCGAAAACTTGCGAGGCGTGGTTGCACCATTTGTCGCTCACGAAGTCGTCCTCGATCGCCGATTTCGTCCCGGCGGTCTCGGTCTCCGGCGGTTATCCGCGCAGGCCTCTGTCCGATTGAATCCCCGACACCACCACAGCGCCGCGTCCACGTCTCATGCCCGAGCCACCACCATCACCGACCGCCGTCGACCCCTTCCGTTTCCAGGTTATTTGGCTTCTCCCTCCCAGTCGATTAATCGTCTCGCCTCAATCTCTTTATTTATTCAGTTTAGGTTTTTGCAATGTTTGTGTTGTGGTGGTTTATTACGAAGACTGGTGATGATGGTGAATTTCACCTTTTTTGATTGTGCAGTTGCTTCGTGGTTGTCTAATTTTGGTTGAATTTCCCCCTTCCTCAATTTGTTTGTTTTGTGAACCTTGTTCTTTCTTATGGGGGAGATGGGTTTGGTTGTTATAAGTCCGTTCACTGTAGTTGCTCCGATCGGGTTGTGCATTGTACTTGAAAACGCAGATTTACCATTCTCGACGAATCAAATTCGGTTACGATATGAATTCTCAAAGTATGGGCAAATAGATGAAGGTAGATGTTTTTGGTGTCCTCTTTTTTTTTTCTTTATTCCATGTTTTTTACGAATCTCATCGTATGTTTTTTCAGTTCATATATGGGTCTACATAATTTGTGTTGTCCTATGGCAGTAAACAGTAAACATCGTCAAGGACGAAACTAAGAAGAAGTCAAAAGGATATGCATCCATTCAATACACTTCGCAAGAGGAGGCAGTGCTTGCTTTGGAAAGCATGGATCATCAGGTTCAATGTTGCTTTTGTTTTCTTGCAGATGGATTCTCAAACCCGATTTAAGTAATTTGTAATTTATTTTGGTCATAGGGAAAACAAATGTCGAAATATTCTCTGGAGTACGTGTAAAAGAATCGCAAGACTTCAAGACGAGAGGGAACAACCACTTTTTCTCGAGTTTCAAGGCGCCCGAGAGGTCGAATTTTTTATCATGTTTGTTGCCATATTCAGTGTTTTTTGGATTTTTATTTTATTTTCGGTGTATTTTTATGACATTCAGCGATGACGGTCCGATTGGTGCTTCCCGGCGAGCTGGCGAAGCACGCCGTTTCTGAAAGGGGCTATTGCAGATACCAAGTTCACTAGTTCTTGAATGGAAATTGAATTGTGGTTTATGATGAATGACTTTAATTGATGTAAAGGAAAATGATTGATTTGGTGAAATTGTAATGGAATGTTGAATCGATGTTTTTATCACGAGTTGTGTATTTTTTCATTCGAGTTTTATGTGTTTTTATTTTACATTCAGTGTGTTTTTATGACATTCAGTGTTAAAATATGACATTCAGTATTAAAATATGACATTCAGTGTGTTAAAATATGACATTCAGTATGTTCAGTGTTAAAATATGACATTCAGTGTTAAAATATGACATTCAGTGTTAAAATATGACATTCAGTATGTTCAGTGTTAAAATATGACATTCAGTGTTAAAATATGTCATTCAGTGTTAAAATATGACATTCAGTATGTTCAGTGTTAAAATATGACATTCAGTATGTTCAGTGTTAAAATATGTCATTCGGTGTTAAAATATGACATTCAGTATGTTCAGTGTTAAAATATGTCATTCAGTGTTAAAATATGACATTCAGTGTTAAAATATGACATTCAGTATGTTCAGTGTTAAAATATGTCATTCAGTGTTAAAATATGACATTCAATATGTTGTTATTCAGTGTAATTTTATAAACATTCAGTGTGAAAATCTGGCATTCAGTGTTATTATGCTTCAGTGTAAAAATGGGGCATTCAGTGTTAAACTATGATATTCAGTGTAGTGTGTTTTTATGACATTCATTGTTAAAATATGACATTCAGTGTTAATTAAAGAAAAACCCCTATCTCTTTCCAAATTAGAAATACCACAAAAAACTTCATTAGTAACTAAAGCAAAACCTCCACATCACATAACATTGGACAACCTAAAATCCAATTGCAGCAAGATTCTGAATTCAAACCACACAGTACATTTGGAAGTCTAAAATTCATTTGCAGAAAGAATCACAATGCAAAACATGTGACACCAGACCACGAAAGCAAGTCCCCATCTCCACAAGGATCATCACCGACCCACGCGTACACCACTCTCCATCCCAGCAACGCCTTTATTTCATTTAATGCCTTGACTGTAATTAACAAACAAACAACTTAGTTCACACACACATAATGCACTGGTATCACACATTCAAAAGAAATGAAGAACAACTTAATTGAGAGGCTTACACGCGTTCCACCCTTCCACCCACATTTAGCTCGAAAGCAGGTCCACGTTGCTCGATAGCTTCGGACGACATTCTCACTATTTTTGGATTTTCGTAAGTGATTTTACCACAGCGCGTGCAAACGGCTCTCGGCTTTTGGGTATCTCGTGCTTCGTCGGGCCAACACATATTCAATATATAGACACTAAAGAGTGAAAATGAAACCAAACTCTTGGCTCGACCTCGTCTCGATCACCCCGAGAGACGACTTCACTCATCCACTCGACGAAATCGACCTGCTGAAATTGGTAACGAAGGACCCGTCCAACCCGATGAATCTCGACAACTGAGACGACGAGAGAGGACTCCCCTGCAACTAACTATACATTCATGGATCATGCTTGATATATAATCAATACACAAGATGCTACATCGTGATTCCACAAGTTAATTCACAGAGGGAGTAAAAAAGCGAAATTAACCTTAAGGCTTTCGACGACACCTGGAACAACCTCGTGCTCCAAACCAGAGTACTCGCCCTCGGTATTCTCCCGGATCACGACGATATCAACACCCTCGTGGCGCGTGGGCAGCCCCGGGAGATTAACGCAATGAACGATCGAAGCGTACAGATCGAGCTCCTTCCTCAACACCATATTCAACGAGCTCACGCCGCTGCCATCGGCGTTCTCAGTCCTCCCTTGAGACAAATCCTGTTGAATTCAGATTTAATAAAAAAAACGAAGAAGGTCGAGATATGAGCACGCGATTCGAGAGATGAGCGGCGTACTTGGATTTGATGCGGAGAAGACGATCGGCGGGGGTTTCGTAGTCGGAGGACATCGATCCGGCGGAGCCGAAGTAATAGAAGCTGGATTGAGGTCGTGGATCGAGGCTTCATCAACTTCGCGATCTCGATGAAGTCGTCAAGGAAGATGTTGCTGTTGTGTTTGAGGTTTTTCGTCTTCTTCCAGTCGCGATCGGGCTCCTTGAGCGCCTTGATGACCAGGGCGGCAGCGGAGGGGACGATGGTGACCTTGGCCTGACAATTTCTTCGGGTGAGGAAGGAGAACGGGTTCGGCGAGAATGGAGAATGGGTGCAGATTGGAATTTGGGAGAGAAAGGGTATTGAGGTCTTTACACATTTTAGGCGGCCTAATTGGCACGCGTAATTTCTCGAAAGCCTTATTGCCGAAAAAATGTTGAAAAATGGCCTTATTGCCATTTTCCCCTTTTATTATTTAGTAAAATAGTGGTTTAAAAAAACATTTAAAACAATTTAGCATTTTTATAATAACATTTAATTAATTTATTATTATATAAATTAATGGTTTAAAAAAAAATCAAAACAATTTCCCTACGACAATTGCCGTAGGGAATACGTTTCAATACTCCCCTACGGGAAATAACCGTAGGGGACCGGACCCCTACGAGAAAAATAGTCGTAGGAGATTTGTTATTCCCCTACGGGGTTTGACCTAGGGAAAATTGTCTTACGGCTAGCCGTAAAGGACCCCGTATGGTCTCTTGGAGGGAAGCTAAGCGCGCGAATGCGCGCGCAGTCCCCTACGCGGATCCCCTACGGGAGTCACGTATGTAAAGTTGTAAAATGGAAACTCAAGAGTACTTTGTAGTTGCTAGTTTTTTTTTTTTTTTGTATAAGTCAATTGGAATGTTTTGGTTCGAACCTTGAACTTCACGTCTTCAATTCAAATATTCAACCAGCTGAGCTAATATAACAACCATTGACTTGTAGTTGCTCTACTTAGAGTTAACAATAATTTACAGCACTTTAATAAAAAAAAGAGATTCTCTTAAACAAACTTCTTTTATAAATCTGGTAAATCAAACACTTTTACACATATACAAATTATAGCGAATTTGCATAATGATTGCACGACAAAAAAACCTCTCATTGTTACAAAGTGATCTTAACGGTGCTTCGAAATAGTAGACTCACAAAGGCACACTTAAAACTTGTTGAAATCAGAGGTGTGTGAGTGTGTTTTCGAGCGCACAAAGACGGGAAAGGAAAGACCCGGGACATGTAGAGGTTCCATCCTAAAACCAATTGGTACTAGGTGGAGTAGTTCCCTACTCTTATATTTTGGTCCCCCTTTCCTAAATATTCAATGTGAGACAACTCACAAGCGACCACTAACACATAGTACAATTTTAACAAAACTTTTTCTAATTTTAACAAAACTCTTTTTAGCGAACTCGTGCTAACTCTTCCTCAATTTTAGGCTTACTTTTACACATCTGGTAAATGGAACACTTTTACACATTGACTGAATTGTAAACCAACATTATCTTATTGACTTATTTATCTTAGACAAAAGAGTAACAATTATTATAGGCGCATTTTGTACTTGATTTTACCTCTTCCAAAATGGGTTTCCGTCGAGACAACTTTACACTTGATATCCAATATTTCTTTATATTCTTTTTATATGTTGTTTGACACACAATTTACAAAAAAGTTATGCATCAACTATCTCTATTTAAGATACATTAAAACTAATAAGTTAATATTAACATGTTTTTAAAAGAGTTGTTTTTGCTGAAAACTCTTAAATTGATTTTTTTTATATTCTTTGTTGGTTATTGTATCTCCAATAGTGTACTTAATTATTGGTACAATTTAGTGACAAGTCATTAATTGACACATCATACATAATTTATATATACTCTCTCCCATTTTATTTAGATGACGTTTTGACCTTTGAAAATATTTGTAATTTAGATGACGTTTTGGTGTATTAAATGTTAAAATCACGATAATTCATAATCTTTTTCAATTATCTATGTAGATGTTTTTTTTTCAACCAATTATTTTTCATTGTTTTTGTATATATTTAATTTTCAATGCATATTAATTGTGATAAAATATTTTCTTAAATTATGTGTTCAAACTTAGGATGTCATCTATTAAAAATGGGAGGGAGTATCAATTTGTACTTCAAATTCTCAATTGTATGAGATAAAATTATTCGTTTTTACACACAATAAAACACATTTCAATTAATTTATACATAAGTATCTAAATTTTGATACTCCTTTTTCATATCTATTATTTGTATATCCTCCTTCAATGGTGTAGCTAATTAAAAATTAATGTCACATATGATGCTCTAAACATGCATGTTTAACATAATGATAAAAATTGATAAGTATCATTATTTATAAGATAATTAATAAAGATATTATAAGATACTAATATTACAAAATGTCAACTAAAAAAAAATAGAACAAAAAAATTAAAACCACAATTAATATGAATGGGAGGAAGTGTAACACTCAAATGCTAATTCTTAAGTAAACCAAGTATTAATATTGCAACAAATAAGTAATTTTATTTTTGAAGCTAGCAATTAATCCTTGATCGTAACTTAATTATTTATTAATCATCATGCATATTAAAGTAGGAGTACGTATACATTATTATTTATTTTATGGATATAGAAAATGATTGAAAATGACAATCCAACTTAAACATAAGTTACAACATGAAAAAGTAGTTTCCTGAAATTCAAAGAAACAAATGTATAAATTTAATTCTATCAGACAATGCCTTGTATTCGTGCAGTCACAGTGTCAGCCAAAGATATATACGAATTTAATTCACATAAATTCTGTAGCACCAGTCCTATAGTTAAATGCAACTCTGATCATCTGCACAATTATATAATACTACGGAGTACTGTACTATTTTATTTGATCAATATATATTAAATATTAATTAATTAAATTGAATTGGTACAAATTGAATAAATGAATATTCAATAAATTGGAGTATTTAATTTATAAGATGGTGTCTTAGATTTAATTGAGTACAGTCCTGAAGAATTGAATTAATAGAAATTGAAGAAATGAATATGCAATTAATTAAATTGAAAGCAGTATCCACCTAAACTCTTTAAAAGGGATTAATTTCAATTGCCACGTGGATGAAGCTAATTGGCATTTACTCCACGTATTCATTATATACCTAACTAACATTGAATTCCAATATAAATAATTATTGTTCATCTTTAAAATACCACACCTACCATTGCAGATGAAACCAACAATGTTATATACTCCATATATATATTTACATTTACTACGTTACTCCTTTTATATGTTTCGGTTCATCAATGTTATGACGTTTGTTGCATGAATATTATAAACTCAATTTGCATTATAAACTGTCGATTATGTTCAGTCCAGTCAAGTTCAATCAATTAGTCGAGTCTTTTTTCAATAAACATACTTGATTTTTGGATTATATTCAGTCCAGTCAAGTTCTATCAATTAGTCGAGTCTTTTTTCAATAAACATACTTGATTTTTGGATTATATTCAGTCCAGTCAAGTTCTATCAATTAGTCGAGTCTTTTTTCAATAAACATACTTGATTTTTGGATTATAAATTCTCTCGTTCTTCAGTTCAATCAAATTTTCTTTTCGCGATAAACAAACTTGATTTTGAGATTATAATCTCGTTTGTTAAGTTCAATTCAGTCAAATTTAGTCAATTCAATTTTCAATAGATTGGCTTGAATTCGAGGGAGTGTAGAAATGCCAAATTCAGTTTTGAAATGCAATACGTAATGGGATGAAAGAAATAATGAAGAAGTGGTTGTTGTTTGTGACTTGTGTGCATGTTAGCATCAGTCAACTAAAACCATTTATGATAGGGAGTAAAGAAGAATTGAATGCATGGTTGGTCATATAATTAAAAACATTGAAATTAATAATACAATATTCGTAAGTAATAGATACCAATGGCTTGTTTGGATCGATCCCATCAAGCAACCATAAAAGGAGGATTCATTTATGGGAATATTTATGATGGATATTGATGATATAAAATATATAAATAAAACGAAATAAATTTTAAAATAATTGATCTATCACACATTTTAAAATAGTTATATTTCAAAACTATAGTTTGATACATTTAATTATATTTTTAGTATTGAAGATTAAGACTTTTTTTAATCAACTCGGCAGGTAGATCTATGTTTAAATCAGCTAGGTTATCATGAATATATAGCGCAATTAAATCTAATGCAATAATATGAACAGATATTGTTTAATTGTTAAGTCCAACATACTCCGTATATAGGCTTTGTGAGGTCAGATATGCTAGTGATATATATTAGGAATAATTGTAAATGTATATACACTTCACGTTAATTGTGTGAATAAATACTTATATTTATTTTTCTTAAATTTATGAATTATATATTTATTCAAACAAAACCAAACAGTATCGAAATTGCGCACTTAACTAAAAAACGAGCTTAGGCTCCAACAATGGTGAAATTCATCTCGGACGTTAAGCAATTAAACATTTAAAAGTATCTATGAACTTATAAGAGTATAACACATACAATTGAAAACAAAAAACGAACAAAGATTTTATGTGCTTCGATCGAAAGAATCTTCAATTTACATGCACGAAGAGAGAGATGATTTTAGGATATTATTTACGCTCTCAATACGATCAAAATATGTTTCAATACAGTTGTAGATCACACACAACACACCAATTGAACGCATTACATGCACATGCAAATTTTCCCAAAATCCGAATGCATATGAACTCTACGATCAATCTGAATTAAACGAATCTAAACCATTCAATTATAACAGAAAAATGGACGTCACATATGTTGAACGTTACCTGACGATGATCAAAAAGCACATGAAAACATAAATTTTCAACACAAAACACGTGAGATTTGCTCGATCAAAATTTCAGTTCAATTATGCGATCAAACGCTGAAACAACGTCGTATCCACAAAAACGACGTTGATTTGGCACCGACAACAAATTCAATTTTGAATGAAATAACCAAATTTGCCCTTAGAACTCAAAATGTCAAAAACACTTTTAAACTTCAATTTTTATTAATATTTCAACAATTCACTATTCTAAAAATTCCCGCCTAAGTTTCGCTTAGGCCCCGCCTTGGCTCTAGGTTATCCTCTTCCGCCTCGATTTTAAGCTTTAGGCCACTAGGCCGCTTAATTAGCACCGTCTAAATCCGCCCAGACCCGCTTAAACTCGATTTCGGCCGCCTAAATTGGATTAGTTTAGTCTTTACCTGCTTAGGCGGTTCTCGAGCAAATTTAATCGAACACTCAAATTTTATGCAAAACTTGATAAATCAAATATAATAAATAGTGTTATGAAATTTTTTGAGTATAAGACCAAAATTTGAAAAAAAAAAACATTAAAAACATAATCAATTTTGTCTAAAATTTTAAATTTACAAACAATTTTGATTATTTTACTATGTTAAATTTGTGATTAATACTTATGTTTAAATTATTTATTGATTGTTGTGTTGAAAATATTGAATTATTATACATAATTTTTTAAAAAAATATAATATCAATTAATTAAATATAAAAATATAAAATGATTAATTCTCGTCTAAGTCTCTGATTAATCCCTCTAGGCGCTAGATCCCCCGTCACCACTCGACTAAGCACCTAGCGCCTTTTAAAAATTTGTTTATACTGTATATGGTTGCAATTAATTTATAGTTGCATATAATAAGTGATCCATATGAAAATAGTCTTTACCTAAATTTCGTCGAAAGAGACATGATCGATTTGTTATGTATACGTATACAATTGTTATGTCTTAAAAGGTATTAAATGTGTATTAGGGTATTAAATGACATTATTTATCCATGCACCTAACCCACACCAATGCCCATTAATGGATTATGCATGTTCAAACTTAGCATCCGGCTATAACTATAACTACGACTTTTAATTAATTCAATAAATACTCTAACTATTTAACAATTAAACTTACATTTTTAAATGCCGCTCTTTTAAGTTTTAACTTGAATATATACAAGCTTTTAAGATTTAAGAATGTCACAATAAGAATATTAATTCAAACTTTATTAAATTAAAATTTAGAAGTACAAATTCTATAAAGTAATACTCTATATAAGAATAAACTTCCTATAGTATTAAAAAATTCAAGTTCCAACTTGAGACTAGTTATAAATAAAAATAAACTTCACATTGTTATAAAAGTTATATATTTTTCAAGTCCTACCTTAGAATTTATACCTCTATATAATAAATGATTAATATATAATAAAAATATTTATTAATAATATTTTTGTTTATCAAACTCAATAACATGTTTAAAATGATTTCAAATACGGAGTATTTATCAAAATCAATAACATATAGTAAATGGTCAAAGTTTATAGTCCTTATATTCCTTAATATTTTATTAATTTATATATTAAACACAATTTTTACACATATATATGTTCAAATTTTCTAAGTCAAAATTATTAAATTGGTTATATAAAGTTAAAAATAGATAATATATAATGTATTGTTAGCTTTTTACAATGCTCTGATACCACTTGTTGCGATATTGAAAACTAAATCGCTCACGACTCTTAAAATATATATGAGATGCGAAGAAAAAATAAACAAAAAGAACGAACACACAATTTTACGTGGAAACCTAAAACACGGGAAAACCCACGGGAATAAAGAACCAATCCACTATATCGTTGATGCTTACAATAATTCACTATATCATTTTTCGTTTATCGGAGAATCTCAATTTATAAATGTAGAAAACCGATCAAATTGAAAACAATTAAAATTAAAAATAAATTTTGTTCCTAATATAAAACTTCTAAATTAATATAATTATAATCTCAATATAATTATAATTTTCTTAAACAAAATTAACAAATAAACTAATCAACCGAAAATAATCACGTCGACTAGCATAGATCCTTCAGCATAACAATAACCGCACCCAACTTTAATCACATACTAACCTGCCCACCCTAATTGTTGCCGAACCCAAATGCATGCACGATTTAATCATTTGAGTGATGTCATCATGACATCACTCCACCCAAAATTAAGATATAAAAATTTATTGGTTCCAACGTTGACTTTTTTCGATTTAATCCCACAGACATACGCATTTTCAATTTAATCTCAAATATGTCGAATCGGATTTCAATTTAGTCTTTGGTCGAAAAATTTAATTTTGGCCGGAATGTGACCACGTGACCCGCATGTGATCTGAGGACCGGCCATGGCTGCTGACTCAGCGACACGTGTCAGCAGACCATTGGCTATCGACTTTAAAAAAAAAAATCAAAATACAAACCTAAATACCTATATACATGATTATCTGAATTTAAAAAAAAAAAGCAAAATACAACACAAATACGAGATTAATATACGAAAATTAAAAAAAAACCTTTAATACAGCAGTAAAAACGCGATTCTTACAGAAAATCCTAACCTCATTCACTGTTTACATTTACTATCCTTCCACATGAACCCTAAATCCCCAAATTGATAAGAACATCAATTACGCAAAATTGAAGAGTGTTGAAGAACCCTAATAAGTTGTTGTGTTTGTAATCCATAAAATCGAAGAACCCTAGCTCTGCTTTCACCTGAGTAAGATGGTTCATGTTCGACCGAAAAAAAAGGGGGCACGAGATATGGGCTTGCCAAAATATGGTATGTTTAACAACCTTAAAGAATTTTGGAGTGCATTTTCAGTCATTTCTTGGTATGATTTTGTGGTTCATTTTCAGAATTTTTTTTAATTTTTTTTTCAGTTTAAAATAGCAGACTCATCTCTATTGTTGTTCATATTGGGGAAACCTTCATAAATTCTTCAAGTATTGAGTATTGTGGTGGTAAGATTGTTAACCTTGATTGGTGCAATGTTGATGAGGTGAGCTTGTTTGATTTCAATTTGTACACTGGAGTGAAGTGTGGGGCTGATGAGTGTATGGGGTATTACTTAAAGTTGAAGGGTTATAATAGCTACTAGTTGCTTATAGATGATGCTGATGTTAGGAATTCGGCTTCTAAATTCTTGGATGTTAGAGAGATGCATGTATTTGGTGATGAAGTAGTGGATGTTGACTCTGAAGATGACTCTGATTATGTATATAAATCAGACCCTGATGATAGTGATGATAATATATATGATGAGAAAGTTGAGCTCTCTGAGGATGCAGTTGGTGAGGAGGATGCAGTTGGTGAGGAAGTAGTGAATGATGACTCTGAAGAGGACTCTGATTATCTATATAAATTAGACCCTGATGATAATGATGATGATATATATGATGAGGAAGTTGAGCTATCTGAAGCTGAGTTTGAAGCCATCAATTCAGAGAATATAATCCCAGAGCATGCAGTTGGTGAGGCAATGAAATTAGAGGAAGGGAGCAAGGGACAGTTGGAGCTCATGCTGGAGCCAATGTAAGTGTGATTCATGTTAATATCATTTCAGGATTGTTAATGGCAAATAATATTCATTTTTTTTTTCAGATGGCTCCACCAAGATATACACCATTTGATGATTCACCTAATAAGGTTGAAGATGTGGGCACTCAGCATAGTCAAGTCATTGTGGAAGCTCCTACTCAACCAAAGTTGGCAGGCCCTACAATGCACCAACAACTTGTGATGGGGAGAAAAAGAAGCAAGAAGTGATTGGAGTTGTGTGTTGTTGATCTTGAATCCTGTTATGGATCTTTTGTAGTTATGTGACAGTTCAAACTTAAAACTGATCTAGAATCCTTATGTGGGTCTTTTGTAGTTAAGTGGCAGTTGAAACTTGAAACTGATCTTTTGTAGTTATGTGCTTTTGCAGTTGGATCAAATGAAATCTTTTGTAGTTATGTTCAGTGCACAATTGAAATGTGTTTTTTGGTTATCAACTATGCTTTTGTTATGTTTTATTCATGTTCATTTTACATTTTAAATGCAAACACATTATATTAAAAAGATCAGGCATCAAATTTAAACCAACATCTGCATAAATAACTTTGAATTCAATTACATCACAAACAAGTCTCAGTCCAATAGGCAAAGAAAAAAGCATTTCCAAACCTACTTCAATATACATACATACACAACCACATGAACAACAAACAACAAAAAAATTATTTTGGAAACACTACGAGTAAACTTCAAATTTTGCTGCTTCAACTTCAAATTCTGCTCCTTCAACTTCAAGTTCTTCTCTTTCAATCGTTTTATCTCAAGCATCATCACTTTGTTCTCAATCTCCACCTCTTCACAGTTACTATCTGAGGGTTGTAGTTCGTTTAAACGTCTCAGCAAGCCCGGAATAATCTGTTTTGACCTCTCACACATTGGAGGATCAATCCACCTAAAAAAAACACAATGCCCATGATTCTACAAAAAGAAAAATTCAGAGAAATTCAATGCAAAAAAAAAAAAAAATTACTTTACTGAGATTAATGTTCTCACCGGGTATTTTCCACAGCCTACAAGTCGACGACCAGGATTCGATTTCTTCCACGATGTAGCTCTTGAAGCAATCCTTTGGCAAAAGCAATATATTTGTTCGGAATTTCCACTGGAATTCGACATACTCAAACTAGCTAGATTAGGGTTAGGAATTGACAACTACGGGTGTCGAAATTATATGAATTTGTGTTGAATTGAGGATTCAGAAAATTAGGGTTCTTTCGAATTGGGAATGATAAAAGGGGGAACGAATCGCGTTTTTAATTTGCCAGTTTTCTTTTTTTTATTCGCGTATATTAATTTGTATTTGTGGTGTAAGTTTCTTTTTTTTTTTTAATCAAGAAATGAATGTATATAGGTGTTTAAGTTTGTATTTTGATTTTTTTTAAAGTCGATAGCCAATGGTTTGCTGACATGTGTCGCTGAGTCAACAGCCATGACCGATCCTCAGATCACATGCCGGTCACGTGGTCACATTCCGGCCAAAATTGAATTTTTCATCAAAAAATGACTCAATTGAAACTCAATTCGACATATTTGATACTAAATTGAAAACGCGTATGTATATGAGACTAAATCGAAAAAAGCAATATTTATGGGAACAATAAAATTTTTATCTCCAAAATTAAATAGGCGTATGTGATTTACTAAACATGTTTGGTTCTCATACGCGATTTTCCCGTTCTCGTCCCGTTTCTATTCCGATTCGAGTCATATTTTAACATGTATATTATTTTTATATTTATATTATTTTTTATATGAAAAAATTATTTTATTTTGTAAAACTCTATATAAGAGTAATATTTTTTCTCGGTCTCAACCACATTAATAAGTGAAGTTTTTACTGTACTATTTTATATATACTGTATATATGTAATCACATTGATTGCTCAAAAACTATTTTATAAAACCGAAAGGTTTACGAACGTAAACCCCCCGAGTTGATCTCAAGGAGCAATGTTATCGACACGTGAATGTCACTTTGTATATGCTAAGTACGAGTCTCAAAAGGGAAATAAAATCATTATTAACTAAGGGGGGGTTTGCAAAGAGTGTTTGTTTAACAATTAGAACGAGTGTTTAAAAACGAGTAATTAAAGATCAAGTTGTAACAAAAGTGTTTTGAACGCAAGGGTGTCTCGACTACTCTTCCTAACGAGCTAGAGTTGAATAGGATTTACGAAATACTCAATTAACCATTAATCGGATTATAAATCAAGGTGTTGTCACGTTACCCCTCACCAATGATCGTCTACACTCAATCACGACACACACGAGAGTTTCACCCCTCGAGGTCCTCTACTCGGCGTCCCAATATTTCGAGTTTCGACATTACACATCAACCGTATGGTCCACTAGTGATATACTCGGGAGTTGTTCAACACGAGACCACAAATCGAGAGGTGTAATTATCCAATTAATAGAAATCAAGCTACTTAAGAAATTAACTCTAACTCATTGAGGAATTTCATCAAACACCCTTACAAAGGATATAGCTAGCCATCAACAAGCACTCAAAATCACAATCCACAATCGAGTAAGCCATAATCGAGAAGAAACGAAGAGAATCTCACCACGAGGATAATGGAATCGATGGATGAAGAAGACAATCGAGCCGAGCTTCCGAAATCGAGGCCGGACTTTAACGTGTCACCCGGAAAACCGCTCCGATGAAAACGTCGGGCTCGAGGAGAGGAAGATCGTTCGTGAATGAAATTTAATCGGATTCTCGACGTACGGAATTTAGATCGTGAATTTGTGTTGAGAGATTGAAGAACATGAAAATGGAAATTAGATTGCTTGAGAAGAAAGCTAGAAATGTAATGTGTAAAGTGAGGAATGAAAAGTTGTGAATTGGGGTCTTCTCTCTCCAAGCTAAACACAACTATTTATAGTTTATCCATAAGACTAAACAAAAATACTAAAAAGCCCTTAAAACAAGTCAAACATAAGTAAAGACTTTATTCCTTCTCAATTTTCGCCCAAGGGAAGTGCTGGTGTGTTCTGGGCGTAACTGGAAAATGCTCGCTCTTCCTATCGTCGATCCAACCGTTGAAGTTGTATATGTAGAAGTTAGGAACATGCTGTCCAAATTTCAAGCCGATCCAACGGTTAACGAAGCCGGAACCGCAATTCTCCCAACATCACGCAGTGCTGGAATCCGGAATTGATGTCGGCCGACGGGAAATGATGTCGGCCGACAAATCTCCGTCGTTCGCAGGTCGAACCTGCGGAACCAGGTCAATCTTCCTGGAATTGGCACAAAATTATACATGTATGTCGCCCGACACCTTATGGCTGTCGGCTGACACCTTGGACTTGGTCTTTTCTACACTTCATTTCTTCAAGCAAAAACAGCTTTCCTTCCCTTTGGTCGGTGCGCTATATCTTCGTCTCCGATTGTTATTTACCAACACCCACCGTTGATATTGTAGACATAGAGGTCCTCTACAGGATGTAGAAATTTGGGGATGATCTAACGGCGGAATTAACGAGGATGGCCATTCTTCTACGACTGCGCAAAGCTGGAATCGACATGAATCTCTTCGTGTATTTCTTCTCGTTTTCGCCCGATTCTCGTCCAAACTCTACCAAACCAAAACCATGACAATATAAACACATAATCACATTAATAGAATGAATATAAGCACAAAAACAATATAAGAAAGTCACACAAGACAATAGAAAATATCGCACAAAAACGTGCGAAACAACCATATAATTACACATGATCATTTAATTTTACAAACAATATATACCCACGGAAGTAGTTTATATTACATTCAATTGTTAATTCTTTGAATGTGTTTAATCTACAAACTTGTGTAGATGTTAATTTATTTATTACTTTTTTTTATTTCATAAAATCAGGCATTGATTCTTTGTAATTAACTAATTACAAAAACATGTGAATAATTCTTTGAGACAAAAAATTTAAATAACAAAAATATGTATAAAAATGAATTGATATTTCTAATTGTTAAAAGTTTGTAATTTATCGAATTACATAATCAAAAGATTATGCATGATTTACAAAATTATTAATATTAAATGACATGCTCTTAATTTGAATTACATAATCAAAAGATTATGCACGATTTACAAAATTATTAATATTAAATGACATGCTCTTAATTTGAAAAAAGTGGTTATTTTTTCCATAAAAGAACACATTACTTAGAGGTATGTACCTCTTGATAAATAGAACATTTTAGAATAGGTGACTCTTATATAAGGTATGTACCTCTTGATAAATATGAACAGTTGAGTTCAATTCGTTTAGTTTACTTTAGTTTAACTCGATTAAGTTCATTTCAAAATAAAATAAAATAAAATAAGTAAAAAATAATTTGAATCAATAATTTTAAATTAATATCTAATTAATTATAAAATATTATTAATATTTTTTTAAAAATATTTAACAAATTATAAAAATTATTATTATTATTATTATTATTATTATTATTATTATACAAAAATTAATTCGGTTCAATTCAAATCCGGTTCAATTTATCAGATTTCAATCTAAATGAAAAGAGCTTGCGGCTTCAAAAAAATTCAATGTTTAATAGTAACAAATTGTTAAGTTAAACGTTTACTAGGTTAACCATATTGAGAATGCCTAAAAGGCTCACTTCAAGACCCAAAAGGCTCACTTTAAGGCCCAAATATCGAACTTGCACTAAGTAAAGATGTGATCATGGCAGTTCACCTAATTTAGGTGGGTGTATTCGTTCCGGAGCCTGTAGGATTTTAATGGACTTTTAAAATCCGGAGGTATTCAATTCAGATTTTTAGAAGTCCATTAAAATCCGGAAGTATTCAATTAGGAATTTAAAAAGTCTTTAAACATCCATAGGTATTCAAATGTTTATGAATTTTAATGAATTTTAATAATTCATGTATTTTAATGGATTCTCTTTAAAAAATATAACTAAACTTGACTTTTCAAAATCTCTCATAATTATGAGAGATTTCGACGGACTTTTTTACGATACCGAAAATTCTAACATGGAAACTAAAAAAAAACAATCATTATTTAACAATAATATTACACAAATCTATCTATATAAAATAATCAAAATTTTATTTGAGAAAATTGATTTTATCATATTTTATTTAAAATTATTATATATATATCATATTAATAATAATTTATTTTGTATTTATTATATACAACAATATATTTTCTCAATAACAATCCAAATATAATAAATTTATATTATTAATATTATTATTATTCAATTTATTTAAAAATTTATTTATAATGTTTTATTTACAATGGTCTATTGTTTAATATTTGATAAAATATGATAAAAATTAAGTCGTCTTGACACATGAAGATTTTTTTTTAAATATGACGAGGGAGGTAAACAATACGTATATTTTATATATACGTATATATAGGTCGTTGTATAACAATGATATAAATAAAAATAAAAATAATAATGTGAGAAATGAGATTGACGTATAACAAATGATGTAAATGAAGATTAATAATAGTGATGGATAATAATTTATTTATTTTAAATTTTTGAATTAACATTTTTGGTTTTTTATTTTCTAAATAATTTATTTTTTTTAAAACAATTTATTATTTTTTATAAATACAAGTCTATGAAAATTAATGTTAATAATTAAAAATATATTTCACAAACTCTATGAAAATCCATGAAAATCAATACCAAAAGTCAGTCAAACTCTTCCTAGACTCCGTGGATTTAAAAATTCCATAAAAATCCACGGACTTTTAAAAGTCCAAAAAAATCCTTTAAAATCCAAATTGTATACACCCTCCTTAATTTCAATCCATTCGAGCTATAGAGTTATTTCGATTCAAGTTGAATTGTTTTTGAATTGTAAATAAGTAGTCCAAATCTTAAGTTTTCCATTTCGAAATAACAAATTAAGTTTAAAAAAATCAAATTAGGTTTAAAAAAATTATGATGTATGAAAATTTTAAGATAAATTGAATTGAATGTACCTACAGTCCATACCCCAGTATATATTACAATAAATATTTCATTAAAATCAACAAATTGTTATAAACTCAAAAGAATTGAGAGAGAATAATACAGTAGAAAGAGAGACAATACGTAAAATTGTTCTTTCATTCATATGGGGAGACCCCTTTATATAGGATACAAAGTAGTGTTTCTGTCTTGTTCACCAAGAAATGGTAAACTAATCATTCACTAATTAATAATATTTATAACACTCCCCCTTGAAAGACTATTTAGAAGATTGTTGCCTCGTTAAAACCTTGTCAGGAAAACCCAGTGGAACAAAACCTTAGCGAAGGAAAAAGAGTACATCTTGTTCCCCCGGATTGTAATCACCGAAGATCTTTGGCTTCACTTCTTGAAAGTAATATCGGTGATCAATCAATTTCATTAAAACCTTTAACTAATAAAATCATATAGGAAAACTTAGTTATTCAAATATAAATTTTGGTCTTCAGGACCCAACCTTCGAATTGTCGGGTTTCACATTCATTTGTATTATTGTATATTTTTCGTCCTTCTGGGACATGTCTTTACCAGACATCTATATTGACTAGAGCATTCGCAATTGCTATAACCGGCCGGTAACTCTTCTGAAGTATATTAAATGCGTCTAGTGTTCAATATACATTTCTTGACAAATGAACAATAATGTGAACTTCAATTCACAATCATTTGAACTTCAAGTTCAATATCTCATTTTATCTCCCAAACAAACTCATATGAAACATTCTGATGTCCTCATTAATTATTATCGAGTGATGTGCATGCCTCGTTAAAAACCTCGTTATAAAACACTGTAGGAAAAAATACTCGAGGAAAAGTGTACATGACATTCACATGTATATTGTGGTGATTGTCTCGTTAAAAACCTTTAACTAAGAAAAATCTGTGGCAAAAACTTAGTAGAGGGAAAAAGAGTGCAATCACTGGTCTTCGGGACCAATCACTTGTCTTCGGGACCTTGTCTTTAATATCATTTTTGTCCATAATAACATATCTAATATGATACTATACATGTTCTGATTTCATTTCCTTTTATTTCAGGAATCTTAAAATCTATCCAGAATTTTCATGTATGTACCTTTCTAATGACTTTTACATAGTCAAATATATATATATATAACCTATATAGAAATATCGCATTTTTTGCCTGAATGAGCCACGTCTTTAGAATATACATACAAAAGACATACAAACGAGATACAAATTACATACAAAATTTACTCTGCCCTCAAATTACATACAAATTTACACCTGTCCTTATCTAATCTTCCTCTCTCTCTTATCTTCGTTCTGTCCGAGCAAGGCTCGCTAAAACCTGAAAAGAATAATCAGGGAAGAATAATCAGGTACGCTCTTCTTTCTCATACCTCAAATTCGCGGGGAGTTTAGGGTTATTGTCAATTTAGGTTCTTATCTGTTGCGATTTTTCTTTCCCGATTTCTCCGGTGAATTTTTTGTCTTGTTTCTCGCTATTATTTTCGCCCTTAGGAAATCCCGATCTTGAAGTGGTAAGTTGAATTAATGTTTTTGTTTTCTGAATTAATTCGGGACAGATACTTTTAGCCAAGGTCGATTATTTTGGGCCTCCTTTTATTTTTTTTCGTCAATCTGGTATTGTGTAAAAAAAAAAGGGTTTGTATTGTGTTTTTCATAGATATCATGTTCATGTGAAATATTTTTTATGTATCTTTGTATCCTGAAATTTCAATTATAATTGGTCAATTCTGTATAGTTCTACGTTTTATTGGGCTGCCTTTACCTTCAACCGAAACACTGTCGTAAGTTGCGTTGCCTAATTGATTAGTCGCATAGTTAAATTTGTTTGTCGTTTCATCGTTACCTTATTTTATGTTGTGTTTTTCTTGGAACTCTCTTTTTTTGTGTCAGTTGAATTTATGTAAAGCTAAAAAAAAATGGTAAGTCTTATACCTTGTTTGTTGTCACTTTACAGCTGGAGGTACTGCCTTTGTTAAACAAGCAGAATATTCTGCGAGCAACAAGAAGGTTTGTTTTTAAGTAGTATTCCTAATTTTTGTCTACTTTGTTTCTTTAAAGTAGTACAATGGCTTGTTACAATACTTCCAAGATGCGTAATTGATTAGTCGCATAGTTAAATTTGTTTGTTGTTTCATCGTTACCTTATTTTATGTTGTGTTTTTCTTGGAACTCTCTTTTTTTGTGTTAGTTGAATTTATGTAAAGCTCTAAAAAAAGGGTAAGTCTTATACCTTGTTTGTTGTCGCTTTACAGCTGGAGGTACTGCCTTTGTTAAACAAGCAGAATATTCTGCGAGCAACAAGAAGGTTTGTTTTTAAGTAGTATTCCTAATTTTTGTCTACTTTGTTTCTTTAAAGTAGTACAATGGCTTGTTACAATACTTGCAAGATGCGTAAAATTACATTCAAATTACGTACAGAGTAATTCCTTCTATATTTGTTTTTTCATTTGCTTTAGAGAATTTAATACTTAGATCTGAAAGTTTTTCTTGCCGTCTTCCTTAAAAAAAATCCCCTCATATCAATATCCCCAAATTTGGCTGCAGTTACAAGGTATCAAGAAGGTTTGTAATTCTCATTTTCTTTTTCCGCTTCATTTTTTGTTCTTGCCAATTCATTTTTGCCACACAAAAAACCCACGTCTCCCTAAAAATCCTTACAAAATACTTACAAGTTAGGAATATAGAAATTGCTATCAATTACTCCGCGATTCTTTATATATTTTTCTCATGTTTTTTTGTTATTGTTTCTTTGGATGGGGGTTAAATTTGGGTTTTCGTTTCTCCCTCTGATTTATTTTTTCCGTTTCTCGCTATTAGGTGAATTTAGGGTTTTTACAGGAGAGCGAGAGAAACCTTGGACGATATATAGAAACGGTGAGGGTGAAACACATACTTGACGAAGAGCACCTACCACAAGCTTTGCGGTATAAAGGCCCCACCAATTTTTCTCTTATTTTTATTTATTAATTTTTTTTATTGTTTTATATCACTAATTTCTTGTTCCTTCAACCTCTCTGTGTTCTCTCCGTTTCTAAATGACAAGGGTTTGCAGGGACTTTAGGAAAAGCGGAGCAAAAAGGGATCGCTTCTCTTAGCATTTCGCCATTGAGGAGTGTCATGTCCACTTCACCTTGGGTCTGAGGGCATGAAAAGAGGTTTTGGTCTTCACATTATATTGTTTGCTTCAGGCAGGTAATGTGTTTGTTTTTTTACGTAAGAGACAGTTATTGATTCTGTATTTTAGCTAATTTCTTAGCTTACCATTTTGCATCGTTCAGTTATTTTAATTTGTGTTACTTCTTCGTCATTTGGCTCTTTTGTTTTGTTTCAATGTCTCGGTTGTGTGTTACTTGTGGCTTGCCTTGCTTGTTCTTAGATGTTGATTATGAATGTGTGCACTTGTATGAGTGTTATGCATGTGCTTCTTCAAAGCTACCTCGTTATATGTTGCTCGGTGAATCTAATAATTTTTCGGATTCCTCGATTTCTCCCTCATCTAAAGCTATTTCAATTGTCTCGTCAGTGCTTGCCGCTAATAAAAAAATAAAAAGTGTGTCATCGGTTGTTCCCATCAGTTCCTCTATTATTGGTGCTCATAAGAAAAGTAAAGTAATTGAAATTCCCCTACAAGTAAACTGTGTGGATCTTGCTTTTGTTTACGCGCGTTTATTGACTTCTTTGTCTCTTGTAGTCCGTTTTGATGTAACGTCGGATCCTTCGATATGTCCCTCGTCTAAAGTTATTTCAATTGTCTCGTCAGTGCTTGCCGCTAATAAAAAAAGAAAAAGTCTGTCATCGCTTGTGCCTATCAGTTCTTCTATTATTGGTGCTCATAAGAAAAGAAAACTCATGGAAATTCCCCTACAAGTAAACTGTGTGGATCTTGCTTTTGTTTACGCGCGTTTATTAACTTCTTTGTCTCTTGTGGTCCGTTCTGATGTGACAAATGATGAAAAAAATACGCATGATTTATATCCTTTGCGAAAAAATTGTGTTGGTATTAATTGTGTTAGTACTCGCTTGTCTGGTGTTTCATGTGTGCTGCCTGATTTAGTGACAGATGTTGTATGCACAAAATATAGGGCTGCTGCTTATAAAAGATACAAATGCAAAAAAAACAAAAAAAAACTCACATTATATTCCACGAAAAAAACATCCCAAAATAAATGGTCGTCAGCTTCTGACTTGTGTGGCTGATCAAGAGATTCTACTGCCGTTATATGTGCCTTGTCGACATTGTGGTGCGATTAAATTTTATAGAGAATCACCAAATATGTGTTGTGCAGATGGTGACATTACTTTAGCTGCTTCTTCATTGCCTTTGTCTTTGATTAATATTCTTATAGACCCAAATGACCTTGGTCAAAAAATCCGTCTTTCTATAAGAACTTATAACAACCATTTAGCATTCACATCTTTGGGGGTGAGGGCTGACAAAAACTTGGAAAAAAGAACCAATGGTATTTACACCTTCAAAGTTCAAGGACAAGTTTATCATTTTATGAATAGTTTGGTTTCGGAAGATGGTTCATTAAAAAATGCTCAGCTATATTTTTATGATACGAACTATGAATCTAAAATTAGGCTTCAAGCATGTGATAGATTATCAGAACCAATTTTGAAACTTCTGTTAGATATTTCGCATGAAAATCCATATGCCAAGTTTTTTCGTAGTTTAAGGCATATGCCAACCTTGGACAATCACTACATATTTTTGCAGTCGAATCCACGTGTGGACCAAAAAACTTTAAATCGTCCTACTGTTGATCAGGTGAGCCTGATTTTAGAATCGGGGTCAGCTGGTGCATCTGTGTCTCGTCGGGATATTAGGGTTTATTCTGATTCTGAAATGTCGTACCCAATTAATTACTATTATGGTTGCTACGATGCTCTTCAGTACCGTTTGATGTTTCCTTACGGTGAGGTTGGTTGGCATCAGGGTATACAGAGAAATGGCATAAAACAAAAAGTTCCAGCTCGTAAATCCGCTGCAGGTCCTACCCTTCTATTGGATCCTGGAACCGTTCCTACAGCAGCTGAACTGCTAGAAAATGAATCCGCAGGTGCCTTTTCCTCTCTTTTCTCACATCTTTATTAGTTGATTGTTTACAAAATTTTAATTTATTTTGTTGTTTTTCAGTTCTTAACATTGATAAAGACGATAAAAGGTATGTTGCTATTAGAGAATATTATGCATATAAATTCCAAATGCGCCCTTTTGAGAATTCGTATTTGTTATCATTTGGCCGTCTGTTTCAACAATTTGTCGTGGACATGTATGTTAAACTTGAAAGCCAGCGTTTAGATTATTATGCAACACAACAAAAAGAAATACGACAAGAATATTTACAAGGTGTTGTTGATGCCGTTGCCTTTGGTGAGACAGAATGCTCTCAAGTCGGACGTCGTACTGTCTTACCTACTAATTTTACTGGTGGTCCCAGGCATATGCGTCGTAAATACATGGATGCAATGGCATTGGTAAAAAAATTTGGGAAACCAGATTTTTTCCTTACTATGACTTGCAATCCAAATTGGCCTGAAATTAAGAGTTTCGTTTTAAAAACTGATGAAACACAAAACAGATCTGATTTACTCGTACGGGTTTTTAAATCAAAATTGGAAGTTATGAAAAATTAAATTTTCAATGAACATTGTTTTGGAGAAATTGAGGCTTACACGTATGTTATAGAATATCAAAAAAGAGGACTCCCCCATGCCCATTTCTTGTTGATTCTAAAAAATCAGTACAAGTTGTATAGGCCTGAGGAATATGATCGTTTCATTTCTGCTGAACTTCCTCATAAGCAAAAAAATCCTTACTTTCATAGTCTTGTTATTAAGCATATGTTGCATGGCCCATGTGGATCTCATAATCCCAATAATGTATGCATGAAAAATGGGACTTGCAAGAATTTTTATCCTAAATCTTTTGCTGCTGTAACAAAGCAAAGTGCTGATGCATACCCTATTTATAAACGTAGAGATAATGGTGAAAGGGCACTTGTCAGAGGTGCTTGGCTTGATAACAGATGGGTCGTTCCGTATCCCCCCTATTTGGTTGGTTTGTTAGATTGTCATATTAATATGGAAATCTGTTCCAATATTAAGGCGATTTAATATATTTATAAGTATATTTGCAAAGGAAATGACAAAATCTTGTTTCGACTTTCTGATGCAAATAATGCTGACCCAGTGAATGAAATTGTTGCTTTTCAATCAGCACGTTGGGTTTCTGCTCCTGAGGCCATGTGGCGTATTTTAAGGTTCTCATTAGGAGAACTTAGGCCGCCAGTTATACGATTACCTTTGCACTTAGAAAACTACCAGCCTTTAACTTTTCACAAAAAACAGCGTCTCCGCAATGTTCTAAATAATTTTGCGCAGAGAAAAACTATGCTTACTGAATTTTTTGTGATGAATAAGACTTCCATTCATGCTCAAAATCTTCAATGTACATACACTGAATTCCCTGATCACTTTGTTTGGTTGTCAGATCAGCGTGATTGGAAGCCTCGCGAAAAAGGAATTTGTGTGGGTCGTATTGTCACCGCTCATCCTACAGACGGAGAAAGGTATTTCTTAAGAATTCTTTTAAGCAAAGTACGCTGCCCCATATCTTTTGACGATTTAAAAACTTATAATGGTGTTCTTTTAACTACATTCCGAGAATCTGCTTTAGCCCGAGGATATTTAGAAAATGACGATAATCAACATTCTTGTCTTAGTGAAGCTTCATTGTACCATATGCCTTACGAATTGCGAAAACTTTTTGCCACCATATTAGTCCATGCTTGCCCATCTGACCCGAAAAAACTATGGCTCATGTTTGAAAATGAATTATCAGAAGATTTCTTAAAATCCAAGTCTCTCTCACTTATTCAAATTAAAAAAAAAGTCTTGCAACAAATTAGTGATTTCCTGCAATCTATGGGCAAAGATATTGCCACATTCAATTTACTGCCATTAAATATGATTTTAGCTGACCCTAATTCTTTAACTAAAGAAATTAATGCTGAAAGATCAATAGAAATTTTTGCTGCTGACCTCAATGCAAAACAATTGCTGAATATGGAACAAAGTGTAATATTTAAACAAATTATTGGGTTGATTGATAGAAATGAAGCCGGAGCTTTTTTTATTGATGGTCCTGGAGGAACTGGAAAAACCTTTTTGTATCGAGCTTTGTTAGCTGAGGTTCGATCCAAAGGTTTTGTGGCTTTAGCTTCTGCCAGTTCATGGATAGCTGCTTCGATGTTACCAGGAGGTAGAACTGCCCATTCACGCTTTAAAATACCTTTGGATTTATCTGAAGGGGCTTCATGTTCTGTTAGCAAGCAAAGTGGATTAGCTCTATTGATTATTGAAAGCAAATTAATTATATGGGATGAGGCACCAATGTGTCAAAAAAATGCTATTGAAGCTCTTGACTTATTACTTCGCGATCTTATGAGCAAGGATGTCCTTTTTGGGGGCAAAGTTGTTGTCTTAGGTGGAGATTTTAGGCAAACCTTGCCAATTATTTTAAATGGTTATAAAACTGATATGCTAAATGTCTGTCTAAGAGCATCGTTTTTATGGCCATCTCTTATTAAATTTACTCTTTCAGAAAATATGCGTGCATGTACAGATCCAGAGTTTACTTCTTTTTTGCTGAACATTGGTAATGGTACAGGAAATACTGCTGACTCTGAGTTAATTTCAATTCCAATGCCAATCATGTTAAATTGTTTCCCTGAAACTGACAGCCTAACAACACTTATTACTAAAATTTATCCCAATTTTAGTGATTTTGCGTCTGGAACTTATCAGAATCGAGCTATTCTCACAACTACAAATACATTTGTGGATGAAATAAATGAAATCATGATCAATGAATTCCCAGGTTGTCAAACTGAATATTTAAGCTATGATCAGGTATTACACACAAACGATGGTGGACAATTTGAAGAAATTATTAACACTCTTACTCCAAATGGCTTGCCAAAGCATTGCCTAATTTTAAAAATAAATGCTCCCATAATTTTGCTGCGAAATATAAATCCAATTGAAGGATTATGCAATGGTACTCGATTGCGTTGTTTAGCTTTTGGTTTAAATGTAATACATGCAGAGATATCTTTTGGAGATTTTAAAGGGAAACATGTGTTTTTACATAGAATTCCTATGCAGCCGCCTACTAAAAATCAATACCCAGTGCCTTACAAACGAACTCAATTCCTTGTTCGCCTTTGCTTTGCCATGACGATTAACAAATCTCAAGGACAAACGTTAGATATGGTTGGAGTGTACTTAAGAACCCGTTTTTAGTCATGGCCAATTATATGTTGCATTGTCTAGAGCTAAAACTGCATCCTGCATCTATGTTTTTATTCAACCAGCTTTTTGTGATTTAACCACATCTAATAAAACACTTAATATTGTTTACAAAGAAGCTCTCACAGATAATTTATTCTGATTCAAAATTCAAGGTACATTTTTCTTGTTTAATTTATATTGCCTTCTAACTTTTTTTTAATATTTCTAATTTTATTTTTTGGTTATCTTTTGTCAAGGTTATACTTGTATGTTGTGGGAGCTCGGCTGTTCTTCTCCCACTGCTGTCGACTCACATTTAGCGACCAGCTCTTACTGTTTTGGGGCAAAGGCGGCCTAGGCCTCTCGCAATCTTGCGGAGGTGAATAAACCAGCCGTTCTTCCCGATGGCGACGCTTATCTACTTCCAGTTCACCTTCGCCGCCATCACGTGGATCCTGCTGTCGGGGTATGTTTTGGAGAGGATGAACATTAGGACTTGGATGGCGTTTCTGCCCCCTCTGGCTGACCTTCCCTTACACCGTCAGTACGTACAACCTCTAGGACGTCGGGTTCCTGTACCGCTGGTTTATTCATTATTCCGGCGACTGCGTTGTTCATTTATTACCAGGGATCTCTGGATTCACAACGGCTTATTGGGTAATTAAGCTCTTTTATTCTGTATATATTTCATGAATTCTGTCTTTTTTTTTGTTATATGTTTATGACACCGTAAATAAGAAATTGCCATCAAAACATGGCGAACCCTCTAAATTAACTATCCCTCCTTTATTACTTAAAGTAGCATGTGCTGGAGTTAGCTCAACTTTTATCACAAACCTCCTTCAGTTACTTAAGACTCGATTGACCATACAGGTGAACACAACATACATTTTCTTTCGAACACCTGAATGATTAATTCTGCAAGAACCTGCCCATGGCTCCTAATTACTCAAGCCTGCTATCTAGGCTCAAGATGCTGGAGTAGTTATCCAAACCATCAGATCTCACTATGAAGGGCACCAACAACAGATATGAATTAAGACTCGAAATAAAGCTGAAATGTATTTCAATCATGAAACGGAAAGACAAGAAACGTAAGATTGCGATGCTAAAGGGAGAAATTAGAAACTCATATATCAACCTGGATCCACAGCTGATGGAAAATCTTCTGCATTTGCGTGAAGAATTAGAGTCGGAATTCACTTCTCTTTTTGATTCTGAGAGCTGGTGTGTGATTTTTAGAATTCCTAAGGCCTCGGGTTAAATAGATGCATTTGGTGAAATGGTTACTGTGATTATAGACGACGTTGGCAAGTCATCAGATTTGTAGTGGAAAATCGAGCCCCTTTGAAAAATGGTGTGAAAAGCTGGAAATACAACTGAGTACATAAAAGAAAAACATGAAATGTTAGCAGCTCACATATTAGAAGATACTGAATCTTTGGTTTGATCGAATGGAAGTCTCGCTGCGGAAGCTCGCCGTAGCTTTGTCTGATGTAAGTGTTCGCCTTATTTGCAATCATTGGAGTTTTACTTGCTCCCTAACTTTAATACCCACAAATATATTTCCAGTGGAATCTAAGAATCACTTTTTTTTAATGTTATTGTTTATATATAATAGTATTAATTTTTTAGGAAGCAACCTCTTAAACTGATGAACTTGTAGGCAGATGATTATTGATGCCCGTGGATAAATCTCTTCAAACTACATGAGACATGCCGTGGTGAACTGCTTCCTTCAACATGCCGTTTCAGTTCTCAGGCTTCAAAATCTGCTATAACAACAACTTGCCATCAAACTGATGTATTTATTCAATTTGAACCTCTCTCGTCTTGCTGTTCTCAGTTGCATTACTACACTTGTTTTTGTCCTTTTCTAAATTTTGTCATTTCTGTTCGGCGGTTGGCTTTTGTGGCTGACAAAGATAGAACTATATAAGTTATTCGCCTGCTTATTTCCGTTGTTTGGCAAGTTCAGTATGGATTTAGATTGACCATTTGTTGCAAGACCCTTTGGTAGTAGTATCCTGTGTTTAATTTTGTTGCCCAGTTCGGGTTAACTCAAATTTCGATTATGCTCGATTAATGAAAGTTTATGAATTCTTATTGTTTATAATCATTTGTTTACGAGTTGTAGTATCTTAACAAATTCATGAATTTAAAATGTATTTTTAAAGAGCCACAAAAATAAAGTACAGTAGAGTATTTTCACGTATTTAAAAATAACTTCAAAAGAAAATCGTGTGAAAATTTAATAACATCAAAAAATTATTGTTGCCCAGTACATACATTCATTTACCATTAAATAAAAAACTATCGTACTCATTCATACCAACTATAATCATCCAATACTCAAAACAAATTTACACAACATTATCTTACATATATAAACAAAATTAAAATATTTCTATTGATCATTATCTTAATTATGAGTTCTGGTAATCGTAATAGACAAGTAATCATAGGAAATGAAAATAGCAGCCTCGTCGGAGATGTAATAACAGAGGCATAAAGGTCAAAGGCAGCGGCGAACAGAATCCTCCGATGATCTAACGACGAGGATGGAGGCCTTCTAAAATCTTACGATGAACCGAGGTAGAATACATAAATTCCCACTTCTATTTTTAGCCTTTTAGTATTTATGTTTATTCCATAATTAAATTGTTGATTTTCACAATTAATGAATAAATGTCAATCTTAAGCGACAAACAATTTTTATTTTTTTATTTTAGATTTCAAAAAAAATAATGAAATGAAAAAACAAAATTAACAATTTTTTAAAAAATGGACACTTTTTATTTTAGACTTCAAAATAAATAATGAAAATGAAGAAACAAAATAAACATTTTTTTTAAAAGGACACGTGTTCATGAAAAACAAGTTTCAGCACTACCAAACGCTTGCATCTCATTAGCATAGAAAACCTCACCAAAAACATCCTAGATCTACTTACACTTTCTACTCTCATCAAGAAAAACTCGATACACTTTTTACTCTCATCAAGAAAAACTCGAAACCACTCTTTTTTCGCTCTCTATTTGGCCCGCGATTCTGATTTTTACATCGGAAAGTTTCTCCTCTTCATTAAAAAAGGCTCCCCCAGAAACCGTAGAAACAGAGGTTGGGTTTTCTCTGAACGATCTCCCCAAAATCGTCCACAATTACAAGGTATCAAGAAACCTTAATTAATATTTATATTTTAGAATTTACTAATATATAATAATCGTCTTGACGGTTTTTGTATGCTGTACATTCATTTAAAGATGTGACGCTATTGCATGCTTAAGATAGACAGGTTTTTGTTAGATGGACATTGAATTGTAGTTGTGAGGTTGTTGCATGCTTTCGTGTGTTGGTCATTCAATTTAATTTCTTTTTATTTTTTTATTTTTTAAACAGTCCAACCTTTGAATGTTTGAGCTTTCAACCTTAGTATTGTTGTAGGATTTTTGGGTATTAAATATGTTGCTTGCTATGATAGATGTATTGCTCATGTGCAATATTTTTTTTCCAGTTACATTTATGCAACCCTATTAAAAAAGGGTAGTTCTTATACATGGTTTGTCCTTCTAAGGTCATTTGAACAATTCATAGTCTGTACCTTCAATGGTATGCATATAAAAAAAAAGGAACTTGAAAAAAAAAACGCAATGTGTATCTGTGTATAGAAACCTCAACTTGATTAGGGGCTATTGAAGAACAAGTTCTGCATAATGTGTTTCAGAGTTGAATTAATTAGCATGATTTTATACATAACTTTGTTGTGAATAATTTGGTGGTTCTTGTTGCGAATTATTTCATGGTTGTTGTTGAATTCAAATATTTCAAGTATGATCGAGAACTTGTGCCATCACTTCATGTCCCATGTGAAATCCAAAGTAAAGTATTCCAACTTCCCCAAAATACAGTGTTTCGCTTAAGTCCCTTTTGATCAGCAGATTCTATGTCCTAACCTTGATATGTTCCTTGGTAGAGTTCTTTGTAGAAATCTATTTCTTCCCAGGTATAAAACAATATTGATTCATAAGCAACACAGGCCTTGCCTTCATAGAGTACTTTGTAGAAATCTATTTGTTGCCGCTTTATATCTTTTGCCGTCGAACTATCCGCCCAGATTATTACTTATGTCATCTTGCTAATATATGAAGGAGGGTGAGGGAAAATAATCACCTTACTGGGACATCCATTTTTTTAAACATTATTAATATGGTTTAGTAGATGATCCCAGTTATTTTTTATCTTCAAAATAAAAAAACCCAGCTCCAAAATGATTTTTGCTGCTTCTTTTTTTTTATATTTAACTTGCAAAATTTTAAATTTCCATTTTCTATATACAAGGTTAAAAAATATGGCTCCTCAACTGTATAACGCAATGGAACTTACTGCTGGGCAACACGGATGGAGTGTGATAATCCAAGTTATGCATCGATTCCCTGCGCAAACTTCAAACAATGGACACAAATTTCGCAAATATGTGTTCACAGATTGCAGGTTTATTTAAATTCTCCTTGTTTCAAATTATACACACAACTGAGCCGCCAATTAACTCATTTACAACTTATTTTTCCAGGGCACAATTATCGGTGCGGTAATATTTGGCCAAAGTATCTCTTTGTTTGAGAATTTGTTCCAGACGTACAAGCGCTACAAAATTTCAAATGCTCGTATTGAAAAGGCAGATCCCCTGTACAAGATCAGCGATTACAAATGTTCGTGGATCATATCGAACAGAACACCTGTTGAGCTGCTTGACGATCCAATTCCATACACGCTGCCATGTTCGCTGCCCACTGTGCCGATTTCACAATTGCAGAAATATGCAGCCAAAGACGTATCCATAGGTAATGTTAAAATCCAATAATTACATTTATTAACACCATATATACATTTTTGGGCACTAACTAATTATTGTTCGTCGATCTATTGCTATGTTATATATTAGTAACCTCAATAACTCTAATCCTTTCAGACGTAGCAGCACTGGTGGTGCAACGACTTCCGGAAATACAACAAACGCCCCAATCAATAATAAAGAACTATGTTCTAATAACGGAAGAGTAAGTTATTACTGCAAATATTTTAAATTATTATTATAAATAAAATCAGAAATATTATACTTATAACATTATCACCCCTTACAGAAAGTTACCTATTATCTTGACATTGTGGGAGAATTTATCTGGAAGCAACACATGCCTTATAGACGACGACGTTCAGCTACCAAAGTTCTTTATAGGAAGGAATCTCAAAGTCACCACATACAATGGTATTTTGACAAACTTACTCTGCTTATGTATAATTTACATAAATACATGCAAGTATGCAACATATAAGTAATATATTTTCTTTTGAAATAGGGTTATCTTTGACAACAAAAAAGTTTGCGTATATGATGAATCATCCCCCAGTCCCTGCAGCTCAGAAAATGATTGAATGGTATATTCTAATAACAAAATCAACAAAACATATTTTCTCCAAAATCAAGTTTCTCCTGACAATTTATTTTTAATATAGGTATGAGTCTTCTTCAGACAACCAAACTATTTGCAAGCTCCTTCACATGCACCATAATGTACAAAGGTTTTTCAGCTTAGACCAAACAACAGATGTGCTCAACATTAAAAATGCCAAAAAGGAATTACCTAATGTAAGTTTATATATTTATAATATACTCGCAAATTTTTTTGGACTATGCTAACCACTATTACCAAAAATACTTTTTTGTTGTTTATATGAAGGAACTTAATTACTGTAACTCATTTTTGATACCTTACTTCACAAATTCCCAATTCCTTTTGTTTATGAAATGATTGAATCGTCTTAGATATTGTTTCAATCTAAATTTCTTCTGACCAACTCAAACAAATTTTACAAATTTCACCTGGTCGTTCACAGACATGTGCTTATACAACCAGTATTAGAAATAAAAAGTGGTCGCACTAACAAATAGTCTAGATCCATTATATATTACTTACATGAATCTAAAAAAATTATTACAACAAATATCGATATTTGTGACATATTATGAAGTACCAGAAAAAAATAATGTATACTTTTAGTGTCTTTAATTTTATTTTGTATTTCTAAACCCTAAATGAATAAAATAATGTATACTTTTAGTGTGTCTTTAATTTTATTTTGTATTTCTAAACCCTAAATAGATGTGTTACTCCACAATCTAATTTATGATTGTCAGCAAGCTATTTTTTTACATATTGTTTTTTATGAAGTGTGCTCTATAATATTGAACTTTCATGATATATATAATATATTATTTATTTCTCTTGAATTAGCATTGCAGTTATCCAAAAGTTGCATTTATTTTGCCCTTTTCTACTTACATAATGCAAATTGCCAATCTATTTTCCAGCTTCATACAGTCTGGGTGAAAGGGAACTTACAATATGTGCCAACAGAAAAAAACCCTTGGACTGTAATTTGCGGGTATTATACTAAAGTAGTCGATGCAGATCCTGGGGACATCGTGACTTGCGTTTATTGTCAACAAAAAGAGACCACTCGGGTAATTATTTTTTCCTGCGCTCTGTTGTAAGCAAAATCAATTATCCAATTTCACCTCACGGGCGCCACATATTAATGCACATCTTTTTTGTTCAGGTCTAACCTCACTTTCAAGTTTTATGACAAAACAGACGATATGATTATAACTGCGCTGTACCCGGTCACAAATGATGTAATTGACATCACAGCAAATGCAAATGAAATAAAAACTTTGGCTGAACAGGTAATAACTGTAGAACAATTACAATAAGTGTAAATACAAGTTTTTTTGGCATCAACTTTGTGTGTTCCTTGCGCCGTCCGTCGATTATTGTCAAAATTCCGGAGACTGCCACAAAAACGGAGACTTGTCAAATTTCCAGAGACTTCCACAAAAGTGGAGACTCCAAAAGTGGAGACTACACAAAAGTGGAGACTCCAAAAGTGGAGACTACACAAAAGTGGAGACTACACAAAAGTGGAGACTCCAAAAGTGGAGACTATACAAAAGTGGAGACTACACAAAAGTAGAGACTCCAAAAGTGGAGACTACACAAAAGTGGAGACTACACAAAAGTGGAGACTCCAAAAGTGGAGACTACACAAAAGTGGAGACTACACAAAAGTGGAGACTCCAAAAGTGGAGACTACACAAAAATGGAGACTAGAGTCTCCACTTTTGGTCGTGCATGGAAACGGCGATCAGAGTCGCCGTTTTTGGCGAAGTGCGGAAACGGCGACAAGAGTCGCCGCTTTGGTGAGGGTTGCGGAAACGGAGACTACAGTCTCCGGTTTTGGTGAACTATGGAAACGGCGACTGGCGTCGCCATTTGTGGTGCAACTGTGGAACTGTGGAACTGTGGAACTGTGCAACTGTGGAACTGTGGAACTGTGGAACTGTGCAACTGTGCAACTGTGGAACTGTGCAACTGTGCAACTGTGGAACTGTGCAACTGTGGAACTGTGGAACTGTGCAACTGTGGAACTGTGCAACTGTGCAACTGTGCAACTGTGCAACTGTGGAACTATGGAACTGTGGAACTATGGAACTGTGGAACTATGGAACCAGCGTCTATGGAACTTTGGACTCTCACCTTGCAACTTTGGAAACGGCGACTCGTGTCGCCGGTTTTGGGTGTGACAAGAAAACGGCGACTGGAGTCGCCGTTTATGTGTGTTGTGGAAACGGCGACTGGCGTCGCCGTTTTTGGTGCGTGCAAGGTTTTCAGCGACTCTGGTCGCCGGTTTTGGTACCTGACCATGGAAACGGCGACTTATGCCCATGTCATTTTTCCGGAGACTAGAGTCGCCGGTTTTTGTTCCTTATGTTATTTTTCGTAGTTCATGTTTCCTTTGCTTTGATTTTAAGACTAAGTACTTACAACGTGATTTCTTTCACCAGGTACTCAGTTCAAGGAAATGAAGAATTGTTCCAAGTTTGCAACTTCAACAATATCGACGACCGTGAAGACGATGAAATTCGAAGCTTCAACACTTAGAGAATTTCACGAGAAATTGAAGATGAAGAATTGAGATTGATGGAGTCAAGATTGAAGTTGAAGTTTGTTTTTGAAATTGAAGATTCAAGATTCGAAGATTCAAGAATCAAAGATTCAAGATTCCAAGATTCAAGAATCCAAGTTCTACAATAATGATGTCATCCATGGAAATGTGACATAGGCCAAGCATGCGACGAATGAGAACGTGCCACGTCATCACTCTCACATGTGCGGCTCTACTATAAATACCCATGGATGTTCATTTCATCATTTGACGATTTTGAGAGAACGAAATCTGATATTCGAGTATCGCTATCGTTGTTTTGTTGGCGCTGAGCCTTAGAGTTTTGGTAGTTGTTTTGTGCTGTGCACCACTAGTAGGGTTATGTGATTTAGCTCTAGGTGTAGTAGTACTAGGTCTCTGGTTCGTTGGAGTGCTGCGTCACTTGGGATACGACCTTTGATCATTCCGTCTACCTTTCTCTACCCGTGTAATAGTTTAGTTTCGTCGTTCAATGAAATGAAAACTATTACATAACTTTGTCTTCAGCACTTTACTTTACTTTACTTACATTGAGTTTGAACTGTACACACAAGCAAGCGATAGTTGAGAGAGTGCGTGAGTTCTTCGACTGAAGCTGCTGACTGTGAGTTCGTCGACTGAAGCTGCTGACTGTGAGTTCGTCGACTGAAGCTGCTGACTGTAAGTTCGTCAACTGAAGCTGCTGACTGTGAGTTCGTAGACTGAAGCTGCTGACTGTGAGTTCTTCGACTGAAGCTGCTGACTGTGAGTTCGTCGACTGAAGCTGCTGACTGTGAGTTCGTCGACGGAAGCTGCTGACTGTGAGTTCGTCGACTGAAGCTGCTGACTGTGAGTTCTTCGACTGAAGCTGCTGACTTTGAGTTTAAGGCCAACTTCGCGAAAAGTTGGTATCATACGTCGAAGACGTAATTTCAATTGGTATCAGAGAGGGACGTCATACGTATAAGACGTGATCCGAATCTTGACTTCATATTTTCCGCTACAATGGAGTCTCCTATGTTCGCACATCAACCGATCATGCTTACTCATCAAAACTATTCGAATTGGAAAGCCAAAGTATCAGCTAGAATTAAAGGACATGACTCTCGTGCATGGAGATCAGTGTTAGAAGGCTGGGAACGCCCATTTACTATTGATGCTAAAGGCAACAAAATTCTCAAACTTGAACGACATTGGTCTAATGAAGAGCTTGAAGCTTCTACTGCCAACAACAAAGCTTTACGTTTCATCTGTGAATGGCTGGAGCTCAACATGTATCGACTTGTCAAAAATTGTACCTCAGCCAAAGAAGCTTGGGATACTCTCCAGAGAACTTGTGGAGGACGCAAACATGTCAACCAATCTAAGAGTTGCACTCTCACTACTCTAGTTCATAAACCTCAGATGGGAGAGCATGAAGACGACAAAAATAGTGAAACATATTCTGGAAGAAATTCTTCAGATCGTGAATCTGAGTATGAATCGGAATCGACAGAGGCTACTCCTATAATGTCTCATGCAAAAGTCGACTCAAAAGAAATTGTGAATCTAAAGGAAGTTTTTCCAAAGCTTCAAAATCTTTATAATGATGAATCTACTTCAAACATCGATTCTGAGTGTGAATCAGAATCAACAGAGAATGCTCCTAAAACACCTCAAGCTGAAGTTGAGTCTACGAAAATGTTGGACTTGAAAGAAAGCATCATAGCACTCCAAATGGAGCTTGAAACAGCTAATACTGAAAAAGGAGCACTTCATGTGTATCACAATATATTGGAAGGATCATTTGATGATGATCACAAAATTAATGAAAGTATGAAGGACACGACGACTGTCAACGTTATGAAGCAAAATGAAGTTGTGTCTCAAACTCCAATAGTGTCTCAGAATGAAGTAGTGTCTGATGAAGTGCTTGCAGTGAAGGTGAATCTCTTTGAATTGCAAAAACTTTATGAAGCAGCAATCACTGAGAAAGGAACACTTGAAGTGTCTCTAAAATGGTTGAAGGAGTGCGTTGATGACTTCTCTAAAGTAAAACAAAAACTCTCCGAAGAAGCTATTGAGTTGAGAAACTTGGTTGAAGAGTCCAACTCTGAAAATTTAAAGTTGAAAGCTTCTCGTAAAAATCTGGAACAAAAGTTTGATGATCTCTTTGAAGAGAAGCACAAATTCTTCAAGGAAGCAGTTGAGTTGAGATCACTATTTGAAAAGTCTAATACTGAAAATTCCAAGTTGAAAGCATCCTTGAAAAAGGAAATTGCTGAAGTCAAAATGCTTCAAAATTTGTTCAAAACTTCCGATGCTGAGAATGATGAATTAAAAACGACTTTGACACAGACTCAGACAGATCTTGCTATGAGTGTCAAAGATTGCTTCAACCTGAAAGCTAAATTGCACATGACAGATGAGCTTTTGAAGAAGATGAACACAAATTCTTCAGTTTTTGATAATGCTACCTCCTTAGTGAATCCAAATCGATATGGTCTAGGATTCCAAAAAGTATTCAACTCCATATACTCAACTCCTGAGAATAAGCAAATGAAGTTTGTCAAGGCTTCCTTTGATGAACATTCCAAAGTTGAGACTGATGGAAAAATCGAAAATGAAACATCTAAGCGAAAGGAGATTGCAGAGGGAAAGAAAATTATGAGTTCAGAGTCCAAGGTTGAGATTCCTGAAGCTAGCTCCTCAAAATGTTTCAATGCCAAGTTATATCAGCCCCCAAAGACTATCATGAAGAAACCTAGAAACACTCTATCTTATGAGGACGCCTTCATGAATAAGCTAAAGAAATTGGCTCCAAGTGTCTCTATGAAAGAAAGGTCCACTTCTTCTTCTACTAAGATTGAAAAGCCAAAGCTAAAGGAAGCTAAGCCCAAGAAGAAGTATGTTTGTCACTACTGTAACAAACCCGGACACATCAAACCTTATTGCTACAAGTTGAGAGATGATGTGAACCGAGGGATAGTGACTGAGAAAATGAACGTATATTCCAAGAGAGTCCGACTTCAAACTCCGTTTCATGAAGATGCTTCGATGAAAAATTTGATGGAGTCCTCATCTTCAAGGTCGACACCCAAAATTCTTGCTCCTATCTCTACTAATGTTGAAAACATCAAACAAAAGGAAGTAAAGCACAAGAAAAAGAATGTTTGCCACTATTGCAACAAGCCTGGGCATATTAGGCCATATTGTTACAAAATGAAGGATGATGTGAATCGTGGCTTGGTGGCTGTGAAAAAGAAGAATGGCTCTGCGAAGCAAGTGAAGAAGAAATGGTTGCCTAAAGTGAAAAATCAAAAAATTTGGAAACCAAAAACTAAGAGCACTACTCAATGGGTGCCAAAAGTGAAAAAGAGTGAAGTTATTCCCGAATCCACTCCAAGAAAAATTTGGTTACCGAGACAAGTGATTCTCTGCAATGTTGTGCTAAACGCTTCTGAGCAAGACTCGCAAGGAATTTGGTACCTCGATAGTGGTTGTTCTCGACACATGACTGGAACGAAGAAATTTCTGAAAGATTACGAACTTGTGACTAACAACCCCGTCATGTTTGGAGGGGGAGCAAAAGGTATCGTGTTGGGCAAAGGAACTCTTCATCTCAAAAGATTGCCACCAATCAAGAATGTTGTCCATGTTGAAGGACTTGTGGCCAATCTAATAAGTATAAGCCAACTTTGTGATGACCAGCTGAATGTCAGATTTGACAGAGATTCTTGCAAAGTCCATGATGATAAAGGGAAGTGCATTTTGAAGTGTCCTCGTGCTAAGAACAATTGCTACGTCTATGGCAACTGTCAAAATGTCAATCAAGAATCAGAGGACTCAACTGAGAGAGAAGCTTTGGATTCCATCACGGACACTCTTGCTCAGGCAGTACTACCTAAGGCTCTAACGCCCAAAATCTCTGAAGTTACATCTGACTTGCCTCAAGACTTGACGTTTACTTCGAAGACTTCTTCTCCTAAGCTAACTCTTGAGATTCGTACTTATGAAAGTTCTTCTATCTTTGTATCTCAAAAGGCCGCGGAAAATATGGAAGAGAAGTTTGACAAGCATGAAGTTGAACCGACAACGACCCACATTACCACAACTGAGCGATTTTCTGAATTCACTAAGAATCAAGGAGTTGTTCGAACACCTTTCAGTTCCATGATTGGAAACTTTATCCACTTTACCAATGAATCTGAGTATGTTGCAGCCGGGAGTTTTTGCACTCAACTACTTTGGTTGAAACAAATGTTGAATGACTATCTCCTTGAGAGTGCTCCATTAGTGCTGTATTGTGATAACCAGAGTGCTATCAAAATCAGCGAAAATCCTGTCCAGCACTCAAGAACTAAACACATCGACATTCGACATCATTTCATTAGAGATTTGGTTGATCGTGATATAGTCAGTCTACAGCATATTTCAACGGAAAAACAGCTCGCTGACATCTTTACCAAACCTCTTGACTTTGAGAGATTTAAGAAACTAAGAAATTCTCTCTGCATGTGTTCTCTCTAAGAGTTCACGGAAAAATTTTGAAGTCTGAAAGAGTAGTTTCTTTACTTCTGAATACGCACTCGGAATCGTCGTGGATTAGTCTAGTCAGACAAACATGGATTCGAGGCCGCTTTTAGTCTTCGGACACAAGAGTATTTATTCCGCTGAATGCGAACATGTGAACATGGCTTAAACTCCTCGCTTCATTTGCATAGATCCATAAAGCCAAGTAACGGAGGACGCCGGTTACCCCGGCTCCCCTCTTCGAAAGGTTGTACATGGGCGCTAATCTTTAAGACACTCTCCTATCACACTTTGGAGGACGCAAGTGAACCTTGCTCCCCTCTGACTGCTGTAATGAGTGTCTGTTGCATTTCATTTAAAGCTAAAAAACTCGTCTGGAGGACGCCGGTTACCCCGGCTCCCCTCTGATTGAAGTAAAGCTAGTTCCTGATCGGAGTGCCTTAAGTGTTCACCTTGCATTCATGAATTAAAATCTCTTGTGCGGTGCTAACTCTGCCAATATGTTTCGACGAAACACGACTGCTTCCTTGTGACTGAGACGAAGGACAAGTAAACATGTCTATCACATACTTCGGTCCATCTCACCGGTTTTTAATATGAGAGATTTTTCATTAACTCAAAGTTCTATTCACCTCATGTGAAATTTTTGTTTTGGAAAAATGATGGAAGTGTCTCTTTTCTGGGAAAATATTTGCTCTTCATTGCCTAATATCACCCCTCGAATCTCCACTAAAATGTGTTTGAATGTTTGCGTGTGTTGAACTCTTGAATGACTAACTCGGGATGTGTTGTTTTTGTTTTGGCATTTCTGTAGTTCATATCCTGTGCTACGTGGTTTACCATCTCGTGGAGTTCAATCTTTAAGGCGTAAGATGAGTGTAGCAGCTTCCGGTAACTTACATTACTCAAGGTTGCACTGACGTTACCTCAAGCATGTTAACGCTCACGCTAGCATGAAGTCCATGCCAATACCTTCGACTACCTTCACCAGATGACCCATCAAGGGGGAGGGTTAGGTGGTGCTGGCTCATCTAGCAAAAGTTTGCATCACTGGTTTTTGATAAACTCTTGAACTATTTCGTTTTTCATTATCTTGTTGCATGCATAAGACTTGAACTATTTTCCATCATGCTGTTTTTCATATCTTGTTTTGATGAACTAAGTTTTGATGTTTTGATGTGTTGATGTTCGATCTCTTGACTAAGTTTTTTTTTTTTGGTTTTTCATATCTATTCAATGTATGTGCTTCACCAGGTGATGTATCTCTTGAGGGGGAGACTTGCTGGATCTCTTTGTACTCATTGTCTCTCATATGAGTTGTGCCAAAAAGGGGGAGATTGTCGAAGTATGTTTTGGCGACAAAATCTAAGCTTTGCAAGTCTACTCATGATTGATGTGTTTCACAAGAGTTGTACCAAAAAGGGGGAGATTGTAAATACAAGTTTTTTTGGCATCAACTTTGTGTGTTCCTTGCGCCGTCCGTCGACTATTGTCAAAATTCCGGAGACTGCCACAAAAACGGAGACTTGTCAAATTTCCAGAGACTTCCACAAAAGTGGAGACTCCAAAAGTGGAGACTACACAAAAGTGGAGACTACACAAAAGTGGAGACTCCAAAAGTGGAGACTACACAAAAGTGGAGACTACACAAAAGTGGAGACTCCAAAAGTGGAGACTATACAAAAGTGGAGACTACACAAAAGTAGAGACTCCAAAAGTGGAGACTACACAAAAGTGGAGACTACACAAAAGTGGAGACTACACAAAAGTGGAGACTCCAAAAGTGGAGACTACACAAAAGTGGAGACTACACAAAAGTGGAGACTCCAAAAGTGGAGACTACACAAAAATGGAGACTAGAGTCTCCACTTTTGGTCGTGCATGGAAACGGCGATCAGAGTCGCCGTTTTTGGCGAAGTGCGGAAACGGCGACAAGAGTCGCCGCTTTGGTGAGGGTTGCGGAAACGGAGACTACAGTCTCCGGTTTTGGTGAACTATGGAAACGGCGACTGGCGTCGCCATTTGTGGTGCAACTGTGGAACTGTGGAACTGTGGAACTGTGCAACTGTGGAACTGTGCAACTGTGCAACTGTGGAACTGTGGAACTGTGCAACTGTGCAACTGTGGAACTATGGAACTGTGGAACTATGGAACTGTGGAACTATGGAACCAGCGTCTATGGAACTTTGGACTCTCACCTTGCAACTTTGGAAACGGCGACTCGTGTCGCCGGTTTTGGGTGTGACAAGAAAACGGCGACTGGAGTCGCCGTTTATGTGTGTTGTGGAAACGGCGACTGGCGTCGCCGTTTTTGGTGCGTGCAAGGTTTTCAGCGACTCTGGTCGCCGGTTTTGGTACCTGACCATGGAAACGGCGACTTATGCCCATGTCATTTTTCCGGAGACTAGAGTCGCCGGTTTTTGTTCCTTATGTTATTTTTCGTAGTTCATGTTTCCTTTGCTTTGATTTTAAGACTAAGTACTTACAACGTGATTTCTTTCACCAGGTACTCAGTTCAAGGAAATGAAGAATTGTTCCAAGTTTGCAACTTCAACAATATCGACGACCGTGAAGACGATGAAATTCGAAGCTTCAACACTTAGAGAATTTCACGAGAAATTGAAGATGAAGAATTGAGATTGATGGAGTCAAGATTGAAGTTGAAGTTTGTTTTTGAAATTGAAGATTCAAGATTCGAAGATTCAAGAATCAAAGATTCAAGATTCCAAGATTCAAGAATCCAAGTTCTACAATAATGATGTCATCCATGGAAATGTGACATAGGCCAAGCATGCGACGAATGAGAACGTGCCACGTCATCACTCTCACATGTGCGGCTCTACTATAAATACCCATGGATGTTCATTTCATCATTTGACGATTTTGAGAGAACGAAATCTGATATTCGAGTATCGCTATCGTTGTTTTGTTGGCGCTGAGCCTTAGAGTTTTGGTAGTTGTTTTGTGCTGTGCACCACTAGTAGGGTTATGTGATTTAGCTCTAGGTGTAGTAGTACTAGGTCTCTGGTTCGTTGGAGTGCTGCGTCACTTGGGATACGACCTTTGATCATTCCGTCTACCTTTCTCTACCCGTGTAATAGTTTAGTTTCGTCGTTCAATGAAATGAAAACTATTACATAACTTTGTCTTCAGCACTTTACTTTACTTTACTTACATTGAGTTTGAACTGTACACACAAGCAAGCGATAGTTGAGAGAGTGCGTGAGTTCTTCGACTGAAGCTGCTGACTGTGAGTTCGTCGACTGAAGCTGCTGACTGTGAGTTCGTCGACTGAAGCTGCTGACTGTGAGTTCGTCAACTGAAGCTGCTGACTGTGAGTTCGTCGACTGAAGCTGCTGACTGTGAGTTCGTAGACTGAAGCTGCTGACTGTGAGTTCGTCGACTGAAGCTGCTGACTGTGAGTTCGTCGACTGAAGCTGCTGACTGTGAGTTCGTCGACGGAAGCTGCTGACTGTGAGTTCGTCGACTGAAGCTGCTGACTGTGAGTTCTTCGACTGAAGCTGCTGACTTTGAGTTTAAGGCCAACTTCGCGAAAAGTTGGTATCATACGTCGAAGACGTAATTTCAATAAGTATTCTTAAATTTTATGTAATATTAATGCTCAACATACTATCTTTTTGTATGAAATTTAATTACCTTACCTCCTAATAATTATGATTTGTCTAAATATAGGGAAATCTCTCGAGTACACTTGACGAGCTGCTCGAAAACAAAACATTCGCCTGCTTCATCAAATTATTTTCCTCCACCGCCAACCAAAGGCAGATACCCCACTATTCAGTGCTGAAATTTTCGATATTCCAAAAGCAAGACTCAAATGCATCCGATATTTCCTCATTGCATGCAAGTTCTTCCGCAGTTGAGGTTGAAGCATTAACGATGTTGCCTGAAGATTTAACAGTCAGTACTCCACATGATTTTCCAACAATGCCAAATCCCAAAAGGTATTCAGAAAATGCGCCTCCCGAAGCCACGAAAAATGAATCTGCAGTACGCAAGCGTCTGCAGTTTGACGATACGCCAGACCTTGTTGACAATGAAACGAAGAAAATAGGTAGATATTAGCAACTTCTATGAATACCACGTACATATATTTTGGTTAACATGTAAAGCTCAAACTATGCGACATACCTACCTCTTCTTTTGATGTACGTACATATATTTTGGTTAACATGTAAAGCTCAAACTATGCGACGTAGCTACCTTTTCTTTTGGTGTAGCTGCTAAGCTAAACAATTCTTTTTGTTAAGGGCAGCTTCTTTTTGCTTTAGCTTTTTTTTAGTCTAAGTTTGCTAGGAACATATGTTACAAGTCAGATGTAATTATCAATGTATATTAACTATAACTTATGTTATGTAATTTCATGTTCATGGTTATTTTGTTTATAGCAACTTAGTGTTCAACATCATCGAGCATAATTTTTTACTCTACAAGGCCCATCTTGCATTGCAAGGCGAGAGAAAATCTAGTATATATATATATATATATATATATATATATATATATATATATATATATATATCGTTTTTGCTGCCAGAAATATTAAGTAGCGAAATTTAATGTTATCTTTCAAAATATTTGATTTATATCGAGTTTCTGCGAAAAACTCTTGAGCAACTAATCTCGCTTTTATATTTCACCACATCATTACTCATTTTTCGTACGAACACCCACATAAATCCTTAAAAACTCTTGAGCAACTAATCTCGCTTTTATATCTCACCACATCATTACTCATTTTTCGTACGAACACCCACATAAATCCTTATGGGATAATGTAACGTCCCGACCCGTTGAGGGGTCGAAGCCCGACCCTAATGGGCCGGCTCGGTTACCAATGACTGCCATCGGGAGTGATATCCTGGCCCCACTGTACCAAAACTTGTCTTTTCCAGCGCACTTTGTCCTCACTCGTGCGCACCCGGGAGACTTCCCAGGGGGTCACCCATCCTAGAACTACTTCCGAGTCAGCACGCTTAACTTTGGAGTTCTTATAGGAGGATGCCCTGAAAAGAATATGCATCTGTTGATATGAGTAGCATATTTAATTCCTTTAAGCCTTTGAATTTTTTGGGGCGTTACAAATAATATTTTGAGGTGTGTATTATAGAGTCAAAATATCTCTTTTATTTAGCGAGTCATGCTCACCCTCAATTGCTCGTTTTTTATTTTTCAAGTGCTGCTGTCACACTATCATTGATTAAAGTTTTGGATCCAATTTTTCTAGAGCAACTTCTTGAGGCAAATATGGCGTTGACGACTTTCTATTTTTGCATGTTGATTACAATTCAATATATCAACCAAATCTTTAATCATTTCCCAAAATATTTAATTTGGTTGTTCCGCAATCCCATGTTTTTCTATTATCATGTGCACGTGCTTTTTATATGGGGTTTTCATCTAACTCTCTTCAAAAGATTTTGAGGGTGACTAAATTTGATTACCGCAGATTTATTTTATATCTTTAGATCGATCTACTACGCTTCATGTGTATATTAGAATCAACATTTGAGTTGATCTATTTGGTATTTGAACTCTTATAGTTCATTTATCACAAATATATGTGATTTTGTCACACCTTCATTAATTTGGCAGATTACTTGCTGAATATTGCAAGTTACTTATTTTCATGAAGTTCATGTTCAATTGATTGGTGCGTGGATCTAGAATTGAAGATCATTTTCATTCAATGAAATTTCTCGGCTATTATATCTTTTATATTCTTATCTCCTCCTAATGACGGGAAATAATCTTCCTCTAATATGCAAATCAGCGTAATTGCTATAAACTGATCTTCTGGATCGTGGGCTCGATATATTTAATATATCTTATTTTTTAATATTCCCGTTCATGAAAATACGCTCTAGTGGTGATATGATATAAGTTGCATATTAATTCGCAGATGGGAAATGCTTGATTTATTTTCACGCAATTAATAATATTCATGATATGCATCATCTTCATTTTTAAGTAAATTTGTAGTACTCGTGGAGATAATTAGTAAAGCTCTTCCGGAGCCAACTTTTAATATGTTTTCATTTGCATAACAGTTGTTTTACCAACGATTTTTCGGGGATACAGTATCTTTACCAATGATCCTTCGGGGATACAATATCTTTACGAATTATCCTTCAGGGATCAAAATATTAGGTAACATCAATATATAATTTTCTCAGAAATTACATTTATTTGGAATCAACTTTTTCGATATTCCATGAATACCCACATAATAAGATATATTCGTTCTCGATTTTCAAAAGATATCCTTCAGGGATAATTCATATGTAATCATTGTTTCAACGAGAACAATCGAATTTGGCTCACTATGAGTATCATGAGATGTAACTTTATTAAAAATATTTAATATTTTGAACTTTGCTTCTTCGGGAGCAATCAATAAAAATAATTGTTACATCAGAAGCCATTGATATGATATTTCCGCGGAATTATCATATCATAATGTTCTTCATGAACATTTAAAACTTATTGCTACTATGAGAGCAATTTAATTTAATTTTTTATTTCTCGAATAATATCAAATCATGATGTTCTTCCAGAACGATCAATATAATATCTTAAACCGAAGTATATGTTCTTCAGGAACATTCATTTTAATTGATATATTAAAAATAATTCATTTGATATTACTTCAAGAATATCAAATTATATGTTTTTCATAGGGATTCGAACTCATGTGGATATCCCCAATGAGCAAATAATCATCAGGCTATTTAGTAAGGTTTGGATTAACCTAAAGTTTCATCCACTTTGGAATTTAAGAAGTAACTCAATTGATTCATGGGTCGAGTTCGCACATGACTCGACCACGAAAGACTCGCACGATGTTCTTCAGGAACATTTTATTTTGATATTTATTAAGGAATATCATATCATATTCTTCATATCACAATGTTCTTCAGGAACGTTTAGTTTTGATATTTTTTTCGGGAATATCATACCACAATGTTTTTCAGGAACATTAAAATTTTAATTGATTTACTAGGCATAATTAATTTGTTATTACTCCAGAAATATCAAATTATAATTATTAATTTGATATTATTTCGGGAATATCATATTATAATGTTCTTCGAGAACATATGATATTACTTCAGGAATATCAGATTATAATGTTCTTCGTGAATATAGGATATTAAGAAGAAGGAGGAGAAGTAGATATATTTATAATTATTAATAAATATAAACAAACATATAAATTCTTGCCTTGGAATTCGGATCTTGGATGAGTAGAATTTCGATGAATATTTGTTGAAGAACCCAGTTGAACTTTCTTAGAGCTTCTTGTTGATAACATGTTATAAACTCAAGCGAATTGAGAGAGAATAATATAGTAGAAAGAGAGATAATACGAGAGGAGAATAAAATTGTTCTTTCGGGAAACCCCTTTATATAAGATACAAAGTAGGGTTTCTGTCTTATTCACAAAAAAAGTAAATTAATCATTCACTAATTAATAATATTTATAACACAAATCAATTCTCGTTGATCAATGTTTGATGCCTAGACTACTACTACTACTTACGACCACGTTTGTAATATTCCAACTTCCTTTGTACAATTCGTAAATAGTTTGATTCATTTGATGGCCCATTCAAGTAGAAACCTACACAGGCCCATCATTTTAAAATAGTTTGGGCCCGTTTAAAATTGAGTGTTTCAATGGGCCTAACCTGTTTGAAGTCCAAGCCATTTATAATTTTCTTCTCGCTTTCTCATTGAGTCAACTAGCTACTTACTTCACTATGACGTTTTTCTTTTTCAAGTATATGATCGTACCATATATCTACATTCAAACAAACCAATGATGACAACACAACTATAAGAAAATGGCTGTTCAACGAAAACAAATGCTATATTAAGTGATTCCTATACTTTTCTAATCGATCGACCGAGTTTCTTGGCTCGGAAAAAAAAAATTATCTCGATTAATAGAATAAAAAAATATTAGGCTCTCGTACCGTCGTACGTACACACAGATGAACTCATAAATCAACAAGACAACCACATAAATTAAATTGAAATTGCATTTATAATTCGTGGTGTAGCAAACGTAATTAACGCGTGTGTTCACATGAACAGGATAATTAATTGATTAGGTTTGGAGGTGTATGCAGTAATTACATTAAATGCTCATTAGCCATTATTAAATGTTTGTCATGACATTAATCTTTTAGGTGTATTAAGTAAAGTAATTAACAAGTTTAAGCTATATACTATTATGTATGGTGACCACATAAGTAACGTAGGATCATGTTAGCTTTAATTAATGCAATCGGAGTGTTAAATTTCTATTGCGACAACAAAGTTTGTAAGTTTTAGGTTTAAATCCTCTCAAATCCATCGAAAAAGAATTTGTAACGACGTGTGAGAAGGAAGGCAAAGCATATCCCACGTTATAATAAGTTGTCGTGAAGCTGACCACGAGATTTCCGGACAAAAGCGGGCACCGAAATCTGTTGTCGTACGAAAAGCGTGGGGAGGCGTATTTTAGCGGTGGTCCGTTACTTTCCTTTTGTCCATTAAGTACGAAAGCGTACGATCGGATCGTTAACCTAACCAACTTCCTTCCATCCACCCCACTCATCTATCATCATCAATCCAACGGTCCTCCTTCACTTTCACTCTATCACCAAAATCACCAACTCAAAAAACTTCATTTATTCATAGAGTTAATTATTTTTAGTGTTTGTACTATAAATTTAAGTGAAATAAAAAAAAGCATATAGTGAAAAATACCAAAATAAAAATAAAATACGTGAGTACTAATAATATTTCATTTCATCCTCAAAAAAACAACATTTCCTTTCATCCACTTTGCTCAGCACAAAGTATTTACAAGGGAGAAAGAAAAAGGAAAAAAAAAAGACTAATTAATTAATTAATTGGCCCTCAACGACGTCGTTTCGGTTGGAGTGAAAAAACAAGTAAAAATCAGAAGTCGTCGGAGAGGGAGTTGAGGAGGTCGTGGGGGTCGGCGCCGGCGCGGAGCGTGTCGAGGACGCGCCGGAAGAGGAAGACGTGGCAGGGGATGCGGAGGACGCCCTGCTGCTGGTAGCCGTACTCCTGGGCGGACTTGTTGAGGAGCTTCACGAAGATCGGGTGGTTCAACAGCTCCGCGCTCACCACGAACCGCTCCATTTCCTCGCCGACGTACACCGGCAGATGCCCGCCGGGCACGCAACCCGATCTGCTCCGGGACGACGGCACCTGCAGGCACTGCTGGGAGGAGTCGGCGACCTTTGAAATCCTCCTCATCAGATTCTTCATGCTTTTTTTTCTTTTTTTTTCGGTTCTGTTTTAGAGAGAGAAAGTAAGAGTGTGGGAGTGGGTGTTGTGTGTGTGGGTGTGTCTGTGAATAAATAGAGAGAGAAGGTACAGATAAAGCGTACTTGGCAGGTACAATTAATTCACTGTGTTTTGTGTGTGTTTACATTTAATTAATTAATTAATTACTTCACACTTTAGGTACAATCTAATTTTACCATTACAATAATACAATACGGGATGGTAAGGGTAAAAGTCTATGTGTATTTCTACCTTTCACCCAAAAACGAGATAGAAGTCTTCTACCTCTCACAAAAAAACGAGGTAGAAATCATTAGAGTTGCGCTGACGTGTTGAGATTAGAAGTTTCTAAAAATTCTGGGTAGAAAAACTTCTACCCGGTAGAGATGAAAATTAATATTATTTTATTATTATTATTATTATTATTATTATTATTATTATTAATTAAGCGTTAAAAATTATTTTATATTTCAACGTTATATTTTTATTTTATATAAAAATTAATTAAAATTAAATTTTTTAAAATAATTAAAATTTTAACGTTAGCGAATTTATTTTATTTCATATAAAAATTATTTTTTTAACGTTTATTATTATTATTATTATTATTATTAGTATTTAAATATAAATAATAAATAAAAAGTATAAAGTAAGAAAGTGATGGAACCTATAAAATTTATGTTTTGGGTAGAACGGTTGGATGAAGTAGAAGTTTTTTGGGTAGAAATAGAAAAAATATGAGTTGGGGCACAGCCTACTCATCACCCAAAACTTGCACTCACCACTGGAGATGATGCTCTAATACAATACGGAGTACTACTAAAACAACAAAATGGGAATGGAAACAGAATGGAATACTATATCATTTGTTTCTTATTTTTATTTTATTTGTATAAACAATACATTCAACTTTTTACATACTTTAAACGGTTAAAACACTTTTCTAAGTACATTTTGATATTTGCCTAAAACAAGTGTAAAAGTAAAAATATATTTTTAAAGAGACTACTTTACTAAAGAATTATGCAATGAATCATTGTAAATATATTTGACTTCTTTTAAAACTATACTAGCAAGTGTCAAAATTGACATTTTTCTCTTGTCACGTCAGTTTAACCCCTCAATTAACACCGTCTTTTTACAAATAGCCACTAGAGAGTTATTAGAGTGTCAAATATGTTCTCCTTTTTTCCATCACTTTATACAATACTCACCATAATTTTCATTTCATTTTATTTATTTTATATATATAATTAAATTTTTTAAAATTACTAGATAATTTATTTATTAAACATAAAAATTAAGTAAAATTGTCAAAAAAATAAAATTAAAAATACGGAATATTTGAATACAAAAAACAATAAATTTTATTTCAATACGACACACAATTTTATTCATCAATTTTAATAAAAAAAAATAGTATAAAATAATAAAAATACACAATAAATATAGAAAAATACATAAAAATGTATTTTTTTTAAGTAGTACACTCCGTATTATAATTTTGAGAAAGATTTGTGAAATAGTTTGAAATTTGAAAAAGAGAGTGGAGGAAACAAAAATAAAAATGTGAGTAAAACACGTGATTTTTTTTTTTGTAGAAGATAAAAAATGAAAAATAATAGTATTTTTATTTAATTCTTATTTTGAATAATTATTTTGATAAAATTGATTTTAAAATGAAATGGAAAATAATGTGAATGACACACGTATCATTATTTCATTTAGTCCAAATTATTTTTTAACTCAAATAAAAGTATTGGTGGAGCCGCTGGAGGTGTCAAAATTATTTTCATCAGAGATCAAATTTTAATCTTGGACCCAAAGGTCTCAAGTTTGATACCTTCTAGTGAATCAATTAATACACTTTTGACACTCAATTGATCACTTGTTGTACATAGTCTAATGTCACAAATTATATGAACAAAAAATAATGGATTTACTTTTTTAAAAATAAATAAATTATAATTTGACTTTTATATTTTTTAATATTTCTAAAATATGTTTATCAATTACTCTTTCTGTTTCAAAGTAACAATAATTTTTATTTTTTTATTTTGTGAAACAGATATAGTATTAATATTTCATTTTGTATTAAATGTAACAGTAGTACTTTTTTTTATTTTCAACCCTTCTAAATCAACGATATTATTAGTCATAATTTCTTATTTTTAAAAAATAATTGTACTATTATATTTCATTTATTTTTAAAAAATTTATTAACACTTTATTTTATTAATTTTAAATTATGTTTGACATTTTATTTTTTGTTAAAAAAGTTTATAAATATGACTTTTTTTTTTGTATTTTGTGGGAAAAAAATTGTTATGTTCTTCTAGAACAGGTAAACTAATATTTTCTATAATTTTGGTGATCAAACACATACATTACATAATTATTGATTAGTATTAACTCGAAACAGAAGAAGTAAGGCGTAAAATCTAAAATTGGTTATTTCTACAATAAAAGTGACAAGTTTGACTTAGGAAGCATCATATATTTTCCAATAAAAGTGAAAATTTTGACCTAAGAAGTAAATGGTAAAATCACAATTGAGCTTCTTAAGCACTGCAATTGAGTTCTATGTTAATTATACTAACTGAATTACATTTAATTGTATATTATTGCTTTGGTTCATTTAAAATTGGTAAATCTTTTCGAATATTTATCGAATTATTATTTTTGTAATTTTTTCTTTAATTATTGTTTACTTGTTTATTTATAAATACATGTATCTTGGGACAGAACTATATATAAAAAGGATTGTGACGTGTGGAAAAGAAGCACATGGAATGTTAATAGCATAGTAGAGTGCGGTTAAAGTTAGGTAAGATAAGGTGTGATTAAATGCATGCAAAATATAAGCCCAACAAAATCTTGTGTGTATCATATGATAATATATCGTCAAATCAAAACTTGACAATAACCACCATGTGCTTCTATTTTTTCTTTTCCTATTATTGGCCAGTGAAGAATTCATTGGTACTTTTATCACGTGCATGCGTTTCCATGTTATGCACGCACGAATTAAATAAATTAAATGTCAATTTTGTTATGATGCAACTATAAAAATGTACATATGTTTATGTTCATGTGTACATGAACTATGGTACACTAAATAAATAAATACTCTCTTTGTTCCGAATGATAGCATATGAATAGTTACATTTATTTTGATTTTACAAAAAAAAGTGTGACAATTTCATTTGGAATTGAGATAGTAAACCCTTACACGTAATGAAAATTTTGTTTGCACGTTTATAAGCTCCCAATGATATATATTTAGAAAACACTAGCTAAGTATATATATTCTGTAGGTTTTATTCATGATAGATTTACTTATCGATTCAACAATTTTGATACGTAGTTTTTTTTATAATCTAATAACACGACTTTGAATGAAATATTTGATCAAATGGTTATTGACATTGTCATCAATTTGTAATTGTATATAATATTGTTAGTTATAATTGTTGAATTCGTAACTAAAATCGCAAAAATTAGAAAAACACCATGTAGCGCCTGCTACAGCAAATTGTCTCAGTACGTGTACAACTTCAGAGAGTTCAGTACGATCATGCCAGAAAGAGGTAGCGGCCGTTACGAGGCATGTAGCGACCACTAACTGACATATTTTAGAATTCTTTTTCGTGATTTTTTTAGGATCCCCTAATTTAACCAATTATAATAAATTGAATAAATTGTCATTAAATTGTGACTAGCTAGTTAAATTACATTTGACAAGGTTATACACTTATAATACTTTGAATTATTGCGAAAGATTATAGAGAGTTTAGAGAGAGAATATATCATTTGTAATTATCTTGATATTAAAATAAATTTCTCGTATTTTATTCATTAATTTTTTTGATTTGAGTTTCCACGTAAATTTTTGTTTTATTTATTTGCCTTTTATTCATTTCTCATTTTTTCTTACTTTTTACAAGAGGTATAACGGGCTCCTCAATCCTAACAATAAGTCTAAAATTATCTTTATTTTCTACGAATAAAAATTGAAAAGGAGGCTTAGCATCTCAACCAACCTAGAGCCACCCTACTTGACATTTTGAAAAGTATTGCTCAACCAAAGAATATATTACCCATTAGAATGGACTCATTTATGACCATGCATTCTAAACCGACAAACTTGTTATTCAACTTATTGAATTTTTTGTTTGTTTTTTTGTTTTTAAATTTAACTTCTTATATTTATTTCACATGTTCCGAGAAAGTTCATTTTTTTTAATTAGATATAAAAAATATATCTAATTTAATATTATTTTCAAACATAATAAATATAAATAAATATTAAAATAAAATATTGATTAATTAGATAATTTAATATTTAATAGCTATAGACATTGGTCAACGTTAGACTTTTTATTTTAGTTATTTTTTCATAATTTTTTTATACTGTGCTAAATTTTATTATAGTTATTTTTCATAATTTTTGTGTATTGTTTATCATATGTATTGTACTGACAAAAAAAATCAACGTTACCAGTTTTACCTATAACTCTGAGAAAGAGGGAGTATATTTTTATTTAATCATTAAAAATATTTTTATTAAAACTTAGTTTAATTATTAATGATATGATTATTAAAAAAATTGTATTAAAAAAATATTAAATAAGAAATAAAAAAAGGGTTTGATAACTTATTTTTATCAACTTGTAAAAAAAATGATCATTTATAAATAATAAATATTTTTTATTTGAATTTAAAATAAACGTAAATTTAAATATTTCTTGTGTGACTTTCACTCTCAAATCAATAATATGTTTATGTTTTGACATCGGTTATAGGCTATAGAGTATCTCCCCTACTTGAAAACAAATTTTAAATATAAATTGGAGATACTTAAAATGTCCAATGACATAATATAAACATAGTTTTGAGGATAATATGATATTTTTATTTAATAATAAAAAATATGAAATTAATTTTTTTTTCAATAATATTTTTATCATATATTCACATACAATAATAATATTAATATAATAGCTCTATCATATTTTTGAAATTAGTACTATATTTTAATTTATTATTTAATTATTGTATTAAATAAATATTAATAAACTATATATCTAAATACTTTATTTAAGAAATATTAATACTTTTTGATATTTTTATTTAATAAATAATAAATATTAATTTATTATTCAATTAATTTTATATTTAATTGTGTAACAAATAATATATTATCAAATATAAGTATTTAAAATTTTGTGTTTGAAAAAAAAATTGAAAAATAGTTGGAGATATATATGTGTTGGAATATGTCCTTCGATCCTACGTGTGCAATCGATGAAGTCATAAGGTCGTCTATGGATGTTAAATGATTATTTGATAATATTATATTGTTGGGAACAATATAATATTGATCAATAAATCATACCTACAGGGTCACACACGGACTCAAAGATGATGTACAATGCTTGATAAATATATTGATTTAGAATCAATATTTACGTGGATTTAATACACATGCATGGGATGAATGGCTTGCATGGATGCATGTCACATAGTGTGACATGGCATGCCACACAAGCAAGTGGGACCATCTAATGTCATGTGGCATAATGAGGTGGAAATGTCCATTCAAATTCACCATAATCACACCTTAATGTGTGATAATGATGGGGCATCAATATCACCATTAAGGAGGAGGTTACAAGGGGGTTTTGATGGCATTTTAAGGTGAACAAATGCTGATTTTTCAGCATAATTTTTCACCCACGAAATTCACAAAAGAGAGAGAGAAAAGAGGTTGTTCTTGGAGAATCAACTCGATCAATCAAGCAAGTCATCATCCGGGTTCGTGTGCAAGACGTAGAGGCCGGGCCATTTGTGCGGCTTCAACATCCGGGCGATCCAAAGGCGTGACGGGGTCATTCCAGAAGTGAACAATCTGTGGCTGATCCATTAAGGTGGTTCAATCGACTCAACACCACCTTAACCAATTTCAACGATCACCAAATGTAAGAACTTGTTGATCCCTCTATATATATATATTGGATGTGTATATATATATTTGTATGTGTTCTTATACACATTATGTGTGCACTAAGATCCAAGCATGATAGATTTATATGCCTTACACGCTTCCGCACACACGGTATATCGATCGGATCGGTATACCGGTACCTTCAATTGGTATCAGAGCCTAGGGCTCGTGCACACTTTTGTGTTGGACACAAAAAGTTTAATCAACATAATTGACTCATTTGTTTAATTGTGATTATATGATTAGATGTAAGACCGGCCACCGTTAGTGGTCGGGTGAATGAAATTGTCGTTTTTTACGTTTCGATTGGCCATAGTTTTGGAGGGCTGCGTCCCTTGGAATCATTTGTAATAGATAGGTTTTCTATTTCAATTTGTATTGTTCAAACTTGTAAGCGATGGACTTGGTCCATGGTTCGATGGAGGATCTCGGCTCTCCGGCGAAAACGAGAAGAAACGAAGCCAAACGAAGCAAAACGAAGCAAAACGAAGCAAACCGGGCTGCTGGAGCCAAACGGCGGTCGCCGTTTGAGCTCCGGCGGGCGCCGTTTTGATTCGGCGGGCGCCGTTTTGGAAACGGCGACCGCCGAAAGGCCTTTTTTGGGGCAGATGGGTTTTTGCCTTTTCGGCGGGTGCCGTTTTGGAAACGGCGACCGCCGGTGGTGTTCCGCGACCGCTGGTTGTAAAACGGCGGGCGCTGTTCGTGGTTTTTGAGGTAATGACTTGTTTTGACCAAAATCGGTGGGCACGGAACTAAAACGGAGGGCGAGGACCAGTCCAGAAGAAGTTCAAGGCTTTTGTTAATACTTTAATTCTTTTCGTTTGAGAGTTGTGAGGTTCTAGGGGCCTTTCGATTTCGTATTTATATGCTTTGCTAGTTATAGGTTGTTTTATGTTATAAATGTTCAACTTACATATAAACAAACCTATGCATGCAAATTCCCAAAATAATGAGTATAATGTCTTGTCCAAAACATCACACCCATAAAGCCCTCGATCATAAGTTGGTAGGTCCGCCTCAGCAGGGTACTACTTGTTATCTTGGGATAAGTGGGAGTAAGGGTTAGACCCTTACACGTGAGTTTGGTTTTCTCATCGATAGATCCACTGCAGGCGTGGCTATCGAGACATGAGATGAGAATGGGACTCTCATCGACCGAGAGTGACATTAGATGTCATTGACATGGAATGTCTACCTATCTTGGAGTTCTTAAGTGCGGACTCAGTCGGCTTAAGGATTCGCAAGATGAGGGTCTTGGGATCATTTTGTTCTAATTTATTAAAATTTCAAAACAAATGCCTAATTTGTCTTTCATTCGATGAATTATAAGGTTAGGATTATTTACACCTCGGGGAGTGATTTAATCCAAAACACTTAAGTTTATCAATGACACAAATTAGAGACTTTCGAGCCATTAGATGGCGTGAATCGATTGTCTGGTTGGCTCCCTCATTTTAATGAGAGATAGGGCTTCAATTGCATGATAAGATCGCTGGTTAGAAAACCTCGAGTTTTCACTTACGATTTATCACGTTTTTTGTCATTGAAATAATTGGGAATGACGATATTAGATATCGAATGAACAAAATGGAACAAATAAAGTAGTTTTGATAGACAACCTTATTTGTTTACAGCTTTATGAATGTTTACTTACGTTATTTATCTTTCTTCTGCAGTATAATATGTCTGTCTCAACTCAATTCAAGTTCAGCTCTATCTTGGATAGAGAAAAGTTGAACAACACCAATTTCCTTGATTGGCAACGTAACTTGAGGATAGTCCTCAAATACGAAGAAAAGGAAAGTGTGTTGGACAAACCCCTTCCCGTGCTTCCCGCTGATGGGGGCACGGATGCCCAAAAGGCATCATATGCCCTTGCTAAGAAAGCCTCGAATGAGGTGACATGTTTGATGTTGGCATCCATGGTACCCGAGTTGCAAAAACAATTCGAGTTCATGGAAGCCTATGACATCATAGAAGAGCTCAAGAGCGTGTTCGGGGAACAGGCTAGGATTGAGCGCTTCGGTCACCCGGGCTATAGCAACAGCTAGGCTGGAAAAGGGTAAACCCGTGGGACCACATGTGCAGCAAATGATTGGATTATTTGCTTCAAGTGCTCGCCTCGGTTTTGCATATGATGACGAGTTGGCTACCGATTTCATTTTCCATTCTCTTCATGATGGTTATGACGCCTTTAGGCTGAATTTCCACATGAATGGACTGAAGAAATCGCTTCATGAGCTCCATGGGATGCTTAAGGCTGCTGAGCCGGCGATTAAGAAGGACCCTAGGAGGGAAGTTCTTATGATTCGGGAAGGAGGTACCAAAAAGTTCAAGGGGATTAAGAAACCAGAAGTGAAAGGCAAAGGGAAAGGGAAAGTTGTGGCAACTCCTTCCAAAAGGTTCTTGAAAGCTTCTAAGGTTCCTGGGGAATCTAAGTGTTTCTACTGCAAGAGTGTTGGACACTACAAGCGAGATTGCCCCAAGTTCAAGGAGGATGTGAAGAACGGTGTCGTTCCTTCATCTTCAGGTATTTATGTCATAGACATAAACTTTACAAATTCTTCTTCTTGGGTATTGGATACCGGATGCGGTGCTCACATTATTTCACATGTGCAGGGACTGCAAAGAAGTAGAACTTTGGTAAAGGGAGATGTCGATCTGCGGGTTGGAAATGGAGCGAGGGTCGCTGCATTAGCCGTAGGATCTTATGATTTGTGTTTGCCTTCGGGCCTTGTTTTAGTATTGAATAATGTTTATTTCGTTCCAAGTATTACCAAGAACATCATTTCTATTTCAGTATTGGGTACTGAAGGATTTTCCTTCACTATAATAAATGGTTTATTTACTATTTCAAAAAGTGGAGTGTTCTATGGTTCGGCACGATTAGAACATGGTTTATATATACTTCAACTTGACAATCATATATATAACATTGATACCAAAAAGGCCAAATCGAATGAATTCAATGAAACATACCTTTGGCATTGTCGATTAGGCCACGTCAACGTTAAACGTGTAGAGAAACTTCTTAAAGAAGGTATTCTCAAATCTTTTGACTTGGAGTCATTCGATACATGTGAAGGATGTTTGATGGGCAAAATGACAAACTCACCTTTTCTAGGAAAAGGAGAACGTGCAAGTGATCTATTGGGTTTAATCCATACTGATGTATGTGGTCCAATGAGCTCACAAGCACGTGGAGGTTATTTCTACTTCATAACTTTTACCGATGACTTAAGTAGATATGGTTATATCTATTTAATGAGGCATAAGTCGGAAGCCTTTGAAAAGTTCAAAGAATTCCAAAATGAAGTTGAGAATCAACTTGGTAAGAAGATAAAAGCCATTCGATTGGATCGAGGTGGTGAATATCTTAGCCAAGAATTCGATGATCATCTTATGAGTTGTGGTATTCTATATCAACTCACTCCTCCTGGAACACCCCAGATGAATGGTGTTTCCGAAAGGAGGAATATAACCTTATTGGATATGGTTCGATCGATGATGAGCCTTAGTGAACTACCAAAATCTTTTTGGGGACACTCACTTTTAACAGCGGCCTATACACTGAATAGGACACCGTCAAAAGCTGTTGATAAGACACCATACGAGGTATGGAAAGGGAAGGTCCCTAACTTGTCTTATATCAAGATTTGGGGATGTGAAGCTTATGTGAAGAGAAATATCTCTACAAAGCTTGAACCCAAATCGGATAAATGTTTCTTTGTTGGTTATCCAAAAGAAACACGAGGGTACCACTTTTACAACCAATCTGAGAACAAAGTCTTTGTTGCTCGAGATGGTGTATTTCTTGAAAATGAATATCTTTCCAAGAAAGTAAGTGGGAGCTCAGTTGAACTGAACGAAGTTCAAGAAAACTTGAACGAGGTTCAAGAAGATCAAACTGAGATGGACACTCAAGACCAAGTCGAGAGTGCTCCAGTGGTTTTAGAAACCACACCTAACCCTCGAAGGTCCGGAAGGATTAGATCTCAACCTGACAGATACTTAGGTATTCTGACAAATGAGAGCTATGAAGTCATGCTTTTAGAAAGCAATGAACCTTCGACCTATATCCAAGCTATGACAAGTCCAGATTCCGAGAAATGACAGGGTGCCATGAAATCCGAAATGGAATCAATGTCTGAAAATCAAGTTTGGAACTTGGTCGATTTGCCTAAAGGGGCTAGGCCCATTGGATGCAAATGGATTTACAAAATAAAAACAGACATGAATGGAAAACCTAGTGTTTTCAAAGCAAGGTTGGTGGCAAAAGGATATAAACAAATTCACGGGGTAGATTATGATGAAACCTTTTCACCAGTTGCTATGATTAAATCCATTCGGATTCTCTTAGCCATTGCTGCTCATTATGATTATGAGATATGGCAAATGGACGTTAAAACCGCCTTCTTGAATGGGATTCTAGTAGATGAAGTGTTTATGACACAACCAGAGGGTTTTATCGATCCTAATCAGGCTGAGAGAGTATGCAAGCTTAATAGATCCATTTATGGATTAAAGCAAGCATCTCGGAGCTGGAATCTTCGGTTCGATGAATCCATACAAGAGTTTGGATTTCAAAAGAACATGGAAGACTCTTGTGTTTACAAGAAGGTCCGTGGGAGTTACGTTGTATTCATTGTGTTGTATGTCGATGACATACTCCTTATTGGAAACAATATTCCTATGCTTAATTCTGTTAAAGAATGGCTAGGAAGATGGTTTTCAATGAAGGATCTTGGAGAAGCACAGTACATATTGGGCATCAAGATCTGTCGGAACAGATCACAAAGGATGCTTGGACTTAGTCAAGTAACCTATATTGATAAGGTGCTTGACAAGTTCAGAATGAAAGACGCCAAGAAGGGTCTCATTCCAATGACTCATGGTACATCTTTAAGCAAGAGTCAGTGCCCTTCGGGACCTGATGAGCAAATAAGGATGGCAAATATTCCTTATGCTTCGGCAATAGGGTCTATTATGTACGCCATGATATGTACACGACCGGATGTATCGTATGCTTTGAGCATGACGAGTCGGTTTCAAGGAAACCCAGGTGAGGCGCATTGGACTTCGGCCAAGAATATTCTTAAGTACCTTAGAAGGACTAAAGAGTATTTTCTTGTCTTTGGAGGACAAAAAGAGTTGGTTGTGACAGGATATACGGATGCAAGCTTCCAAACAGACAAAGATGATTTCTGGTCTCAATCCGGATTTGTCTTTTGTCTGAATGGAGGTGCGGTGAGCTGGAAGAGTTCCAAGCAACCCACCGTAGCTGATTCTACTATAGAGGCTGAGTACATTGCTGCATCAGAAGCAGCAAAGGAGGCCGTTTGGATGAGAAAGTTCTTAGATGAGCTCGGTGTCGTACCTAGTTCGGCCCATCCGATAGCTCTCTATTGTGATAATAGTGGAGCTATCGCGCAAGCCAAGGAGCCTAAGGAGCACCACAAATCCAAACATGTACTCAGGAAGTTCCACATTCTCAGGGAGATAGTTAGTCGTGGAGACATCGAGATAAATAAAGTTGCAACTGATGATAATGTTGCAGACCCGTTAACTAAACCACTCCAGCAGTCAAAGCATGATGCTCATACGACTGCAATAGGGATACGATATCTTAGAGATGGATTGTGATTCCTATTACTGTATTGTTTACTTTTGGAGTTTATGTAAACATTCACGTATCTTTTATGATATTCAATAAATTTCTTCATATAATTGTGGTTTAAATTGTATGAATTGTCCAAATGATTAAATTATATTAATTGGGTTATGAGGTCGATTTACCACATAAATGAAGTCCCAATTGTTGAACTAATATAATTAAATCATAGAATTGTTCCTAGTTCGTATTATCAAGTACGGACAAACTGATAATACAATGAACTAGATTGTAATGTGTACTATAGCGCCGCTTCATGGGCTAGTGATGTGGGACATCAAGTACAATTACATAGATATTAGCTGGGAGCTAATGATCGAACAGACCCAACTGGAATAGTATTTAAGATTTTGAGTCATAATACTATTTCATTGACTGTCGAGCAATTTCCTCTGACCTGAGTAGTCCAGAGTGATTCCATTGTGAAATGGTGTACTTTGATACAAGTAAACGCCTTTCGTAAAAGGAGGTTATAAAACTTGTTATTGGGTATATCAGGAAGCAAGTGGGAGAGCTTGGATTGACAAGATGGGATTGTCCTCCATTTTAATATGGATCATATGTCTTACCGGCCACTTGGAGAGTCGAGACTGTGGAAAATACGTGGCCACGTCCAGATTCGTATCATAGTGATAAATTTGGTTTTACAGTCTGCATCAAAGTCCAAGAAATGTTTGAACCGATTGAGGATGACTCGAGTCTTGCCTCAAGTTCAAACTTAGACATAAAGTGACAACAGGAAGTTGGCAGCACACAGGCTCTGAAGGCCAAGTGGGAGATTGTTGGAATATGTCCTTCGATCCTACGTGTGCAATCGATGAAGTCATAAGGTCGTCTATGAATGTTAAATGATTATTTGATAATATTATATTGTTGGGAACAATATAATATTGATCAATAAATCATACCTACAGGGTCACACACGGACTCAAAGATGATGTACAATGCTTGATAAATATATTGATTTAGAATCAATATTTACGTGGATTTAATACACATGCATGGGATGCATGTCACATAGTGTGACATGGCATGCCACACAAGCAAGTGGGACCATCTAATGTCATGTGGCATAATGAGGTGGAAATTTCCATTCAAATTCACCATAATCACACCTTAATGTGTGATAATGATGGGGCATCAATATCACCATTAAGGAGGAGGTTACAAGGGGGTTTTGATGGCATTTTAAGGTGAACAAATGCTGATTTTTCAGCATAATTTTTCACCCACGAAATTCACAAAAGAGAGAGAGAGAAAAAAGGTTGTTCTTGGAGAATCAACTCGATCAATCAAGCAAGTCATCATCCGGGTTCGTGTGCAACACGTAGTGGCCGGGCCATTTGTGCGGCTTCAACATCCGGGCGATCCAAAGGCGTGACGGGGTCATTCCAGAAGTGAACAATCCGTGGCTGATCCATTAAGGTGGTTCAATCGACTCAACACCACCTTAACCAATTTCAACGATCACCAAATGTAAGAACTTGTTGATCCCTCTATATATATATATTGGATGTGTATATATATATTTGTATGTGTTCTTATACACATTATGTGTGCACTAAAATCCAAGCATGATAGATTTATATGCCTTACACGCTTCCGCACACACGGTATATCGATCGGATCGGTATACCGGTACCTTCAATATGACCGATAGATTCATAATATTTTATCAGAGATAATGCTTATTAACCAGTGTTTTCAGGCACCGATTCGCCCACAAATTCTTATAAACATACTCAATGGTAGGTACAAAATTTAAATGACATGAAATAAGTATAATTAAAAAGTGTGTGAGAGAGAAATGAGTATTTATTGTTTGATACTAATTAGGTACAATTTAAAATGCCATACCAATTCGACATGTTTTCGTTTTCTTACTTTATTTTTAATAATATAACTTATTTTATTAATTTTTAATGCAAAGTGTAAAAAAATCACTCTTTTCGTTTAAGAATTATAAGCCACTTTTTTGGATACTAAAACTAAGAAAAAAGTTGTTTTTTTATATTTAGATCAAAAAGTCATAATCATAAATATATTTATAAATTAAAAAGTAAATTAATTATGATTAAAGTTAAAAAATTAAGTTAAAATTTAAAAGTAAAATTGTATTTTGAAATGAAAAAAATAAAATAATTTATTTTAAAAGTTTCTATTATTGTTTATCAACTATTTAAGTAAATAGTCATATTATTATGAAATATGAGTACTATTTAAATAATATGATTATTATTAATAAAATCTATACAGTTTTAATATTGGGCTTAAACCTTTTACATGTTTATAAGGCTTTAGGGTTTCAGCCCATTAGTACATTTCCTTGTATAGTCCTTTTCCATGTATAGCTATTCTTTTAGTATATAACTGTACTCTCGGCCCACTTTGTAAATCATCAAAAAAGATAATACAAATTATATTATTCTTTTCCGCATCTTTTCCTTATACTTTCATATGGTATCAGAGCAATAGGTTCCTCTGAATCTTGCTCTTCTTCCCCATTTTTTTCTCTCTGCAATTTTCTCTACCTCGTCTCCTTGATCCATGGACGAGTCTGCTGAAAAACCCGCCTCTGAAAACGCTGCCATCAAACCTTTTTCCCCAAATGAAGATCCCTCCTCACCATTCTTTCTCCATCCCTCTGACCATCCCGGAGTAAGAGTAATTTATGAAACTTTTACTGGGGATAATTATGTGGCCTGGAAGAAATCGGTCCAAATGGCACTCGCAATCAAGAACAAATTAGGTTTCCTCGATGGTTCCATTTCACCCCCTTTGCCCAGTGACCTAATTTTGTTCAGTGCGTGGTACAGAGTGAATGCCCTATTACTCTCATGGCTTGTCTACTCTGTTACTCCAGAAATCCGGACTACACTGCTCTCCTTCACTGATGCAAAGGCTGTCTGGGATGAAATTCGTTTGAGATATGCCAAGAGTGACGGGCCAAGGGTTTTTCAACTTGAGAAGAGCCTCAACACGATATCTCAAGGTTCTCAAACTCTCACCTCTTTTTATAACACTTTTAAGGGATTATGGGATGAATATACCAATTTTCGATCCATTCCTTTTTGCTCCTGTGGCCATTGCACCTGTAATATTGGTACTGCGTTTCTTGATTTACAACAACAAGATTTTGTTCTTAAATTTCTTGTTGGGCTCAATGATAGTTTTTCCCATGTTCGAAGCCAAATTTTGATGTCTCAGCCCCTACCTTCTCTATCCAAAGTATACTCCATACTCAGGCAAGAGGAAAGTCAGAGATCATTAGGCCCTCAACCTATAGGCCTTTTTAGTGCCTCTTCCACTGACCAAACTAGCTCAGCCAACCTTGCTAGACCTACTGTGAAACAACCCAAATACTCTGGAAAATGTGAATTCTGTGGTTACCCTGGCCATCCCATGGAGAGATGCTTTCAATACAAGGGTTATCCAAATCATTGGAAAGGTACTAAGGCTGCTAGAATTGCTCCAGGACACACACCTCCTCTACCAGTTCATCCTAGTCTCCAAGGCACATCCACAGCACACCAGGTCTCCTCACTCAATGATGACAATGAATTGGACTTCTGTGATGCTGAGATGTATGATAAGTTCAAAAAGTTCATGAGGACTCAAGAACAACCAATGGAGAGGACTGGTGTTCACAATGCTGCAGCAGCACTAGGGAATTTTGGCTTCACCAATCCTGGTACTTCACAGAACCCCACTGGGGAGACAGGTATCTCTAACTCTCTCTCTGCTTTCACTCATTCTGGTACATGGATTCTTGACACTGGGGCTTCTGACCACATGGTAAACTCTATACATTTTTTTAGTGGCACTCCAATAAAAATAAATTCTCAAGTTCAATTACCCACTGGGCAATGTACTTTAGCCACTCACAAAGGAACTGTGATTTTAAATAACTCTCTCACACTCCATAATGTACTATGTGTTCCTGCTTTCAAATTTAATTTAGTATCTGTTTCCCATCTAACTAAAGATGAAAATATCTCTGTGAACTTTGTCTCTAATCATTGCCTGTTGCAGGATCAATCCAACAAAACTATTGGTTATGCTAAGATTCTTCATGGCCTTTATCACCTCAAGCTTCATGAACCTCTGATTTCTACACCACCTACAAACTCTCTGGTTTATGCAGCTAAAACTTCTCCTGATAGCTCTTTACTTTGGCATTATAGAATGGGTCATGTACCCTTTAAGAAACTTTCTGCTATTCATTCTTTTCATTTGCATCATGACACTAGTAATAAGGCTTGTGACATTTGTCATTTTGCCAAACAAAAAAAAACTCATTTGTCTGAAAGTACATCTCATGCTACTGCTTGTTTTGATCTTATACATATGGACATTTGGGGTCCCTTCAGGACTGAATCATATTCTGGTTTTAAGTATTTTATCACTATTGTTGATGACCATTCAAGATGTACTTGGATTTTTCTCATGAAACAAAAGTCAGACACAAGACTTCACATGCAAACCTTCTACAATCTGGTGCTTACTCAGTTTGGCTATAAAATCAAATGCATCAGGAGTGACAATGGTATTGAATTCTCTTTCCCTGACTTTTACTTATCCAAAGGTATTATTCATCAAACCTCCTGTGTTGAAACACCCCAGCAAAATGGAAGGGTGGAAAGAAAACACCAACACCTTCTCCAAGTTGCTAGGGCTTTGTTATTTCAATCTTGCTTACCTTTATCTTTCTGGGCAGATTGTGTACTCACTGCTGCACACTTGATAAATAGGACACCTTCTGTCCTTCTTAAAAATAAATCTCCTTTTGAAATATTATATGGAAAACCTCCAGATTACTCACATTTAAAAGTTTTTGGTTGCTTATGTTTTGCTTCCACCTTGAGTGTGGACAGACACAAATTTGACAAAAGAGCTTCAAAATGTGTTTTTATTGGATATGAGTTTGGTACTAAAGGTTATAAGTTATATGATCTTTCTACTCACAAAATATTTCTTTCTACACATGTCAAATTTTATGAATTAACATTTCCTTTCCAGAGGGATAATGATGAAAATGTTTTTCAAAATTCAAATTTTACAAACTCTTCTGAATCCCCTAGCATTCTGGATCCCTCTGATATTTTTTGGCAGGATACTCCACCTCCTATGCAATCTCCATTGCCTGCACATCTTCCACCTGCCATCAGCCAGCCTTCTATAACTCTCCCTAACACTGATTCCAGTTTTACAGGAACTCCAATATCCATTGATAATGAAGCTCTTGCATCCACAGAAGCCTCCACACAATCACCTCAAGCTGACATAGAAACTCCTGCCACCACAGAATTATCAACACCAGCACCTCCACCTGATGCCATCAGAAAATCTTCAAGAACAAGAAAACCTCCTTCTCACCTTGCAGACTATGAAGTCCCATCACATTGCTCTTCCACTTTCAAACAAGATGCAATCTCTGTCTCTAAGACAGTCAGGTATCCTATCTCCAACTACATTAATAATACTACTCTTCCTCCTACCTATCAGTCTTATGCTGCTACTGTTGCCCATCTCTCTGAACCTAAAACATATTCACAAGCTGTTAAAAATCCAGAATGGGTAAATGCTATGAAAATAGAACTCCAAGCCTTAGAATCAAACCATACTTGGGACTTAGTTCCTCTACCAACAGGCATGCACTCTATAGGCTGTAAATGGGTTTACAAAACTAAGTTAAAATCAGATGGCACCCTTGAAAGATACAAAGCTAGGTTAGTTGCTAAAGGTTACACCCAAGAAGAAGGTACTGATTTTTTTGAAACTTTTTCACCTGTAGTCAAACTAACTACTGTTAGAGTTTTACTTTCCATTGCCTCTTCAAAAAATTGGCATTTAAAACAACTTGATGTTAATAATGCTTTTTTACATGGTGATTTGGATGAAACTATTTATATGAATCCTCCTCCTGGCTACTGTGATCCCTCTGATAAAAGAGTCTGTAAACTCCTCAAAAGCCTCTATGGCCTTAAACAAGCCTCTAGGCAATGGTTTCAAAAACTAACTAACTCTTTAACTTCCTTTGGTTATGCTCAGTCCTCTGCTGACTTCTCTTTATTTACAAAAAAATCCACTACTGCTATTACTATCTTGCTTATTTATGTGGATGATATTATAGTTGCTGGAAATAACTTGAATGAAATAAATGCTGTCAAAAATTATCTACATGCACAATTCACCATTAAAGATCTAGCAGACCTTAAATACATTTTAGGCATAGAAGTCATTAGGGATTCTACTGGACTTCACCTTTCACAAAAACAATATTGCATTGATATTTTATCTGAAAATGGTTACTTGGATTGTAAACCTGTTAAAAGCCCTATGGACTGCAATTCCAAAATCTCCAAAACTGATGGTAAGCTTCTTTCTGATCCAAAATCCTATAGAACACTCATTGGTAAATTATTATATCTAACAGTGACTAGACCTGACATCTCTTTTTCTGTTCAAACTCTAAGTCAATATTTATCTTGCCCTACTGATTCTCATATGACTGCTGCACACAGAATTCTCAGATATTTGAAATACACAGTTGGCCAAGGACTTTTTTACAGTAACCAATCTACACTTTCTTTACAAGGATACACAGATTCTGATTGGGCAGGTTGTGTAGATACAAGAAGAAGTGTTTCTGGATATCGTTTCCTCCTAGGCAGCTCACTCATCTCTTGGAGATCCAAGAAACAACCAGTGGTCAGCAGATCCTCCACTGAAGCAGAATACAGGGCTGCTGCAAACACAATCTGTGAGGGACAATGGCTCTTGTACTTACTTGCTGACTTTGATATTTCTCCATCTCCTGTGCAGGTCTTTACTGACAACCTCTCAACATACTACTTAGCACATAACCCTGTTCAACATCAAAGAACAAAGCACATTGAGTTGGACTGCCACCTCATCAGAGAAAAAATTCAGCAGGGACTTTTTCAGCTACACCATGTTCCCACTACTAAACAGTTAGCAGATGTCTTCACAAAACCTCTCCCTGCTCCAAGCTATCAAGAACTTCATTCCAAGTTGAACCTGAAGAATCTCCATGTTCCACTTGCGGGGGGATAATAAAACCTATACAGTTTTAATATTGGGCTTAAACCTTTTACATGTTTATAAGGCTTTAGGGTTTCAGCCCATTAGTACATTTCCTTGTATAGTCCTTTTCCATGTATAGCTATTCTTTTAGTATATAACTGTACTCTCGGCCCACTTTGTAAATCATCAAAAAAGATAATACAAATTATATTATTCTTTTCCGCATCTTTTCCTTATACTTTCATAATTATCTCATAGAGAAAATTAATATTCTATTCTTAAGATAAAATTAAGCTAAATAAATAAAAAAATAACTTAGGTACATGTATAACGGTAAATATAAAAAATAACTTAGGTACAGTATAAGTAATATTATGTATAACGAAGTATGATGTTATCTTTTTAGTTTTATAGTGTGATCATTACTACGAGGCTGATGTAGTACTTTCTTCGTCTCTTTATATTTAATACATAATAAAAGTATAAGTAATATTATGTATAAACAAGTATGATGTTATCTTTTTAGTTTTATAGTGTGATCATTACTACGAGGCTGATGTAGAAGTATGATGTTATCTTTTTAGTTTTATAGTGTGATCATTACTACGAGGCTGATGTAGTACTTCCTTCGTCTCTTTATATTTAATACATAATAAAATTTGCGCGTAAATTAAGAAATAGTGATTTTTTGTGTATTTAACATAATAAATTGAGAGTATAATAAGTATTGATATGAAATTAATAAATTAGTTAATTTTCCATAGGTGCTCATGTACAGAAAATCGATGTTACGTTAATTTTTTATTTCTTTTTTTATAAAATAAATAATATAATTTACTTAATATATATATGTAAAAATAATAATTTTACTTATTATTTTTATATATTAAAATATATATTTTTATTTAATACTCTCTCTGTCCCAAAGTTATAGGTAAAACTGGTCAACGTTGACTTTTTTTGTCCGTCCAATACATATGATAAACAATATGTAAAAATTATGAAAAAATAACTACAATATAATTTAACTATTGAATTTTATTTTAATTATTTTTACATAATTTTTGTATAATGTTTATCATATGTATTGGACGGACAAAAAAAGTCAACGTTGACCACCTGTGCCTATAGCTCTGGGACAGAAGGAGTAGTCTTTTTTTACTAGAATAACAAAATATTTGATATTTTTATTTAAAATTTTATATTTTTAATTTTTTTATATTAAATAAATTAATAATGGTATAACTAATATTAATCCATATCAAAATATAAATAATTTATTATTTAAATTTATAAATAATCTTTTTAAAGTTTTTTGTCAATGGACAGATTCTATCTATTTAGGGCAACTTCAATGGTTGTGAAATGGCAAGGGTCATTGCCATTTTTTTGGCAAAAAGTTAAAAAAACCAACCCCAATGGTTGAAATGGCTCTTGCCAAATATCCATGTATATTTGAGCAAAAATACATGGAAAAATGGCCCTTGCCATTTGTGCCATGTCATCTCTACCTCTCATCTCAACCACTCAAAATTCAACATTTCTTTAATTATAAAATTGATATTATCACTAGGGGTGGGCACTTCGTTCCGAAATTCCGATCACTTCCCGATCCCATTCCGAAAACTAGCGTGATGGGACGAGATGGATTTTAAAAATGACAATCACGTCCCATCCTTTTTCAATTTTTTTACAATGGGACGGGACGGGACCGAGACGATCCCGTTTAATCCCGTCTCGTCCCGTTTATTTTTTAATATCAATAATATTTTTATTTTTTCACACATATTAATAAAAATATCAAAATATTAATCGTTGTTTCAATTAAATTTATTATATCTTTACAATATAACAACATTTCAAAATAATTTAATTTTTATTTATATATTTTTCTTGAAAAATATTAATATTTCTATTTTGAAAATTTTAAAAAATTAAAATATTATTTAAATTGAATAAAAATTAGTATTATTTAACTTATTTAATAATTTATTTTTAAAATTAAAATTTTAAATCAATTCAATATATATAGTATGTTAAAAAACTTATCATTTTTATTTTATTTAAATTTTTATTGTTTTATAAATCCGTAATATTATTATATTATTTTAAGTTTTAATTTTTTTTCTAATTTTTTTTTATTTAAAATTTTGAGACGTCCCGATCCCGTCCCGATCCCGACCCGAACCCAAACGGGATTGGGACGTGCGGGACGAAATTTTAAAATACGAATTCCGTCCCGTCTCATCCCGTCCCACGCCCAGCCCTAATTATCACATACCAAAAAACAATATATTATTATTTAATTTTTAACTCATTCATTTCCAACAAAAAAAAAGATGTTGAAGATGAATATGATGAACAATTTAATGTGATTGTTGTAGAGTTGATTGAGTTGTTAAATTTAATATCAAGATATAAGTAGGTTGGTAGTCGTGGGTGATCAATTCAATAAATTATTTTAGATTTTAATATTGTATATATAATTTATAGAAAAAAATTATATTAAAAAAATATCAAAAAATTAAAAATATATTTTTTAAATAAAAATGGCTTTAGCAATTTTTATATCATTGAGGTACATTTTACAAATAGCAAATGACAAAAGCCATTTTTTGGCCAAAATGGCAATTGGCAAGAGCCATTTTGGCCAAACCATTGAGGTTGCTCTTAGCAGGACCCTAAAGAAGTAATTTGAAAGATTGAATGAGTATTAATAATTATAATAATGAAAAGTTATTATTTATTTTTTCTTTTCGAAAACCAGAAATTTTTATTGAAATATTCAAAATAAATTCGTAATTTTTGAACAAAACCGAGAAGAAGGGAGAGAGAGTAAAAAAAAATAAGAAAAAAAAAATGAATAAAAAAATTGTGTGGGGCGTGGTTGTCGTGAGAGAGTGTCATCTCTTTTGGTTTTTTGAATTGCTTTTTGGACTTCCGTAGTCTGATTTTAGTACAGCTTACGTGTAAATGACGATTTTCTTTTCTACTCCCAATTTCTCACTTTAATTCGATTTTTTCTCACGCCCGTCTGTGATTCCCAATTTCTCAATTTTTTACCCAAGTGGCCAAGTAAACAATAAGTAATGGCTCAGGGCATAGCAGAGTGGAATGACCTGTTATGATGTGGGTGTAAATTTTCGGTGATGTAAGGTTCGAACTTCGAGTAGGATAAATTCTAATTGAAATATTATAAAGTTTGTTCTGAATGTTGAGTATGGAGGCCGATTCACACGGGGAACGACGAAGAAAGGTGCCGAGGAGAAACAGCGACCGCCGCTGTGGACTGAAGGTCGTGGGATGCCGCCGGCGGGCGCCGAAACCGGGAGAAACAAGTCAGTTCATATGCCAGGTTTTGAGCATCTTCGGCTGGCGCCATTCGACCATCGACGGTCGCGAGCCGATTTCGGCAGTCGCCGAATGATGACCGGCGGGCGCCAAACAGGATGTCGGCCGACAGGTATGTGGCGTCGGCCGACAGGTGCTGGATTTTTTCAGAGTAATTGGGGAATTAATTCCCAGCGGGGTTTTCCCCCTCCTTTACGTATTCCCCCTTCTATATAAACTCTATTGGCGTGAAAAATAGGGTTAACACCTCCATACGCTAGGATTGAGATTATAGCATTACAAGCCTTGTAATCGAGCACTATAATTGTTCTAGTATTGCAGCGGCAAGAAAGTGGACGTAGCCCTCGTTAACGGGTGGACCACTATAATTCTCTGTGTTCTTTATTTTTCGTATTTTAGTTCTTTGTGTGTTCGTGTACTTTTCAGGAGGGGAATTCGGACGCGAATATCCCAACAACTGGTATCAGAGCGCTAGGGCTATAGCGATCGGGGAAAAGCGATGACGGACACCACCACCTCGTTCGGGGTTACGAAGTTTGACGGAAATAACAATGGACACTGAAAGATGCAGATCGAGGACTACCTTTATGGGAAGAGGCTCAGAATTCCTTTGAAGGGTAGACCGTAGAAGATCAAGGATGACGAGAAATGGGAAAGCCTCGACAGGCAGGTGTTGGGACTGATACGTTTGTCTCTGGCTTCAAACGTCTCATTGATGGAAGCCCTATCGAATATGTACGAGCAACCCTCAGCGAACAACAAGGTATACCTTATGAAGCAGTTGTTCAACCTTAAGATGTCAGACAATTCAACAGCGGTCAACCATGTGAATGAGCTGAACTCAATTTTGAACAAATTGAAGGCGGTCGGGGTGAATTTTGATGATGAGATTTATGCTTTGCTCCTACTTGCATCTCTACCGGATAGTTGGGAGCCCATGCGGGCAGGTGTTAGCAACTCTCCGGGGAAGGAGAACCTGAAGTTCTCCGATGTTAGAGATCACATCCTTGCCGAGGAAATCTGGAGAATGGATTTTAAGGTGAAAGCTCCTAGTTCGGCCTTGAGTGTGGAGAACCGGGGGAGGAACTCGGGCAAGAATGCTAACAAGAACAGAGGGAGATCCAAGTCTAGGAATGTGAGAGATAGCTCGAAGTCCGAGGATAATGAATGCTGGAATCGTGGGAAGACGGGGCACTTCAAGCGTGATTGTCACTCTAAGGGGAAGAACGACAACAAGAAGAAGGGATCCGCAAATGCGGTGACTAAGGATGAGAAAGGATGGGGATGTCCTTCTCCTATCGGTCGACTCACCGATCGATTCTTGGGTGCTGGATTCAGGGGCTTCTTTCCATACTACTGCACAGCGAGAGGTAATGCTGAATTATGTCTCGGGTGATTATGGAAAGGTTTTTCTTGCATATGGCGAGCCACTCGATGTAGTCGGGATGAGAGATATCAACCTGAAGATGTCAAATGGGCAAACTTTGAAGATAACCAAGATTAGACATGTGCCGGTGTTGATGAGGAACCTGATTTCGGTGGGCCAGCTTGATAGTGATAGCTACCGGGTGTCATTTGGAGATGGGTCGTGGAAGGTTTCGAGGAACGCCATGACCATCGCTCGAGGTCATAAGACAGACACACTTTACATGACGACGAGCGTGAGGGACTCGGCTGGTGTTGTTGATAACACCCAGAAGACCGAGCTGTGGCATTGCAGGCTGGGGCACATGAGTGAGAAAGGGATGAAGATCATGGCAAAGAACGGGATGCTTCCCGAACTCAAAGCGATTGAGTCTCACGTGTGGGAGAGCTGCATTCTTGGAAAGCAGAAACGAGTGAGTTTTTCCAAAAATGGAAGGGAGCCCAAGGTGGAGAAGCTAGATCTAGTACACACAGATTTTTGGGGACCAGCTCCCGTCGCCTCACTCGGAGGGTCACTCTACTACGTTACCTTCATCGATGACTCCAAAAGGAAGGTATGGGTATACTTCATGAAAAATAAGAGTGACGTGTTCTCTGTTTTCAGGAAAAGGAAAGTCGAGGTTGAGAATGAAACAAATCTCAAGGTGAAGTGTTTGAGGTCCGACAACAGTGGTGAGTACGTTGACGCCGACTTCAAGCAATTTTGTGTCAAGAGTGGGATCAAGATGGTGAAGACTATTCCGGGGACCCCACAACAAAACGAAATAGTAGAGCGTATGAACAAGATGCTAAATGAAAAGGCCCGGAGTATGCGGTTACATTCGGGGATGCCCAAGATGTTTTGGGCGGATGCCATCCACATGGCAGCTCATTTAGTCAATAGAGCACCGTCGGTTCCTCTGGAATATCGGATTCCTGAGGAGGTTTGGAGTGGGAAGAAGCTGATCTGTCCTACTTGGGGGTGTTCGGGAGCTTGGCGTATGTTCACATCGACGCAGCTGCTCGTAGCAAGCTTGATCCTAAATCCAAGAAGTGCTTCTTCATTGGATATGGCGACACGGAGTTCGGGTACCGATTTTGGGATGCCGAAAATCATAAGGTGATCCGAAGCAGGGATGTGATCTTCAACGAGGCGGTCTTGTACAAGGGTAAAGTCGAGGTGGTTGAAGAAAATATCGATCTTGTGTGAGGCACGGAGGACGTTCCGATGAAGGTCAATAAGACCGAGGAGATCAAAGAGGGAAACACGAGCAGCGAGGATGAGCAAGATGAGAATGCTCATCCCAACATCGATCCAGTTACACCGAAACCGTGGAGGTCCACTAGGGTAAGAAGACCTCCCCATAAATTTTCACCATCTCTTAATTATATCTTGTTGACTGATAGGGGTGAGCCGGAGAGCTACACTGAGGCTATATACGCGAGGGATTCGATCAAGTGGGAGTCAGCCATGAAAGAGGAGATGAGCTCATTGATGTCGAATCAGACTTGGGAACTAGTCGAGCTTTCGAAGGAGAAGTAGGCCTTGCACAATAAATGGGTCTTCCGGGCAAAGGAAGAACACGATGGAAGCGTTTGGTACAAGGCAAGATTGGTGGTGAAGGGCTTCCAGCAGAAGGAAGGGATCGACTACACGGAGATCTTTGCTCCGGTAGTCAAGATGGTAACCATCCGGGTGGTGCTTAGCTTGGTGGCGCAGGAGAACCTACATCTTCAGCAAATGGATGTAAAAACCGCATTTCTTCACGGAGACCTAGATGAAAAAATATACATGAAGCAACCGGAGGGTTTTGAAGTCCGAGGCAAGGAGAAGCTGGTATGTAAGCTTCAGAAGAGCATGTATGGGTTGAAGCAAGCTCCGAGGCAGTGGTACAAGAAGTTCGACATGTTCATGAAGCGGGTCGAGTTCACGCGGTGCGAGGCGAACCACTGCTGCTATTTCAATAGTCTTGGAAAAGGTACCTACATAATTTTGCTCCTTTATGTGGATGATATGCTGATAGTCGGGGCGAGCTTGGCGGAGATCGACAAGCTCAAGAAGAGTCTATCGAGGGAGTTCTCTATGAAGGATTTGAGTGTTGTCAAACAAATCCTGGGGATGAGAATTACAAGGATTAAGGAGGGTCTTGAGTTGTCTCAAGAGGAGTACCTGAAGAAGGTATTGACGAGGTTTAGCATGGAGGATGCGAAACCCGTGAGCACTCTTTTGGCCAGTCACTTCCGTTTGTCAAAGGAGGACTCACCGGTGAGCGAGGAGGAGATGGAGAATATGGATAAGGTTCCTTACGCCTCTGCGATTGGGAGCCTTATGTATGCCATGGAGTGCACAAGGCCTGACATTGTCCATGCAGTGGGAGTGGTCAGCCAGTATATGAGTTATCCGGAGAAGCAACATTGGGAAGCCGTGAAGTAGATCTTCCGATCTTACTTTAAGGTTCCAAAAATCAGATGTGGGGTTACTTGGGTTCGTGGACGCGGATAACGGAGGTGATGTGGATAGTGTTGGAGTTGTGTACTTAATGTCTAGATTTAAGTAACGGTAAACTCCCGGTCATAGCATTTAATCTATTAAATTAATAAACAATTGTTTGCTTTTAATTATTATTAATTAAATATATGCAAATCATAGTCCTAGATTTTATACGTTGTAGTTAGTATGGTGTTGCATGGGCACACAGAAGATCATACTATCGGTTACTCGTATTTAATCAAACAGTCGCTCACGACCTAGATGGACCCGGACCAATCCATCGGTATAGTCGTTGTGTGAGAGAGAAAAATAATTTATCTTAATTATTTTATCACACTTGTACACTTGGTGTATTGAGCGGATCGTTGAGATTCATCGATTAGGATTGCCGGCGATAATCGATTCGAGTCTCAGTGTATTTTATTCTTAATCCCCGATATTATTGCGGGTGTGTATATTTAATATAAGTGACTTTGATTTACCAAAGGAATTAACCGATTTAATTATTGGGTTAATTACCGGTTAAGTTGGGTCACTATATTTCATATATGGCATGCCGTGAATAATTGACCGGACAGTGTATCCCGGAAGGGTTGATAATATCCCCGAGATGAGTTCATAAGGAATTATTGTGTAAACCTCATGAGTGGATTCGTTCCGCACAATAATTAAGGTTGAATGGTACTAGTCTCGGATTAAAGAGATGAATAAATTAATTAGCAATAAATTAATTTTATTCATGGATATTTAAATCTTAAATACACGGAATAAATAATACTACCGGAGAAATATTATTTGATATAATATGGTTTAATATTGGGAGTGCAATTAATTTATATAGTGGAAAATAAATTAATTAATATTGATAAGGATTAATGGACTTGGGCAGTGGGCTCAATTTAATCTTGAATATTGGAAGCCCAATATTCCACCTCCTTTAGATCCCCTACGTAGCCTATAAAAGCACTACATGGCCTTCATAAATCATAAGACAAGATTATCATACTTGATATTCTAGAGAGTTGAAGGAGATCCATAGGAGTTCGATAGATCGTCGCCCACCCGACGTTCGAACGAAGTGCAAGGAATACGTGGGAAGATCCAAAAGGTCTTCAACTTGATTTCGTTTCTCCGCACAAGGAATCAAAGGTATGATCATAAAACTCCTTGTGTGATTTTATGTTCAATTTAATTGTGATACATACATGAACGCGCGATCCTGGAAACAACGAGACCGGGGACGGGGATAGACCGGGCGGTGGTGGTTGTGGACCACCGGACCGCCGGCGGTCTAGGGATCCCCGCCGGGATCGAGAGCAACCCTCGGCTGGGAGCCGAGGGGGTGGCGATCGAACCCTAGGTTCGATCGCCGGGCACGCATGAAGCCCCGGCTGGACGCCGGGGGCGATCGAGCCCGTGAGCTCGATCGCGGGTGTGCTACGGGGTCACCCGTAGCCGCCTCGTATGTGCTACGGGTTCGCCCGTAGCGGGCGTACGGGGCTGGACGCCCCGCGAGCAGCGAGCCCGTGAGCTCGCTGCGGGGCTGCTACGAGCAGCCCCGGGGATGCCTCGTGCATCCCCAGCGATTGCTACGAGAGCAATCGCTAGCCCTCGTGGGGGCTCGGCTGGGTGCCGCGGGTTCGCCCGTGGCGGTGCTCGGTCGAGCCTCGGATCACGTGGGGTTCGCGGTTCGGTCTCCGGCGATCGAGGATTTCGGTCGGGTTATTATTTTCCGCAATTTTTAATGGCCCGGGATATCGAATTCCAGCAATTGGTATCAGAGCGTTTGGTTTCGTGTTCATGTATGTGTTCAATTGTGTTCTACCTTGCAGGGATTCCGACTATCATGGTTTAAATTAATTGTTAATTATTCGTTTAATTAATTGCTATTTAATTTTGCCATGATTATTCGTTATTAAACTCTCGGACATGTCGAGATTCGTTTTGTGTGGATGAATGCTTGTAATAGTAAAAATTCGGGGGTTGACCGAATTTAGATTTATTATTATTGTTCTATGTTTTCCGGAAAGTGTATAGGGTCGATTTCATGTATAGAATCGATACCGGAATTGTAAATTTATTTCTTGTAATTTATTTACGTTGGATCGATGCCGAGACGACCGCCGGAGAACTCGTGTGACGAAGAAGACGAAGAGGACGAAAAACCGGGGGGGTCGATCATCCCCATGATCGATCCCCATGAGGATCGATCGACCCCACGCAAAGGGGCTGCCCGCTAGGGTTTCCGGCCACGCCGGCCACCGGTGGTGGTGGCGCGTGGCTAGGGGGCGGCGGCGGTGGTGCCCGGCGATGGTGGTGGTCGACGGTGGGGGTGGTGTGGGGATCCCCAACCCATGCTACTCCTACCTAGATTCTACTTACCTAATTGATTCGGTTTTCCTAATTGAGTTTTCCTATTTTGGGAATTCTCATGGATTAGGAAAAGAATTAATTGGAATTAATTTTATTCCTTATTCTATTATGGAAGTCTTCTAGAGTATTCCGAGTTCTACTTGGAATAGGATCCTAGAGATTTAATAGAATTGGAAAGGAATAAAAGTTAATATAGGATTGATTTATTTCCTAATTGATCATTCCTATTTTATGGGAATTTTCATAGTAATGGAAATTAATTAATCTTGGAAAGTAGAAGAGTCCTAATTTATTTTATTTCCTTATTCTATTATAGAAGTCTTCTAGAATATTCCAAGTTTCACTTGGATAGATTATTCTAGAGATTTAATAGAATTAGATGGGAAAATATATAAATAAAAATATTAATAATATTTAATTTTATTTTGATTTATTCGATTGACTTAATTTTCGAATTAAGTATCTTTTGGATTTATTAAAAATAAATAGATTTAAATATTAGGATTAATATTCTCGTCACATGGAGCATTCAAGAACGAAGACTAAAGACTAGAAGACGCATACGGAGATGGAATAAAGCCATGATAGTCGGAAAATAAATTTTCTAGCTTATTTTGACTATGTGCTATGTGCTTTATTGCTTGTATGCATGCTTATGTGTTTAATTATGCATTAGATAGCGTATCCCTTTGTTATAAAAAGCTAAGTGGGAGAGGGGATGGAAACATTCACATGGTCTCCATTACTGTTCTCTTGGTGACTCTTATGGACTTTTGAAGTTCATATAGATGTGTCATTGGAGGAGAATTCTTGTAATTCCTTTTACAAGAAACATTGATTAAAGTTTATCAAACAATGCCTAATTTGTCTTTCTGAAACTGACTTCAAGTCGACTCATTCTCACCCCGGGGAGTGGAATGGAGCCAAAGCCACTTGGTCATGTGGATGACACAAATTAGAGGCAGTCGTACCATTCTTTGATAGATGGATCGATTGTCTGCTCGGCTCCCTCATCTAATGAGAGATAGGGTTGTTCGCATGGTGAATCACTGGTTAGAAACTTCGAGTTTCACTTATGATTCTCCGCGTCTTGATCTACGAAAATCGAATGCATCTCGTAATTGGGAGTCAATTATAAAAATCTCTTGGTATAGTAAACGTCCACACCACGTGGCTTGCTATACTAACGGATTTTGGATTAATTGATGTAGACAATTGTAAGGAATTGTGAAGAGTTGTGAAGTTATCGTAAACGTCCACACCACGTGGCTTGCGATGATATAGCAATTCCAAACGATTTACTTTGGTGCTGAGTAATGGTTTACACTTAGATACGCATTATAGTATTCCTCCCCACGAGGTTACGCTATAAGTGATGTATGACCAAAGAAAACCTAATTGCTAAATCATTTAGGTGGGTAAACGTCCACACCACGTGGCTTGCCTTACCTGATGGGATTTTAGATGTGATTAGTAATTTAATGATATTATTTGAGGGAGATAATATCGGATATTAAATTGATTGTTTGTTTAAATGTGCTTATAGGTTTAGAGAATAGCTATGAACCCACTTTCTATGATACTCAAGGAGCATAAGCTCACTGGCCCCAACTATATTGATTGGAAGAGAAATTTAGACATTGTCCTGACTTCGGAGGAGTACAAGTTTGTACTCCATGAAGTGTGCCCTGCTGAGCCCACGGCTGCCTCAACTGATGAGGAAAAACTGACATATCGGAAGTGGAAAAAGGCTGATGAAATGGCTAGGTGTTATATTTTGGCTTCCATGTCAAATGTACTCCAAACCCAACATGAGTCGATGGACACTGCCTATGATATGATGTTTAACCTCATGGAGATGTTTGGGGAGCAAGATCGTGCGGCAAGGCAAGAAGCCATGAGAGTCCTCATGACAACTACTCAGTCTGAAGGAACGCCCGTAGGGGAGCACGTTCTTAAGATGATGGGTCTGTTGAATGAGCTTGAGATCTTAGGAGCTCAAATTAATGCTGAGACGCAAGTCGACATCATACTCCAGTCTCTGACCCCTAGTTTTGAGCAGTTTCGCATGAGCTATAATATGGGTAAACTGTCTTATTCTCTTGCGCAACTCCTGACTGAACTGAAGGCGGCAGAGGGGATCTACAAAAAGGGCAAGTCTCTAGCGCTTGTAGCTACCAAGTCCAAAGGCTTTAAGCCTGGTGGAGGTAGGGGCAAGAGGAGGAAGCGAGCCTGGAAACCCAGTGGTGTCAAGAAGACTATACCACGAGTGGGGGCTGCAAAGCCAAAGGGCAAGTGCTTCCGATGCAACAAGTCTGGACACTGGAAGTCTGAATGTCCTCTCAGAGGTACGAATTTTTCTTTAGTCGTAAAAACATAGTCAGCGGTATTATCTACCAGAAATTCTGGTGTGTAGATATGGAACCACTGACGGTATGTGCATTTTGAATGCAGGGGTTCCAGAAAACCCGGCGACTTAGAGAAGAAGAGTTCGAGTCTACACGGGCAAAAGCTGTGGAGGAGGCAGCTGTTGCGGTGGAAGACATTTATCTGCTTTAGTAGTTAAATAGGAGTTCATTTCAAGATTATTGCATTATGTACCCTTTATTTTAGAAAGAACGTTTTGTTCTGGATTTCTATTATTTATGAATGGATATTTTATTTCTTTAATCATTGGATGATTTTGACAAGAAATAATGGCATTATCTATTCTGGTACATTAGATAGCAATATATGAATGATGGATCCTAAGTCCACCACGATGCAACGAACCGTTCTATAACTTGTTTTACTTGTTAGATATATTTCTTTGTTAAATCATTATACTTGTGAATTCTTATACTTAGTAGTATTTTCAAATAAGATTCAAATGGTCGAAATTGATTTGATCAATTATAGTTGAAGGAATGGACCTTCCGACCTAAGGATTGAATTTGGAGGATAATACATCTAAGCAAACCTTTCTGGGTAAAGGATAGAATTCAGACAAGTGTTAGAAATGATTAGATATGCAGACATATGTGTAAATTAGAAAGGTACGAGTAATTCTCTCAAAGAATACTCGGTGATGGATTAGAATACTTAATGTGCCATAAAAGCAAAGTGTTTTGACTAGTCAATGGACACAAAGCTATTATGGGGAACCATCAAAGTATATCCATTGAGCCTGCGACTCGGTCGCGGAGGCCATCACTTATCTAAGTAACACATAGCATAATCAAAGATTGGGATTCAATCCCAAAGGGCCGCACCATACACTTGCGTGTAGAAATGGTGCGTTGTAAATAAGAAATGGAGATCTAATAGTGAAAGAACAAGTTAATCATAACCACCTATGTTCTATGGATATTCCTGGATACAACGGCATATTCAATATGGTTGTAGGATATCCTAGATGAACAAAATGTTGTGTGTTCTATAGTACTATAAACCAGAGGGACGTCTCGTCCGGTTCATAGAGAAAGACTATTAGATGAACCACAAAGCCTGAACTGACGTAATGCCTTGAAATGAGAAAAAGGACAAAAGACTTGGAACCAGCCAAACCGAGTAGAAGTACACCACATACTGCACCTACTGTTATTATTGTTATACACCGGGACGCCATTGCAGTGGGAGGTTGTTGGACAACTAGAGATATTCATAAGACTAGAGGAGTTCGGACTCTGGATCTAGTAGAAATGAAATCGATCCCTAGCTCTGCATGAGGGTGGTACTGGATCTAAATGTGCCTGCTTGGAACAATAAGGTTTATTGTTAAGAGGCTAGATCATTTAGAGTACAAGCTTAGTAAATTCATTCGTGAATTGTAACAAAGCTGTAAATCGTGGAACTTGCAAATTGATGAGATAGTCCATTTTATGGATTCATCAAAATGGCAAAGACGATAGGTGTATTAGAGACATAATGGAAAACAAGGTGGTGTTTCTCGGAGATCTTATGTAGATAATATTTTATCATTGGCAACAATGTAAAGATATTGTCAGACATAAAATAATGGTTGTCTAAATAAATCGAGATATAAGATTGAGTAGAAGTTAGAGGATGTTCTTAAGATCGTTCGTTCTAACGATAAGAACATTGTACTTCTCCTAGATACCTTATACGGTTATGGTTTGTTTTAAACATGCATACTTCTGAGAAAGGTTATTGCCTTTCAGAGACAGAATATTCATCTATCTAAAGGATATGTGTTTCAAACACATGAAGGGGATAGATGAAGACAAAGCAGTTTCCTACACTTTGTGTGGAAAGCTTAAATGCATTGTGGGAAAACAAGAACCTGATATCAACTATGCGGTTTGCGTAGTGGGAGGATATCAAAGTAATATGGATGTTCGAATGCTGTAAGAGTACTTTCATAGTACTGGCTCACGGAGCAAGACGAAATCTTTTTTAGATTACGGATTCTCAGATCCAAAGAATCAAAGAAGGACCAGTGTAAGTCGATATCAGGCTATGTGTTCACTTTTGGGGAGGTGGAACTTTTGATATGAAAGAGTGATAAGCAGGATGCTTCTCGGACTCTCTCATAACCGAATAGCAGCCTCAGAGGCAGCGGAAGTTTTTGGTTAGGTTCCGAGATAACCTCTATGACTTGGATATGACTCTTGGTTTATCAAAGGCTATTAAATAGCGGTGCATGGTAAACCGGAAGAAGTCATAAGTCTAAAAGTGATGATTATACATAGTGCAAGTACCACCTGATACGAGTCATCGTCGAGGGAGACGACGTAGTAGTCACCAAGATAACTTCAGAGCGGCAACCTAGATTGCTCACTCACATAGTACTTCACGGAAGTACACTTTAAAGCACGTGATGAGTATGGGAACCGGGAGTTTGGAGGAAATGACTAGACCTTAGTACAAGTGGGAGATTGTTGGAGTTGTGTACTTAATGTCTAGATTTAAGTAACGGTAAACTCCCGGTCATAGCATTTAATCTATTAAATTAATAAACAATTGTTTGCTTTTAATTATTATTAATTAAATATATGCAAATCATAGTCCTAGATTTTATACGTTGTAGTTAGTATGGTGTTGCATGGGCACACAGAAGATCATACTATCGGTTACTCGTATTTAATCAAATAGTGGCTCACGACCTAGATGGACCCGGACCAATCCATCGGTATAGTCGTTGTGTGAGAGAGAAAATAATTTATCTTAATTATTTTATCACACTTGTACACTTGGTGTATTGAGCGGATCGTTGAGATTCATCGATTAGGATTGCCGGCGATAATCGATTCGAGTCTCAGTGTATTTTATTCTTAATCCCCGATATTATTGCGGGTGTGTATATTTAATATAAGTGACTTTGATTTACCAAAGGAATTAACCGATTTAATTATTGGGTTAATTACCGGTTAAGTTGGGTCACTATATTTCATATATGGCATGCCGTGAATAATTGACCGGACAGTGTATCCCGGAAGGGTTGATAATATCCCCGAGATGAGTTCATAAGGAATTATTGTGTAAACCTCATGAGTGGATTCGTTCCGCACAATAATTAAGGTTGAATGGTACTAGTCTCGGATTAAAGAGATGAATAAATTAATTAGCAATAAATTAATTTTATTCATGGATATTTAAATCTTAAATACACGGAATAAATAATACTACCGGAGAAATATTATTTGATATAATATGGTTTAATATTGGGAGTGCAATTAATTTATATAGTGGAAAATAAATTAATTAATATTGATAAGGATTAATGGACTTGGGCAGTGGGCTCAATTTAATCTTCAATATTGGAAGCCCAATATTCCACCTCCTTTAGATCCCCTACGTAGCCTATAAAAGCACTACATGGCCTTCATAAATCATAAGACAAGATTATCATACTTGATATTCTAGAGAGTTGAAGGAGATCCATAGGAGTTCGATAGATCGTCGCCCACCCGACGTTCGAACGAAGTGCAAGGAATACGTGGGAAGATCCAAAAGGTCTTCAACTTGATTTCGTTTCTCCGCACAACGAATCAAAGGTATGATCATAAAACTCCTTGTGTGATTTTATGTTCAATTTAATTGTGATACATACATGAACGCGCGATCCTGGAAACAACGAGACCGGGGACGGGGATAGACCGGGCGGTGGTGGTTGTGGACCACCGGACCGCCGGCGGTCTAGGGATCCCCGCCGGGATCGAGAGCAACCCTCGGCTGGGAGCCGAGGGGGTGGCGATCGAACCCTAGGTTCGATCGCCGGGCACGCATGAAGCCCCGGCTGGACGCCGGGGGCGATCGAGCCCGTGAGCTCGATCGCGGGTGTGCTACGGGGTCACCCGTAGCCGCCTCGTATGTGCTACGGGTTCGCCCGTAGCGGGCGTACGGGGCTGGACGCCCCGCGAGCAGCGAGCCCGTGAGCTCGCTGCGGGGCTGCTACGAGCAGCCCCAGGGATGCCTCGTGCATCCCCAGCGATTGCTACGAGAGCAATCGCGAGCCCTCGTGGGGGCTCGGCTGGGTGCCACGGGTTCGCCCGTGGCGGTGCTCGGTCGAGCCTCGGATCACGTGGGGTTCGCGGTTCGGTCTCCGGCGATCGAGGATTTCGGTCGGGTTATTATTTTCCGCAATTTTTAATGGCCCGGGATATCGAATTCCAGCAGATAGTAGGAAGAGCACTACTGGGTACGTGTACACTTTCGAGGGTACCACGATAAGCTGGGTGTCGAGGTTGCAGAAGATCGTAGCACTATCGAGTTGTAAGGCGGAGTACGTTGCTTTGACGGAAGCCACGAAGGAAATGATGTGGCTACATGCTTTTCTGCTAGAGCTGAAACAAGACCACTCGGGGAGTGTCTTGTATTCTGACAGTCAGAGCGCCATTCACTTGGCGAAGAATCTGGTGTACCATGCTCGAACGAAGCATATCCAGCTGAGATATCACTTCATTCGATCGGCCTTAGAGGAAGGCGTCTTGGTGTTGGAGAAGATTCTTGGGAGTAAGAATCCGGCCGACATGTTTACAAAGGTGGTACCGTGGGACAAGTTGAGGTTGTGTTCAAACTCACTTGGTCTTCTGGGATGAGGATCGGGGATGCCGCTGCAATGGGAAGAGACGATAGGGGGTCGTGGATTAGCTCCAAGTGGGAGATTGTTGAGTATGAAGGTCGATTCACGCCGGGAACGACGAAGAAAGGTGCCGAGGAGAAACGGCGACCGCCGCTGTGGACTGGCGGTCGCAGGCTGCCGCCGGCAGGCGCCAAAGAGGATTCGGCGGGCGCCGAAACCGGGAGAAACGGGTCAGTTCATATGCCAGGTTTCGGGCATCTTCGACGGGCGCCATTGGACTATCGGCGGTCGCGAGCCAATTTCAGCGGTCGCCGAATAATGACCGGCGGGCACCAAACAAGATGTCGGTCGACAGGTATGTGGCGTCGGCCGACATGTGCTGGATTTTTTCAGCGTAATTTGGGTATTAATTCCCAGCGGGTTTTTTACCCTCCTCTACGTATTCCCCCTTCTATATAAACCCTATTGGCGTGAAAAATATGGTTAACACCTCCATACGCTAGGATTGAGATTATAGCATTACAAGTCTTGTAATCGAGCACTATAATTGTTCTAGTGAATTATTGCAGCGGCAATAAAGTGGACGTAGCCCTCGTTAATGTTGGAGTTGTATGCTTAATGTCTAGATTTAAGTAACGGAAACTCCCGGTCATAGCATTTAATCTATTTAATTAATAAACAATTGTTTGCTTTTAATTATTCGATAATTAAATATATGCAAATATAGTCCTGGAATATATACGTTGTAGTTAGTATGGTGTGCGACGTCACACGGAAGATCATATTATCGGTTACTCGTATTTAATCGAACAGTTGCTCACGACCTAGATGGACACGGACCAATCCATCGGTATAGTCGTTGTGTGAGAGAGAAAATATTTTTTCTTAATTATTTTATCACACTTGTACACTTGGTGTATTGGGCGGATCGGTTGAGATTTATCGATTATGATTGCCTTGGATAATCGATTTAAATCTCAGAGTATTTTATTATCAATCCCCGATACTATTGCGGGTGTGTATATTTAATATAAGTGACTTTGATTTTCCAAAGGAATTGACCGATTTAATTATTGGGTCAATTACCGGTTAAGTTGGGTCACTATATTTTATATATGACATGCCGTGAATACTTGACGGGAAAGTGTATCCCGTAAGGGTTGATAATATCCCCGAGATAAGTTCATAAGGAATTATTATGTAAACCTCATGAGTGGATTTGTTCCGCATAATAATTAAAGTTGAATGGTACTATTCTCGGATAAAAGAGATGAATAAATTTATTATGCAATAAATAAATTTTATTCATGAATATTTAAATCTTAAAATAAATAATACTACCGGAGAAATATTATTTGATATAATATGGTTTAATATTGGGAGTGCAATTAATTTATATAGTGGAAAATAAATTAATTAATATTAATGGAATTAATAGATTTGGGCTTGGGCTCAATTTAATCATTAATATTGGAAGCCCAATATTCCACCTCCTTAAGATCACCTACGTAGCCTATAAAAGCACTACATGGTCTTCACAATACAAGACACAATAAGATTATCATACTTGATATTCTAGAGAGTTCGTGAAGGAGATCCATAAGATTTCGGAGGATCGTCGCCCACACGACGTTCGAACGAAGTGCAAGGAATACGTGGGAAGATCCTAAGGTCTTCAAACCATCTCGTTTCTCCGCACAACGAGACGTAGGTATAATAGTAAACCCCCTCTTATGATTATTCGTTTTTAATCGTGATATATACATGAACATACGATCCGGGACGTACGAACTTCGCGGACGGGGATTCGAGATCCCCGGCGAGGATCGAAGAAGGGGCGGCCGAACCCTAGGGTTCGACCGTCGGCGTGCACAAGAGGGGAGCCCCGGCTGGACGCCGGGGCAAGCGATCGACGGCAGTCGATCGCTGGGGATGCCACGGGCTGGTGCCGTGGCGGATCCCCGCCCCTCGACGGCGGCGTGCGCGAAGGGAGGCCCCGGCTGGACGCCGGGGCGTGCGATCGAGCTAGGCTCGATCGCTGGGCGAGCCGCGATTGATCCGCGGTGGTCAGCGGGGCTGACCGCCCCTCCCGATGGCACCGGCGGTGAGTCGCCGGACTCACCGCACCGAGGGGGCTGCCGGAGTAGCTCCATGCGATCGCCATGCACGGCGATCGCGAACCCCGCGTGGGGTTCGGCTAGGGTTTCGCCCTCGCGGCGATTCTCTCGTCGGACTCCGGTGACGTGGTGTTCGTGATCGTGTTTCCGGCGATGGGATTTCGGTCGGTGTTATTTTTTCCGCAATTCCGTTAACCCCGGGATATCGATTTCCAACAGTTAACGGGTGAACCACTATAATTCTATGTGTTCTTTGTTTTTCGTATTTTCGTTCTTTGTGTGTTTGTGTGCTTTTCAGGAGGGAAATGGGACGCGAATATCCCAACACTGAAGTGAGACTTGTTGGCTCTCTCGCACAAGTGTCTGCTACTCGAGCACATCCCTCGATTTACATCTTACCCGATTGAGGAATCTACGATCGAGTGGGGTGGAGTTTCTCGTTTCTTCTCCTTATAAAAAAAATAAAGAATAAGTAGTGCTCATTTGTTTCGTAACAATAGTACCATTTTCTTCATAAAATATATAAACAGAGTTACATTATTATGAAAATGACTATTTTTCTACACAAAATATAAAAGACTTGAGGGAGAGGCAGGAGAGCCAACACGCCTTAACTCATGAAAAATGTCAATAAAAAATTGCCTCACTCTAAGTTCGAACATACATCGTCGGGACAAGTAATTAATACTTTTATTCAATACTATTGGAGAATTTATTCGACCTACTATAAATGTCTAGTTGCCTAACTTCTTTAACAGTTCGAACTGTTGGATGAAGCGATTTCTAAAATGGTATCAGAGCAAGCCCATTACAATGTGGGTGCCCCTGACTATGGAATTTCCGGCCACGAGTAATTTCGATAGAATTTTCGACATACTCGTGATGGGGAGTGTTGGATATCCCACATCGATTGGATACCGATCATTGGGCTCACATATAAGTTGGATTATTTTATCACCTTAACAAGACCTTTTAAGGTGTTATCGACCCAACTTTGACATGATATCAGAGCCTACTCTTGTGGCATGTCCTGGGTTTGACTCCCGCCATAAGCGACTCCACCTGAATTAATTATCCACTTGTTGGGCCTTCTCTCGAGGTTGAAATCGGTCCACAAGTGAGGAGGAGTATTGAAAAATATACTCGGCTCACTATAAATGTCTAATTGCCTAAATTCTTTAACAATTCGAGCTATTGGATGAATCAGTTTCTAACATATATCGTTTATGTAATATTTTTACATGAACGCTACATTAATGAATATATATTAGATTCATAAATAGCAAAAATAAAATTAATATTTTTCGGTAAGAATTTTGGAGCTCATGATTTTCTTATTGTTGTATGTTTTTTATTGTTAATTTTGTGTGAGTTTGTGTCGTCTCAAGTTATTTTTGTGCGTCCTCATCATTTTATGTTGTGATATATATTGAAATTACGTGTTCGACGTATGATACCAACTTTTCGCGAAGTTGGCCTTAAACTCAAAGTCAGCAGCTTCAGTCGAAGAACTCACAGTCAGCAGCTTCAGTCGACGAACTCACAGTCAGCAGCTTCAGTCGACGAACTCACAGTCAGCAGCTTCAGTCGACGAACTCACAGTCAGCAGCTTCAGTCGACGAACTCACAGTCAACAGCTTCAGTCGACGAACTCACAGTCAGCAGCTTCAGTCGACGAACTCACAGTCAGCAGCTTCAGTCGACGAACTCACGCACTCTCTCAACTATCGCTTGCTTGTGTGTATAGTTCAAACTCAATGTAAGTAAAGTAAAGTAAAGTGCTGAAGACAAAGTTATGTAATAGTTTTCATTTCATTGAACGACGAAACTAAACTATTACACGGGTAGAGAAAGGTAGACGGAATGATCAAAGGTCGTATCCCAAGTGACGCAGCACTCCAACGAACCAGAGACCTAGTACTACTACACCTAGAGCTAAATCACATAACCCTACTAGTGGTGCACAGCACAAAACAACTACCAAAACTCTAAGGCTCAGCGCCAACAAAACAACGATAGCGATACTCGAATATCAGATTTCGTTCTCTCAAAATCGTCAAATGATGAAACTCAAATCCATGGGTATTTATAGTAGAGCCACACATGTGAGAGTGATGACGTGGCACGTTCTCATTCGTCGCATGCTTGGCCTATGTCACTTTTCCATGGATGACATCATCTTTGTAGAACTTGGATTCTTGAATCTTGGAATCTTGAATCTTTAATTCTTGAATCCTTGAATCTTGAATCTTCAATTTCAAAATCAAACTTCAATTTCAATCTTGACTCCATCGATCTCAATTCTTCATCTTCAATTTCTTGTGAAAATCTCTAAGTGTTGAAGCCTCAGAATTTCATCGTCTTCATGGTCGTCGATATCATTGAAGTAGTAAACACAAAGTCTCCGAATCCAATACATGAAGACAGTCACCAGTTGCTGGGTTGGACAGTCGACAGTCGCTGGGTTGGACAGTCGACAGTCGCTGGATTGGACAGTCGACAGTCGCTGGGTTGGACAGTCGACAGTCGCTGGGTTGGACAGTCGACAGTCGCTGGGTTGGACAGTCGACAGTCGACAGTCGCTGGGTTGGACAGTCGACAGTCGACAGTCGCAGGGTTGGACAGTTGGAGTCTCCGGTTTTTGAGTCTCCGGATTTTGAGTCTCCGTTTTTGGAGTCTCCACTTTTGTGTAGTCTCCACTTTTGTGAAGTCTCCACTTTTGCGTAGTCTCCACTTTTGCGTAGTCTCCACTTTTGTGAAGTCTCCACTTTTGCGTAGTCTCCGGAAAAGTTGACAGGAGTCTCCGTTTTTGGCGTTCTCTGGAAAAGTTGACAGGAGTCTCCATTTTTGGCGTTCTCTGGAAAAGTTGACAGGAGTCTCCGTTTTTGGCGTTCTCTGGAAAAGTTGACAGGAGTCTCCGTTTTTGGCATTCTCTGGAAAAGTTGACAGGAGTCTCCGTTTTTGGCGAAAAATGAGTCTCCGGTTTTGGAGACGTGAGTCTCCGCTTTTTCAGCGACTCCAGTCGCTGGTTCCAAAAGCGGCGACTCCAGTCGCTGGATCCATGTTGTAGCTCTTGAAGAGTAGATTCCAAAGAATTTTGAATCAAGTCAATCGGAGCTCGCACGAAGGAGATATGGCCAAAATTGACGGACTGCACGCTTTCAGCCGTGGCGTGCGACTCCTGTCGCTTGCGACTCCAGTCGCATGGTTTTGACATTACTTGTCATATATGGATACGTAGCTCTTGAAGTGTGGATTCCATAGCATTTTGAATCAACACAATCGGAGCTCGCACGAAGAAGATATGACAATAGTCGACGGACAGCGCACACCTTCCCAACCACTCCTTATAGTTGTCCTTACTAATATATGGGTAGTGACAGCAGTAGACATCAGCTACCCTGATTTTTACACACACCCTGCTAGAGTTCTAGTTCCAGTTGGCACTCATGTTGACGTGATGCATTGGACATCACTGATTCCATATCACCATGTAATATGCTATTCATCCATTCATTCAACACCTGAAACAAAACACAAACACCCAAAACATATGTTGTCGTCAAAACCAACATTTACATATATATTATGGTTTTGTGTGATGTTTAAGTTTTTATCATAAGTCGGTAGACATTGTAGTTAATACGAGAAAAATGAATGAAATGTAAGGTTCATTACAATTTGCTATTGTATTTGTAAGGTAATAGTAACTTTTACCACAAACTTTGTTTTCTGGCTGCCTAGTAGCCGCATCAGAGAATCACTAAACACCGGACTAGGTGTTCGTCAATATTGGTTTTTTCGCACGTTGACTATTTGACTAATTGAAATTTTATTGTAGGGCTTTTAACATTTTTATTTATTTATAATTTATTTTTAGTCACTATATTTAAGTATATCATTAAATATGCTTTTTAATAACAATTTTAAAATTGAATCAAATAGGCAAAAAAACACAATAAGAAGTTGCTAGCCATTTTTATTTAATAAAGACAGAGTTGAATAAAGTAATCTCTTTGATTAATTTGGTATATAAATAAAGTAAAGTATGATTATTGTACTGGTATTGAATAATATATCCGATTCATTAATATAAAATTTAAATTAATTAACTTTTTTAAGAGTTCGAGCTTATAAATTATGCGACTTATAACATGGTATAATGACATGCATGTTCTTTTGAACTTATTCTCAGTTCATTTAACTTTAGTTCATTTCATACCTATTAAGTCCAATTTAATTTAATTCAGATCAATTAAGTTCAATTCAATTCAGTTCAAACATACTAAGTTCACTTTAGTTATTTAATTTTTTATTTACTTTTATTTTTTTTATTACGCCCTCCGTTTAATAAATATAGGACCTCTTCTTCTTACATGGAGATTAAAAAAATTAATGTTCTTTTTTGACTAAAAATGAAAAGTATAGATGTATTTTTAAGTAAAAAAAGTAAAGTACTTATGAGTAAAATTGAAAAAATAAGTCTATAAAATAGAAGTAAAATTATATTTTAAAGTGAAAAAGTAAAAAAAAATTATTTCTTTTTTGATAAAGTAATATTATTGTGAATAATGTTAATTAAAAAAAGTGATATTGTTATTATTTCAATATTTTAAAATTAAATTTAATTAAACTTAAATTAAATTGAGTTCAATTTAAACTTATTAAGTAGAGTTGAATTCAAACCTATTAATTTCAATTAAGTCAACCAATTTCAGTCCAAAATATAATGTTATAAGAACTTAGGTTAACATCAAGTTCTTGAGTTGGATTTCCGCCGAGCCTTCGGCACAGTACACGAAGAAAAACATTGTTATCACTTTTTCTGTTTTTGATAATTGGATTAGGATATTCTGACATTCAGCAGATCCCGACCAAGTAGCACGCCCCATATCTCCTTCAAATCGTTTTCGAAACTCACCGACTTTATTTATTGCTTTTGAATTCTTTAAAAGTTTTTGACCAAAAGGAATCTTTAGGTATTTGCAGATCGATCCTTATATTTACGTCTTTTTGCACGAAGTCTGCACATCTTTTTGAGTAGGCCTGGACCATGACTCCACTAAAGTTACTGTTGGTGAGCTAATGACGAGTAACAAGAACCAGTGGTCCTAACTTACTAAAAGAGAGATTTTCATGCATCTTAGATTCATCCCTTTAATCACTCTTATTAAAAAACCATTACACTTCATTTACAAATTACTCAAATACCAAATTCATTTTAAACAATTAAATTTATTACTATTTGTGTCACACATAGCAAATGTGATTTTTTAAATAATATCAATATGTCAAATTTTAATTTAATTGAATAAATATTCTTTAGTTTTTTTTATAAGGAGAGACAGAAACTCGACCCCCACTCGATCGGGTAAGATGTAAATCGAGAGATATGCCCCAATAGCAAACACTTGCGTTGGATTTAATCGAGAGATTTGCTCGAGTAGCAGATGATTCGACGTTTTTGTGTTCGTCCCTCGTCAAAATCTGAGGTCAATTGTAGTTTGACATTGTATCAATTCAAGGAAACCGAATAGTAATATTCAAGAATGTAAAGTGTTAGAAACATATGACATAATTCTAAATCCTAAATTCAAGTTGTTTTTGACACAAAATAATAAAAACAGAAATATGAATGAAAAAACAACTCGGACGATGATAATCAAAACATTAAAGATAATTTCACAATTACTCGATTCAATCAATACTATCAACACACGAAAGTCAAGCTCCCGATCGGTGTACTTCACTCGTCATCACACATTTAATCCACTTAAAAGTTCGCTCCCGATCGGGTTACGATTCTAAGATTATATTGACGTATTTAGATTGATCAAGTAATTGTTAGTTATTCTAGTTCGTTTATCATATCAACATCCAATATAATGTTTAGTTACACATCTTAAAAATCAAACAAGTAAAAATAATTATTAAATATGAAAACATGATTGAAAAGCAAGTATAAAATTACTTAAGCAATAACCAAATTAAATAAAGAGTTTGATAAAGGAAATGATTCAACAATTCAAAACATTAACAAACATTCTAACATTCATAAGAAATCAAAGCACAGAAAAACAAGACAATTTAAAGTACAAATTAAGAAAAAATTAACTTATCGAAACTAGTAAAAATTAAAGGTCATCGAACCATATCGTGCTCCTCGTGAACGTTGTCGTTGTCAATGACATCGTTCCCGACCTTCTCCCAAGTTCAGCAGGCAAGAGATATCATTTTTCCTCGTCCTTCCAATGCACCAATAACTGCCCCGCAAACGCCAACTTCAAAGATGTCGGCCGACATTGGCATGTAGCGACCGCTAGGTACGAGTAGTGTTAGAAATCGCTTTATCTAAAAGCTCGAAATGTTAGAGAAGGCCGAATATATTCTCCAATACTCCCCCTCACTTGTGGGCCTATTTCAACCTCAGAGGAAGGCCTAACAAGTGGATAATTAATTCGGGTGGAGTCGCACATGGCGGGAGTCGAACCCAGGACCTGCCACAAGGCTAGGCTCTGATACCATGTTAGAAACCGCTCATCTAAAAGCTCGAACTGTTAGAGAAGTTGGACAACTAAACATTTATAGTGGGCCGAATATATTCTCCAATAAGTAGCGGTCGCTACTCGATCAACGTCGTCCAACCTGGTAGCAGCTGGGTCGTGATCAAGTGAGTAGGCCGACACCCATCTTTTTCGGCCGACAAATAACATGTAGCGGACGCTACCTATGCATTTCCAGCTCCACTTCGATTCTTTTAATTCTTTCTCACGACTTGAAATATGAACAAATGTCACTCTAACATACCCGTGAGATTGACGACACGCACATAAAAAAAAAATACTAAATAACAAAAACATGACACGAACACATGACACACAAATGACATAAAACGTAAACTAAAACCCCACAAACACAACATATCAACAGACACCTGTTGGAGAACCAACTGGATCACCTCAATATAAACTCCGTAATATTTTAATGAAAATTTTTCTCATCCGAAGTTCGAAATCAAATCACCACGTACTTTATTATTCGGTTATGCCCCTGAGCACTTCTCTCGTTTTTTTATAATAAACATAAATAAATTATAAAAAATAAAAAAAAATATTCTTATTTTTTCACTTTAAAATATGATATTACATTTATTTTACCTGACTATTTTTTTAACTTTACTCGTTACTAATTTAGTTTATAATTTTAAAAAACATTTATACTTTTCAAATTTTCATTTTGATCAAAAAATAAAAAAAAAACATTTTTTTAATATCAATGTCTAAATAAAAGTTTTATATTTATGAGACGAGGCCGTAGTAATAAAAAAAATGTGGCACGCAGCACGCGCGCGTTCGACCATTATTATTGAAACGCTCTAATCTTTTACCGTATATACGCGAGTACGGATTATACCAGAAAAAAAAAAGAAAAATGTGGTGGTAGGGCTCACATCGTTGTCTACGTGGAATTTAATATTATTCTTCCTCTTTCTCCGTATGCTGCCGTACGATCTAGTCGTACACGCCATCAACCAACCGGGCCCACCACGACCTTTTCTTGTTCAACAATTTCAACTTTGAAGAATCCTTTTTCTCGGTGGAAAATAAATAAAAAATGATATATATATATATATATATATATATATATATATATATATATGAGTGATTGATCGGTATTTGGTGGTGGGGTGAGTGGGTGACGAGGAAAGAATGAGATGGATATCCATGAAGTGGTGGGCCTCACACCCGGCCCATTTACAATAATGGTAATAGGCAAGATGCAGGGCATGGCTTTATATAAATGGTTTTTACAATAAAAAAAGAAAGAAAGTGGGAGTAAGTTGTTTCTACAAAAGTGTACCTTCTTAGATGAGTTAAATTAATTGTTTGAAATAAGAGCTATTCACTTTCATGTATAGCGCACTAATTCACTAAACGAAAAAAAAAAAAAAGTAGATTTGAGTCGGTAGGAAAATTAAATTTTAAAATCAATTGAGAACCGTTACTCATCGAGTGCATTCTCAATAAAACCTCAAGCCTCAAGCTGGATTAAAGCTAAAAACGAGCTAAGCTTTAGCACCATTCCTTAAAAATAGCTTAGCTCAATTCCTTAAAAATAGAGCGGCTCATGTATAAAATTTTAATTAATATCCTTAATATGTGTTGACAAGGGAAATGGAATTTGTGACCTTTCAATCTCACGCTTTTTTACTTCACCAACTCAACTATCTTTGCATATAAATATAACTGTAATTACTACTTACTAGAGGTGTCAATTCGGTTTAACCAAAAAGAATCGAACCGAAAATTCGGTTAACCCAACCATTTAAGCTATATTTTTATAAACCAAAACCAAATCGTTTAAAAAATGATTTTGTTAGGTTTTAACCAAATTATTTCGATTTGTTTTGGTTTGGTTCGGTTTAAACCAAATTTTAATTAAAAATTTTAAAAATTAGAAAAAAATTAAATTTAAAATAATAATGATTACTTTTAATTAAAAAATTAAATATAAAAATAAAATTCAAATAAAAATAAATAAATAAAAATAAAATCATAAAAATTAAAAATTATTAGTATATTATTTTATTTAAAAATAATTATATATGTATATATATAATTATTTATTTATTATTCAGTTTGGTTCGGTTTTTATAAGTTTATCGGTTAAAAAATCAAACTAAACCGAAAACAAAAAATTCAAAAAATCTAAATCGAAAACCAAACCGAATTAGTTTGGTTCAATTTGGTTTAACCGAATAGTTTGGATTTGGTTCAATTTGATTACTTTAACCAAACTTTTGACACCCCTACTTGCTACAAATAACCTCGAATTCAAACGATATGTAGCTATAAAATGTAGAAATGAAATCGGGTTCCCAACTGCACCGCATATGGGCCCCAAACAATGGGCCGAGTTTTGAAAATTCAATCTATATCCATGTCATGGGCCCAATTGACATCACCATCTATTTTGTTTTGCCTCTTTGACTGGCAATAGAGCTAGAAGATGAGATGGCAAACAATGGCTACTCACTCCCACGAATAGATTCAAAGTAAATAATTGTTGGCCCAATTAATATATGTCCAATAAATTTATACAATAAAATAAAAATGTTTTTTTCTTGTAAATATTATTGATGATGTTTTCAACGAAAATTTTGAGTTTTTTGATTTCAATAAAAATGAAGATATATTTTAGAATTTGTTACTTAAAGAGCATCCCAATGTTAAGATAGAGATCCTAGGTGTAATTTTAACTCTCATCCTAAAAATATGTATGAATCATTCTGGGGTGAGTGATCTTGGCACGAATTAAAAGTGTGAGATAGAAATACTTAGGGGTGGGCGTTTGGTCTCGAAATCCCGATCTCGTGGTAAAATGGGACAGAACGAGACGGGATTGAAATATTAAAAATGTTAATCCCGTTCTGTACCGATCCCGTATCAAAATAATGGAACGAGAACGGGATTAACTAAATAAATTTCGTAATATCCCGTCTCATCCCGTTATATATTTATATATATTGAATTTTTTTATTTATAATATATTAATATATTTAATTTAATATAATTTGTAAAAAAATAAACTTTTTAATACTATATTATAAACCAAATCAAACGAATATATAATTTTATAAAAAAAATAATAATATATTTTATAATAAATAATTAAATTAAGTATATAGATAATATTATTAAAAATATATAATACTTTTTATTAAAATTAATTAAATAAATGGGATCCTATTTCGACTTTCAATTCCAATCTCGTTCCACTTTCATATGAGATCCCGAATTCACATAATCAATTTTTTATAAATAAAATATAATATATATAACTTGATAGTGAGGTTATTAAATATATTTTTGAGGTAAAATGCATTATGTGAAGTAATTGATTTTTAAGTAGATATAAATAATTTGTGAGTGATAAGACTTCGTACCTCAAAATCTCTACCTGCAATTAGAGATGCTTTAAGATGATATAATTTGTTGATCCTTGAAACATGGCCGACCTTTCGAGTAAAACTCTCAAGTTTTTTTTTGTTCTTAGTATTTAATTTCGTGCATATTTATATTATTTATATTATTTATATACACACACAAATACAAGCGTAAATTTCGGAAGCCAAATTTGTGAAGAGATGCCGTCATAGTGTTTGGTTTTTGAAAACCACCTCTCAACACCCTAAGATACTGTATTTATTTTGGCCCATGTGAGAAGTCACTTTTTGATACGGTTTGCATTGCTATGAACTTCTTGTATCACTCGGATTAATGATTTTTAATTTGTCTTGATTTCTTGAATTTTGTTTGGCTCTCTTGTTATTTTCTTTGGTGATGTTTTTTTTCTATTGAAAACTATATCACAGTTTTGTTTGGTGATTTGTATGGATAATTAACTTTGAAAATATTTTGAAATTTATATTTTTAGAATCGAAGGTGTGTGAGTGCGGTCTCATGTCTAGCGTACAAAAACGGAAAAAGAAGAATCGAAACAACAAGAGATTAGTTCCATTGTAAAACTAATTGTTAATAGATGAACTTACTCTCTAAACTTATAAAGAAATCATTTTTATACAAATTTAACGTGAGATAACTCACAAATACAAATGCAAATTAACTTTAACAAAGTTACACATTAAAACTATCCTACTAACTTAAAAAAAAAATTCTTTTTTTATAATTTCAATAATCAAATTGCTTTTTATTCCCATAAACAAAAAAATAAACACCAAATAAATTGTGATTCTTTTTGGTTCCTTTGAACTTCAGAACACAAATAATCGTCCCAACTTTTGTTTAAAATATTTTGTTGTTTATAAGAAGTCCATTCGATGGGCGGCCCAAGTCAGACGGCCCACATACAAGTCGGGTAGGCCCATGATACAAATTCACAATTATCTGCATTCAAAACAATCCTCCTCCTCCGAGTTCTCTCACTTTCAGTAGTATTTTTTTTCTTTTTAAATCCTTGAACTTTTTCTTTTTCTCAGACAATTATTACCTTCCCTTTAGGAAAAACTCAAGTTCATGGTGGAATGGAGAAATGTATATGACCAGGGACGGATGAGTTATGACAGTGTGATCTTCAAAAGTTAGTTTGCACTTAACCTGTTCGACGAATTGCCCCTGAGGAAAACCTCAATATGCGTAGACACCTGACGTCCTTTCAGCTCCATAAACCATATGGGACGAACAGAATCGAATCCCACGATGCGTTTTCAGGTCACCGGAGGATACAAATTGCCCACAAACATAAATCAACCGTCGGGCGAAAACCGAAGAAGAAAGTCTACCACAGGGTCCACGAACTCGACAGGGTTATGGAACTCCAAAAGAAGCCTTCACTCATCCTGCAGCTCATATCCATCATCCAGTCCCAGAAAACCGGGTCCCTTCTTCTCAGGGACCTCGAGAAGGAAGTCGGGTTCGTCCAGAAATGGAACCACATGGCCGTTATCGAAAAGTACCCCTCCATTTTCCGCGTGCTTGGCGGCCAAGGCGAGAGGTCGCATCCGGCCGTCACATTGAGCGAGAAGGCTAAAAAGATCTCGTCTTTAGAGCCCGAGGCGCGAATGCTGATGGAGCCCGTTTTGGTTAAGAATTTAAGGAAATTACTGATGCTGTCTGTCGACTGTAGACTGCCTTTCGAAACGATCGATTCGATCGCTGGCGAACTTGGGCTTCCCAGTGATTTTAAGAACTCGCTGATTTTGAAACACCCGCTGCTTTTCAAACTGAGTAAAATCAACGGGAGGGAATATTTGTGTCTGGAGAGTTGGGATTCCTCGCTGGCTGTTACTGCTCGCGAGGAGAAACTTGCGGCGGCTGCGCCTTTCGGGCCGTCAAACCCGGCCAAGATATCGAGGGACGGGAATTTCTCGGGCCCTTTCGCGTTCCGGTTGAATTACCCGGCGGGCTTCAGGCCCAACACGAGTTATCTGGAAGAAGTCCAGAGGTGGCAGAAATTGGACTTCCCGTCTCCGTATCTGAATGCAAGGAGATTCGAAGCTGCGGACCCGAAGGCCCGGAAAAGGGCGGTGGCAGTGCTTCATGAGCTTTTGAGCTTGACTATGGAGAAGAGGTTGACTTCAGGTCAATTGGATGCTTTCCATGCGGAGTACCGTCTGCCTGCTAGGCTGCTGCTCTGCTTGATAAAGCATCAGGGGATATTTTATATCACGAATAAAGGCGTGAGGAGTAGTGTGATCTTGAAGGAGGCGTACAACGGGTCGGATTTGATAGACAAGTGCCCTCTGCTTGAATTTAGGGATAAACTTATGGCATTGATGGGGAGGACGAATAGCGGCTCACGGGATGAGGCATGCTGTTCGCTTGTAGAATGACTTTTGTAGGTTGCCAAAAGGTGAATCGTTTATTGGGAATTCTCGTGCTTCGGTGTTGATCTATTCTGAGACCTTTTCGTTGTTTCCGTTTTGAATCTCTAAGCAATTGTGCAAAATAACTATCCAAATGTGAATTCCATGAATTTACAATATATGAAAACATGAATTTATAGATGATAACTATAAATACAAATTGTCTTATTGTGGAGTGGAAGAGGGAAATCACAACTTTGAAACTTCCCGCATTCTCAGTATTTCCTTGGCCACATCCATTTTTCTCATTGTCCTAATTACAGAAAGAAAGAAAGAAAGAAAGAGAATATGGTTATGGTGTATTAATTTTACCAATACAGATACTCAGAAAATCTGTAACCCTCATTCTCGGAAAATCTCTTGATTTCCCGGAATTCAATTTTGACATTTGACCATGGCGAGCGGAGGCGGGGACGGGAGCCGTGTCGGGCCGGGCTTTATACTGCCAGATGAGATATTGTCCGTAATTCCAACGGATCCCTACGACCAGCTGGATCTGGCGCGTAAGATCACGTCCATGGCGATCACGTCTCGCGCAATGAATCTCGAGACAGAGGCAGGTAGTCTACGGCAGAAGCTTCTGGACAGGAGCTCGAGGAGAAAGTCTCCCGCCTCAAGACCGAGAATCAGGACGTGGAGTTGCGGTTGAGGGTCTCTTAGAAAGATAACGTCTGTAGATATTTCTCGAGCGAATTTGGATTCCCTTTCATGATTTATGTAGTTTTGTTTTTACAATTGTTGTGATGTTTTAGTTGTTTTTTAATGGTGATTGGATTACAGACGAAGCTGTTGAAGGAGAAGGAATCTTTTGCTTTGACTGTGAAGAAGCTCAGTCGTGATTTAGCTAAGGTAAATTTCTTTGCTATCTGTAAGATTTATAATATTGGACCTGAAATATTTTCTATTTTGAATGCCTTCTTTTTTCCATTTTTGCAATTTGAATCTTATATGATTTAGCACTTAAATTGGGCTTTAGAAAGTGTTGATATACAGAAGTTTCACGAAGAAGAATATCCGAGCTTCAATCAGTGTTCCCTGAATGACTCAGATATCCGTTCTTATATTCTTTTTTATAATCTCTTATGGAATATCCTGAGAAAATTTCCAGAAAACTCATATTTTCCAGAACCTGTGCAAAGTCTTATCAAACCATAAGTAGATCAGGTAGTGATGCAGTCGAACTCGAACCTGAATCAATAAAGAAGGAAAAAGTCTATGTATTTTGGTCAATTTGTTAATGTGCTCTGATTTTAATTGCTAACTAAAAGTTATGGAGGTCCAATGACAGAAATTGTCTATGTTCTTCCCTGTATTCATTTATTATTTTGTCAGTCGTATTTCTGGTATATTTTTCGCAATAGAATTCAGACATTGGAATCAGTACAGATGATTTTTTGTATGGTGTATTTGAACTTTTTTCTCTGCTGACAGCTGGAGGCATTTAAGAGGCAACTGATGCAGTCGCTCAATGATGAAGACTCTCCGGTATGGTTGCTTCTACCTATGCTGTTTTTCTCGTCATTTTCCTTTCAAGAATAAACAAACCTTTACTGTTTACTACACCAGCAAACTGAAACTATAGACATTGGCACGTACGACCAGTCAGTCGATTCAGGCCCCAAGGCATATTCCAAAAATGGTAATTTACAATTACAAATGTATATCTTATACCTAGCGGCTGTCGACGTCTAATGCTTGTCCTTCCAGTTCAAAAGCTGAGCCATTGCCTCTGTTACTTCTGTCATGTGTGATTACTGATTAATATCATTATTGCTCTATATTGAAGTAGAGGAGCCTAATGGCCACGGAACACACTATTCAACTGATGATGGTATTCTGAACCTTAATTTATTTATTTTCCTTGCTGTGCATTTCTGAGGCTCTAAGCAAAAACAAAGTAACGATTTTTGTTAATTATTTTGGTCGTAGTCCCTAAGCAAGCAGGGCAAGGACTTTCCGTGACTCCGTATCGGACGTGCCAACTTACTCCTACTGGAACTCCAAAATCACTTGGTAGTGTGTCCCCTAGATTGTACTCAGATGCCGTCTCTCCTCAGAGAACCTCAAGCAACAATTCTCCTAGAACTCACTACGATGGATGGGTCGGTTCGCTTTCATCATATTACCCATCCAGTCAGCATTCATCAGCAGCAAGTTCTCCTCCCCATGTGCCATGTATGCAATATTTTCGAGGATTTCAATCAACTGCATTCTTTTATCTTTTTTTTCTCGACTTAGATGAGTCATAATCTCAATTTTCTAAGCTGAATATATGATAGCTAGAGCTATCAAGAGGCGGACCGTACTGTTCTGCTGCCGGGACCATATCAGTGTTTTGGTCCGGTTCGGACTGATTTCTCTGGGCTGTTACCTCTAGAGCCCATGTAAAAAAAATAGTAAAATATACCGGGGAGGGCGGTCTATTTTCGATAGCTCTACTGAACCTTTTTATCTTATTTTGGAGATCAAGAATTATTTATATGCATCTTGACTTCTTCTTTTCTTTCTAATTTGTGTAATTATTTTTGTTATCAACACTTTGTAGTTCGCACTAGAGTTGATGGAAAGGAATTCTTCCGCCAAGTCAGGTGGGGGGTGACGTTACTCGCTCTAAATGACTTAAGTAATTCGGACCAAAATAATCCCTTTTCAAGGATCCATTTTTAATTTTGTTTTATATTTGTCTAAATGCAGGAGTCGTCTATCACTTGAGCAATTCAGCGCTTTTCTTACGAACGTAAAAGATCTGAATGCACAAAGGCAGTCTCGTGAGGTGATTGACAAATCTCGACAATGTGATTTTATGAAATACTTTGTTTCCATTAAATTTGTTACTCTCTCTAGGAGACGCTGAGAAAGACGGAAGAGATATTTGGAATGGATAATAATGATCTATACGTATCATTTCAAGGGTTGCTTAGCCGCAATATGAACTGAAATTAAAGCTATTGGAAGCCCACTTCATGGTTCGTTATTTTCTGCCATTGAGATTTTCATTAAGAGTTCTCCCATCGCTGGTTGAACTAAATACCATGTTCCTTAATCCTTCCTCTCCATGTGATTGCCTCTGTAGTCTGTAGTCTTATTGTAGATATATTTTTGAACAGATGCAATCTTAATTTTGGGAAACCAAGTTTTCAAGTAGTCAATAGTATACGGGGCAAAGTTTTTTTTTCTTTTCGGATGTATATATATAACGACGTCAATAATCCATGACAGTTCTATGTTGCTTGTATTCAAATTTCAATCACTTTGTTACATTTATTTTCTGTAAGATTTACATAAATCTGTCGAGTTACCGTATCTTTTGTTTTTAACCACAAATAGGCAGACATCCCATTTTCCGGGCATTTCTACCTGTCGAGCATTCATTTGTTCGTTGGCATGTAAAATGAAAAATAAGCGCGTTCTTGTTTTTGACAGGTGGGATTGCAGGGCATAAAATTATATTTTGTTGAAAAAAAGATGGACAAATCCACAAGGCAGAAGATAATCTGTCCGGGCCAAGAAAGGTAAATCGTACTACTGAATAAAACTCTCGGGGAATCCATTGTGAAAGAAAAAGCGATGAAATTCTCTAGCAAATTTATGCACCCTAAACTTAATATCAGCTTAGCATGAACCTGTCCCCACTTGAAAACCATCAAAAATAGAAAATGGAGAAAACAATAAAAGAAAAAAGAGAGGAGGGAATTAACAGTCAATCTATCGGAAGATTTCATATGATCATGTTCGTTTGTTTGTTTCTGGAATCATACTTCATATCACATTCATGTCATGTCATGTTCTGTCTTGAATTTGAAGTTTCTGGATGTATTGCTCTCCGTTTGTACAAATTCAGAGAAACGCGTTTAATGTTATAGTTATAGATATCAAATATTACTATGATTTACACATGAAAAGAGAAGTTAACTATAATGTTAAAGCAATCATATGTAGTTGTAGTTAATTGTTTGATTTTAATCATGTTTTTTTATGTGTATGTATGTGTTAATGTGTGAGTGTATAAATATATGGAGTATATGTTATGTGTGTGTGTTTATGTTTTGATGCCATAAGTAAAGAAAGGTTGCAGGGGTACCTGATACAAGGCTGCTCTGTACGATATTCTTTGATTCTCGCTTTACTTTTGATGTTTCTCAAGTGTGTATTTTTTTGCAGAAAATAGGCGCACACACACACGCACAAACGGGATGATCAAACACGATGAAGAGAAACAAAGAATCTTCTGTGTTGGAATACAAGTCCTTTATTCGCGTTTCGGCCAATTATATTTTGATAACAAGTTACTTATGTTTAAGGAATTGAAAAGCGTAGAAACATTGTATAATTATCCAAACTATTATAAAAACACTGCTTTTGCTTCTGTATTAGAGAAGTTGTACTACTTCCTTTTGTTAGGAGGTTATTATAACATACTATTATTTTTATAAATAAGAGAATGAATTAATTGGATCAAATAAGTGGAATTATTTGATCATTTTTTATAACATATTTTTTTTTTCATATTTTTCCTCGATTTTAAGTTCCACATAAATTGTGTTAATTTATTTTATCATTAATTTGTTTGTTCATTCTCAAATATTGGAGCGCACTGATTGAGAGAATTATATCCAAAATCAAAACAGCATCAATATATGTGCAAATTTAAACAAAAAATCGTCAAATAAGACAAGTATTGTTTTAAATACAGGATGAGCTTATATTGAGCACTGCATGACCCTCCTCGCGCGGCTCATTGGTATTGCAGGTGATGGATTCGTGGAAACAATGAGAGACTTTCCAATGCGATTAATTTATATGGTGGTTTCGCAGGTCCCATTCACGTACATATCTTATATATATTCTTAGCTATAGCCTATAGGTCGGATCTTTCTTGGACTTTAAAGCAGACAACTTTAAAGAGTGCAAGATCATGGCACATGATCAAGATCATATACATACATCCGAGAGAGTGAGAGTGAGAGGCCCAAATTAAAGTAAATGCTGTGTTTTGTATTTTATATATATTCCCCTCCACAATTTACCTTTTTTTTTTTAAAATCTCTTTTCTCAAAACTAATAGTATTTAAGCAAATTGAACTCTTAAAAAGACAAAAAGAATTAAAATCCAAACTACGTACTTAATTTATTATGACACTTCATTATAAGTAAGATAATAAAACCTAAATCAGGACGAACAAAGGGCCCCACCACCACCCCTAGTGCAATTTGAGTTTAACTCTTCATGCTATAAATAGTTCACACCACCAATACCACTCACTCGACCTAAGGAAAATCAAAATATAATTATATCAAAAAATATTAATTACTCCTATTATTTATGGATACTTCCTCAATCCATTGTCATGAACAATTTCTTCCTGCAGATCATGCTTATAATTACAACACTACCCCTCCTCAGCTCTTCGGCTTCCCTATATGCGCAAACAACGAAGACCTACTCATGAGCTTCGACGACATGGTGCCGATCTTGAGTAGCACCAATAACTATCATCATCACGAGATGAGTTCATCCATTCCGGATTGCATGGACGTGCCCTCGTTGTCCGAACGGGAGACGGGACTTCACGATTTCGAAGCGGGGCTAATTAGATACAACATGAGTCGGGTTTTCGAACCCGGTCATGATCAAGAGATTATAACGGAGACTAATTTCTGGCCAGCTGCTAACTATGATCACATAGCTTCTCAAAATTATTGGGTAATTATTTATTAATTATTAGTATTTTAATTTGTTACAATTACTATCATTCAACTATTTAATTAGGGAATTATATATACAGAGCAAAGCAGTAGCAAAAGTGGATCAAGAAGAGGGTCATGAAGTTAAAGTAGGTCGATATTCGGTCGAAGAAAAGAAGGGAAGAATACTCAGATACCTTCAGAAAAGAAACCACAGAAATTTCAACAAGACTATAAAGGTACGTACGTACTTACGTACAATTATTTCTATATAATTGTTATTAATTACTGATCATCTATATCTATATATATATAATAGTACGCTTGTCGCAAAACCCTAGCCGACAAACGTGTCAGGGTTCGTGGAAGATTCGCGAAAAACAACGAACCGTCGGAGGAATATGAGACGATTAAGACAAATGATTCGCAGGAAGATCACTCTTTCGTCTTAGGGCAAAATGTTACATTTTACGATGATTCGTCATTGCAGGTATCATCATATAGTACTAGTACACACACATTCGTAACATTTTGTTCGATTAAATCGTGAAGATAAATTGTGTCGATGTGCAGATGATATGCGGTAGTGATGATGATTGGTTGCAAGCAGCCATGGCTGGTCTTCTGCATTTGCCTTATCCAGGAGGCAATATCAATTAATTATATATGCAACCCCATTTACGTTAATTAATTGTGATTTATTATTTTTTGTTTTTGTAATAATCTTAATCAATTGTCCTGCTTCATTTAATTACATAATAGTAACTACTTAATTAATATCTTGAAAATTTGAACACAAATGGGTGTCCCAAGCAAGCATTCTCCCAAGCGTAAGAAACCACTAAAATTTACTGTACTTTTTAATCTCACTGCTCAATATATATGGAGTATACAACAAAAACAAGTATTTTCTAAGTTCATAACTACTATAACTCGACAGTTGGTGATTATATTCTTATAACATATAATATAATAAATTTTAGAACAAACCAGCAAACTTAGCCGTGTTTTAATTATACGTTTTTTTTTCAAAAATCTACATTTACAATTAATTGCACCTATAATGAAATGCAAACAAATTAAATTAATTAAATTATAATATATATAATTAAAGGAGGTGTATAAATTTATTGTTGTCACAAAGTCTTCTTTCGATTTGGTGGATTTTTTAAGTTATTTTGATCATCATCATTTGAAGCGGGAAGTTAATGTTGAATGAACAGTAGGATGATTGCACAAAATGAAAGCACCAATTTGAGGCGAGGGAAGGTCGAGTCCTAATCACACACACACATCACCAATCCCTGTCAACTGTTTAATTTGTTCATTTCGAGCAGATTCGGATCAACTCCACGATCATCCTGTCGAAGATTTGCTGGTCGATTAGCTAGCCCACACATTGGCCATATTGTCGGGACGATAGTGTTAGTGTGTAGTTCTTCCTAGTTCAACATAGAACCACGTTGTTCTTGTTTGAACTACGTTGAACTATACACTTTGTTTTGTAGTAACTTCTTGTTTTATGTTTGTATGTTTTCCGTTCATTAATTCATACAAGTCTGCTAGGTCTACATAGAACGAGCTGGTTAAACTGTGGAATTAACAAGTGACTCAACGCGTGACCACGGTTCAACAGCATGAAGCAGGCAGACTTGGGCATTACAAACAACATGGAGTTGCATCAGTGCGTCAGCATAGAACGAGCCATTCTGTCAACATGGTTCAACGTGGATCAGAGAGAATTGCGAGTTCATCAACGCGCTTCAAGGCCTTACCGTGATAACACCTTGACGGACGCGGTACAAGCATAGCTACACATACAGCTGGACGAATGACTGCTAAGGAATGAAGCCAGCTGTGGGTACGACTAGAAGACTTCGCTAGAAGAATGATAGTCCAGTGAAAAACGCCAAGTATACCAGCTATGCCCTCCACGAGCTCGACGCACGAAGACACGCTAGTGTGGCCGTGGGTAGAGCTGGGTTCGTCAAGTACAACTGAAATGGAATCTCGAATATTCCATGAAGATGCTTTGGGCTCGGCCCATTAAGCGTGAATTCCGGAAACCCTATTTCTCGACACCTATAAATAGCGGGTTGTTGGAATTCACTATTCAGGTATTGATTAGACATTTTCTAGAGAGAGAAAATTTGTAGACCGAGAGACTTCGCTAGAAAGCTCCGGTTCTATTGTCAGTTTAGTCTTGGTAGTACGAGTCGCTAGATTAGTTCTACATAGACTTAGTTTTTGGTCGTGTTGACCTTTCTACAAGATTCGCTAGAATTTTGTAGATGTGTTTGTAAGTGGTTCCACCCTTTACAAGTTATACAAAAGAGTTTTTCTTTAGAATCTCCAAATTGTGTTAAGTCTTTGTACTCTACCCTTTACAACTCTGTTCTAGGTAGAACCAAGTACAAAATACACAATTTCAATTGGTATCAGAGCAAGTGCACCTTCTTTGGTGTGATCCTAGGAAGAGATTCTACAATGGAGTCATTCACTGTTGTCAAGCCCGTCATTCTCAATTCCTCCAACTATTCTTATTGGAAGAGCAAGACTAGACTAAAGCTGAAGAATGTGGACTCACGAGTGTGGGGAGCTGTGTTAAATGGTTGGACTGCACCAACGTATGTCGACAAGGATAATGACACGGTTCCGAAAGATGAATCTACATGGACCACGGCCGAACATGAAGCTGCTACTTTCAACTCAAAGGCCATCCACCTTATCACTGATCTCATCGATGTTCACATGTTCTCCGTCGTGAGACATCTCACTTCGGCTAAGCATGTGTGAGACACTTTGGAACGCATGTGTGAAGGAAGTGAAAGTATCAAGAGGTCCAAGATCAGAGGTCTTAACACTACCTTCCACAGGCTTGAAATGAGGGAAGATGAAGACCTTGACTCTTTCTTCAACAAAATCATGGCTATTGCAAGTGAATGCCAGGAACTTGGAGATCCTATACCCCCACCACTCATTTGCACCAAGGTTCTACGAGGTGTAACAGAGAAGTTTAGCGTCAAGGTTACTACAATGGAAGACACAAAGCTTGGTCAGTCGGGAGACTACAATGAAATCATGAGCCATTTGAAGAATTACGAGCTAAACTTGAAATTGAAGGACAAGTCCTACTCTATGACTCCATTTGAGAACTCCATGAAGGCTCTCTCTATCTCTCAGAATGCCTCTAGCTCTACCCCCAACAGGGCTGCCTCTACCTACTCTCCTCACACTACTGAGAGTAATGCCTTCCTTGCTGAAGACTCCGATGATGAGAGTGAAGCTCTCTCTCTTCTTGACTCCCCAAATCCAGACAAGTTCATCGCCATTCAAGATGCCGTGAGTTACCTTGTTCGTCAAGACATTAAGAGGAAGAGGAGATTCAAGCAATTTCGAAATCAGAGGACTCCTGGAAATTCATTCTCCACTCCACCCGCCACCAACCGCAGTGGGTACACCCCAAGTCGGAAGTTTGTTAGTGGCGCTCCTAGCAAGGACATGTCCAATATCAAGTGCTTTGAGTGCAAGGGGATGGGCCATGTGAAGAATGAATGTCCTAACTTGCATCGGAAGAACAACATGGATGTGAGTTACTTGGTGTTTGATGGAGATGATGCTTTGTACTCCTCTGAGGAAGACAAAGGGAAGATGGTGGAGCCAAATGAAGTAAACGCACTCTTAAGTGCCATTGATGATGAGAGCGATGAAGAGTACGAGGTAGTTCAAGATGACTTGGCTACCCATGACAATATCTTTTGCTATACCTCTGTGGTTGCAGGTACTACTGAGCCGGGTGCTAGTTCTACCCCCAGAACTCTGGCTGGGGGCATGACAAAGAAGGAAGCTGAGTCTACCCTCGATTCTGAGAGGGTGAGCAAGAGGGAGTTCGAGATCGTGAAGCTGGAGCTGGAAAGGGCGTTGAAGAAGGCAAGTGAACTGGAAGCCATTGTGAACAAGGAAGATACGGAGAAAGACTTCCTGAGGGACTCTCTTGCCAAAATGGAAGAGGGCTATGCTATGCGGACCAAGGAGCTTTACCAAGTGAAAGACAAACTAGATGTTGCTAATTGTCTCTTCCAAAAGCTTAATACTGGCACTTCCAAGCTTGATAACATGTTGAACTGTGTTAACACCAAGCACTTTGGGCTTGGATTTAAGGAAACTTTTGATTCTGTCTACTCCGATTCTCCTTATGTCTCTCCTAAATTTGTGCATGGTAGAGATAAAGCTATCACTAAATCTAATGAGGCCAAACCAGTGGATGTTATTACATCCAAAGGCAATGTGGCTTCTACATCTAACATGAAAATTCTCAAACGTTCCCCTACTCCATTGTCCCAAAAAGCTTCAATGTCCTCGTTGACACCGGTTTCTACCTCTGCTCTACCCGTGAGCAAATCCGGATCTACCCATGACAAGAAAACCTTTACACGAAATGTCTCCAGTCGATCTAAGCTACCCTTCTCAACAACTAAATCGATCTTGAAACGTCGACCTCCCGGTGCTATCCCTTTATCATATCCTGCTAAGGGCCTGACCACTCATAAAAGGAAGACTCCTTCTACCCACTACAAGCGAGTCTATGTGTGCCACTATTGCGGGATGAAAGGGCACATCAAACCTTATTGCTACAAGCGTGCCGAAGACTTAAGTTCCCGTGCTATGGCTCACAGACAAGTATGGAGACCAATTACCAAGCAGTCGCATGACAAAGCCAATCAGGTCTGGAGAATTAAAGCGGTTCTACCCACAGCAACAATCATTAAGCCAAAGCAAGTATGGAGAAGAAAGCAAGAGGTGACATGTAATGTTGTATTCACTGTGGCCAAAGGCACGACAAAGGAAACTTGGTATTTCGATAGTGGGTGTTCTCGGCATATGACAGGAACTAAAGACTCGTTGGTCGATTTTGTTCCTCACTCCGGTGGGCCCGTCACTTATGGAGGTGGAGCAAAGGGGAGTATAATTGGAAGTGGAACATTAAACGTGAAAGGTCTACCCGCACTCAAGAACGTTCTCTTGGTAGATGGGCTATGTGCAAATCTAATAAGCATTAGCCAACTTTGTGATGATGAACTTAACGTGAAATTCAATAAGGAGAGCTGTGAAGTGTACAACGTTAAGGGGGAGTGCATTCTCACTGCTGCTCGTGCGAAGAACAACTGTTATGCTATCAATGAATCTTGCCTAAGTGCCTCTACCCATGACGAGATAGATATCTGGCATCAAAGGCTTGGTCATACCAGCCTCCGGAATCTTGAGAAGTTAGTTCAAATAAAGGCGGTCAGAGGCATAGATAGCTTGCCCAAGATTGACAAGAGAGTATGTGGTGAATGTCAGATGGGTAAACAAACTCGAGCCCCTCATCCTGCTATCTCTACCCATAACCGCACTACAGAATGTTTTGAGCTACTACACATGGATCTCATGGGGCCCATGGAAGTGCAGAGTTTGGGACACAAGTGGTATACTCTCGTTATTGTTGATGACTTCTCGAGGTACACTTGGGTAAATTTTCTTGGAACCAAGGACGAGGCTTTTGAAGCCTTCCGATCCTTAGCTCGTAGAATTCGCACCACTTATGGTAAACGGGTCCATCGTATAAGAAGTGACCACGGAGGTGAATTTCAAAACGGAGTGTTTGTTGAATATTGCACTCGTAAAGGGATTCACCATGAATTCTCTGCACCAAAGACTCCGCAGCAAAATGGAATTGTAGAGAGGAAGAACAGGACTCTACAGGAAATGGCAAGAGTGATGATGGTGGCTGCGGGTATGGCCAAGGGTTTTTGGGCAGAGGCCTTGAGTGCGGCTTGCTACGTGGTGAACCGTATAAGCATTCGTGCCGGGACAAAATGTACGGCTTACGAATTGCTAACTTCCAAGAAGCCAAATGTTGCTCATCTCCGTGTGTATGGATGCATCTGCTACATTTTAAATGATAGAGATGCCTTGAAAAAGTTTGATCCAAGGTCGGACAGGGCTATTTTTGTTGGCTACGCCCTCAATAGTCATGCTTATCGCGTGTTTAACCTACGTACAAAGACGGTGCAAGAATCGACTAACATCAAGTTTGATGAACTTCATTTTCACGAGAGTCCGTCCAAGTCTACCTTGCAACAACAAGCGTCTAACCCTGCTCTACCCCTGGCAGAAGTATTAGTTGAGGGAGAGGTAGATCAGGGTGTAGGATCAGTCACACCATCACATGATCATTCTACTACTCACAACTCCTGTGATAGTACTCCATCAGAAGGCAATGATGAAGGGTTGAATCCAAGCTCGTCTAACCCTGCTATAGGTACCACTGGAGCCTCTACCTCTACCGGAGTACCAAACTCGGGTCCTCCCGCCTACATTCGAAAGAGACACCCAAACCAACAAATGATTGGTGATCTCAACCAACGAGTTACTCGCTCTACCTGCTCTACCGACACTTTGCCCGCTAGCTATCCTAACACGTTCTCTAACTTGGCCCTCCTATCTCCGGACGTGGGCATAATGATTTTTGTCTCCGAAATTGAGCCTAAAAACATAAAGGAGGCTATTCTCGATGATTTCTGGATTGCGGCTATGCAAGAAGAGCTACATGAGTTTGAACGGAATAAGGTGTGGTCTTTGGTCCCAAGACCAAAGGGTGTAAATGTTATTGGCACCAAGTGGATCTACAAGAATAAAACCAATGAATTCAATCAAATAGTGCGCAACAAGGCGCGACTGGTTGCTCAGGGGTACACCCAAGTTGAAGGAATTGACTTTGAAGACACTTTTGCTCCCGTGGCACGCATAGAGTCCATCCGGCTACTCATTGCTGTGGCGTGCTACAAAAATATTCCGTTACGACAGATGGATGTGAAGGCAGCCTTTTTGAATGGAGTGTTGGATGAGGAAGCATATGTTGAACAACCTAAGGGGTTTGTGGACCCTCACAAGCCGGACCATGTTTACCTTCTTCACAAGGCCCTCTATGGATTGAAACAAGCACCTCGTGCTTGGTATAGCTGTCTCACAGACTTTCTCTTGAAATTTGGGTTTACACGTGGAAATGCCGACACCACTCTCTTCATCAAAATCGTCAAGAATGAAATGCTTATTGCTCAGATCTATGTGGATGACATTGTGTTTGGTGCTACCCATGACCGCTTGGTTAAAGAATTTTCAGATGCCATGGCTTCATCTTTTCAAATGAGCTTGGAGGGAGAGCTGAGTCACTTTCTTGGGCTTCAAATTTCTCAACGACCGGATGGTATATTTGTTTCTCAAACTAAGTATGCTATCAACATGCTCAAGAAGTTTGATATGGCGGATGCTAAACCTATGAAGACTCCTATTGCTACCACTGAAAAGCTGAGTAGAGCTGAGAAGAGCAAGGATGTTGATATTTCTACCTACAGATCTCTTATTGGTAGCCTGCTCTACCTCACTGCCACTCGACCGGACATTATGTATAGTGTGTGCCTCTGTGCCCGCTACCAAGCTCAACCAAAGGAAGAAAATCTTATTGCTGTGAAGCGTATCCTTCGATATGTGGCCGGGTCTACGAACCTTGGTCTATGGTACACTAAAGATACTTCTTCTTATCTTGTTGGTTTTGCAGATGCAGATTGGGCCGGAGACAATGATGAAAGGAAGAGCACCAGTGGTGGGTGCTGCTTCTTAGGAAACAACCTTGTTTCATGGCATAGCAAGAAGCAAAATTGCATTGCTCTATCCACCGCCGAATCCGAGTATGTGGCTGCCGGGAGTTGTTGTACCCAGATGCTATGGCTTCAACAAATGCTCGCCGATTATCACATTTATAGCACGCCACTGACCTTGTACTGTGACAACCAAAGTGCTATAAAGATAAGTCAGAATCCGGTACAACACTCGAAGACCAAGCATATTGATATACGACATCATTTCATTCGAGACTTGGTAGAACGGGGTAAGGTGGTAATGGAACATGTCCCTACGGAGAAACAACTCTCAGACTTCTTCACAAAACCACTTGCTTCGGAAAGATTTTTATTTCTCCGGAAGTCTCTCTGCATGGGTGCTTTTTGAAGGGTAGTAGGCCGCAATTGGCTACCTCCACCCACAGCCGTTTATTTTGTCAATGGAACCATGAGGTAGAGCAAGGTGAGGTTAGTTGTTGATGGTTGCAAAGTGACGTAGTATTTGGACATACTGTTCTTTAAATACTTACATAAGCTATTCATTGGAGTGAACTTTGTTTGCTCTATGTCTAGCAGGAAAAGTCGGCCTTAAGATTTCCTCGATGGATCGGGTCTTGACTGACTTGGTCTTCGGGCAAATGCAAAAGACATGGCCTTATACATATAATGATGAAAACACAAAAAAATATATATGGAAACATCATTCTATAACACCTATCACTGATTGGGTCATAATAGGCCTGATCTATGCCCAAAAAGCAAGTGAAATGGTCGTGGTTACACGCTGAACTGGCCAAAATAGCAATACCGTCCATAAAGCTCCGTCACTCTATCTCCAATATCTCTACTTCATGTTCTTTCCAGCGATTTTGATTCACTGTGTGGTGGTACGTATGTCCACGTTGTGTGTGCCTGTTATGCCTTTAACTGTATTTCGTGTTTTACAAATTTGCAGAGTACTCCTGATATACGAAGCAAGGCTGTTCTACCTTGAAGTGCTTCCTTAGGCTTCGTTGGTCTAGATTTTTTTTAGTGAACTTGAAATCTGGGTAATTCAACGCAGGGCTGTGTGTAATAGCCCCTGCTCTACGTGTGCTACTTTGAGTATTCATGAACGTCGTTCCTGTCTTACGTGCTACTCTTTGCTTGTTGTGCTGTTTGCTGATTTTACATTATAAGTATCGTTGCTCTTCCCGTAACCCTCTTTGTAGGGCGTGCTATCACTTGAATTTTTGGTGCTGCTAATACGTTGTACTACCTGGCCTGTACACACTCTCTGGCAGCCCACTTCTCCCTGCTGCGCGCATCACCAAGTGCATTTGCCAGCTCGCCCACCGTTGATCTACATGCCTTCAGGCTCTGGTTTATTTCTTGTCTACTTTGACTAAGTATCACTGCTACACCCTCTATATATTCCCTGTTGTACGTTGTGGTGTTTTGTTTTTCTACTTTGCAGCTACGCTGAGATAGGTTGCTTGTTCCACGCACCGTGAGTGCTCCATGCTTTCTCGTCAGCGCGCTATCACTTACTCTCTTAAAATCACTCCTACGCAGACCAGACATATGGACACGTGGCACGCTCTACACCACAGAATTTGAACCGCTTCAGCTACACTATAAATACCCCCCCGGGTCAAACACACAGTGCACCTTCTACTGCGTGTTTTAGAGAGAGAAACCATATTCCTTTGCTGTTCTTATCTTCTACGTACAAGCTCATAACATCTACTCCCATTTTTGCTCTTTGCTCTACGCGGTTTTTCCCTACTCACTGTTTCATTTACAATGACTTCTTCTGCTGCTCCCGCTACCACCATGCCCACATATGAACTGCCCTCGTTCTACGCGGACAAAATTGCAGAACTGAAGGCAGAGGAAGCTACACTTGAAGCCGCGCAAGCCGCGGAGGAAGATTTTGATAAAATTACTGAACTGGAAACCAAAATCACTGCTGTACGTGCGACTATCCTTGCTCACCGCGGTGATAAGATGAAGGCTGAAAAAGCCTTAAGGGAGGAGGCTGCACGTAAAGCCGAAGAGGAAAGACAGAAGAAAGAAGAGGACGAACGTTTAGCCGAGTTGGAAAGGCAACGTATTGCTGAGGAGGAGAGGAAGAAAAAGGAAAAAGAAGAGGCTGATCGTATAGCCGAGTTGGAACGACAGAAGAAGGAAGAGGCTGACCGTATAGCCGAAGAGGAGAGGAAGAAAAGAGAAAAGGACTTGGCAGACCGTATTGCCAAAGACAAACTTGAAGAGGCCACTCGTAGAGCCGCGTTGGAAAAGAAGAAAAAGGCAGACGAAGTAACTGCTGCTGCTGAACGCATGGCCACACTCCTTGTTGCCCCAGATGCACGGGCTACCGTCAATGTGGCCACTGATGCTGGTGAATCTAATTCACCTAAGGATGGTGGCTCTATGGCCTACAACGTCAGTACTACTGTCCACCCGTCCCCGCTCAACGTTGAGCCACCCGTAGAAGAGGAGGACAAGGTGCCGGAGAACAGGCTCGTGGTGCCTTCTCCCTCCCGCTTCGTTGGGGAAGGGTACTCTGCTGACTTCCACTACGAAGCAGCTTCTGATCGCTATGACTCTCTTGCAGATCAGAAAATAAATGCAGAGCGGTTCTACGCCGGGCGAGCCAAGTGGGTGCAACGTGGCTTGGAGGCTTTCATGAGGGAGATGCAGCTGCTCAATGCCATTAACTTCGACGTAGACTACAGCCACTACGTCCATAAAGTTGTCTTCGCCCACATTGATCAACAGTTTGGGGATCCCACTCATGCGTCGTACGGGAAGGTTATTATTCGTGAGCGGGAGTATGACCTATCTCCTCGTACGCTCAACAAGATGTTTCAGCGCTCCCACATCAAGGCCACTTGGGAGGCTCCCTCTACGCAGCACCCAGATAGTCAGATGATGGGTTTCATCGTGACCGGTGGTCTTGCCTCTACGGCCCAGCCGGCTTGCACCTCTTTGACACAATTCTTCACTCACTTAAACAAAATTATTGCTAACAACTGGATTCCTACGACGAGCTCCTCGGTGGTCCACGCAGACGCACTTCACCTCATGTACAAACTGAGCCGTGGCATCCAAGTGGATTTGGGCCAAGTTGTCTTTAATAAAATCAAGTCGTACGGGGACATGACCCATAATGAGATTCTTCAATCTAACCTACCGTGCCCCCACTTGATAAGCGCTGCTCTAGTAAGCCAGGGCTTCACGTATGACGACGATGATGGCCCGATGATCGGCATTTCCTCATTTCGCTTTGATTCCAAATACATGGCGGAGCACAAGGTTAAGGATCTTCCATGGCGTAGACTTGGAAGTGAAGCTGAGGATCGTGCGCTGTTCAACGCCTCACAGGCCATTCCACTACACATCCAACAGGGAGGTAAGGGCAAAGGAAAAAGAGCTAAGTCTTTTCGCCCTACGAAGGGGATTCGGGATGCTACACTTGACTCTTCGTCTGAGGACTCTGGCTCTTCGTGCGACGAGCTGTATCTTTGTGAGCCGACCTCGCTCCTCCAGGACTTCGTGCAACTACGTGGCACGATTGACGTTGTGGCCCGCCTTACAGCTCACATGCACCGGAAGTCCCGTCGGGCGGCCCGTCTAGGGGGAGATGGGTCCTCGTACGCTGATCTCGGCCCATTGAAGATGTTGCACGGACGTCTATCAGGTTTGGTCAACCTTGTGGCAGAGCAAATGGAGGCCTCAAGGAACGCTGATGACCGTCCCACCGAGGCCAAAAAGAAGAGTGGCAAAAGAAAGGCCAGTGAAGTGGACGTAGAGGAGGAAGTAGAAGCTGATGAAGTTGAGGATTTGCGCTCTGCGCATAAGAAAAGCAAACAGGCATCCGGTGATGCGCACAGTGGCCTAGTTAAAAATGCGGATGGCACGGTGAGGGAGCGGCTGCTGTAAAGAAAGATGAAAAAGGCAAGGGTGCGGGCTCTTCGGGCACCAAAGAAGTTGAAAAGGAAAAAGGCCGTGGCCCTACGGTGGACAGATCCAAAGTGCCCAAGCTGGTGGTTTCAAAGGCGGGTGTCACCGCTGAACCTGTTACAAAGGGTGCGCCTCCTACGTTCGTGCAAGGTGCAGGTAAGGGGTTGATGGGCTCAGGTGCAACTGGTGGATCGATGCTCACCAAAAAGGAGGTGGCTATGGGTAAGGGCGCTACTCAACGCAGAAAGCAAATGGCCAATAAACCTAAGGCCACGCAGCACAAGCCCAAACCAACGCAGCAGAAGCACAAATTGCATGATGAGCCGACGGACGAAGAAGAGGAAGATCTGCGCCACCACACCACGCCCGAGCAGTCAGATGCAGATGCCAGTGAATAAAATTTTTAAATCAAGTGTTTTCTATCCTTACTCTTCGTTGAACTAATTATATTTTATTGTTTTTGCTTACTCTGTTAATCGCATGATAAGCCTGCTACAGTGGTGTTTTGCTCGGTTTGAGCTTTGTATTCATTATGCTATCTTTTCTTGCTCTACGTATGCTTTGTTTTGTTGTGCATTGTTTTACGTATGATTGCTTGTTTCTCTATCTCTGCTCAACGTTGAACTTTTTGAGTATGATACTAATTTGAGGGGGAGTTTCTCTACGAACCCCCACTTATGAAGTTGACTCAAAAAGGGGGAGATTGTTAGTGTGTAGTTCTTCCTAGTTCAACATAGAACCACGTTGTTCTTGTTTGAACTACGTTGAACTATACACTTTGTTTTGTAGTAACTTCTTGTTTTATGTTTGTATGTTTTCCGTTCATTAATTCATACAAGTCTGCTAGGTCTACATAGAACGAGCTGGTTAAACTGTGGAATTAACAAGTGACTCAACGCGTGACCACGGTTCAACAGCATGGAGCAGGCAGACTTGGGCATTACAAACAGCATGGAGTTGCATCAGTGCGTCAGCATAGAACGAGCCATTCTGTCAACATGGTTCAACGTGGATCAGAGAGAATTGCGAGTTCATCAACGCGCTTCAAGGCCTTACCGTGATAACACCTTGACGAACGCGGTACAAGCATAGCTACACATACAGCTGGACGAATGACTGCTAAGGAATGAAGCCAGCTGTGGGTACGACTAGAAGACTTCGCTAGAAGAATGATAGTCCAGTGAAAAACGCCAAGTATACCAGCTATGCCCTCCACGAGCTCGACGCACGAAGACACGCTAGTGTGGCCGTGGGTAGAGCTGGGTTCGTCAAGTACAACTGAAATGGAATCTCGAATATTCCATGAAGATGCTTTGGGCTCGGCCCATTAAGCGTGAATTCCGGAAACCCTATTTCTCGACACCTATAAATAGCGGGTTGTTGGAATTCACTATTCAGGTATTGATTAGACATTTTCTAGAGAGAGAAAATTTGTAGACCGAGAGACTTCGCTAGAAAGCTCCGGTTCTATTGTCAGTTTAGTCTTGGTAGTACGAGTCGCTAGATTAGTTCTACATAGACTTAGTTTTTGGTCGTGTTGACCTTTCTACAAGATTCGCTAGAATTTTGTAGATGTGTTTGTAAGTGGTTCCACCCTTTACAAGTTATACAAAAGAGTTTTTCTTTAGAATCTCCAAATTGTGTTAAGTCTTTGTACTCTACCCTTTACAACTCTGTTCTAGGTAGAACCAAGTACAAAATACACAATTTCAATTGGTATCAGAGCAAGTGCACCTTCTTTGGTGTGATCCTAGGAAGAGATTCTACAATGGAGTCATTCACTGTTGTCAAGCCCGTCATTCTCAATTCCTCCAACTATTCTTATTGGAAGAGCAAGACTAGACTAAAGCTGAAGAATGTGGACTCACGAGTGTGGGGAGCTGTGTTAAATGGTTGGACTGCACCAACGTATGTCGACAAGGATAATGACACGGTTCCGAAAGATGAATCTACATGGACCACGGCCGAACATGAAGCTGCTACTTTCAACTCAAAGGCCATCCACCTTATCACTGATCTCATCGATGTTCACATGTTCTCCGTCGTGAGACATCTCACTTCGGCTAAGCATGTGTGGGACACTTTGGAACGCATGTGTGAAGGAAGTGAAAGTATCAAGAGGTCCAAGATCAGAGGTCTTAACACTACCTTCCACAGGCTTGAAATGAGGGAAGATGAAGACCTTGACTCTTTCTTCAACAAAATCATGGCTATTGCAAGTGAATGCCAGGAACTTGGAGATCCTATACCCCCACCACTCATTTGCACCAAGGTTCTACGAGGTGTAACAGAGAAGTTTAGCGTCAAGGTTACTACAATGGAAGACACAAAGCTTGGTCAGTCGGGAGACTACAATGAAATCATGAGCCATTTGAAGAATTACGAGCTAAACTTGAAATTGAAGGACAAGTCCTACTCTATGACTCCATTTGAGAACTCCATGAAGGCTCTCTCTATCTCTCAGAATGCCTCTAGCTCTACCCCCAACAGGGCTGCCTCTACCTACTCTCCTCACACTACTGAGAGTAATGCCTTCCTTGCTGAAGACTCCGATGATGAGAGTGAAGCTCTCTCTCTTCTTGACTCCCCAAATCCAGACAAGTTCATCGCCATTCAAGATGCCGTGAGTTACCTTGTTCGTCAAGACATTAAGAGGAAGAGGAGATTCAAGCAATTTCGAAATCAGAGGACTCCTGGAAATTCATTCTCCACTCCACCCGCCACCAACCGCAGTGGGTACACCCCAAGTCGGAAGTTTGTTAGTGGCGCTCCTAGCAAGGACATGTCCAATATCAAGTGCTTTGAGTGCAAGGGGATGGGCCATGTGAAGAATGAATGTCCTAACTTGCATCGGAAGAACAACATGGATGTGAGTTACTTGGTGTTTGATGGAGATGATGCTTTGTACTCCTCTGAGGAAGACAAAGGGAAGATGGTGGAGCCAAATGAAGTAAACGCACTCTTAAGTGCCATTGATGATGAGAGCGATGAAGAGTACGAGGTAGTTCAAGATGACTTGGCTACCCATGACAATATCTTTTGCTATACCTCTGTGGTTGCAGGTACTACTGAGCCGGGTGCTAGTTCTACCCCCAGAACTCTGGCTGGGGGCATGACAAAGAAGGAAGCTGAGTCTACCCTCGATTCTGAGAGGGTGAGCAAGAGGGAGTTCGAGATCGTGAAGCTGGAGCTGGAAAGGGCGTTGAAGAAGGCAAGTGAACTGGAAGCCATTGTGAACAAGGAAGATACGGAGAAAGACTTCCTGAGGGACTCTCTTGCCAAAATGGAAGAGGGCTATGCTATGCGGACCAAGGAGCTTTACCAAGTGAAAGACAAACTAGATGTTGCTAATTGTCTCTTCCAAAAGCTTAATACTGGCACTTCCAAGCTTGATAACATGTTGAACTGTGTTAACACCAAGCACTTTGGGCTTGGATTTAAGGAAACTTTTGATTCTGTCTACTCCGATTCTCCTTATGTCTCTCCTAAATTTGTGCATGGTAGAGATAAAGCTATCACTAAATCTAATGAGGCCAAACCAGTGGATGTTATTACATCCAAAGGCAATGTGGCTTCTACATCTAACATGAAAATTCTCAAACGTTCCCCTACTCCATTGTCCCAAAAAGCTTCAATGTCCTCGTTGACACCGGTTTCTACCTCTGCTCTACCCGTGAGAAAATCCGGATCTACCCATGACAAGAAAACCTTTACACGAAATGTCTCCAGTCGATCTAAGCTACCCTTCTCAACAACTAAATCGATCTTGAAACGTCGACCTCCCGGTGCTATCCCTTTATCATATCCTGCTAAGGGCCTGACCACTCATAAAAGGAAGACTCCTTCTACCCACTACAAGCGAGTCTATGTGTGCCACTATTGCGGGATGAAAGGGCACATCAAACCTTATTGCTACAAGCGTGCCGAAGACTTAAGTTCCCGTGCTATGGCTCACAGACAAGTATGGAGACCAATTACCAAGCAGTCGCATGACAAAGCCAATCAGGTCTGGAGAATTAAAGCGGTTCTACCCACAGCAACAATCATTAAGCCAAAGCAAGTATGGAGAAGAAAGCAAGAGGTGACATGTAATGTTGCATTCACTGTGGCCAAAGGCACGACAAAGGAAACTTGGTATTTCGATAGTGGGTGTTCTCGGCATATGACAGGAACTAAAGACTCGTTGGTCGATTTTGTTCCTCACTCCGGTGGGCCCGTCACTTATGGAGGTGAAGCAAAGGGGAGTATAATTGGAAGTGGAACATTAAACGTGAAAGGTCTACCCGCACTCAAGAACGTTCTCTTGGTAGATGGGCTATGTGCAAATCTAATAAGCATTAGCCAACTTTGTGATGATGAACTTAACGTGAAATTCAATAAGGAGAGCTGTGAAGTGTACAACGTTAAGGGGGAGTGCATTCTCACTGCTGCTCGTGCGAAGAACAACTGTTATGCTATCAATGAATCTTGCCTAAGTGCCTCTACCCATGACGAGATAGATATCTGGCATCAAAGGCTTGGTCATACCAGCCTCCGGAATCTTGAGAAGTTAGTTCAAATAAAGGCGGTCAGAGGCATAGATAGCTTGCCCAAGATTGACAAGAGAGTATGTGGTGAATGTCAGATGGGTAAACAAACTCGAGCCCCTCATCCTGCTATCTCTACCCATAACCGCACTACAGAATGTTTTGAGCTACTACACATGGATCTCATGGGGCCCATGGAAGTGCAGAGTTTGGGACACAAGTGGTATACTCTCGTTATTGTTGATGACTTCTCGAGGTACACTTGGGTAAATTTTCTTGGAACCAAGGACGAGGCTTTTGAAGCCTTCCGATCCTTAGCTCGTAGAATTCGCACCACTTATGGTAAACGGGTCCAACGTATAAGAAGTGACCACGGAGGTGAATTTCAAAACGGAGTGTTTGTTGAATATTGCACTCGTAAAGGGATTCACCATGAATTCTCTGCACCAAAGACTCCGCAGCAAAATGGAATTGTAGAGAGGAAGAACAGGACTCTACAGGAAATGGCAAGAGTGATGATGGTGGCTGCGGGTATGGCCAAGGGTTTTTGGGCAGAGGCCTTGAGTGCGGCTTGCTACGTGGTGAACCGTATAAGCATTCGTGCCGGGACAAAATGTACGGCTTACGAATTGCTAACTTCCAAGAAGCCAAATGTTGCTCATCTCCGTGTGTATGGATGCATCTGCTACATTTTAAATGATAGAGATGCCTTGAAAAAGTTTGATCCAAGGTCGGACAGGGCTATTTTTGTTGGCTACGCCCTCAATAGTCATGCTTATCGCGTGTTTAACCTACGTACAAAGACGGTGCAAGAATCGACTAACATCAAGTTTGATGAACTTCATTTTCACGAGAGTCCGTCCAAGTCTACCTTGCAACAACAAGCGTCTAACCCTGCTCTACCCCTGGCAGAAGTATTAGTTGAGGGAGAGGTAGATCAGGGTGTAGGATCAGTCACACCATCACATGATCATTCTACTACTCACAACTCCTGTGATAGTACTCCATCAGAAGGCAATGATGAAGGGTTGAATCCAAGCTCGTCTAACCCTGCTATAGGTACCACTGGAGCCTCTACCTCTACCGGAGTACCAAACTCGGGTCCTCCCGCCTACATTCGAAAGAGACACCCAAACCAACAAATGATTGGTGATCTCAACCAACGAGTTACTCGCTCTACCTGCTCTACCGACACTTTGCCCGCTAGCTATCCTAACACGTTCTCTAACTTGGCCCTCCTATCTCCGGACGTGGGCATAATGATTTTTGTCTCCGAAATTGAGCCTAAAAACATAAAGGAGGCTATTCTCGATGATTTCTGGATTGCGGCTATGCAAGAAGAGCTACATGAGTTTGAACGGAATAAGGTGTGGTCTTTGGTCCCAAGACCAAAGGGTGTAAATGTTATTGGCACCAAGTGGATCTACAAGAATAAAACCAATGAATTCAATCAAATAGTGCGCAACAAGGCGCGACTGGTTGCTCAGGGGTACACCCAAGTTGAAGGAATTGACTTTGAAGACACTTTTGCTCCCGTGGCACGCATAGAGTCCATCCGGCTACTCATTGCTGTGGCGTGCTACAAAAATATTCCGTTACGACAGATGGATGTGAAGGCAGCCTTTTTGAATGGAGTGTTGGATGAGGAAGCATATGTTGAACAACCTAAGGGGTTTGTGGACCCTCACAAGCCGGACCATGTTTACCTTCTTCACAAGGCCCTCTATGGATTGAAACAAGCACCTCGTGCTTGGTATAGCTGTCTCACAGACTTTCTCTTGAAATTTGGGTTTACACGTGGAAATGCCGACACCACTCTCTTCATCAAAATCGTCAAGAATGAAATGCTTATTGCTCAGATCTATGTGGATGACATTGTGTTTGGTGCTACCCATGACCGCTTGGTTAAAGAATTTTCAGATGCCATGGCTTCATCTTTTCAAATGAGCTTGGAGGGAGAGCTGAGTCACTTTCTTGGGCTTCAAATTTCTCAACGACCGGATGGTATATTTGTTTCTCAAACTAAGTATGCTATCAACATGCTCAAGAAGTTTGATATGGCGGATGCTAAACCTATGAAGACTCCTATTGCTACCACTGACAAGCTGAGTAGAGCTGAGAAGAGCAAGGATGTTGATATTTCTACCTACAGATCTCTTATTGGTAGCCTGCTCTACCTCACTGCCACTCGACCGGACATTATGTATAGTGTGTGCCTCTGTGCCCGCTACCAAGCTCAACCAAAGGAAGAACATCTTATTGCTGTGAAGCGTATCCTTCGATATGTGGCCGGGTCTACGAACCTTGGTCTATGGTACACTAAAGATACTTCTTCTTATCTTGTTGGTTTTGCAGATGCAGATTGGGCCGGAGACAATGATGAAAGGAAGAGCACCAGTGGTGGGTGCTGCTTCTTAGGAAACAACCTTGTTTCATGGCATAGCAAGAAGCAAAATTGCATTGCTCTATCCACCGCCGAATCCGAGTATATGGCTGCCGGGAGTTGTTGTACCCAGATGCTATGGCTTCAACAAATGCTCGCCGATTATCACATTTATAGCACGCCACTGACCTTGTACTGTGACAACCAAAGTGCTATAAAGATAAGTCAGAATCCGGTACAACACTCGAAGACCAAGCATATTGATATACGACATCATTTCATTCGAGACTTGGTAGAACGGGGTAAGGTGGTAATGGAACATGTCCCTACGGAGAAACAACTCTCAGACTTCTTCACAAAACCACTTGCTTCGGAAAGATTTTTATTTCTCCGGAAGTCTCTCTGCATGGGTGCTTTTTGAAGGGTAGTAGGCCGCAATTGGCTACCTCCACCCACAGCCGTTTATTTTGTCAATGGAACCATGAGGTAGAGCAAGGTGAGGTTAGTTGTTGATGGTTGCAAAGTGACGTAGTATTTGGACATACTGTTCTTTAAATACTTACATAAGCTATTCATTGGAGTGAACTTTGTTTGCTCTATGTCTAGCAGGAAAAGTCGGCCTTAAGATTTCCTCGATGGATCGGGTCTTGACTGACTTGGTCTTCGGGCAAATGCAAAAGACATGGCCTTATACATATAATGATGAAAACACAAAAAAATATATATGGAAACATCATTCTATAACACCTATCACTGATTGGGTCATAATAGGCCTGATCTATGCCCAAAAAGCAAGTGAAATGGTCGTGGTTACACGCTGAACTGGCCAAAATAGCAATACCGTCCATAAAGCTCCGTCACTCTATCTCCAATATCTCTACTTCATGTTCTTTCCAGCGATTTTGATTCACTGTGTGGTGGTACGTATGTCCACGTTGTGTGTGCCTGTTATGCCTTTAACTGTATTTCGTGTTTTACAAATTTGCAGAGTACTCCTGATATACGAAGCAAGGCTGTTCTACCTTGAAGTGCTTCCTTAGGCTTCGTTGGTCTAGATTTTTTTTAGTGAACTTGAAATCTGGGTAATTCAACGCAGGGCTGTGTGTAATAGCCCCTGCTCTACGTGTGCTACTTTGAGTATTCATGAACGTCGTTCCTGTCTTACGTGCTACTCTTTGCTTGTTGTGCTGTTTGCTGATTTTACATTATAAGTATCGTTGCTCTTCCCGTAACCCTCTTTGTAGGGCGTGCTATCACTTGAATTTTTGGTGCTGCTAATACGTTGTACTACCTGGCCTGTACACACTCTCTGGCAGCCCACTTCTCCCTGCTGCGCGCATCACCAAGTGCATTTGCCAGCTCGCCCACCGTTGATCTACATGCCTTCAGGCTCTGGTTTATTTCTTGTCTACTTTGACTAAGTATCACTGCTACACCCTCTATATATTCCCTGTTGTACGTTGTGGTGTTTTGTTTTTCTACTTTGCAGCTACGCTGAGATAGGTTGCTTGTTCCACGCACCGTGAGTGCTCCATGCTTTCTCGTCAGCGCGCTATCACTTACTCTCTTAAAATCACTCCTACGCAGACCAGACATATGGACACGTGGCACGCTCTACACCACAGAATTTGAACCGCTTCAGCTACACTATAAATACCCCCCCGGGTCAAACACACAGTGCACCTTCTACTGCGTGTTTTAGAGAGAGAAACCATATTCCTTTGCTGTTCTTATCTTCTACGTACAAGCTCATAACATCTACTCCCATTTTTGCTCTTTGCTCTACGCGGTTTTTCCCTACTCACTGTTTCATTTACAATGACTTCTTCTGCTGCTCCCGCTACCACCATGCCCACATATGAACTGCCCTCGTTCTACGCGGACAAAATTGCAGAACTGAAGGCAGAGGAAGCTACACTTGAAGCCGCGCAAGCCGCGGAGGAAGATTTTGATAAAATTACTGAACTGGAAACCAAAATCACTGCTGTACGTGCGACTATCCTTGCTCACCGCGGTGATAAGATGAAGGCTGAAAAAGCCTTAAGGGAGGAGGCTGCACGTAAAGCCGAAGAGGAAAGACAGAAGAAAGAAGAGGACGAACGTTTAGCCGAGTTGGAAAGGCAACGTATTGCTGAGGAGGAGAGGAAGAAAAAGGAAAAAGAAGAGGCTGATCGTATAGCCGAGTTGGAACGACAGAAGAAGGAAGAGGCTGACCGTATAGCCGAAGAGGAGAGGAAGAAAAGAGAAAAGGACTTGGCAGACCGTATTGCCAAAGACAAACTTGAAGAGGCCACTCGTAGAGCCGCGTTGGAAAAGAAGAAAAAGGCAGACGAAGTAACTGCTGCTGCTGAACGCATGGCCACACTCCTTGTTGCCCCAGATGCACGGGCTACCGTCAATGTGGCCACTGATGCTGGTGAATCTAATTCACCTAAGGATGGTGGCTCTATGGCCTACAACGTCAGTACTACTGTCCACCCGTCCCCGCTCAACGTTGAGCCACCCGTAGAAGAGGAGGACAAGGTGCCGGAGAACAGGCTCGTGGTGCCTTCTCCCTCCCGCTTCGTTGGGGAAGGGTACTCTGCTGACTTCCACTACGAAGCAGCTTCTGATCGCTATGACTCTCTTGCAGATCAGAAAATAAATGCAGAGCGGTTCTACGCCGGGCGAGCCAAGTGGGTGCAACGTGGCTTGGAGGCTTTCATGAGGGAGATGCAGCTGCTCAATGCCATTAACTTCGACGTAGACTACAGCCACTACGTCCATAAAGTTGTCTTCGCCCACATTGATCAACAGTTTGGGGATCCCACTCATGCGTCGTACGGGAAGGTTATTATTCGTGAGCGGGAGTATGACCTATCTCCTCGTACGCTCAACAAGATGTTTCAGCGCTCCCACATCAAGGCCACTTGGGAGGCTCCCTCTACGCAGCACCCAGATAGTCAGATGATGGGTTTCATCGTGACCGGTGGTCTTGCCTCTACGGCCCAGCCGGCTTGCACCTCTTTGACACAATTCTTCACTCACTTAAACAAAATTATTGCTAACAACTGGATTCCTACGACGAGCTCCTCGGTGGTCCACGCAGACGCACTTCACCTCATGTACAAACTGAGCCGTGGCATCCAAGTGGATTTGGGCCAAGTTGTCTTTAATAAAATCAAGTCGTACGGGGACATGACCCATAATGAGATTCTTCAATCTAACCTACCGTGCCCCCACTTGATAAGCGCTGCTCTAGTAAGCCAGGGCTTCACGTATGACGACGATGATGGCCCGATGATCGGCATTTCCTCATTTCGCTTTGATTCCAAATACATGGCGGAGCACAAGGTTAAGGATCTTCCATGGCGTAGACTTGGAAGTGAAGCTGAGGATCGTGCGCTGTTCAACGCCTCACAGGCCATTCCACTACACATCCAACAGGGAGGTAAGGGCAAAGGAAAAAGAGCTAAGTCTTTTCGCCCTACGAAGGGGATTCGGGATGCTACACTTGACTCTTCGTCTGAGGACTCTGGCTCTTCGTGCGACGAGCTGTATCTTTGTGAGCCGACCTCGCTCCTCCAGGACTTCGTGCAACTACGTGGCACGATTGACGTTGTGGCCCGCCTTACAGCTCACATGCACCGGAAGTCCCGTCGGGCGGCCCGTCTAGGGGGAGATGGGTCCTCGTACGCTGATCTCGGCCCATTGAAGATGTTGCACGGACGTCTATCAGGTTTGGTCAACCTTGTGGCAGAGCAAATGGAGGCCTCAAGGAACGCTGATGACCGTCCCACCGAGGCCAAAAAGAAGAGTGGCAAAAGAAAGGCCAGTGAAGTGGACGTAGAGGAGGAAGTAGAAGCTGATGAAGTTGAGGATTTGCGCTCTGCGCATAAGAAAAGCAAACAGGCAGCCGGTGATGCGCACAGTGGCCTAGTTAAAAATGCGGATGGCACGGTGAGGGAGCGGCTGCTGTAAACAAAGATGAAAAAGGCAAGGGTGCGGGCTCTTCGGGCACCAAAGAAGTTGAAAAGGAAAAAGGCCGTGGCCCTACGGTGGACAGATCCAAAGTGCCCAAGCTGGTGGTTTCAAAGGCGGGTGTCACCGCTGAACCTGTTACAAAGGGTGCGCCTCCTACGTTCGTGCAAGGTGCAGGTAAGGGGTTGATGGGCTCAGGTGCAACTGGTGGATCGATGCTCACCAAAAAGGAGGTGGCTATGGGTAAGGGCGCTACTCAACGCAGAAAGCAAATGGCCAATAAACCTAAGGCCACGCAGCACAAGCCCAAACCAACGCAGCAGAAGCACAAATTGCATGATGAGCCGACGGACGAAGAAGAGGAAGATCTGCGCCACCACACCACGCCCGAGCAGTCAGATGCAGATGCCAGTGAATAAAATTTTTAAATCAAGTGTTTTCTATCCTTACTCTTCGTTGAACTAATTATATTTTATTGTTTTTGCTTACTCTGTTAATCGCATGATAAGCCTGCTACAGTGGTGTTTTGCTCGGTTTGAGCTTTGTATTCATTATGCTATCTTTTCTTGCTCTACGTATGCTTTGTTTTGTTGTGCATTGTTTTACGTATGATTGCTTGTTTCTCTATCTCTGCTCAACGTTGAACTTTTTGAGTATGATACTAATTTGAGGGGGAGTTTCTCTACGAACCCCCACTTATGAAGTTGACTCAAAAAGGGGGAGATTGTTAGTGTGTAGTTCTTCCTAGTTCAACATAGAACCACGTTGTTCTTGTTTGAACTACGTTGAACTATACACTTTGTTTTGTAGTAACTTCTTGTTTTATGTTTGTATGTTTTCCGTTCATTAATTCATACAAGTCTGCTAGGTCTACATAGAACGAGCTGGTTAAACTGTGGAATTAACAAGTGACTCAACGCGTGACCACGGTTCAACAGCATGGAGCAGGCAGACTTGGGCATTACAAACAGCATGGAGTTGCATCAGTGCGTCAGCATAGAACGAGCCATTCTGTCAACATGGTTCAACGTGGATCAGAGAGAATTGCGAGTTCATCAACGCGCTTCAAGGCCTTACCGTGATAACACCTTGACGGACGCGGTACAAGCATAGCTACACATACAGCTGGACGAATGACTGCTAAGGAATGAAGCCAGCTGTGGGTACGACTAGAAGACTTCGCTAGAAGAATGATAGTCCAGTGAAAAACGCCAAGTATACCAGCTATGCCCTCCACGAGCTCGACGCACGAAGACACGCTAGTGTGGCCGTGGGTAGAGCTGGGTTCGTCAAGTACAACTGAAATGGAATCTCGAATATTCCATGAAGATGCTTTGGGCTCGGCCCATTAAGCGTGAATTCCGGAAATCCTATTTCTCGACACCTATAAATAGCGGGTTGTTGGAATTCACTATTCAGGTATTGATTAGACATTTTCTAGAGAGAGAAAATTTGTAGACCGAGAGACTTCGCTAGAAAGCTCCGGTTCTATTGTCAGTTTAGTCTTGGTAGTACGAGTCGCTAGATTAGTTCTACATAGACTTAGTTTTTGGTCGTGTTGACCTTTCTACAAGATTCGCTAGAATTTTGTAGATGTGTTTGTAAGTGGTTCCACCCTTTACAAGTTATACAAAAGAGTTTTTCTTTAGAATCTCCAAATTGTGTTAAGTCTTTGTACTCTACCCTTTACAACTCTGTTCTAGGTAGAACCAAGTACAAAATACACAATTTCAGATAGTGATCTAAGTGAAGTAGTATATATTATGAATATGAATTCTCCTTAGGTTAAAGATTTCCAATTTCGAATCTCATGTCATGATGTGTGTGCACTAGTATTAAAAAAAATTAGTTCAGCCTCTTACACTTCAATTCAAATAAGTTCAATTTAACAAAGCAGTCGCTACTATAAAATATCCTCTTTAGTGACACTTTTTTAATAACACTTATAAGTAAATGTCACTATATTATATATAATGACATTTTATAATTGAATTTAGATATAGTGACGCTGAGTCATCAGGACCGGTACTTTTCCTAGAAGGTTTTAGGTTCAAATCCCATAATTTGATCTATAAATTTCGCTAAAAAAATGCTCCTCGAATAGATTTGCTAAAGCGCGCACAAATTTTTGCTCTCAGATTGTCGATGCGTCTCTCATTGAACTCTTTCATACAGAGGTAAGAAAATTGCGTTTTTTTACTCAATTGAAATTTTGTTAATTGAATTACTTATTATTTATGGTTCTTAATTTATTAGTGTTAACCGCTTTTGGTCCCAAATCTTTGGGGTTGCTTTTTTCAATAAACGTTGGTTACATTTCTTTATGTTATTTGTACCAGTAATCGGTTTATGGATGAGTGCTCTTGGGGTAGTCGGTTTGGCCCTGAACTTACGTGCATATGACTTCGTTTCTCAGGAAATTCGCGCAGCAGAAGATCCGGAATTTGAGACTTTCTACACCAAAAATATTCTATTAAACGAGGGGATTCGTGCTTGGATGGCGGCTCAAGATCAGCCTCATGAAAAACTTAGAGATGAAAATATTGATGGAGTTTGAAGTATGGAGAGAAGTAGAGAAAGTTGCTACTTTGTCTTTTAAATAGCACTTTTAGTTATTAAATAAATGTATCTTTGTTTTATGGACCACTATAAATACACCAAGTGTGTGTTTATTATAGCTTGAATGAATACCATTCCATTATTGTTGGATATTAAATATTGTTTGGGTTTTTTATATCTTCTTCTTCAGCTCGTATACTGGTTTATTATTCATTGTTTTGTCCATTTTTGAGCTGGAATTTTACATGGTATCACAGCGCTAAATTTTTCCGCTGACTTCTATCCTATTTCACCTTTTATTGTTTTTACCCCTTCTTGTTTTAGTGATGGTGAGAGGAACAACGAGTCGAGAAACTGTGCCTTTCATGGAGGACCACAACAGTCCGTATTATCTGCATCCGGGTGAGAATCTTGGCGCTATTCTGGTAGTGAAACCCCTTGACAGTTCTAATTACAACAACTGGAGCAGATCGATGACCACTGCTGATTTGTATGTTTTTGTTAGGTTTTAGTAGTCGTTTGTAGTGTCGTTATAGTCGTTTAACATGTTTTTGTGATGTGAGATGTTGCATTATTGATGAATATGTTTATTATCCTTGTGGTTTGTTTGACAGGAAAAACGAGTCGAAAAAGAGCAAAAATCCGAGAGAAAAGGCAGCAGTGCGCAGCTGCGGAAAAATGATCGTAACACTGTCGTCAACCGTTGGATGGAGCTGAAATTCGGACAACATCACGAAGACATCACGCACTACCTTCCCACCGTTCGGATCAACAAAATATTGCATGACGAGAGAGATAATGCTTGAAGATTTAAGCTGGCCGAAACTGCCCAGCACCCGCACCGGCGGGTTTTCCCACGCTGGCTGGACGCGCCCTCCGCGGCGGTTTTTCCCGCTACCAGCGGCCAGCATTCCTAGAATTTGAAGACCCACACCGGCGGCTAAATCCGCACTGGCGGGTCCTGTACGGGTTGATTAAAATGGGCCCGTTTTTTATCTTTAAAGGAGGCGAACAACACATTCTTAACCTACGCTTTTCATATATAGACTTCTAGCTTTGAGTTTTGAATATTCCTAGCTTCGAAAACTTAGTTCTTGAGAGATCAAAACATTGAATTACTAGTTTTTCGTGGAGATTGGATCAACAACATTGGAGTTTCGGATCTTGATTTATTGCTCTTATTAATTTAGTAAGCTTTTTTTCTTTCTTCTTATTTTTGTGTTCTTTATTTATTTTGAATATTTGATTAGTGTATTTGATTATGAATTCTTCAATCCCCATGTGTTTGCTTTTGATTATGCTTATGAGTAGCTAATTTCATTACTAGGGTTAGGGTGATTTGATTATCAAAACGAAGAAAGAGATTCTAGTATGCACACAAGGTGTTTGATTAAATGTCTAATTGATTTTTAAGCTATGTTGGAGGCTATTAGGCAATAACATAAACTAGACTAATCGAACTACATTGAAACCAACCGGCAACGGACGTTTTAATGCAAAAGTGCATGCTAGAATTGAATTCCAAGTTAGAGAATCGATGATCCCGACCCCTAGTCCTTTTTATATTACTTGAAATCCATTATTCATTTGTTAATTTCTCTTGAATGCTTTTAAATTGATAACTTAGAAATAGTCTTTAAAAACAAAAATCAAACCAACTTTTCGCATTATGCTATATTTCTTTTTCCTTTCTTTTGCAACCACTTGAATACGTGTACAAGTACCGATAGTAGTGTTCCTCGTGAGATCGACTTGGGCGAATTGCTTCGGCAATAAGTTCGGATATTTTTATTTGATTTTTGACGCACTACAACGTCTTGTCAAATTGGCGCCGTTGCCGAGGAGCACTTTAGGCACTAGTATTAGTGTTTAGGTGTTTGCAACAATTTCCTTTTTATTTTTATTTTTATTTACTTTACTCATTGTTCAGGTGCGTTTGATCCTTTTCTTGGTTTTGTTGGTGCATGGTAGGTACACGCAGTCGAGCTACTGAATTTGCACCAGTGATCGAGAATATCAACCGACGCAAGAGCATCAGTCGGGTTACGAATCTAGACGGAGACGTCTCGTCTGACTCTACCACTACCGACTCCGAACCTGAGACCGAAACTTCAACCATGGCCGCCGTGGGGAACAACGGAAACAATGGGAACAACGGAAACAATGGAAACAACGGAAATAACGGTAACAATGGGAACAACGGAAACCGTGCCCAGCCACTCCTCTTTGGAGATCTGACGCACCCGCAAATCGACGGAGCTAGCTCATGCATCGTCCTGAGCGATGCCGCCCGGAGATACGACCTCAAGGCACACCATCTTGCTCAGCTTCCTCAGTTCTCCGGAACCACTAACGAGGATGCCGTCAACTTCATCAGGGAATTCTACACAGCCTTACATGCCTTCCCCCTCGGAGCACTCGATGATGATCAACTCCGGTTGAAGTGTGTTCCGTATGCTTTGAGAGATAGAGCGAAGAACTGGTTGCTATCTTTGGAGCCGGACTCGATCACTACCTGGACGGACATGTACCGGGAGTTCATCACTCGGTTCTATCCTCAGCAGAAGACCTTCGACTTGAAAGGTCAGATATGTGCCTTCGACCAAGAACCGGGGGAGTTTTTCCATGAGGCTTGGGAGCGATTCAGAAGCCTACTGAGGCAGTGCCCACATCACGACCTCACTCCCAATTCGGTCATCCAGTTCTTCTACAAGGGTTTGAGTAGAGAGGACCAGAGAGAGGTGAAAACCGCAGCCGACGGAAACATCAGTGGTCGGAACAGTGATGAGATGACGGAGATCTTCAAGTCACTATCAGCTGAGTCGAGGCAAACGAGCTCCAGGGGAAGTAGTAGCTATGCCAGACCTGAGGGGAATGTCAATGCCCAGTTGGCGAAGCAAGTTGCCGACCTAACAAAGAAAGTTCAGATGCTTGAGACCACTGAGGAGCAGCCAAAGCGACAGATCTATCGAGTAGAACCGTGTAGCTTATGTGGGGAGATAGGCCATTTCTCGAGCACTTGTGGTCAGGGCATGTCATCTCCACCTCAGATGATGGATCAGAACTACGGTCTCGGAGTACAGGTGAATGCGATGCAGGGGTACAACCAACAAGGGAATCAGAAGTATGACCCTTATTCCAACACGTACAACCCGACATGGAAAAATCACCCTAATTTCTCGTGGAAACAAGATCAGCCACAAGCTCAGGGACAAGGATCTCAGACGAACTTCAATAACCAAAACCGATCCCAGAATCAGGGGCACCAGAATTATCAGAATCATCAGAGGCCCCAGTACCAGCAGCAACATCAACCCATCTATCAGGCACCGACACCACCCCAACCACATCAGCTGCCTCCTAAGAATTTAGACTTAGAAGAAAAATTTGCATCGTTTCTGGCCTCGACACAGGCTATACTGCATCATAATCAGCAGAAGATAGATGGGGTGGAGTCCACAATGACTAATCATAATTCGGCGATTAAGAGAATTGAGATTCAGGTTGGGCAGCTGTCTGGAAGGCTAGACGAGATAACACAGCCAAATCAAAAAGGAAAATCTTCGAGCCACCCCGCTCAAGTAAATGCCCTCACAGTGTTAATGAGCGAGTATGGAGATGGTGATGAAGATGATTCGGGAGAAGACGGTGTGGAGAATAATGAGATCAAGATTGAGCATGTGGTAGTGGATAAAACTTTAACTAATCAGGCCAACAAGGAGTCAAGCAAGAACGAAGTGGCTGCGAGATATGCTTACATTGATGCACCTCTGTTGCAAGAGTACGACGAGGAGGATATGAGAAAACAAGCTGAATCAGCCTCTCGAAGAGCAGAGTTGTACAACACGGTTAAACTACCATTTCCGAGTCGTTTGGTAGGTACATCATTTGTGAAGAAGATTGAGGGGCGTGAGGTAGAAGGTAGGAAATCCCTAGAGAAATTACATCGGGCCAAGAATCCCTATAGACCTCCTATGTTGGGCTCTAGATTAGCGGCTGAAGCTCCGGTACGTAAGCCGAAGGTTGATGATCTTATTGTTAAGAAGCTTGAAACCCCTATGGAAGTGGTGGGGACGAGAGTAGAAAGAGCTGACACTAAAAAGACATCGAAAGAGCCTAAAAAGATCCAATGTCATATGCCAATTAAGATCGAGGATCCTGGGAGCTTCATGATTAACTGTGAACTTGAGAATGTTAAGGATGTGCAAGGCATGCTCGACTTGGGATCAGCAGTTAACTTGATGTCTTTTTCTCTTTTTCAGGAGCTTAACTTAGGAACACTGCAACCCACAAAGATGAAGTTGCAAATGGCAGACAAATCGGTGCGAATTCCGTGCGGAGTTACAAAAAACACTATTGTCAGAGTTTGTGGTAAAAAGGTCTTTGTGGATTTCGTGGTCCTCGATTTTGGAAAAGGTTCGGGGAGTGCGAATAAACGGGAGATATTGCTTGGGAGACCGTTCTTGGTCACTACCCATGCTGTGATCGATGTTCATGCACACAATCTCCGCATGAACATATCGGGAGATGAAATTTTGGTGGTGTCAAGGAAAGAGACCATGGTGGAAGACTTGTGTTTGGTGCACTCTTCGAATCGGAGAGGCTCTGCACATGTATGAGTCAAGCTCGAGACGTTAAACAAGCGCCACGTGGAGGCTAATCCACGGACCGTGCTGCTCTTTCGGGTACCAAAATGAGCGCCACGTGGGGGCCTTCCCACGATTTCATACGGGCTTGATCGAGAAGACCAAAGGAGTCGACATCACTGTTTGCGCCTTCTTACCCTTTCTCTTTTTTAAACTTGTTCTGTATATTGTGTTTCTTTAGTTTGTTCTTTATCGTTTGAACATGTTTTGTACTTCCTTGCCTGAGATTTTCTTGTTTATGTGTTTTACATTGAGGACAATGTATATTTCAAGTGGGGGGGGGGGGGGGGGGGGGGTAGCTTTGCATGTTTTAGGGTAACCCGTTGTTTCGCGAGGTTTGTTGGGGTTATAGTAGTCTTCAAACGTCGCTTATGTTATGCCTGTTGGTTTGTCTTGTAGTGTCGATCACCCCTCCCCATTTGAGATATGATTATCATGAGAGCGTGTAGTTGATGTGGTTTCCCCATGCATGATAGTTGTTTTACTTCATTTCTTGAGGTACAATGGATTTTTGGTGCTAGAGGTCGGTATATGAATGATTTTTGACCTCGTGTGTAGATGCCGTAAAGTGTCCTTGAGATAATTGCATGTCACTTTTTCACGTTCCAAATAACCTTGTGAGAATTTGAGTCTTTTTAGCTTTCTTCATTGTGTGATATCTCGTTGATTTCTCGAGCTTTTTAGTTTCTTTGTTCTACATCATATGCACCCTTATGGACTATAGCTAAATCATGCTTAGGTTGTTACTTGAGGCTTTTATATCATAAATTACTTGATTTTGAACATGATTGGGTATTGATCGACTAGGATAGCCATTTTAGCCGCTTTTCGAATTTTTGACCCCGAGCCCGTCGTGGGACACCCTAGTAGCCCCGTTGAGCCTACATTTAGCCCTTTTCTTCTTGTCCTATATTTCGTGGAGGAGAGAAGTGAGGTATTGTGTTTGGGGATATAAGGTGTTGATACGATATTGCCTTTTGTAATAATTCGAGACGTGTTATAAGTCTAAAAAAAAAATAAAAATATATATATATAAAAAAAAATGAGACGAGTTTAGTCTCCAAAAATAAAATAAAAAAAGAGTCGAGACATGTTATAAGTCTCACAAAAAAAAAAAAAAAAAAAGAGAAAAGTACAAAGAGAGTCGAATAATGTTACTAGTTAATTGTTCGAATGATTGATGTGGCTTTGATGAGTTCTTTTGTTGTGTTTGGAGTGGTAGGGGTTGTTGTGCGTTAGACGGATGTTTGGTTGTGTTGGAGGAACGTGCTTGAACGAGTTTAGTCCACTTTTTCCCAAATATTCCCGAATACCTTTAGCCGAGCCCCGTTACACCCGTTTCGTCGATCGCCCATGATTCTTAAGATAGTAGACCTTGATTAGTGGAGAGTGCAACTTGATTATGTGTTTAGTTGATATCCTTAGGTGCATTTGATGTTATTTGAAGCTCATCATTGTTCCTCATATATGCTTTTCTTTCTTGGGTGCATGAGTTTATCTTTGATTTATCTTTCACTTGTGCACGCTTTGAGTGGAACCCCTTTTCGAGAGATAAAGAATATAGAGTGAATCCTAGTGAGGGAACTTGGAGTGGTGACGTGTGATGATTCTTGTGTGACCTTTGTTGTTTCTGATTCATTGTGGGTCGATATTTGTTCATGTTACTTTTTCCGTACGCACCGAGAGTCTATTTGTAGTTTTGAGGAATTGAGTGAGTGAATGACATGCTTGTGTGACTTATTTGCCTTCATGATTGCTTGCTTGAGGACAAGCAAGAAGCTAAGTGTGGGGGAGTTGATTTGTATGTTTTTGTTAGGTTTTAGTAGTCGTTTGTAGTGTCGTTATAGTCGTTTAACATGTTTTTGTGATGTGAGATGTTGCATTATTGATGAATATGTTTATTATCCTTGTGGTTTGTTTGACAGGAAAAACGAGTCGAAAAAGAGCAAAAATCCGAGAGAAAAAGCAGCAGTGCGCAGTTGCGGAAAAATGATCGTAACACTGTCGTCAACCGTTGGATGGAGCTGAAATCCGGACAACATCACGAAGACATCACGCACTACCTTCCCACCGTTCGGATCAACAAAATATTGCATGACGAGAGAGATAATGCTTGAAGATTTAAGCTGGCCGAAACTGCCCAGCACCCGCACCGGCGGGTTTTCCCACGCTGGCTGGACGCGCCCTCCGCGGCGGTTTTTCCCGCTACCAGCGGCCAGCATTCCTGGAATTTGAAGACCCACACCGGCGGCTAAATCCGCACTGGCGGGTCCTGTACGGGCTGATTAAAATGGGCCCGTTTTTTATCTTTAAAGGAGGCGAACAACACATTCTTAACCTACGCTTTTCATATATAGACTTCTAGCTTTGAGTTTTGAATATTCCTAGCTTCGAAAACTTAGTTCTTGAGAGATCAAAACATTGAATTACTAGTTTTTCGTGGAGATTGGATCAACAACATTGGAGTTTCGGATCTTGATTTATTGCTCTTATTAATTTAGTAAGCTTTTTTCCTTTCTTCTTATTTTTGTGTTCTTTATTTATTTTGAATATTTGATTAGTGTATTTGATTATGAATTCTTCAATCCCCATGTGTTTGCTTTTGATTATGCTTATGAGTAGCTAATTTCATTACTAGGGTTAGGGTGATTTGATTATCAAAACGAAGAAAGAGATTCTAGTATGCACACAAGGTGTTTGATTAAATGTCTAATTGATTTTTAAGCTATGTTGGAGGCTATTAGGCAATAACATAAACTAGATTAATCGAACTACATTGAAACCAACCGGCAACAGACGTTTTAATGCAAAAGCGCATGCTAGAATTGAATTCCAAGTTAGAGAATCGATGATCCCGACCCCTAGTCCTTTTTATATTACTTGAAATCCATTATTCATTTGTTAATTTCTCTTGAATGCTTTTAAATTGATAACTTAGAAATAGTCTTTAAAAACAAAAATCAAACCAACTTTTCGCATTATGCTATATTTCTTTTTCCTTTCTTTTGCAACCACTTGAATACGTGTACAAGTACTGATAGTAGTGTTCCTCGTGAGATCGACTCGGGCGAATTGCTTCGGCAATAAGTTCAGATATTTTTATTTGATTTTTGACGCACTACAACGTCTTGTCAACTGCTTTAGTTGCGAAGAACAAGCTGGGATTCGTCGATGGTACCATACCCAGACCAGATCCTGATGATCTGCTATTCACTTTTTCGGGAAAACCGATTCGGTGTAACAACATGGTTGTTTCTTGGATTCGAAGCGGTGTAAGTCCTGAGATATGCTCTAGTTTAATGTACTTTGATGATGCTACTGCTATTTGGGCAGATCTGAGGGATAGGTTTTCAGAGGGTAACATGGCTCGGCTTTATCAGTTGAGGCAACAATTCATGAGCCTAAGTCAGGGCAGTATGGATGTAAATGCTTATTTTACTAGACTCAGGGTTATCTGGGATGAGTTTAAAAATCTGCAGCCATTGTGTTGGTGTACTTGTAACAACTGCAGATGTGACAGTAATAAGAGGTGGAGTGAGTATCAACAGCAGGAGTGTGCTGTGCAGTTCTTGCTAGGTTTGAATGGTTCATATTCACAGCTTAGATCCCATATCATGTCCATGGTTCCATTTCCATCACTGGTGAAGATTTTCTCTATGGTCATACAAGAAGAGAGACAAAGGCACCTCAATGGAGGAATGCAACAACCTTTTGGTCAATCCTACAGTGAGCAGCCTAGTCCAACAGCAAATGCTGCAGTGGGATACAACAGAGGAAAGGAAAGGTTTCATTGTACTCACTGTGGAAAAACAGGGCACACCATTGATAGGTGTTATGAGATCCATGGGTATCCTGCAGGTTTTGGAAGAGGCAGAGGTAGAGGAGATGGGAAGACACCTCAGTTTGGTAATGCTCAAGGCAACTCTGCTATTGGTGAAATTGGTGGGGATACAGCAAGTCAAGGAAGCTTCTCTAGTCCTTCAAACTTTTTTGGACCTCCACAGCAGAGTGAAGGAGGTTTCTCAGGCACCTCCCAACCTTCTGCAGTTCTCAGTCATGAACAATGCATACAGATGATCTCTTTTCTGCAGGGACAAATGCATCTTGCAGCTCTAGTACATCTTCAAGTGGCTCTCCTGCCAACATCAATTCTGCTACAGCAAGTTTCAGTGGTACAGTTTCATTGCCATTCTTTTCTGGTGCTATGATTTGCTCCCCTTGCCACTGGTTATTAGATACTGGGGCAACACATCATGTTTGTTATGACATTTCTATGTTAATTGATCCAAATCTGTCAGCAATGTACATGTGAATCTCCCTAATGGTTCTGTGGTTGAAGTTTCACACATTGGATCAGTTTACATATCTGATCAAATCATGTTGCATTCAGTTCTTTATGTTCCTACTTTCACATACAATCTTCTCTCTATAAGTGCACTGACCCTAACATCACATTGTTCAGTCAAGTTCACTCATGATTCTTGCCTTGTTCAGGAGATTTCAAAGGGGTGTCAGATTGTGATGGGTAAAAGAATTGGCAACCTTTATGTTTTGGAAGCTGGTTGTCCAAGAGTGTCTTCCTCCATTCTGGTTGGTTCTGTAACTTCTTTTACTACCTGGCACTCTAGATTGGGTCATTTGTCTATGTCTAAGTTGAACTTGCTATCTAAAAATCTTAATTTCTCCTGTAATAAAGACTTTGTATGTGAAGTATGTCCTTTGGCCAAACAAAAGAGGTTGAAATTTGATATTTCTATTTCTCATTCCACTGCCATTTTTGATTTGGTGCACTGTGATGTATGGGGTCCCTTTTCTGAGCTCACTGTTGATGGTTACCAATATTTCTGGACTATTGTTGATGATTATAGTAGATTTGTGTGGACTTTTCTTCTAAAGGCTAAGTCTGATGTTCAACCTGTTCTTGCTTAGTTTTTTAAAACTGTTCAAACTCAGTTTGAGAAAACCATTAAATGCTTAAGGTGTGACAATGGTTCAGAATTCTCAGTAAGTGCCCTTCTGCATCAGTATGGTACTGTCATACAACATTCTTGTGTTGAAACTCCACAGCAAAATGCTAGGGTGGAGAGGAAACATCAACATCTGTTGAATGTTTCCAGAAGCCTCATGTTCCAGTCACACCTTCACCTTGGTTATTGGGGTGAATGTGTGTTGACTGCTTCTTATCTAATTAATAGGATCCCTTCCTCTGTGTTAACACAAGGAGACGCACCTTTCTCTGTTCTCTTTCAGAAAGATCCTTCTTATTCTCACCTAAAGGTTTTTGGATGTCTTTGTTTTGCATCCACACTTGATAGACATAGAACTAAATTCACACCAAGAGCCTCTAAATGTGTTTTTCTAGGATATCCTTCTGGCATTAAAGGATATAAACTTCTAAACCTTGACACACACACTGTTTTCATTTCCAGAAATGTGGTTTTCCATGAATCCATTTTCCCTTTTTCACATTTGGAACCACAGTCTTTCCCTGATCTTTTTCAACCACCTCAACCTACCACCACATCACCTGCAACACCTCATAATCCTACCACCACTTCAACTGCAACCTCCCCTATTCCATCACCTTCACCACCTACTACTAACCCATCTTCTAGATCTTTTGGAAGGTTGCTTAAACCTCCCACATATTTACAGGATTACTTATGTGATTCTGTTTCTTCACCATCCAATTGCCCTTATCCCATTTCTTCTTTTTTATCCACTAACAACTTGTCTCTCTCCTACTCCAATTTCATTGCTTCCATCACTGCTGTGCCAGAACCTCATCACTATTCCCAAGCTATTTTGTACCCAGAATGGTGCAAATCAATGCAGGAAGAACTACAAGCTCTTGAGAGAAATAATACTTGGGAAATCACCTCCTTTCCTCCTGGAAAATATGCTATTGACTGCAAATGGGTGTTTAAAGTCAAATTTCTTGCAGATGGATCTGTGGAGAGATATAAAGCAAGGGTTGTAGCTAAAGGTTATACTCAGCAGGTTGGCCTTGACTATCTTGATACCTTTTCTCCTGTGGCTAAACTCACAACTGTCAAACTCCTCCTAGTTGTGGCTGCTGTTAAAAGGTGGACACTGTGCCACCTTGACATTAATAATGCCTTCCTCCATGGAGTCTTAACTGAGGAGATCTACATGGAAATGCCACCTGGTTTGCTCAATCAGGGGGTGAAATATCCATCTGGCTCAGTTTGTAAACTTCTCAAATCCATTTATGGACTTAAACAAGCCTCTAGGCAGTGGTACATCACCTTCTCTGCTACCTTAGCCAATTTTGGCTTGAAGCAGTCACCTCATGATCATTCTCTCTTTATCAAGCATACTGGTAATGTTTACCTCTGCCTTATCATCTATGTGGATGACATCCTACTTGCTTGCAACTGTTCTGCCACTATTGGTGCTTTCAAAAATTTCCTTGGTGATCATTTCAAACACAAAGACCTTGGATTCCCAAAATATTTTCTTGGTCTTGAGATTGCACAAAATAATTCTGGAATCTTCATCTGTCAAAGAAAGTATGCACTAGATTTGATCAAAGATGCAGGTTTGACTGGTTGTAAGCCTTCTTCCATTCCCATGGATTCAGTGAAGCACTTGAGCATCATTGATGGTAATGCCCTGCCTGATATATCTATATATAGGAGACTTATTGGGAGGTTACTCTACTTGTGCATTACTAGAGTAGATATCACTTTCCCTGTTAATAAGTTGAGCCAGTTTCTCCAAGCACCCACTGATTTACACTTGAAGGCAGCTGAAAAGATACTAAGATATGTGAAGGGAACATTGGGTCATGGATTATTTTTTCCTTACAAAAACTGCCTTGAACTCAAAGTATATTCTGATGCAGACTGGGGTACTTGCCCTGATACTAGAAAGTCTGTCACTGACTTTTGTGTGCTGCTAGGGTCCTCACTTGTTTCCTGGAAATCAAAAAAACAGCATACTATTTCTAGATCTTCCACAGAAGCAGAGTATAGAGCTATGGCTCAAGCTTGTTGTGAGCTTGTATGGACCAAGGGTTTGCTTGCAGAGATGGGGATTGAGCATGCCAGGGCCATACCACTCTACTGTGATAATCAAGCTGCAATACACCTCACCTCTAATGCTATGTTCCATGAAAGGACTAAGCACATAGAGATTGACTGCCACACAGTTAGAGAACTGTACCTTGCATGCATTGTAAAACCTCTACATGTCCTTAGCTATTTACAGCTTGCAGATGTCCTAACCAAACCACTGGGAGCAGAGCCTTTGAAGCAGATCCTTAGCAAGATGGAGTTTAAAAGTATCCGCTCTCCATCTTGAGGGGGTGTGTTGAGATGAAAATATTGATGGAGTTTGAAGTATGGAGGGAAGTAGAGAAAGTTGCTACTTTGTCTTTTAAATAGCACTTTTAGTTATTAAATAAATGTAGCTTTGTTTTATGGACCACTATAAATACACCAAGTGTGTGTTTATTATAGCTTGAATGAATACCATTCCATTATTGTTGGATATTAAATATTGTTTGGGTTTTTTATATCTTCTTCTTCTTCAGCTCGTATACTGGTTTATTATTCATTGTTTTGTCCATTTTTGAGCTGGAATTTTACAATTAGCATCGCTAGATCTGTATTCATTTGAATTATATGTAATCAAGAATTGATGTGATACCTTCATTTTTTTGTTTGTTAAGTTTGGAAAAAGACGGATCTTTAATTTGTATATTAGATGGTGTCCACACTTCGTGTATTTAACCGAGATATTTGGCATGATAATTGTTTTTTCACTAGAACCTCCTTTGTCCTTTTTCTTCAATTGTTATTTTTATATCAATTGACTATTTAAGAGAAATTTGTCCATAAATTCAAGATTTTGGTTAGTTTCTTTATAATTCATGTTTTCCAATTTCTTATCACTTGACTAGTTTGAAAAAATATGTTCAAGATTCTCGAAAACCCATAAAGAGAAACTCTACGTTGTTGATTCTAATTTTGCAGATCATCTTTTGGAAAATAAATGATTTTTTCTTTAACAAATTGGTATCATTCAAAACATGTGTGTTGACTATTTTTGTAATAATGGTGATTCATTTATATAACCTCTGGACCTCTGGCTGTTAATTAATTATGTTATTTTTGTGCTAAAAACGATTACTTTTTCTGAGTTTTTATTTTTGCGATAACTACTAGAGTGTTATTGAGCATATTTTATTACAAAATGTGCGTATCTTACTTAGCTGTTGCACTAATTTCCCTCTTAATTTCGGGGTTGTTGATGCTTCAACCATTTAAAGATCTTGAAATCGAGCTACGTGAAGTATGTGTTAATTTAATTTTATTTATGTGTTTATACTTAATCATATTAGTGCAGTATGTGTTAAAGATAATTTATTTAAGTTTATATTTAATAATATTATTATTGTTCTTAACCAAATTGTTTTTTAGGAATATGGAGAAGAGGAAAACAGTTTCTCTAAGCGTTCTTCAAGCAATGTCTAAACAACGAAAAAAATCTCATGTAACTTGTGGGCATAAGAGGTAACCACATTCTTCATAATATATTATTGAGAAGCACGATCTTCGTCGAGGTACCATGTATTATGCATTTGTCTTATTAATGATTATCGTAAAATTTACATGATTTTTTTTTTTAATGTTGGGCTAATTAATCCAAACCTTGTTCCTGCAACCCCAACTAAAAATGTTTGGTTAATATCCAAGTTCCAGGACACTTTTTGGGGTCAAACTCATCTTATAATAGAAGTACCTATGTAAGGACTTCATCTCAACATCAATTCGCATTTGTTGGCTATTTTACTTGAACATTCTCAATAACGCCTCCCGCTTGCAGCTCGAAGTCAAGCAGAAAGCAAAAAGAAAGCTCGAGGTTTTGACTCGCAGTGAGGCAGCAAGCTATATGAAGGAGCATTGCTTGGCCAAAACTTTTGATAATTCTTTTTTTATATTGTTTCATTTCCTTTAGTTATATTTTTTCAATTTCATCAAATAATTATATATATATTTTTTGCTCACTGACAATCAATAATAATTTTTTTCACGCAAAGCTATGTGTAGAAATATTTTGATGTTTTTCAATTATCTTAATTTTGGTTTTCAATATTATATTAAGAGCTATGTGATTGATTAAAAGATTGAGTTGATATTAGTAGTATATTTTTTGTTATTATTTTTGAAGTTGTGTTTAAATTTTATTATTATGCTAATGAAATTAGTGTATAAAAATTGGTGACGAAGTGTCTAATGCCAAGACGCTATAAGCGTCAACAAAAAGTGTTAATCGACACTCGTAAGTGTCACTACACAAGTTTGTTAAGTTAGTTATATATTTTTTGTGACGTGTAAAAACGTAAAAAAAATGCATTATCATAACGCTGGTCAACGTTGTCATATAGAGTTATAGTAACACATAAAAGTGTCACAAAACAGTGCTTTCATGACGTCGATAAGTGTCACAATATAAAGTTCTTAGGACGGTTCAAAGTGTTACTAAAATGCATTTATTGTGACACTTTTCAAGCGTCACCATACTTATGTATAGAAACGTCAAATCAGGTGACGCTTGAACAAAGCGTCACTATAGTAAAAGCGTTTTGAGCGTCTCTATAACCAATTTTTGTAGTAGCTAATGAGTACTTTAATTTGTCACGTTAGTATTGCTCCAAACAACATTAGAGTTGAATAATGAATATTGAGTAGTCCACTTAGATTGTATATGCCATTTCATAAATGAATAATGAGAATTGAAGAAAAATTGATGCAGGTACAGTCACTATCATCCCAGTTAGTAAATGGGAGCATGACTCATCAATTATTTGTTTCAGTAATGTTATACTGCAACTGTGCAACATGTAGTAAGTTGGTAATTAGCATGCACAAAAATATTGGTACAATTAATTTGAGGCTAGCAATATATTGTTCGAACCAATTCCAAGTTGATCGCCCTGTTGTTAGGATGTGGAGTCAAATTAGAGTCGAAAGGGAAGTGAACAAAATTAAATAGAGTGTAATAAAAAGGACGTATGCGAAGCCATCGATCGTTGCTGCTCCTGATTCCTTTGCTAATCTATTGCTTGGTCAACCCATTGTTTGGGTCAAACAATGAGGCTGCTGGAGAAATAAAGAATGGGCCTAAGCCCATGAGCTTTACAAGCACGAGTCGGCTGTACGTGTTTTCGACTTAGAATAGTCGGGAAACAATAATTAATTGTTAAATTAATTATTGTGCAATATTTTAGATTTATTTCTTGTTATTTTATAATTTGGACTACTATCTATATTTTATAATTAGGTTAGTAGGTTTTTGCTCTTATAAATAAAGATTCCCGTTCATATATTTTATTATCCCCATCATCATGAAAAATACTAAAAACATAAAATAGTTGAAAACGTAAGTATACTGAGATCGCGTATGCATTTGTAAACTCTCCGAAATCGATTATCGATATTTTAGTGAGATCTACATCGACAAGTGAATATACCCCCGTTAACGGATGAACCCAAATATTTCGCTCTAAATATATATATAGTATGATGATATAACGTTTTATATAATTTTTTCACCTTTTTTTGTCCCACGATATTTTTATATATCCCAAAAAAATTACTTAAATTACTTATTTTTTTACGATTACTTTTAATTTTTCACTTAATCAAGAGTGTATAAGAATTTGAAATAGTAATATTTTTTTAATAAAAAGAAATTATAATAAGTCAAATTAATTGTTCCCGAATGAAGCATCATATATAATATATATTGACTTCTTCTTACGCACTACTATATGATAAATGGGCTCATGGGCTTATATATATATATATATATATATATATATATATATATATATATATATATATATATATATATATATATATATATATATATATATATATATATATATATGTATGTATTGTTTGATTTATTATAATATATAATTACATTTTCATATTTGTCAAATAATTTTACTCCATGTCGAAACTGCAGGTCGTAATTGTTTGAAACTGCAGGGCAGTAAGTTTCGACTCTTATATTTAGTCAATATGTCACGCGGGCTTCTGATAATTATTGGTACACGATGATTTATTCAAACCAAGGCTAATATTAATACTATAAATATTTAATAAAGTTGAATACTACGGAGTACTGTATAATTAATTAAATAAAGGTACTCAACAACCACACAATTTTAGTTAGATATTTCCCAACCAAAACTATTTAGGAATTAAAAATATCATATTCAATATTTGTATATTATTTATTTATTGTCTTTCCACGTGTCTATTACTACTATTATTATAAACAAAAAATCTAAATTAAATTAAAAATACAATTTGTAAAATTCTGATTAAGGTGTTTGGTTGAGCTTCTAAGCTCTTTAAAACAGTTATAAGCTGTTAAAGAGCTTATAATATTTTAAAATTTATTTGATAAAGTTTTAAAAAAAAATCTTAAAAAAAGTTAAAAATAAACTGTTTAAGCTGATTAAAAAAAAGTAGGGGAGATACTTTTGTATTTTTTTTAATTTTAAACAGCTTATAAGTTCTTGTAACTTAAACAATAAAAGACCAAAATACCCTTAAAATTATTATCATTTATATATATACAAAAATTTCAAATTTATTATTTAGTTAATATAATTATTTTTAATTATTTTTTTAATATATAACAAATTTTTTTCGTAATTTTATTTATATAAGATCTTAAATTGACAAACAAATTAACATTTTATAAAGTTTATATATCTATTTTATCCAAACGGTTTAACAACTTATTCATTAAATAAGACGTAATAGCTTATCAGTTCTTAAAACTACTTGTAAGATTTAACATCTTATAAGCTCTTTTAAATAAGCTCGTCTAAACGGGCTTTAATTCAAGTAAGTCGCTGCAAACTAAGGGAATCCTTGTTTTTTTGTTTGATAATTCTTGATTTTTGTCAAATTTGTGTAGAAAGAATGTCATTGACATGAACACTTTCGAATGAAAAGACTATTAGGCTCGTAGCGTCACTTTATTTTTCTATCTATTCTGGTTGATTGAACATTTCTTTTAAGTGATAAAAATAATATTAAATTTTAATTATAATAGTATAACTGTATTTGAGATATTCACTAACTAATACTCCTTTCAATTTTTTAAAGTTTGTACATTTTCTTTTTTTATTTTTATTTTTGTTGATTCTTAAAAGTTTACACAATATAAATGATTTTTTTTTATAACTTTACACTTTATCTTTCTTTTAGGTGTAGAATTATAATTATACATACACTCTTTACACTTGAGGAAGACATTGTACACCTAAGAGATATAAATTGCCATATAATATACATTACTCATGTCTCTTAAATATCTTCACACTACCTTATTAATTTGGGTTTTCCGCACATCTAGATTTTCACACTTCAAAAATAATTATTTCATTTTTCATTTTAAAGTACAATTATAATTTTATTTTTTACATAATTAATAATTTTTAAATACAATCATCTTTAATTTTCACTTTACATACTAAATTATTTTTATTTTTTTTACCAAAAATAATATAAATAACACGTTTTCTTAATAAAGCACAAAGATATTCATGCAAACAAAATAAGAAATGAGTATATGTATATTGTTAGAGTTGATCCATTCACAATTGGAAACCTATTAAATAGCCCAAGACCACTTCAAATTAATTTCACAAAATTAAAAATCTAAGAACCAACGTGGGGCCCTTGAAAAAACAAGTCCACACTATTGACTTGACCTAATAAACAAATGGCCATGAAACACACCTCCTCCTCAAGACAAAGACATCAACAAATACTACACTAATTTTTATTTCTGTTTGTGTATATATATACACTACAAGCCATGTCCTCTCTCAGTACGACAATACCCCATATTCACACTACAAACAATTATTTTTAATGGAAGTCGAAAACAATAAGGTGGAAGGAGAAGTTGATGATAGTGGTGACGACGTTCGTCTTCCCGGTTTCAGGTTTCATCCCACGGACGAGGAGCTTCTCGGTTTTTACCTAAGGAGAAAGGTCGAAAAGAGATCTCTCAGTATTGACCTTATCAAGCATGCTGATATTTACAAGTACGATCCATGGGATCTTCCAAGTACGTGTATTCTAATAATCGAGATCACTTATTGATCACTCACTTATTTTCATAAACATACAAGTTTCAATCGACGATTTCAGGATCCGGAAACGTTGGGGACAAAGAGTTCTACTTCTTTTGCAAAAGAGGAAGAAAATACAAGAACAGCGTGAGGCCCAATAGAGTAACGGGCTCCGGTTTCTGGAAAGCAACGGGTATCGACAAGCCCATATACGAAGGCAACGGCGGTTGCATTGGCCTGAAAAAATCGCTCGTTTATTATCGTGGATGCGCCGGCAAAGGCTCCAAGACCGATTGGATGATGCACGAATTCCGTCTGCCCCCGCCTGGCTACGATAAAAGCACCAAGCGCGTCGTTGTTTCTACCAAAAGCGCGGCTTGTACTCAAGAAGCCGTAAGTATATACTTCCTTCGATTCTTATATGTTTGCTAGATTAAGAAAAAGTAAGTTTTTGTGTATTGAATAATAAAAATTAAGTAAGGGTATAATATGTATAGTTTTGTAAGTAATGAATGAATTGATTAAAAAAAACGGTATTTATGTAAATAGATAGTAGTAGAAGAATAAAGTTATAAAAAAAACTTTCTATATGTGTCCAAACTTTTAAGAAAAAAAAAAGTTTGCAAACTTTTATAATCGAAGAGAGTATTAATTTATTTGTCAAGAGTTGTTTGGTTGTGACATGAATTGAGAACAGTAACGTTCAAGTTCGAACCCGAAATATGTGTGTGAGTATTTAAATATTTGCAATTGACCTATGAACTAGTAAAAAAAGTATTAATTAATTAATTAATTATATATATCAAACTCAAATTAATATTAATTTTAATTTCCATTTCTTATAATCATATATAGGAAGTTTGGACGCTTTGCCGAATATTGAAGAGGAGCGTTTCCTATCGGAAGTCGTGTTTACCCGGCTGGCGGGAATTGAGGGGCAAAATGGTCAATCCAATATCAGACGCGGGCTCGAAGACTTGCAGTATGGATTCATCTCATCATCGTGACAACATCTATGATATTTATAACTTCAACCCGCAGACAATTTCAAGTCATGCAAATCCTGAATGTGGTTTTCCCGGCCAACATCTGATCGGTTCGCCGGTGCTAATAACATCTCAGGCCTCGTCCGCGGCGATGGTTAATTCGGCATTTACAAATGGCGACATGATCAATGATTTGTTAAGGCAGACAGAGTATTGGGAGGACGATCTTCGGTCGATCGTGAATTCGTGTGATGTTGAGGGTACTATAGGAAATCCATTTTATTTATGAAACAATCACGTGCATACTATTTTATTATTAATAATAATATTATCATTATTGAAATAGGGAGGTGACAATTATACATTGATTATAAACTAGATGAATTATGTCTTATGAAACATATTTTAATTAATTAATTATTTTTGTTGTTTTGGACTGAAACTAGTTGAACTAAAATCTAAACTGAATGAATTTTAACTAATGAATCTTAACTGAACTGAATTGAATTTGATTTTTTTATAATAATAATAATAATTTTAATAAGTTGTTAAATATTTTTAAAAAAATATTAATAATATCCTAACATTAACTAGATTATATACCTAATTTTATTCTTAAAATTATTGATTAATTTTTTTTTTAGTTTATTTGAAACGAAACTGAATTGAAACAAACTGAATTGAACTGACGATCTGAACTGAACTGAATTGAAACAAACTGAACTGAACTTAACTTAAATTAAGTCCAATAAAACAAATCCTAAGAGCATCTCTAACCGATACCAAAAACTCATTTTGGAGTAAGGGAGATGCTCTAACCGATACAAAAACATAAATTTATTATAGGTTTAAGGGTGAAACCTGTTGGAATTCGCTATCCCGGGTTATCAAAATTGCGGAACCGATAACCCGAACGAACCCTTCGCCGGAGATCATACGAACACCGACTCATCCGCCGGAGTCCGGGCTTTGGAGACCATGCATCCGAAGACGCACAGCCCGCCCCCACCCGAACCCCCGCGAGCCGGGGTTCATACGATCGAGAGATCGATCGCGCGCCGGCGATCGATCGGGGTGGGGCTGTTCCGACAGCCCCAGCGGCGGGTCCGGCGACCCGCCACCACCAGGAGGCCCCCGCCTTCACGGCGGGGTAGGGCACGGCTCCAGCCCGTGCCCAGCGATCGACCCTCGTGGTCGATCGCACACCCTCGGCCCAGCCGAGGGTTCGCCCCCATGCCCGCGAAACCCTAGCCCGGGCGATCGCCTGTGGTCCGGTGGCTTCGCCACCACCACGCGATCGTCCCCCGTTCATGGTTTCTTACTTCGGATCTTCGTCCTACGGTATTCTCGATAAAACCAAATCGAACAATTAACAAGGGGGTTGAGAATTGTACCTACGATTCGTTGTTCGGAGAAACGAAATCGACGACCTCGTGACCTTCCCGCGTATTCCTTGCACTTGTTCGAACGTCGGGTGGGCGACGAGCTATCGAACTTGTGATCCTCTTCACTCTCAGAACTTTATTGTTGGCGTAACGTAGGTTAGTAAAGTGAAGACCACGTAGTGCTTTTATAGGCTACGAAGGGGATCAAAAGGAGAATAAATATTGGGCTTCAATATTGAAAATTAAATTGGGTCCAACCCAAATCTATTAATTCTTATCAATATTAATTTTATTTATTTTCCACTATATAAATAAAATTGCACTCCCAATATTATTCATATTATATCAAATAATATTTCTCCAACTTAGTATTATTTATTCCGTGTATTTAAGATTTAAATATCCATGAATAAAATTTATTTATTGCTTAATAAATTTATTCATCTCTTATATCCGAGACTAGTACCACTCAACCTTATTTATTATGCGGAATTAAATCCACTCGCGAGGTTTACATAATAAATCCTTATGAGCTCATCTCGGGGATATTATCAACCCTTACGGGATACACTGCCCCTTCAAGAATTCACGGCATGCCATATATAAAATATAGTGACCCAACTTAACCGGTAATTAACCCAATTATCAAACCGGTTAATTCCTTTGGTAAATCAAAGTCACTTATATTAAATATACACACCCGCAATTATTTCAGGGATTAAGAATAAAATACTCCGAGTCTCAAATCAATTATCGCCGAGCAATCCTAATTGATGAGTCTCAATCGATCCGCTCAATACACCAAGTGTACAAGTGTGATAAAAATAATTAAGATAAATTATTTTCTCTCTCACACAACGACTATACCGATGGATTGGTCCGTGTCCATCTAGGTCGTGAGCAACTGTTCGATTAAATACGAGTAACCGATAGTATGATCTTCTGTGTGCCCGTGCAACACCATACTAACTACAACGTATAAAATCCAGGACTATAATTTGCATGTATTTAATTAACAATAATTAAAAGCAAATGAATGTCTGTAATTAATAGGTAAATGAAAGTGCAAACAGAGTTCAGAATACTCAAATCTAGACATTAAGTATACTACTCCATCAATCTCCCACTTATACTAAGGTCTAGTCATATCTTCCAAACTCCCGACTCCCATACTCATCACGTGCTTAAGTTGTACTTTCAAGGAGTACTATGTGAATGAGCACTCTAGGTTGCCGCTCTGAAGTTATCTTGGTGACTACAGCGTCGTCTCCCTCGACGATGACTCGTATCAGGTGGTACTTGCTCTATGTGTTATCTTACACTTATGGACTTGTGATTTCTTACCATTTGCCATCGCACCGCTATGGACATAGCCTTTGGCAAATTAAGAATCACATCTAAGTCCCAGAGATTATCCCGGAGCTATACCAAAACTTCCGCTGCCTCTGAGGCCGCTTATTTGGTTACCCATGGCAGAGTCCGAAAAGCATCGTGCTTATCACTCTTCCATGTTAAAACTCCTTCTCCTTTAATAGTGAAACACATAGCCTGATATCGACTTACACCGGTCCTTATTCGATTAGAAATCTAAGAGAATGTAATCCAAAGGAAATGTTTGTCTGCTCCGTAATCCAGAACATAGTTTTCAGTACTTCGAAAGTACTTAAAATGTTCATTACAGCAGTCAAGTATTCCTTTCCAGGATTACCTTGATATCCTCCCACTATGCTAACCGCATAGCCGATATCAGGTTCTTGTTTTCAACAATGCATTCATCGAGCTTTCCACACTTAAAGTGTAGGAAACTGCTTTCATTGCTTCTATCTCCTTCTGTGTTCCAAAACACATATCCTTAGATAGATGCATTCCGTATCTGAAAGGTAACGAACCTTTCTGGGAATCTTGCATGTTAAAACGAACCACAATCATATATATGTAAGATGTCCAGGAGAAGTACAATGTTCTCTCCTAGAGATCCAAGATCTCAAGAACAGGTCCAACTTCTTCCTATATCTTTCATAATGATTTATCCAGACAACCATCATTTCATGTCTGATTACATCTTTACATTGTTGCCAATGATAAAATGTTATCTACATAAAACCCGAGAAACACCACCTTGTTTCCATCACGTTTCCCATACACACGATTCGTCTTTGCTTTGATGAATCCATAAAATGGACTATCTCATCAATTTGCAAGTACCACGAACTCGAGGCTTGTTTCAATCCATAAATGGATCGATTAAGCTTGCACACTAGATGATCTCGCCCCTTAGCAATGAATCCTTCTGGTTGTTTGTCTCGTCAAGACTTCCATTAAGGAAAGCTGTCTTGACATCCATTTGCCACACCTCATAATCCATATGAGCTGCTATGGATAAGAGAATCCGGATCGACTTTATCTTGGCTACCGGCGAGAAGGTCTCCTCATAATCGATTCCCTCTTTCTGAGTATATCCTTTCGCAACAAGCCTAGCTTTAAAGGTTTCAACCTTTCCGTCAGATCCTCTCTTTCTCTTGTAGACCCATTTACACCCAATTGGCTTTACGCCGCTTGGTGTTTCTACAAGATCCCAGACTTTATTAGAATCCATAGATTCTATTTCGGATTTCATCGCTTTCTTCCAAGAAGGCGCATCTATATCTTGTACCGCCTCATCATAGGTCCAGGGATCGATTTCATGAACTCCAGGTCCAGAGTCCGAAGACTCACCCAGTCCAATCCATCTAGCTGGTTGTTTAACAACCCTCCCACTACGACGGCGTTCCGGTGTATTAACAGTGACAGTATTAGGTGCAGGTTCTAGTGGTGTATCTATACTCGGTTCGGCTGTATCCAGGTCTACCTCGTTACCTCTCAACTCATCAAGTATTATGTCACTTTTGGGCTTGTGGTCCATGACATAGTCTTCCTCTAGGAACCGAGCGTTAGTACTTATAACGATCTTCTGGTCCGTATGACTATAGAACATGCCACCCTTAGTTCCTTTCGGGTATCCTACAAACAGCCGTATTTCTGATCTAGGTTCTAACTTATCGGCGCCTTGTCGCAACACATGTGCTGGACAACCCCAGATCCGAATGTGTCCCAAGTTAGGCTTACGCCCACTCCACAATTCCATGGGTGTGGTTGGTACCGTTTTGGTCGGAACCCTATTCAGAATGTACGCCGCTGTTTCCAAGGCAAGTCCCCAGAACATAACAGGTAAATCCGAGTAACTCATCATCGATCGTACCATCTCCATAAGAGTCCTATTCCTTCTTTCTGACACACCATTCTGCTGAGGAGTATATGGTGAGGTCAGTTGGGATTCAATCCCATTCTCTGCCAAGTATGCCTTGAATTCTCCAGACAGGTACTCGCCTCCGCGATCAGATCGCAGGCATTTTATGGATTTACCACGAAGGTTCTCCACAAGAGCCTTGAACTCTTTGAACTTGCCAAAGGATTCGCTCTTGTGGCGCATCAGGTAAATATATCCATACCTTGAGTAATCATCGGTGAAAGTGATGAAGTACTCGTACCCTCCCCTTGCCTGAGTAGACATAGGTCCGCATACATCAGAGTGAATCAAATCCAATACTTGTTCAGCTCTTCGTCCTTTACCAGAAAAAGGACGTTTAGTCATTTTTCCCTCTAAACAGGATTCGCAGGTTGGAAGGTCCTCTCCTTCAACGCCAGTGATTAAATCATCAGCTTTCAACCTTTGAAGCCTATTCGAGTTTATATGACCTAGCCTTAGATGCCACAAGTATAATTGATTCATCTTAGAAGGTTCCTTTCTCTTATTGGTGTTCGTAGATGTGTTATTACTCTCGGTTAGTTGCATCGTGTTAGACTCAGGATTTAGCATATACAAATCGTCTATCAATGTACCAGAACAGATAATTTCACTATTTCTTCTTATGATCACAGAGTGGTCAAAAGAAACAGAATATCCATTCATAATAAGTTTAGAAACTGAAATCAAATTCTTTCTAAAATTGGGTACATAAAGACAATTACGTAAAACTAAAACCCTATCACTACTGAAATGTAAGTGAACGTCTCCCACTGCAACAGCCGCCACCTTCGCGGCATTGCCCATGTAGACCACGATTTCTCCCTCTCTAAGTCTCCGGGTTTCCTGGAACCCCTGCAATGAATTGCAGACATGGTCAGTGGCACCCGTATCTACACACCAGGTGCTTGTAGATATCACCGCTGACAATGTTTCAGTGACTAAGGAAAATTTCGTACCTTTGATGAGAGGACAATCAGACCTCCAGTGCCTAAACTGTTTGCATCGAAAGCATCTGCGAAACCGCTTGCTTACCCCAATCCGTGGTTTTAAACCACTGGGTCTCTTTGCACGCTTTTCTTTTAGCCTAGCCACAAGAGCTCGTGTTTCTCTTAACTTACGCACAAAAATCGCCTTCGCTGAGCCGGTTTTAAGGGACTCATTGAGGAACGATTCCGTGGGTATGTTAAACACCTCTTGCCTAGCTTCCACACCATGTCTCAACGTAGTTGGACCAACAGTGGATTCAGAAAGCTCCACAGTTTGGACAATGTCCAGATTTCTTTTCCAATCATCACCATATGGAACCGGTGAGTTTTCATCTTTAAGTATATCACAAAGTGGGGTCACAGTCATTCCTAACCTATAAGCACATAAAACAAACAAACAATTTAATATCCGATATTATCTCCCTCAAATAATATCATTAAATCACTAATCACATCTAAAATCCCATCAGGTAAGGCAAGCCACGTGGTGTGGACGTTTACCCACCCAAATGATTTAGCAATTAGATTTTCTTTGGCCATACATCGCTTATAGCGGAACCTCGTGGGGAGGAATACTATAAGGCGTATCTAAGTGTAAACCATTACTCAGTACCAAAATAAGTTACTTGGAATCGCTACATCACCGCAAGCCACGTGGTGTGGACGTTTACGATAACTTCACAACTCTTCATAAATATTTACAACTGTCTACATCAATTAATCCAAAGTCCGTCAGCATAGCAAGCCACGTGGTGTGGACGTTTACTACACTAAGAGACTTTTATAATTGACTCCCAATTACTTGATCCATTTAATCTCGTAAATCAATACGTGGAGAATCATAAGTGAAACTCGAAGTTTCTAACCAGTGATTCACCATGCGAACAACCCTATCTCTCATAAATGAGGGAGCCGAGCAGACAAACGACCCATCTATAAAAGTATGGCACGAAAGTCTCTAATTTGTGTCCTCTACATGACCAAGTGGCTCTGGCTCCATTCCACTCCCCGGGGTGAGAATGAGTCGACTTGAAATCAGCTTTGGAAAGACAAATTAGGCATTGTTTGATAAACTTAATCAATGTTTCTCGTAAGAGGAATTACAAGAACTCTCCTCCAATAACTTATCTATATAAACTTCAAAAGTTTATAAAAGTCACCAAGAGAGCAGCAATGGAGACCATGGGTATGTTTCCATACCCTCTCCCACTTAGCTTTTTATAATAAAGGGATACGCTATCTAGTGCATAAAAGTAAACACATATAGCATGCATACATGTAATAAAGCACATAGTATTATCACATAGTCAAAATAATACTAGAATATTATTTTCCGACTATTATGGCTTCATCACATCCCCGTACGCATCTTCTAGTCTTTAGTCTTCGTTTCTTGAATGCTCCATGTGACGAGAATATTAATATCCAATATTTAAATCTATTTATTTTCAATTAATCCAAAAGTTACTTAATTCGAAAATTAAGTCAATTGAATATATCAAAAATAAAATTAAATATTATTAATATTTTTATTTATTTTATTTTCTTTTTCCACTTCATTAAATCTCTAGAATAATCTATCCAAGATCCTCTTGGAATATTCTAGATGATATCCATAATGAAATAAAGAAATAAAATAATTTAGGACTCTTATACTTTTCCAAATTTATTTTTATTCCTAATCCATGAATATTCCCATGAGTAGGAATAATCAAATAGGAAAAATAAATTTAGTACTAAAATAATTCTTTTTCTATTTTTCTAGAATATTCCATAAAGAAATAATCAAAATAGGAAATAACGAATTAATTAGGAAAGTATATTTCCGGTAGGAGTAGCCCGGGTTGGGGAACCCCGAACCACCCCCACCTTCGCCGACCGCCGCCTAGGGCACGCGCCACCGCCGCCCAGCCCACGCGCCACCACCACTGGTGGCCAGCGTGGCCGAGTCTCCCACGGACAGCCCGCCTAGGGCCGCGGGTCGATCGATCCCCTCGGGATCGATCATGGGGATTGATCGATCCCGGTCCTTCGTCTCTTCGTCACTTCGTCTTCTCCGGTGGTCTTCGATTCGATCCAATCGCAAAATAAATTTACAAAAATCTAAATTACAATTCCGGTATCGATTCTATACACGAAATCGACCCTATACATTTTCCGGAAAAACAACGAACATAATAATAAATCCTAAATTCGGTCAACCCCCGAATTTTTACTATTACAAGCATTCACCACCAAAAACGAATCTCGACATGTCCGAGAGTTTAATAAAACCAACAATCACATGACAAAACAATTAAACGAATAATCATCAAGCCATAATAGTCGGATCCCTGCAAGGTAGAACAATTTTATCGAAAATACCGCGAACGTAAACCACGCTCTGATACCAATTGTTGGAATTCGCTATCCCGGGTTATCAAAATTGCGGAACCGATAACCCGAACGAACCCTTCGCCGGAGATCATACGAACACCGACTCATCCGCCGGAGTCCGGGCTTTGGAGACCATGCATCCGAAGACGCACAGCCCGCCCCCACCCGAACCCCCGCGAGCCGGGGTTCATACGATCGAGAGATCGATCGCGCGCCGGCGATCGATCGGGGTGGGGCTGTTCCGACAGCCCCAGCGGCGGGTCCGGCGACCCGCCACCACCAGGAGGCCCCCGCCTTCACGGCGGGGTAGGGCACGGCTCCAGCCCGTGCCCAGCGATCGACCCTCGTGGTCGATCGCACACCCTCGGCCCAGCCGAGGGTTCGCCCCCATGCCCGCGAAACCCTAGCCCGGGCGATCGCCTGTGGTCCGGTGGCTTCGCCACCACCACGCGATCGTCCCCCGTTCATGGTTTCTTACTTCGGATCTTCGTCCTACGGTATTCTCGATAAAACCAAATCGAACAATTAACAAGGGGGTTGAGAATTGTACCTACGATTCGTTGTTCGGAGAAACGAAATCGACGACCTCGTGACCTTCCCGCGTATTCCTTGCACTTGTTCGAACGTCGGGTGGGCGACGAGCTATCGAACTTGTGGATCCTCTTCACTCTCAGAACTTTATTGTTGGCGTAACGTAGGTTAGTAAAGTGAAGACCACGTAGTGCTTTTATAGGCTACGAAGGGGATCAAAAGGAGAATAAATATTGGGCTTCAATATTGAAAATTAAATTGGGTTCAACCCAAATCTATTAATTCTTATCAATATTAATTTTATTTATTTTCCACTATATAAATAAAATTGCACTCCCAATATTATTCATATTATATCAAATAATATTTCTCCAACTTAGTATTATTTATTCCGTGTATTTAAGATTTAAATATCCATGAATAAAATTTATTTATTGCTTAATAAATTTATTCATCTCTTATATCAGAGACTAGTACCACTCAACCTTATTTATTATGCGGAATTAAATCCACTCGCGAGGTTTACATAATAAATCCTTATGAGCTCATCTCGGAGATATTATCAACCCTTACGGGATACACTGCCCCTTCAAGAATTCACGGCATGCCATATATAAAATATAGTGACCCAACTTAACCGGTAATTAACCCAATTATCAAACCGGTTAATTCCTTTGGTAAATCAAAGTCACTTATATTAAATATACACACCCGCAATTATTTCAGGGATTAAGAATAAAATACTCCGAGTCTCAAATCAATTATCGCCGAGCAATCCTAATTGATGAGTCTCAATCGATCCGCTCAATACACCAAGTGTACAAGTGTGATAAAATAATTAAGATAAATTATTTTCTCTCTCACACAACGACTATACCGATGGATTGGTCTGTGTCCATCTAGGTCGTGAGCAACTGTTCGATTAAATACGAGTAACCGATAGTATGATCTTCTGTGTGCCCGTGCAACACCATACTAACTACAACGTATAAAATCCAGGACTATAATTTGCATGTATTTAATTAACAATAATTAAAAGCAAATGAATGTCTGTAATTAATAGGTAAATGAAAGTGCAAACAGAGTTCAGAATACTCAAATCTAGACATTAAGTATACTACTCCATCAAAACCCACACAAAAAATACTCAAATTTACGTTTACATCAAACTCAAACCAATAACTATTACTTCTTTCATCCCTTAACATTGTGCATAAAAAAAGTTGCACGTGGATTAAGAAAAAGTAATTTTTTGTGTTTTATAATATAACGTAGGAGTATAATAAGTATTGATTTTTAAGTAATAAAATAGTTAGTTACAAAAAATTAGTGGTATAAAGTTAAATAAATGTGTATTGAGATAATAAAGTTATGAAAAGACCTTCAACTTATGGAATGTGTACTGTTTTAATGGATGAACTAAAAAAAAAATATATAAGCAATATTCTAAAAGGCGCTAGGCGCTAGGCGGGCGGTGACTAGGGGAGTAGCGATCTAGGGCCTAGAGAGATTAATCGGGGACTAGACGGAGATTAATCGTTTTACATTTTTATATTTAATTAATTAATATTATATTTTAAAAATAAATTTTATATATATTTTTCGAAAAAATAAAAAATTGTTTTTTTTACTTTAATTATAATAATTAGTTATATAATCTTTGCTTATAGATTCAATAAAACTAAAATATTAGATAAATTTTCATAATATTTCACAAATCACATAAAATATTATTTTTTTTAATCTTTCTAACACAAAAAAAAATATTATTTTTTAACTTTTGTAGCTAATAAAAACGTTAAATGTTCAACAAGCCAAATTTTCTTTTTTTGATACGAAACCGCCTAAACTCGATTAATCTCCGTCTAGGTCGCCTAGACCCGATTAATTCACGTCTAGCCCGCTTAACCGCCCAGAATAAAAAATTCGAGCGATATTCCTCTGCCTAGGCCAGATTTTTAGAACATTGATTTTAAGTGATAGAAAGAATATTTATTTATAAAAGTGGTAATATCACAAAAAAGTCCTTTAAGTTTAGCGAATTCTGCATTTAGTCCTGTAATTATTTAAATTAGCAGGTGTAGTCCTTTCCGACCAAAAATTATCACAAAAGGTCCTGAAATACAATAATACAGGTTTGCTCATATATTAATTTTTTAAAATTAATTTGCTAACTTATTATAATACAAACGACAATTTCCAGATTTAGTTCTTGTGAACAAGAAAGCTCTCAAGGAAAGGAATGTTGATAAGTCCAAGAGCTATGTATCATCACATGAAATATGTTTTACGTAATATGTTTTATATTATTATTATTTATTTATTTTTATCATGTATTTTATTTCTTTATTATATTAGGTTAGCAAAGTAGTATTTATATGTTACTGTTGTCTGTCGACCTTGAGAAATGGTCACAGGTAATCAACGTTGATTTTTTTGTTCGTTCAATACACATGATAAACAGTATACAAAAATTATTAAAAAATTACTAAAATAAAATTTAACTATTAAATTTTATTTTAGTAATTTTTTAATAATTTTTGTATACTGTTTATCATATGTATTTGACAAATAAAAAAAATCAACATTGACCACATGTGACCATTTCTCATGGTCGGTGAGGTAGTATTTAAGAGTCGAAAGGCTTATTTTGAATTAAGAATAATAAAACTTATGGGTACTTTTTTCATACATTGTATCACATATTATTATTATTATTATTATATTATTTTGTCAATAATTGACCAATAATACTTAAAAAACTAAATTAATTGATTTATAAATCAAATAATAAAAACACAATTAATTATCTTAAAAAATAATATTGATGTAATCAAAAATATAATAATGACGTCTTACAATTAATTCTCATTTGACGCTTATTTTAATATATTTACATTTTTTTATAATCCCGTATATTTTTACACTTTCAAAAAAATATTAAAATTTATTTATTTATTTATTTAATTTAAAATACAAATATACTTTTAGTTTTCACATAATTTGATTGTTTTTTAACGTTATACTAAAACCTATCAACCACATTTCACGACTCAACACCAATTTGCTCAAGCATAGAATTTTTTATGACATAGAATTTTTTATGACAGACCAAGTTCAATAATAAACTTAATTTCTTGAAATGATTTGAAAAAGTAAAATAGAATTATTAATAAATTTTCAACGACCACCACCATTAACTTAATCGTACAAGAGATCACATCTAGTCACAGCCATTTATGAATCAAACTTAGTATTTAAATTACGTGAGTTAAAATACGGCCTCAGCCATAGGTTGACAACACATCTAGCATGCAGTTTGGGCCGAGCCCTGATTGCTCAAAAGTTATTTCTAAATTTCGAAAGATTTACAAAGGTAAATCCCCCGAGTCGATCTCTCGAGGAGCAATACTATCGACATGTGAATAGTTTTTTTTTGCGTTCGTTTAGTTCGAGTTTCAAGAGGAACGAAATCATTATCAACTAAGGGGGGTTTCAAATTGAGATAATGATTAACTAAACTAAAATTGAAATAAGAAAGCAATTAAACAAGTAAACAATGGAGATAACAAATGAGAGAGAGGGTTAGGGAACTAGGTTCCTTTGTTTCGAGGATTGAGTCGAGCCTTTTAAAACCCAAGATTTTGATAGAGATGAGAGCGCTTAGGTGTAACCGCGTCGTCCACTAGTGATACACCTCGAGGAGGTCCTCAACACGAGACGACCTTGAGTCACACCTAAACATCGTTCGACTCGGGTGTGTGATCCACTAGTGATGTTCCTCGGAGAGGATATTCAACACGAGACCCCACAACTCGAATCTAGCAATTCCTCAATTTATAAACGAGGTGTTTAGGTACGATCGCGTCGTCCACTAGTGATGCACCTCGATGAGGTCCTCAACACGAGACGACATTGAACCGTACCTAAACATCGCTCGACTCAAGCGCGTGATCCACTAGTGATGTTCCTCGGAGAGGATATTCAACACGAGACCCCACAACTCAAATCGAACGACTCCTCGATTAGTTTAAAACCCTCAAAACATCATCGACTCAACCTCTAAACAAAGTACCCTAAAACCCTAACAAGAGACCTAGCTACTCATGAAAACACAAACAAACAAGCATGCAATAAATAAATAACTCATGATCGAAATAAGCTCACAAGGGTGTTGGGGAGACGAGGCGAGAACGAGTCGTGCTTCCGGAATCGAGCCGAACTTCAACGTGTCACCCGAAGAAATGGCTCCGATAGAAACGACGGGCTCGGCGAGGTGATCGATGTTCGTGAATGGTATTTTGTGAGACGATAAATCGATTGAAAGTAATTTAAATATTTATGCTTGAAAAATCAAGAAAAATAAAATCTCTCCAAGAATATCTTCAAGAACACAAATTCAAAACAAGTAGAATGAGGTAGGACAAAATCTCTACCACCTAATAATCTTGTCTTATAGTGTCAACATGCATTTTGTCTTGCAAAATCATAGGTAGAAAATGTCCAAAAAAACCCTTCAAAAAGCCTTCAAAATGCCTTCAAAATGGTGGTCAAAGGTGGGTCCACGCGGTCAACTAAAATTCAACATATCCTGGAATTGGCACGAACGTGCTGACCTGTCTGAAGTTTGCTGGAAAAGTCTGGATTTGGCACGAACGTGATGAATCCAGCAAGCCAAAGAAACTTGTTCCGTCGTCAACGTGCCGCTTCGTTCCGGCTCTTATTTTCGCACGTTTTCGCTCGTTTCCACTCCTCGTCTCGCCTAAACCTATTCGGACAATAAAACACCCAAACAAAATGAAAATATACACAAACGGCACAACGATTAACACTAAACTAATCGAAAAATATAAAAACAAACGACACAAAAATGGATGAATCAAGCCCATGTAGCCTTTTAGGCCTACTTAGGTGAATAATAGTGTGGTGTACGCCGCAGGCCATGGAGGAATTTCACACTTTCCAAAATTATAAAATAAACTCACTAAAATTATACTCCTAGTAATAAGATTTTAATTATTATTATTGTGAGAGAAAAAAAAGGAGCATTATCAAAACAAAATTAAAGAACAGTTATGTGTTGAGAATTTGCATTCAAATTCCACTCAAATAAATAATTATTGCGATAAAATAAACTAAAAACCAAAAAACATTGTACCAGAATTTATATTGATGAAGAGGCTGATGATTTACAGGTATGAAACTTTTTTTAAGTTTGGATTTAACATAGGGTAGCGTTATTCGCACCCTCATTTCCTCTAAGTACACCTCCATACATTTATAATTTTAATTATATATTATTTTTACTTTATACAACTCATGATCTTCCCAATTTACCCTATACATTTAATTAACAATATATTACTCTTATTAATAGCTAATTAAACGCCAAGAAAAAAACTGTTTCAAGAGTCAGTAAGTTTAGAGAGAAGATTAAGAGATGAAAAACAATTTATTTCTTGGTGTTTAATCTGCAATTAATAAGAGTAATGTATTGTTAATTAAATGTATAGGGCAAATTAGGAAGATCATGTGGTGTATAAAGTAAAAATAATAAATAATTAAAATTATAAATATTTGGAGGTGTACTTAGAGGAAATAGGGGTGCGAATAGCGCTACCCTTTAACATAAAGCCACCAAAAGAGTTATTTTTTCAAAGAGTGGATGAGAGCACAAAACACACATGATAACACGAATCGAAATTGTCATTTTTACCCCTCCATTCTTGCATAATCACAATAACCATTCAAAGTTGGAGTGTAGATTTAAAGAGTAATTTTATTTGCACCTCAATAATTACTAATCACACCGATTATAATTTAAATTTATTTTATTTTTATTGTAAAATGACTATGATATCCTTTATCTTAATAAATACAATTATTTATTTTATAAAAAATAGTCTCATCACCAAATTTAATTAAACTTTTGTTTTCTTTTGGATCAATTTTCAATTCTCAAATTTACCTTTTTTCTCGTTTTTATCGAGGATTTTGATTTTGATTTCGTTGACATGTTTGTCTCAATGGGCGAACATCAAGTCGAAATTCAGACCGTCTCGTCGATCAAAAAGTAAGATTTGACTTCGTTTTCGATGACAACACTTGTGTCACGTGATGACGGCGCCCTCGAAACACAATTCTTACGATTTGGTGATATATGTCTATTGTCCAAGGACCTTGACTAAGATTGAAGCAAATTAAATTGCTAGATAATTAATTAATAGGATAATTAATTAATAGGAATAACAATAGAGGATTATTTTTATAACACAAATTATACAATACCTATATCATACTCTCGGGAGTACAATTAAAATCGTACTCCCACCCTTGAAAATATAAAAACCTAATAAAATCATCATTTAATAATTAAGAAATCTTCATTTCAAAAAACAATTATTATATTTCTTAAATTAACATATTAATGAATATATTAACCTACACAATGAATATTTATCAATAAATACATGAAGATATAATAGTGGGTGTACAATTAGAATCGTACTCCTAGGAACAAGGTATAAATTGCCCAAATTATAAAATTAAGTATTTTTGTTTCTTCCCGAATTCGTATCGTCATTGTGAATAAAGATGGTTTGTGTTCTTTCAGATCTGTTGAAGATAATTTTGTTTTTTAATTAAATTATTTAGGAATAAATCTATTTTAAGATTTTTTTTATTATTATTTATTTTTGTATGTTTTAAATAAAGGATATCATAGTCATTTTACAATAAAAATAAAAATAAATTTAAATTAAGAGTGGTGTATTTAGTAATTATTGGGATATAAATAAAATCACCCAAATTTAAAAGGGGTAAATATGGCAATTTATACCTTGTTCCTAGGAACACGATTTTAATCGTACACCTATGATTATATCTTCATTTATTTTTGTATAAATATTCATTAGGTATGTCAATATATTCATTGTTATGTTAATTCAATGTTTATAATAATTATTTTTTGAAATGAAGATTTCTTATTATTAAATGATGATTTTTATATTTTAAAGACCGAGATCACTATTTATATCGTACTCCTAGGAGCATGATATAGGTATTGAGTAAATATGATCGCTATAATTAATTAATGTGATTACACCATTTAAAATTTTAAATGTTCAATACACTATTTTAATGTGATTTTGTCGAGATGTAACGATCATGAATGACTTCACTTGATTTTATATTACTTGATCGGTACATTCATTGTGATAACTCGGTGTGATTTTATACACCATTCACTTGATAGTATTTTATATCTATCGAAATTTTATTTGCAATTAATCTCTTGTGTGGCTGATCATATCGATGAATAATGAATTGCTTCACTTGATAAGGATTGCATGTCATATGAATTTAAAAGTTCAATATCACGCGATGTTAACTATGTCGTAAAATGAATAAAGTTATCACTTGTTAAAAGGTAAATTTTAATCTTAAATCATGTTGTGTAGTTGCGATTACCAATCCCTATTTGTGACTCACTACCAACATAGTTAGGAAATTTGTATGCATTCCATTGTAAGCTTGGGTTTGGAATTTAATAAAATATAATAAGATGCAAAACAAAGTAAGGTAATAGGTTTACTTTTGAGGGTTTTAATACGTTGGGTGGTGCTTAAATCAAAGTAGTGGTTGACGTGGTGTGGAACCAATAATATAGTACTCCATAGATTACTCTCTATATACTACTATATTGGTTGGGAGATCCATGGGTAGGAATTGGTTCTCTTTTTATATTCTAATAATAATAATAATAATAATAATAATAATAAATTTATCAATATTACTTGTTCTGTCACGCATAATAATAATAATATCACCCTTCGCCTTCTGGTTGTTGAAGATGAAATATATGCATAATATATTGATTTATGTCAAACAAAAATAATAAGGTATGCAATTTCAAAATTTCATTTTTCCAATTTCAAATGTTGAAAACTATATATAGTTAAAAAAAATTACAATCACAAAAACAAATTTAAAATATATTATCTTTTCAACTCAACACATTCGAAAGTGCAAGCATATCATTTATAAACTTGAATAAAATTTATAATTTGTTATGAGCTACTGAGGAGTAAGTTTTGATCTTCTTAAGATTGATCTGTCTTATTGTACCTTTAATGTCACACTTATTGAGTGAGATTTCTCACTTTGTGCGGCATGCCTCAATCGAAAGATTCAATTTTAATCATCGTAATAATTACTACATCTGTCTCACAACAATTATCACACTTTATTTCTAAATAACAAAGAAGGTGCAACAACTAATATAAAACAGAGGGAGTACTTAGTTTATTATGCATTGAACTTTTCAAGCGATCGACTCTAGTTTTTTACCAATATCGTACCCCGATAAGAATTAAAGGTAATAAAGTTAGCCCGAGTCCCATTTTTTTACGGTAAGTCTATGACAAACTTTCACCTTCAATAGACGTGTGGATTCATGAAGATGTACATTATCCTGTTCTCTAGAATCATTAATGTTGGAGATTCGAACAAGATCAATAAACCATTGCAATCGCAGCTCAAAAACTCATAATTGAGCTTCAAGCTTCTAACAATGACTTTGAATTGGATGTTCGTATGGATGAATCTTAAATGCCTTTATGCATGACTCTAAGGAACACAACACAATTAAAATCACAATTTTCACATGATAGATTGAAAGTTCAATTCACATGCACAGAGAGAGGGGCGGTGGTCAGTTCTTATTCAACCTTTCAAGACAATTGGAAAAGGTTACAACACATTTATTAAAATTTAAGGTAACAAGAAATCAACACATTAAATGGCATATTTGAATTTCCAAATATGAGTTTAAATTTGTTAAGGGTTGTTAGCTCAGTTAGTTGAGCACTTGAATTGAAAATATAAAGTTCAAGGTTCGAACCCAAAACATTTCAATTGTGAGCTGAGGAAGTCGCACAACAATTTTGGACTAATCGAGAAAAAATAACTTTGTTTTGAAAATTTCAAATTACGTGAAATAACTAACCATTCTACCGATCTTCAAAATGTTCAAAATATTTATAAATACCAAATTCCGTGTATAATTCCAATCGTTTCCATTAAAATTATCCACTAATAATTATCTAACTAGTGCAATTAAAGAAAACAAAGTGTGACAATTAGCTATCAACCAATTATCATACATTCATACGTATTAAATACTAAGTATATATATATATAATCAAACAAACAAACACATCGCAATAGCAAGCGCACATTATGCCGTAAACGCGGACCTACACATATATGACTCTGTCCATGCACAACCCAACAAAAGATGCACACCACCGTATGACCGTACCACTCTAACCTCCTTCGGTCCCACACCCATACTGCCACGCTGGAATTTCATAAACTTAATTTTACGAAATTGCCCCTAACCGAACATTAATGCGTACTGTGTACATTGAGTAGTACTAGTAGTGGCTCCGCATTAATAAAAATGGGATATTCTATAATTTCAAGTATTTTTCTACCATTATTATATCGGTGCATTAAAACAAAAATACACTTCTGAAAAATAAGCTTATAGGAGAATTTATTTCATAACAAAAAAAATTAAACGTTTAAAATGAAAAAAAAAAAGTAATGGAGTACACTGTACATATATATTTAATTAAATTTCCCGTTCTGAATTAATTTTGGGATATGGACGGATCCACCCAGATAAGCGAACAATTAATAACGGTGAATTTTCTTGACCCGAAGCCGTTGAGTGTGGATCGGGTCACGGGTTAGACCCGATTTCAATGGGCAGCATCACATCTTATTAAAGTCCCCCACCCATTATGGACTTGCTCGTATTTATTTAATTTATTTGCATGCCTCTTCCTTTTTCATTTTTCCTTTTCATTTCTCCACCCCTCACTCTCTCTTCCTTCGAAACAACTTCCGTTCCTTCCACCACAGTGATTACACAACAATGGCGGTTGAAGCTCGCCATCTCAATCTCTTTCCTCCTCCTCGCGACAGGTACTTCAATTCATTAATTTTTCCTTCCTCTTCTCAATCATTTTTAATTTCCCCTCTTTCTCTTCATTTTTTTTGACGTATCAATCAACGCAGGGATTCCGGCGTTGAAGTTAACGGAAACGCGTTTGCATCTCCGATTGGGTACGGAGTGGTTCCTCGTGCGACGGAAACCGCAGTTCCGATGTACGGCGGCTCTGCAATCGCCGGCGGCGGTAATTTCGCGGCGGCGATGAAATGCGACAGCGGTCTTACCTACGCTCCGGTGTTGAGAAAGCGGTCGAGAGAAGCAATCAACTCTCTGCTCTCGTCGTTCCCCGGCGCCGCCGTGAATAATAACGGTAACAATCGCAGCGGCAGTTTTACTTTCCTCGGCGAGGATATCTCGTTTCAAATACAGCAGCAGCAATTGGAAATCGATCGGTTCGTTGCTCAGCACGTACGTGTTTTTACGTGCCCCTTATTTTTTCCCCCTTTCTTAATCGATTGAATTAATCCGTGAAGTTTGGTGATGTTGAATTAAATCCGATCGATGAATTTAATTGTGTTCATCAGACTGAGAAGGTGAGGATGGAAATCGAGGAGCGGCGGAAGAGATACGGCCGGAGAATTGCTGATTTGGTGGAGGAAAATGTAATGAAGAAACTCAAGGCAAGAGAGGAAGAGATCCATAAGATCGGGAAGATGAACTACGCGCTGGAGGAGAGAGTGAAGTCCCTATGCGTGGAGAATCAGATATGGCGAGATTTGGCTCAATCGAACGAAGCCACAGCGAACGCCCTGAGATCCAATCTGGAACAAGTCCTCGCTCAAGTCCACCACGACGAGCGGCGGCGAGAGGATCTGGTGGACGACGGCAACTCCTGCTGCGGGAGTAATCCGGAAAAAGAGGAAGAGCGGCGCACGTTAGCAGTGTCGGCGGACGGGAATAGGGTGTGCAGGAGCTGCGAGAGGGAGGAATCGTGTGTGTTGGTTTTGCCGTGCAGGCACCTTTGCCTGTGTACTGTTTGCGGGCCCACTCGTCACACTTGCCCCGTGTGTAACGCTACCAAAACCGCCACTGTCCACCTTAACCTCTCCGGTTGACCGGAAGGAGGATCCATGACCATGACTCTCTTTTTTTAATTTCACAATCTCAACTGCTAAAGTTAATTCAAAATTTTGGAATTAATTAATTTTTTCAAAATGTAATTATAAATTTATACTGTACAATTTTATTTCTATTTCTATTTCTATTTTTATTTTTTTAAGTAAATTGTTCACGAAACAAAAGAGACACGTGCAGTGTATGTGACTGACACGTAGGACAGGCGGAAATGTCGCTGTTATGGTTGAAAAATAAAATGTTGATGCGCGCATTGTTTAAATTGCAGTGATGCGCACGGCAGAGAAAGTGGAGAGGACAAAAGAGTACGCGAATATCGATATCGGGAAAAGAAAATAAAAAAGGTACGGTCATACATAAATACTGTATTCTTCGCACCAATTGCGCATAGGAGAAAATGAACAAGACAAGTAAATCTATTTTCGGTATAGGGGTGAAATACGTAATTTTTTATATTTTTTATTTTTTAATTTTATTTTAGTAGTCCAGTATATTTTTCACCGAGAAGCGGGTGAGTAAAAAATACAGTAACCGACGTTGGAAGTTGTGGTGTGTTGCGTGTTGTCACGTGGGTGGGGACGCGTGAGATGCACGTCCATTGGTGGGGGGCCTCGAGTAGTGTACCTCCAGCATCTCCAGTCACTTTCAAAGAAGCACGACAAGGGCAGCATAAAGATGTTATGGTAAAAAATACAGTAAATAAATATATAAATTTAATAATAATGATTGTCGTCGACAGTCTTACAATTGATTGTGGACCGTGTTTGGTAATGTCGTCTCGCTCGGTATCTGAAAAACTACTTTTCACCTAGTTTCTTTCAATCTATTTCTCAATTAATATTTCACAAATAATAAATCACTTGTTTTAAAGACAAAGAATGAGAGTAAAAGTAGAAAAAAAATAATTATCATATTTCATTTGTAATTTACAAATTAAGTGTATAATAACTATCTTACGACGGAAGAAATGAACATAAAGTCTATTGTAATGTAAATGTTATAGTTTATTTTGGATGTAACTTATTGTTAAAATATGACTCGAATCCGTAGAAATTTTGTTTCCTTATTTATGATAATTAGAATTATATTGTATTCAATATAACTCTATTCCTTATGGATTTAGGAGTCATATATTAGGGAAAAGATTTATTCCTATTCCTATTGGTTACCTAGCTAATTTATGGGTTTTCTACACCTATAAATAGGGATCTCCATAGACACAATTAGAACACGAGTTAACACAAGTTAATACCATCATAGAGAGAGATAATATTGTGTGAGATTAGAGGGTTTTAGAGTGAATATCAATCCTTGTAATCGTGAGGCAATATTATAGTGAAAGTTCTCGTCGTTCCTCCCGTGGTTTTTCCCGATTTGGGTTTCCACGTAAATTCCTTGTCTTCTTTTCTTGTCTCCTTCTTTATTTATTGTTGAGTTATATTCGGGGTTCCGCATATTGTTCGTACTATACATCGTCGTTCTACAACAAGTGGTATCAGAGCTTTGGTTTCGATGGCGAGCGTGAGGTACGATCTACCGAATTTAAGTCTCAACACGAGGTTTCCTATTTGGCAATACAAGATGAGGTTAGTCCTCAGATCTCTTAAGCAAGAGATTGTTCTACTTGGTATTGACAACAAGCCGAAAGACATGAAGCATGACGAGTGGGTGAAGCTCGATCAGATGGCTATGGCGACCATAGGGCTTCATGTTTCGGATTCGTTGACTGAGGAAACGACGGAGGCGAAGACCGCAAAGGAATTATGGGAGTTGTTGGAATCGATGTGCGTTGAGAAAACGGTGTCCAGCAAGCATCACTTGAAGAGAAGTCTCTACTTCCTCAAGATGGCGGAGGGGTCGTCGATTCAAGACCATGTAGCGAGATTCAAGGAGCGTGTAGCTGACCTTGGGAAAATTGGCGTGAAGATCGAAGATGATGATCTTGCGTTTTGGATGTTATGCTCGCTACCCCCCTCCATGGCGGCTTTTCGGGACACGCTTCTCTATGGACGAGATAGTCTCACGTTTAAAGACGTAACTTCGGCTCTCTCGTCAAGGGAAAACGTACAAAGGATGGAGTCCAACAAGGATGGTATGCCCGATGTGGGTGAAGGACTTAGCGTCCAAAAGAAGTACCGTGATAAAGGGAGCGACTCGGGGAATTCGAAGTCGCGACACGGGAATAAGGAGTGTTTCTATTGCAAGAAGAAGGGACACATAAAGTCGGAGTGCTACGCGTGGAAGAAAAAGGAGAGCAACAACAATAATTCCGGTAATCGAAATTCCGGTGACGTTGGATTAGTAGATGGGAATTTCTATGGAGAACTACTAATGGCTCTAGGCGAGAACTCCAACTTTTGTGGTGATTGGATCTTAGACTCGGGTTGCTCGTTTCATATGTGTCTGGACCGGTCGTTGTTCGAGACTTATGAATCTTTGGAGCATGGTGCGGTGTTCATGGCTAATGACACCTCGTGCAAGGTCGAAGGGATTGGAAATATCCGCTTGAAGATGTTCGATGGCACGGTGCGCACGTTAGGCGAGGTAAGACATGTCCCTGACTTGAAGAGGAATTTGATTTCCTTGAGTACCCTTGATATGAAGGGCTATAAACTCACTTGTAAAGGTGGAGTTTTAAGAGTTACCAAAGGTGGTTTGGTAATATTGCGAGGAAAGAGAAAGGCGAGTCGCCTTTATGTCCTCGATGGAAGCTCGGCAAAGGAAGTAGCCGAGTTTGATAAAAGCTACACCGGAGAAGGTGGAGTTTATGAGGCTACCGAAGAGGCTTTGGTAGTGTTGGGAGGAGACGAAAAGGCGAGACGACCTTATGTCCTCCAAGAAGGCGCGGTGAAGGAAGTAACCGGGGCCGAAACCCGACTCTTGGTAGAAGAGTCTATCCGGCTTAGAGGCGCGCAACCAAGTAAGGCCGGAGTGACCAAGCTGATTAAAGATGAAGCGGTGAACGAAGTAACCGTGGGAAAAACTAGGCTCTCGGGTGAAGAGTCTACACGACTAGACCATGTGCGGCTTGGGCATGTGAGGAAAGTCGACAAGAAGGATCGAGTGTTTCTCGATCTATGGAGTGTTTCTAAACCTGGTGAGCCATGTGCGCTTGGAAAGCGGTCGAGAGGGTATATCTCGAATTGGGCTCACAATTCAAAGAAGACACTCGGGTATGTTGTTGGAGTTGTGTACTTAATGTCTAGATTTAAGTAACGGAAACTCACGATCCATTGCCATTAATCTATTTAATTAAATAAACAATTATTTGCATTTAATTATTTATAATTAAATATATGCAAATTATAGTCCTGGATTTTATACGTTGTAGTTAGTATGGTGTTGTATGGACACACAGAAGATCATACTATCGGTTACTCGTATTTAATCGAACAGTTGCTCACGACCTAGATGGACACGGACCAATCCATCGGTATAGTCGTTGTGTGAGAGAGAAAATAATTTGTCTTAATTATTTTATCACACTTGTACACTTGGTGTATTGAGCGGATCGTTTGAGATTTATCGATTAGGATTGCCGGCGATAATCGATTTAAGTCTCAGTGTATTTTATTCTTAATCCCCGATACTATTGCGGGTGTGTATATTTAATATAAGTGACTTTGATTTTCCAAAGGAATTAACCGATTTAATTATTGGGTTAATTACCGGTTAAGTTGGGTCGCTATATTTTATATATGACATGCCGTAAATACTTGACGGGAAAGTGTATCCCGTAAGGGTTGATAATATCCCCGAGATGAGTTCATAAGGAATTATTATGTAAACCCTGCAGGTGGATTTGTTCCGCATAATAATTAAGGTTGAATGGTACTATTCTCGGATATAAGAGATGAATAAATTAATTAGCAATAAATTAATTTTATTCATGGATATTTATATCTTAAATACACGGAATAAATAATACTACCGGAGAAATATTATTTGATATAATATGGTTTAATATTGGGAGTGCAATTAATTTATATAGTGGAAAATAAATTAATTAATAATAGTAAGGATTAATAGATTTGGGCTTGGGCTCAATTTAATCACTATTATTGGAAGCCCAATATTCCACCTCCTTAAAATCCCCTACGTAGCCTATAAAAGCACTACATGGTCTTCTCTATTCTCATAACTTGAAGATCACAATTCTAGAGAGAGAAAGTAGAGAGGAGGATCCATGGAGTTCGGTAGATCGTCGCCCACACGACGTCCGGGTTAGTGCAAGGAATACGTGGGAAGATCTCAAGGTCATCATAAGATCTCGTTTCTCCGCACAACGAATCGAAAGGTGAATTATATATTTCCGCTATTTAATTCTTATTGAAATCAATTATCGAAAAACAAGATCCAAGGATCGAACCCCGGATTAGACGACGAACGCGTGGTGGCGATCTAGGATCGCCGGACCACGGCGATCGCCGCCTAGGGTTTCGGCGTGCATGGGAGCCCTCGGCTTCAGCCGAGGGGGCGATCAACGCCTAGGGCGTGATCGTCGGGCGGGCGGCTGGTGCGCCCGCAGCGGCTCGTCGATCGAGCCGCACCTCCACGGCGGGCAGCAGGTCGCCGGACCTGTTGCCGGGGGCTGCCGGGAGCAGCCCTAGCGATCGCGTCATGCGATCGCGAGCCCCACGTACGGGGCTCGGCTGGACGCGCGTGGGTTCGCCCACGGCTGCGCGTTCGGTTGTGCTCCGGGCTTCGTGGCGTGCTCGCGATTAAACTCCGGCGAAGGGTTTTTGATCGGGCTATGGTTTCCGCAAAATTATAATAGCCCGGGATAACGAATTCCAACAATTGGTATCAGAGCGTACGATTACGTTTTTTCGTTAATTGTTTCAATAATCGATTATCGTTGTTTATAGCCATAGATTAATTTATTTAATTAAATTATTGTGCTATATATATATTGTTCTACGTCTATGATTTTCTCTCTTGTATGAATTGTGTTTGTCGGAAAATATTAATTATTAAAAATCGAGGGTTTTCGGAAATCGACCCGGAATCGATCGCGGCGTGGCTGGGCTCGGAGCGGGCTGCTGGACGTGGGCTGAACACAGCTGGGCGTGTCGGCGTGTGCCACCAGGGGTGGTGGTTCGCCGACAGCCGGCGGCTGCGTTCGGCGGCTGCGTGGCGGTTTCGCGAACGGCTTCGCGATTGTGCGGGCTGCCGTTGAGGTGGCTGGAGGCACGGGCTGCGTGTGTTGCTCGACGTAAGCAGGGGCACGGCTGGGCGTGCCGGCGTTAGCCACCAGTGGTGGTGGTTCGCCGGCAGCCGGAGGCTATGCTCGGCAGTCACGTTGACGACAACACGGACGCGGTTTCGGAGTCGAGCTCGGCGATCTCGATCGCGGGCTGTTCGTGCGGTGGGTCGCAGCAAGTCGATGGCATAGATATTCGAAGGAGACGACGTGCCGGAGATCGACTAGGCCGCTGCACCCTCGCCGGAGAAGACGATCGAATCAAAGCGCGCGGCTGAAATTTTCAAAGGGTGTAGGCCGACACAACATGAATTTTGAATGCATGTGCGTGTTTATCATATGCTATACGTGTGAATGATTCATGGTGTTGTACATGTGCATGGCTAAGTGCACGTTGGTGTGCATGGCTAGGAATGTGATGTACATGGTTCGATGGGCACGAACCTAGTTGATTCGAGCGGGTCTCGTTTTTGGTTCGTCCCGGTAAATCCGATCTTTCCGGAAATAATTTAATCTTTCTAATTTTATTTAATTTAATTTTGGAATTAATTCAAATTCTATTTGGATTAGATTTCTTAATTATGGAATTAAATAATGGAATTAGATGGAGAGTTAAATTAGGAAAGAAAATCCTAGTTTCTCTAGATATCCTATACCTACTTGGATTAGAAGTCTTAAGAAGAATCAAAATTCGATTTTGATTAGAATTCTTGAGATCTAATCTAAATAGGATTGAGAATTTATTAAAATATTGATTTTATTTAATTTAAGTATTTTATTTAAAATCATTAGATTAATTCAAAATTTATTTTGGATTGGAAAATCTTGGATTTTATTTAGAATAGAATTAAATATGGAGATCAATGGATTTTAATAATATTGATTTTATTTAACTTAAGTATTTATTTAAAATCATTAGATTAATTCAAAATTTATTTTGGATTGGAAAATCTTGGATTTTATTTAGAATAGAATTAAATATGGAAATCAATGGAATTGATTTTATTTAATTGGAGTATTTTATTTAAAATCATTAGATTGATTCAAATTTATTTTGAATTGGAATCTTGGATTTTATTTAAAATAAATTAAATATGAAAATCAAAGAATATTTCCGTCACTCGGCAAAGTATTCAAGACGTAGAATAAAGACTCAAGACAAGCATGCAGGAATTCATTAAGGTACGAATAGTCGAGAAATAATTTTGCTTGAGTAATTATTTGATTATTTGTGTACGTACTTGCATGAAATGTATGTTTGTAGTGATGCTTATGTGTATTTAATTATGCATTAGATAGCGTATCCCTTTATTGTAAAAAGCTAAGTGGGAGAGGGAATGGAAACATTGCCATGGTCTCCATTGCTGTTCTCTTGGTGACTTTTATGGACTTTCGAAGTTCGTATAGACAAGTCATTGGAGGAGAATTCTTGTAATTTCTTTTACGAGAAACATTAATTAAGTTTATCAAACAATGCCTAATTTGTCTTTCTGAAACTGATTTCAAGTCGACTCATTCTCACCCCGGGGAGTGGAATGGAGCCAAAGCCACTTGGTCATGTGAATGACACAAATTAGAGACTTTCGTGTCATTTGATGACTAGATCGATTGTATGCTCGGCTCCCTCATTCTATGAGAGATAGGGTCGTTCGCATGGTGAATCACTGGTTAGAAACTTCGAGTTTCACTTATGATTCTCCGCGTCTTGATTTACAAGATTAAATGATTCAAGTAATTGGGAGTCAATTGTAAAAGTCTTTTGGTGTAGTAAACGTCCACACGAACGTGGCTTGCTACATTGAATGGGATTTTGGAACGATTGATGTAGACAGTTATAGAAGGGAGTGAAGGAGCGTATGTTAACGTAAACGTCCACACGAACGTGGCTTGCGGTGAATATACATATCCCAAACAATCTTCTTAGATACTGAGTAATGGTTTACACTTAGGTACGCTTTATAGTATTCTTCCCAACGAAGTAACGCTATAATTGATGTACGACCGAAGCAAATCTAATTGCTAAATCATTTGGATAGGTAAACGTCCACACGAACGTGGCTTGCCATATCTGATGGGATTTTAGAGGTGATTAGTGGTTTAATGATATTATTTGAGGGAGATAATATCGGAAATTAAATCGATTGTTTGTTGTTATATGTGCTCATAGATTAGGAAATGGCTTTGAACCCACTTTCTGTGATACGTAAGGATTTTAAACTCATTGGTCCCTAAATGTAATGATTGGAATAGAGATCTAGACATTACCCAAACTGTTAAAGAGTGCAAGGTTGTACTCAGTGAGCTTTGTCCTCCCGAGCCTATTGACATAGGCGGCTAGACAAGAAGCGATGAGGATACTCATAAAGGCCAGTCCTTCGAGGAAACGCTTAAACACGTTTTTGAGATGATTGACCTTTTGGACGAGTTGAGACGGAAATCGCAAGCTCTTGTAGCCAATGCCAAAGGTTTCGAACCTAAAGGCAAAATCGGGGAAAAGGAAAAGCAAGCAAAGAAACCCAGTGGTCCTAAGCTACTTGGACCACGAGATGGGACGAGAAAGCCATTAGGCAAGTGTTCTCGATGCAAACAGTCTGGGTACTGGAAGTCTGATTATCCTCTCAAAGAAAGTACGAAATTTTCTTTAGTCGTGAAACATAGTCAGTGGTATTATCTACCGGAACCTGGTGTGTAGATATGGAACCACTGACGGTATGTGCATTTTAAATGCAAGGGTTCCAGGAAACCCGACGACTTAGAAAAGAAGAAATCGTAGTCTACATGGGCAATGCTGTGGAGGAGGCAGCAGTTGCAGTGGAGGACATTTTATAGGATTTCATTTTGAGTTATTGCTTTTATGTACCTTTCATATTAGAAAGAACTTTGTTCTGGATTTCTAATGAGTGGATATTTTATTTCTTTTAATCATTTGATGGTTATAAGAAGAAATATTGATATTATCTATTCTGGTACATTAGCTAGCAATATATAAATGATGAATCCTGAGTCCACCTTGATGCAACGAACCGTTTTATATAACTCGTTTTACTAATAAGAGATTTCTTTGTTAAATCATTTATACTTGTGGATTCTTATGCTAAGTTTTATTTATTCAAATGAGAAGTTCAAAGGTCGAAAATTGATTGTAAGATCAATTAAGTTGAAGGAGTGGACCTTCCGACCTAAGAATCTAATTTGAAAGATAATACGACTAAGCAATCCTTTATGGATATAAGATATAAGATCTGGACAAGTATTGATTTGACTCTGATGTATGATCAGAGCTTGGGATTGGATCCCAAGTGACTACACCATACAGTCCTCTGTAGAAATGGTGTGTCGGAAATAAGAAATGGAACTCTTATAGAAATAGTAAAAACTTGAGTAATACGGAACTACCTATGTTCTATAGATATGTCTTGGTAACAACGGCGCATTTCAATGCGGTTGTAGAATATCTTAGAAGAACAAAAGATGTGTGTTTGATAGTACTATGAACCAGAAGGACGTTATAAGTTCTAACGCCCGGTTCTTAGAGGAAGACTATTAGATGAACCACAAGCCCAAAATGACATGATACTTTTGTAAAGAGAGAAAACGATTAAGACTTAGAACCAGCCGAACCGAGTAGCGGTACACCACTAACTGCACCTACTGTTATTACTGTTTATACACCGGAATGCCATTGTAGTGGGAGGTTGTTTGACAACCGGAGATATTCATAAGACTAGGAGAGTTTTGAACTCTGGACCTAGTATACATGAAATCAATCCCTGGATCTACATGAAGGCGGTACTAGATCTAAATGTGCCTTCTTGGAGAGCAATAAGGATTATTGCTAAGAAGCAAGATCATTTAGAGTACAAGCTTAGTTGATCCATTCATGGATTGTAACAAAGCTAGAGTTCGTGGAACTTGCGCATTGATGAGATAGTCCATTTGATGGATTCATCAAAAGGCATTGACGAATCATGTGTATGGAAAACGTGATGGAAACAAGGTGGTGTTTCTCGGAGGTTTTATGTAGATAACATTTTATCATTGGTAACAATGTAAAGATGTTGTCAGACATAAAATGATGGTTGTCTAGAAAAATCGATATATGAGATAAAGAAGAAGTTAGAGCATGTTCTTAAGATCTAGGATCTCAAGAAAAGAACATTGTACTTCTCTAGATATCTTATACGATTATGGTTTGTTTTAACATGCAAGATTCCGAGAAAGGTTCATTACCTTTCAGAGAAGGAATGCATCTATCTAAGGATATGTGTTTTGGAACACAAAAGGAGATAGAAGCAATGAAAGCGGATTCCTACACTTACAGTGAGGAAATCTTAATAAATGCATTGTTGAAAACAAGAACCTGATATCGGCTATGCGGTTAGCATAGTGGGAGGATATCAAGGTAATCCTGGAAAGGAATATTCGACTGCTGTAAAAGTACTTTCAAAGTACTGTTCTAGACTACGAAGAAGACGAGCATTTCCTTTGGATTACATTCTCTTAGATTTCTAATCAAATGAGGAACGGTGTAAGTTGATATCAGGCTATGTGTTTCACTATTAAAGGAGAAGGAGTTTTAACATGGAAGAGTGATAAGCACGATGCTTTTCGGACTCTGCCATGGGTAACCAAATAAGCAGCCTCAGAGGCAGCGGAAGTTTTGGTATAGCTCCGGGATAATCTCTGGGACTTAGATATGATTCTTAATTTGCCAAAGGCTATGTAAATAGCGGTGCGATGGCAAATGGTAAGAAATCACAAGTCCATAAGTGTAAGATAACACATAGTGCAAGTACCACCTGATACGAGTCATCGTCGAGGGAGACGACGCTGTAGTCACCAAGATAACTTCAGAGCGGCAACCTAGAGTGCTCATTCACATAGTACTTCTTGGAAGTACAACTTAAGCACGTGATGAGTATGGGAGTCGGGAGTTTGGAGGAAATGACTAGACCTTAGTACAAGTGGGAGATTGTTGGAGTTGTGTACTTAATGTCTAGATTTAAGTAACGGAAACTCACGATCCATTGCCATTAATCTATTTAATTAAATAAACAATTATTTGCATTTAATTATTTATAATTAAATATATGCAAATTATAGTCCTGGATTTTATACGTTGTAGTTAGTATGGTGTTGTATGGACACACAGAAGATCATACTATCGGTTACTCGTATTTAATCGAACAGTTGCTCACGACCTAGATGGACACGGACCAATCCATCGGTATAGTCGTTGTGTGAGAGAGAAAATAATTTGTCTTAATTATTTTATCACACTTGTACACTTGGTGTATTGAGCGGATCGTTTGAGATTTATCGATTAGGATTGCCGGCGATAATCGATTTAAGTCTCAGTGTATTTTATTCTTAATCCCCGATACTATTGCGGGTGTGTATATTTAATATAAGTGACTTTGATTTTCCAAAGGAATTAACCGATTTAATTATTGGGTTAATTACCGGTTAAGTTGGGTCGCTATATTTTATATATGACATGCCGTAAATACTTGACGGGAAAGTGTATCCCGTAAGGGTTGATAATATCCCCGAGATGAGTTCATAAGGAATTATTATGTAAACCCTGCAGGTGGATTTGTTCCGCATAATAATTAAGGTTGAATGGTACTATTCTCGGATATAAGAGATGAATAAATTAATTAGCAATAAATTAATTTTATTCATGGATATTTATATCTTAAATACACGGAATAAATAATACTACCGGAGAAATATTATTTGATATAATATGGTTTAATATTGGGAGTGCAATTAATTTATATAGTGGAAAATAAATTAATTAATAATAGTAAGGATTAATAGATTTGGGCTTGAGCTCAATTTAATCACTATTATTGGAAGCCCAATATTCCACCTCCTTAAGATCCCCTACGTAGCCTATAAAAGCACTACATGGTCTTCTCTATTCTCATAACTTGAAGATCACAATTCTAGAGAGAGAAAGTAGAGAGGAGGATCCATGGAGTTCGGTAGATCGTCGCCCACACGACGTCCGGGCTAGTGCAAGGAATACGTGGTAAGATCTCAAGGTCATCATAAGATCTCGTTTCTCCGCACAACGAATCGAAAGGTGAATTATATATTTCCGCTATTTAATTCTTATTGAAATCAATTATCGAAAAACAAGATCCAAGGATCGAACCCCGGATTAGACGACGAACGCGTGGTGGCGATCTAGGATCGCCGGACCACGGCAATCGCCGCCTAGGGTTTCGGCGTGCATGGGAGCCCTCGGCTTCAGCCGAGGGGGCGATCAACGCCTAGGGCGTGATCGTCGGGCGGGCGGCTGGTGCGCCCGCAGCGGCTCGTCGATCGAGCCGCACCTCCACGACGGGCAGCAGGTCACCGGACCTGTTGCCGGGGGCTGCCGGGAGCAGCCCTAGCGATCGCGTCATGCGATCGCGAGCCCCACGTACGGGGCTCGGCTGGACGCGCGTGGGTTCGCCCACGGCCGCGCGTTCGGTTGTGCTCCGGGCTTCGTGGCGTGCTCGCGATTAAACTCCGGCGAAGGGTTTTTGATCGGGCTATGGTTTCCGCAAAATTATAATAGCCCGGGATAACGAATTCCAACATATGTATGTTCCGATTCATGGGGACCTTTGAAGGTCCAATCTTCTAGGAACTAGGCCCGTTGGGGCATTTGGAGGAAGACGAAGGACGAGACTATTGAGGGCGATGTGATTTCGCTTTATGGTTTGATGTGCGATGAGATTTCGCATGCGCGATGGGATTTCGCGGCTTTGTGTTACATGTGATGTGATTTCACATGAGCGATGTGATTTCGCGGTTTCTCGTCAAGTTGGAGATTGTTAAAATATGACTCGAATCCGTAGGAATTTTGTTTCCTTATTTATGATAATTAGAATTATATTGTATTCAATATAATTCTATTCCTTATGGATTTAGGAGTCATATATTAGGAAAAAGGTTTATTCCTATTCCTATTGGTTACCTAGCTAATTTATGGGTTTTCTACACCTATAAATAGGGATCTCCATAGACACAATTAGAACACGAGTTAACACAAGTTAATACCATCATAGAGAGAGATAATATTGTGTGAGATTAGAGGGTTTTAGAGTGGATATCAATCCTTATAATCGTGAGGCAATATTATAGTGAAAGTTCTCGTCGTTCCTCCCGTGGTTTTTCCCGATTTGGGTTTCCACGTAAATTCCTTGTCTTCTTTTCTTGTCTCCTTCTTTATTTATTGTTGAGTTATATTCGGGGTTCCGCATATTGTTCGTACTATACATCTTCGTTCTACAACACTTATTGATTATCGAAAATTTACATTATTTTTTATCACATTTGTTTGTTAATCGAACACATTCCTCAATTTACATTTCACTCGATCGATCAAAAATTTATATCTCACCTCTCACTCAATGGAATGATCATCAATTTGAAAATTAGGTAAAATTTTTAGTCTTTTTTTTTTATTAAAAGTAAAAATTATAAAGCTAAACATACTTCGAAAAAAAAGAAAAAAAAAGAAAAAAAAGAAAAAAAAAAGAAAAAAAAGTAGAATATATACATGGTCAACAGTTGTCCAAATCAAGATTGTCCCCGTTGATGTTGATGTGAGGTGTTAGAACATAATTGGTGCGTTGTTTAAAAAGAAGTACTACTACTTCTAGATTTATTTTAGTGGGAATACAACTTTTTAAACACAAACATAAAAAGTACATTTATTTTGTCACACTTATAAAAACTACATTTATTTTAGACAATTTGCAAAGGAAATGTCTAACTTACACTTACTTTTATTTTCACTCTTTTAATAATACAAAAAACCATTTAAAACCATTTAAAATCCTTAAAAATCAAAACAAAAAAACTGTGGGGCCCACTACATCAAAAATCAGATTTTTGTTTGGTTGTTGAGATTTATTGCATGCATGAATGCCTTCACCTTCCCCCTACTCAAACCCTCAACCCTAAACCCATTTCAAAAAACAAATTTTCGATTCTCTCTCAAACAAATATCCCCTCTACAACAATCGACGTCTGAATATACGTGGGAAGGGCATCCGAGTTCGCCGGCCGAAAGGTACGTCGAAACGCGTCGATTCTGTTTTTTTTTTCGATTTTCTGCAAAAAATCATAACTACACGGTGGCTACACGGTCGGGAAATCCCACCGTGTAGCCACCATGTAGTTATGAAGATTAACCGGTTGCTCGGCTTCACGGTGCTCGGTACACGGTGTTTCCCGGTCACCGTGTACCGGATAGTGTGCCGGATAGTGTCTCGGTACACGGTGTTTCCCGGTCACCGTGTACCGAGATTTTCTCGGTCGCCGTGTACCGGTTATCAGGCTACACGATGACACAAGCTACACGGTGAGACACCGTGTACAGAAGCCGTTTTTTCATTTTTTTTTAAATTGTCTAATTATGGCTTTGTTTATGCTTTTGGATGGATATTTTGGGTTCCCCCACTGAATTCAACTGTGTTTTGTAATTGTAGATGTCGAATCAACGAATCACGATACGGTACGGTGGTCGTTGGGATCGAGCGGCCTATGTTGACGGAGTAGATATGTGCCTCTTCTTTCGGAGGGAAGAAATTACACTCGACGCCCTTACGAGCCGGATTCGTTTGGTTTTGCGCCCTCCGCCCAATGCCGAGTACATGTTGTACTATTTTACCCGAGGCTATGACGCGAGAAGCGTGCGAGCTCCTATGCTTTGCGACGAGGATGTCTCCCGCATGTTAGACGAGCAAGGGGATGAGTGCTTTGTGTTCGTCGTCCAAATAGAGGCACAACAAGCTGCGCCGGAGGTGAATATCGGAGAAGAAGCTCGGGATTCGGGCGTACCGTCAGAGGAAGAGAACGAGAACGAGGCGGTACATACTTCCGAGGACGAGGAAGAAGCCCGTCAGTCCGATCTCTTGGAATCTTTGACCACGGAGTGGACCGAATGGATTAGACAGCCGGGCGTGGTTAAAAAGATAATGTCGCGCCGTAATATGTCCTCGAGTTCTTATGCGGGAGGCGCCGAGCAAGCCGAAGCTTCTCAGAATGCATAGAATAATCCACAGCGCAATTGGATCATTCCACTGCCGGGGTTTGACCCCGCTGTTCCGTTGCAGTCTATCGAACACCAACCGATTTATGGTCAGATGGCAGTCGGAGCCACGTTCCGAAAGAAACAGGATCTGAAGGTGATGGTGGGTATGTATCACATGGAGAATAACGTAGAGTGCAAAACTGATCGCTCGAACACTAATCGGGTGACGTTCGTTTGCAAGACGGAGCCTGAAAATTGCACGTTCAAATTGTGTTCCACGGGTTCCGATGACACCCTTTGGAGGATCACGAAGCTGAACTTGAATCATACGTGCCGAAACAATTTGGGGCAACTTGCGGATCGACAGGTGTCGAGCAGGGTTGCGGCTACTTTCTTTGCACGTATGTTAGTCGGCAGTCGGGAACTGGTTCCGAAAGATATGGTTGAGGATTTGAGGAGATTGTACGGAGTTCACATCAGCTACAACTTCGCCCTGCGGACGAGGAACCTTGCGCTTGAAATAGCGTACGGCGACTATGAGGGATCGTATCAGAGGCTCCCGTCATATCTGTACATGCTGAGAGAAAATAATCCCGGGACACAGTACGATATTCAGACGACCGACCAGGGCGTGTTTTGCCGCATGTTTGTTGCGCTCGGGCAGTGCATTCGTGCATTTGAGCAGGGCACTCTGAGGCCTGTGATAGTAGTCGACGCCACCCATTTGAAAGGGAAAAACACTGGTGTGATGTTTGTCGCCGTCACAAAAGACGGGAATGAGACTATTTTCCCGCTTGCGTTTGGTATCGGTCCGATAGAGAATGACGAGGAGTGGACGTGGTTTCTCCAGCACCTCAGAGTTTGCTACGATACAGACGACGATGATCTGCTCATTGTGTCCGACCAGCATAAGAGCATCGCGAATGCTATTCGGAGTGTCTATCCCCACGCTACCCGTGCGTTGTGCTATCACCACCTCTCGAAGAATCTAGCACGGTACGGCCAGCAGCTGATCAAGGCTCAATGCAATGCTGCTTATTCTTATCGGGTGGATGATTTTGAAAAATACCTTTCGGATGTGGAGAAACTCAGTGACAGTGCTTATAGGCGCCTTACTGATATTGGGGTTGAGCAATGGGCGAGGTCAAAGTGTGTTGCACGACGATACGGTTTCATGACATCGAATGCGGCCGAAGTCTTCAACGCTGCTATCAAATGGCCACGACGATTACCTGTCTGTGCGATGCTCGAGGCCATTCGTGCGATGATTGAGAGATGGTTTGACGAGAAACGAAGGAAAGATAACGAGAGACAGAATGGTGGACATGAGCTGACCGAACTGGCATTCCTCAAGTTGTCTGGTCAGGATGAGTTGAGCCGTTATTTTACCGTTCGGGAGGTCAGTGCGAATGCTCGATACAGAGTTCAGGAGGAGGACAGGTCTTATCTTGTGGATATCGCGAATCGCACTTGTGAATGTCGGGAGTTCGACTTAGACCTAATACCGTGTCGTCATGCTTGTGCCGCTATGAGGTATGATATCATTTTACCTTTAAATTTAATTTTAAACAGTTGATTCCACTAATTTGTTTGTTATTATTATGTAGACGAGCCGGATTTTCACCGTACGATTTCGTGAGCCCTTATTTCAAGATGAGCAGCCATGTCGAGATGTACGCGACGCCTATTGTGCCGTTGCCACATTATGATGATTGGGTGGTCCCGCCGGATGTGGCATCGTACGTAGTTCTTCCTCAGGTAGCGGGTAGACAGGCTGGACGTCCGAGGGTGACTCGTGTTCGTTCCGGAGTTGAGAGCTCTACACGACGTTTGAAGGTTTGTACAATTAATATCATTTCGTCGTGTGCAGGCTTGGACCTAATATCGTGTCGTCGTGTGCAGGTGTGTTCGAGATGTAAGGGCGTAGGTCACAACATGCGGAAGTGCACGGTTTTTATCCCACCCGAGGCTGTTGATTTAAATATCCCTGCAGAAGAGACGGGAACGCAAGAGTCGAGCCGAAGAAGACAGAAGAAGAAGTGCAGCATCTGCAAAAGCGAGGGACACACGAGAACAAAATGTCCAATGAACACGGAGTGACAGAGTTCGAGATTGGGTTTGGTTGTTTTATCGGTGTTTTTAAACTATTTGAGACTAATATTGTTTTATTATCGTCTATTCTCGTTGGATTTTGGACATTTGGTGAGTTTTAGGTTATTGTGTTTGTTTTAGGTTATTGTGCTTGTTTTTTGAGATTGTTTATCTTGTGAGTGTGAAATATGTGAAAAAACAGGTTGGGAATTAGGCTTTGGGGGCAAGGGGGATTTATTTATCTGTTTTTTAAAAGGTACATATATTAATTTTGCTAATTACGTTCATGGAATACTACTAGCCCAACTGGTTAGTCGAAAATTAGAAATTGAATGGAAATCCAAAGGTCAGGGGCTCGAATCCTAAGAGCCCCATTTTAATTCTTTTTTTTACACGGTACCGGGTAGCACCGTGTACCGGTAAGAAATTTTTTACACGGTACCGGGTAGCACCGTGTACCGGTAAAAAAAAAAAATACTTATCTGTTTTTTAGAAGGTACATATATTAATTTTGCTAAATACGTACATGGAATACTACTAGCCCAACTGGTCAGCCAATATTTGAAAATGAATGAAAACCCGGAGGTCAGGGGCTCGAATCCTGAGAGCCCCATTTTATTTTAATTTTTTACACGGTACCGGGTAGCACCGTGCACCGGTAAGAAACTAACCGTGTACCGGTAAGCAAAACACCGTGTATCGAAAAAAAAAAAACGCTTAATTTTGCCATCGTGTAGCATAGCCCACCGTGTAGCCCACCGTGTAGCCACCGTGTAGCTTAGAACTGAAGTAGCTTTTTTTGATTTTGAAGCATTTCTACAGCTTTTTTGTTGTTTTGTTAAGCATGAAACATTATTTTAAAGACTAGAAACATCCAATAAACAACATAACAAATCCAATTTAGGACTACAAATAGGAGATGCTTGGAATGTTGACCGTTTTTCGAACTTTCTACTAATATTGTGACAATCTTAACTACATAGGTAATACATTGTTCATGCGTAATCACTTAATTCGTCAAATTCAATAGTTGATCGTGTTTTTTGAATCATTTTGATTATTAAAATGAAGTTTCATACTACAATAACAAGTTAACAATCGAAAAATGCCTTAAAATCAATTAAAATGAATTATTGACCTAAACTACACGGTGGTCACCGTGTAGGGCACCGTGTACCGGTAGCCACCGTGTAACCGAGTACTGCCCAGAAAATTCACCGAGCAGTTCTTGGCTACACGGTGATCTCGGGATGCTACACGGTGGCCACCGTGTAACCGGGTGTCACCGTGTAGCAGAGGCAGACAACCTGTTTTTCACCTTTTTTCCACCCAAATCGATCAAAACAAACACCTATTTCACCAAAATCAATCAAAACACATCTATTTCACCAAAACACACCTAAAATAGTTTTATTGTTTTAAAAATTATATTAAATTAATAAGTTAATATATTATAAATAATTTTAAAAAAATTTGACGGGATTTATTTAGTTAATATAAAAGCTAAACCTGCAAATCAATCTCAATACACATACCACTCTGTCCAAACACATGCACACGAAAAAGTCTAAAATCATCCAAAATACAAATCAATCGACTCGATGACTCAAACTGAAGATTTTCCGAGCGACATATCGGCGATACTTCACCAAGTACCCGTCGTCGATTTCTTTATCCCGGTGATTGAGGTACTTGTTCACGAGGCGATCCAGGTACATGCACACGTACGGGCCGCAGTTGTTGTTGTCGACTTGGATAAACTGCTCCGTCAGGCATTCGACTTGGATAGGAGTCTTCTTGTGGGTTCGACGGAAAAGGTTTACACCCTCCCAAAATCCTGCAGCCACCAAGAGACGAGGCAACAACTCCAACAACGGAGTCAGTACAGCAGACTTGGCAGATAGATCCGGAGAACGGTGCCACAACGAGTCGTACAACTGTACAGTCCATTGGTCCAGGTCGATCCGTACCGTGATCCAATGTTCCCCGGTATTACACACCGTTATCACCTAAAAAAATAAAAAATAAAATAAAACGTTATTTACAATTAAATTAAAATATTAAGTTGAATTAAAAAAATAAAAATGTACGGTTCTTTAAATTACCTCTCGTGCGAGTTCCCAACTCTCGTGTCTATCGTCTCCCGTGATGTATTTGACCATGTAGTCCGGCGGTGCCCATGTCTCATATTTCCTCTCCAAGTTCTTTCTCTTTACATGTGCTGCCGGAATCTTAATCCTAGCCAACTGGGTCTTCATCGCGTCCTGTTAATTAAAAAAAAATTTAAACGATTAGTATTAGGAAAATGAAAAAAAAAACGTGTATTTGATAGGATGATTGGATCTTACGAAGAACTCGGTACACAAGAGTATAGTCTTCTTTGGAGTGACTTCATCTTTTAAGCCCTTGTTCTGCTTGATCTTGTCTTGCAGATACGTAATGTACATGTCAATCTCCTGAAAAATATACACATCACAGTTAAGCACAATTTAATAAACATTATAAATTTCAAAGTTTAACTACAAATTAACTTACCATGTTCGAGTACCAATGATGTAGTGACTCAATCAGGTTGAAGTACCTCTGGTCCAGAGTGACTCCGTTGAAAGGGATATAGACACTCAATCCCTGCCCGTGACGACGGAACGTCGAATAGAGCCCCCTAACCTTCTTGCTGCCACACCGTGCGAACTGCGCAACGTACGGGCTCCGAAGAGCTGCCGAGGGCCTCCTCACACGGGGTCCGAGACTACTCTCGGCGACATCCTCCTCCTCCTCCTCAAGTTCTTTCTCCTCTTCCGCAAATGGAACCTCATTTTCGTATTCATTTTCCACGGGAGTTGTCATCTTGAACAACTCGACCTGAGACGCAGCCGGAAAAAAAGTCTCTGCATCAATGATAACCTGCGGTTCATCAGCCCCCTTCGGTACAATAAAACCAGGATCATCCTCTGGCCTAGCATACTCTGGCCGATCATACTCTGACCGATAAACAGGAGTCGGACCGAAGATGCTGTCGGTGTGAATCGGTGGGAAGGGAGCGAAGAGACCCTGAAAATCACGCAGCCCCCTCGGTGGCGAAAAATGACCGCTATCTCCAACGGTCGAGAATATCTGGGTCGGTGTGCGATAGCTATCGCCAACGACCTGAGGCTGCTGCTCGTACTGAGGCTGCTGCTCGTACTGAGGCTGCTGTTCGACGTGGGTCGACTCGGCATGGAACGACTCAGCACGGGTCGGCTCGATAAGTGGCGACCTGCGATAACGATCAAAATCGTGTGCCCAGTCCCCACACGAAACCCTGACATCAACATCAACTAACTCCTCGGGATCCGAGTCCTGAAAGCGAGGAGGCGCGCTGATAGAATGCCGAGCAGCCGGAAAACCGCCCTGAGATGCATCAGAAGGGCAGGGGCGAGGCCGGGAGTATCGCCTGCGACCGAAGAAGCCCAGAATCTTCTCCATCAGACTGTCGTTGCCCTCCTTCTGTACCCTCCTCATCCGGGCAGTCAATCGGCCCATAAATCCCGTCTCAGACTCATCGTTGAGGATCTTGTGGAGCCGTCGATCAATGCGCCGATCAGTACTGTCGTCTGAAGCGTCAGGTGCCTCAGGTGCCTCAGCTACAGGAGAGGACTCTCGTCGGGCTCGGTGAGATCCACGCTGAGATGCACGCCGCTCGGCAGATGAATCGGGTGTGATGTCATCACGCGTGCGTCGGCTAGTCTGAGGGTCATCGCCCATCATCTTGGACACGCGTCCGGCCACGCGCTCAATCAAGTTCTTCTTCTTCTTCACCGGTACTGCAGCCGGTGCTCCTCTCGGAGCCTGAACTGGGGCATGTCCAATCCTAAGAGGAGGAACGTACCTCACTTCGTCTGCTCCTCTGTTGAGCATCGAAATGTAGTACAAGGCTTTCTGCTCACTCCGTGTCGGCTCTAGAGTCGGGAGGACCTCAAGCTGAAAACAAATGAAATTTATTAAGAATTAATTAAGAAAATAAATATTACAAAGCATTAATTTAAAAAGTTTACCTCATCGTCCTCGAAGAAATCAGTAAAATTCATGTTGCAGATCACCGAGTCCCACATCAGGAATCGAGGCCTCCTATCTTTCTCGTCTCTCTGTCCGCAGACTCTGCCAAGACTCGGTATGGCCTCGTATGACCACAACTGAAATGTCCAAATAGGGCCGTAAATGTGGTAGGCCCTCTGATTAACCTGACCAGGCTTCATTGCAGCGATGGTGAGGTAGTGCGACATGATCTGGAAGGTGTAAGATCCCCAGGGAAATGACTCCCATCCGTCAACGTCCTCCACAAATGCCCAAGCCCAATCATCGATGAAGATATTGTCTCGGCACAACAAGAACAAATAGTAGATCAGCAAGTTGGCCGCCTTCAAGTAGTCGTCCGGGTCCTGACCGATCTCAGAAGAACAGAATCTCTGATAAAGCTCTGAAACCCTCGTAGGCCGTCTGAAGTGCCTATAGTAAAACGAGGTCTCGGGTATAGTGTGCGTGGCCGAAGGATCAAAGGCGTGGCCACCAAACCGAAGTCCGGTCACTAGGGCGTACTCCTGTGCTCGAAAGCGAATAGTCTGACCCCCGACGAAAAACCAATGCTCGAATGGAGGTATCGTCGGACCCACGATCTCCCGAGCTAATAGGTGATGCATGGCTGCATTTGATCTTCCATCTCTTTTAAACCAGAGCAAACATCCGAAACAACCATGCTTCAATTTCTTAAAAGCTCTCCGAGTAGGGTCAATTTCTAACACCTTCTCTTTAATCACCTTTAATGCGTCGTGCCGATCGTACAAATTAAGGTTCTTCGACGTTTTGATGAATTGTGGCCTCCTCCAGTTGAAACCCTCTTGCCAAAATGAAGTTAAATTAATAAACATTCAATTTAACCAATATCAAAACTCAAAAAAGAAAAATAAAAAATTTTTTTTTTTTTGGTTCTGCCTGAGTGACCGAGAATTACTCGGTACCGTGTAGCCTGAGAGATCGATAATTATGCTACACGGTACACCGTGTAGCCTGGTAACCGAGAATTCTCGGTACCGTGTAGCCTGGTGACCGAGAATTACTCGGTACCGTGTAGCATAAATAACCGAGAAATACTCGGAATTTGATCGGTACACGGTAGCCAAGCTACACGGTGACCGAGAAAATTGCCACCGTGTAGCGCTACCGTGTAGCTTGGAACAGCAGCAAAAATCCAGATTTTTCAGACATTTTACAGAGCAATTTAACACTGAATTTCGATTTGAAAATACGTCTTCGACGTATGATACCAACTTTTCGCGAAGTTGGAATTAAACAACGAACACCAGCTTCAGTCAAGGTAACAATCACACAAGTTCGTGGAATGAAAGACGGAAGACAAAGGCAAAGTTATGTAATATGTTTTCATTCCATTGAAACAACGAAACTAAACTATTACACTGAGTATGGTAGGCAAAACGATTACAAGAAGTTTCCCGAGTGTCGCAACAACTCCCACTAACTTGCAATCTAGCACACACGTGCCTAGAGCTAAAACTCCTAACTCTAATCTTGGCACAAGGCGCAAACTCTACTACACAAACTCGAAGCTCGAAGCTGTCGGTCACGATTCTAAAAATCAGATTTCGTTCTCTCAAAATCGTCAAAGGTGAAATCGAAATCCATGGGTTTATATAGGCAGCCCGCACATGTGAGGTGATGACGTGGCACGTTCTGGTTGGTCACATGCTTGGCTGACGTCACTTCTCCATGGATGACATCACTCTTGTAGAACTTGGATTCTTGAATCTTGGAATCTTGAATCTTCGATTCTTGAATCTTCGAATCTTGAATCTTCAATTTCAAAGTCAGAACTTCAATTCAATCTTGACTCCGTCGATCTCAATTCTTCATCTTCAAACTCTCGTGAAAAACTCTAAGTGTTGAAGCCTCGGAATTTCATCGTCTTCATGGTCGTCGATATCATTGAAGTAGAAAGCACTGGAACCATTCTTCATTCCTTGATTTGTGTACTTGGTGAAAGAGATCACGTTGAAAGTACTTATGTGAAAATCGTCGTTGAAGAATGTCAAAGTCGCTGGCACCGTGCCTTGAGGACAAGCGTCGCGGAACTCGTGCCATTGCCAAAACCGGCGACAGGAGTCGCCGATTCCATGACATGCACAATGCCAAAACCGGCGACAGGAGTCGCCGATTCCATGTCACTGCCAATGCCACAAACGGCGACTCCAGTCGCCGTTCCATTGCGTTGTCAAAAACGGCGACGCTGGTCGCCGTTCCAAGGATGCCAAAAGCGGAGACTGGCCATGCACACAAAACCGGAGACTGCTGTCTCCGTTCCACGACTTGTACCAAAAACGGCGACGCCTGTCGCCGTTCCACTGCCATTCCTCTAGTGCCCCAAAATCGGCGACTCCTGTCGCCGTTCCTGTCATGCCATAAGCGGCGACGCTGGTCGCCGTTCCATGCACATTCCATCGTGCCAAAAACCGGAGACTCTAGTCTCCTTTTCCATGCACCTGCAAACCTGAAAATCAACAAAAACACAAGTGCAAAAACGTTGTCGCCAAAACCAACATTTACAATCTCCCCCTTTTTGGCACAACTCATATGATCAAGAGTTAGCATAAGGAGATATACAAAATCTCAAAAAACCAAGCAACCAAAACATATGTTGTTGCCAAAACCAACATCTACAATCTCCCCCTTTTTGGCACAACTCAAATGACGAAGAGTTAGCACAAGGAGATACAAAACAATCTCCCCCTCAAGAGATACACATCAAAAATATGACTAAGTTTAAACAAAGGCAATCAATTAATCAATAATGAAGAACTAGCATTGATAAGATATGAAAAACCAAACACACTTAGTCAAAACATCAATATATCAAGACATATGCATGCAAACGGAATATTTCAAGAGTTTCAAGAGTTATTCAAAAGAGATTCAAGAGTTATTCAAAATAGAGAAACCATGCATTACGCAGTCCTTTGCCAGATGAACCAGCATCATCACCTAAACCTCCCCCTTGATGGGTCATCTGGTGAAGATAGGCAAACGTAGTACTGAGTGACACCGGATGCTGCTGCACTCATCTTACGCCATAAAGATTGAACTCCACGAGATGCTGAATATGAACTACAAGAGTACCAAATCAAAACAACACATCCCGAGTTAGTATTCAAGCGTTCAACACACTGCAAACATTCAAACACATTTTAGTGGAGATTCGAGGGGTGATATTAGGCAATGAAGAGCAAATATTTTCTCAGAAAAGAGACACTTTCATCAATTTCCAAAAAAAAATTTTCACACAAGGTGAATAGAACTTTGAGTTAATGAAAAATCTCTCATATTAAAAACCGGTGAGATGGACCGAAGTATGTTGATAAACATGTTTACTTGTCCTTCGTCACAGTCACAAGGAAGCAATCGTGTTTCGTCGAAGCATATTGGCAGAGTTTGCACCGCACAAGAGATTTTAATTCATAAGTGCAAGGTGAACACTTAAGACACTCCAATCAGGAACTAGCATTACTTCAATCAGAGGGGAGTCGGGGGAACCGACGTCCTCCAGACGAGTTTTTAGCTTTAAATGAAATGCAACAGACATTCCTCCCATATTACATCAGTCAAAGGGGAGCAAGGTTCACTTGCGTCCTCCGAAGTGTTTTTGGAGATCGTCTTAAAGTTTAGCGTCCATGTACGACCTTTCGAAGAGGGGAGCCGGGGGTACCGGCGTCCTCCATTACTTGGCTTTATGGATCTATGCAAGATGAAGCGAGGAGATATGAGCCATGTTCACATGTTTGCACTCAGAGGAATAAATACTCTTGGGTCCGAAGACTAAAGCGGCCTCGAATCCATGTTCAACTGGTTAGACTAATCCACGACGAAGCCAAGTGCATATTCAGAAGTAAAGAAAATAATCTTTCAGACTTCAAAATTTTCGTGAACTCTTAGAGAGAACACATGCAGAGAGAATTTCTTAGAGTTTTAAATCTCTCAAAGTCAAGAGGTTTGGTAAAGATGTCAGCAAGCTGTTTTTCTGTTGAAATATGCTGTAGACTGACTATATCACGATCAACCAAATCTCTAATGAAATGATGTCGAATGTCGATGTGTTTAGTGCGAGAATGCTGGACAGGATTTTCGCTGATTTTGATAGCACTTTGGTTATCACAATACAGCACCAAGGGAGCACTCTCGATAAGGTAATCATCCAACATCTGCTTTAGCCAAAGCAATTGAGTGCAGCAACTCCCGGCTGCAACATACTCAGACTCGGCTGTTGAGAGCGAGATGCAATTTTGCTTCCGACTATGCCATGACACTATGTTATTACCAAGGAAGCAACAACATCCTGAAGTGCTCTTTCTTTCATTTGTATCGCTTGCCCAATACACATCGGTGAAGCCGACGAGATTTGATGAAGTATCACGCGTATACCGAAATCCCAAATCTAAAGTTCCCGAATTGAAACGAAGGAATTTTTTTGACAGCTAGTGGATCTGCTTGGTACCTAGCACACACGTAAACACTAAACATTATATCAGGACTAGTAACAGTTAAATATTGTAAACTTCCAATCATGGAACAAACGAGTGTTTGATCAACACTTCGACTTTTAGTCGATTTTAATAACCGTTCATAGGTTTCCATATGGGTCGTTGTTGATTCAAATTCATGCTTGTCAGACTTCTCTTCCATATTTTCTACGGCCTTTCGAGATACAAAGATAGAAGTAGAACTTTCATAGATAAGAATCTCAAGAGTCATCTTAGGAGAAGAAGTCTTCGAAGTGAACGCCAAGTCCTTAGGCGCATCAAATTTAGCTCCGGAGATATTGGGTGTCGGAGCATCAGACATAACTGCCTGCGCGAGAGTGTCCATGATGGAATCCAAAATTTCTCTCTCAGTTGATTCCTCTGATTCTTGTTTGTCATTTTGACAGTTGCCATAGACGTAGCAATTGTTCTTAGCACGAGGACACTTCAAAATGCACTTCCCTTCACTATAAAAAACATTGCAAGAGTCTTTGTCAAAACTGACATTCAGCTGGTCATCACAAAGTTGGCTTATACTTATCAGATTGGCCACTAGTTCTTCAACATGGGCAACATTCTTGAGTGGTGGCAATCCTTTGAGATGAAGAGTTCCTTTGCCCAACACGATACCTTTTGCTCCCCCTCCAAACATGACGGGGGTGTCAGTCACAAGTTCGTAATCTTTCAGAAATTTCTTCGTTCCAGTCATGTGTTGGGAACAGCCACTATCGAGGTACCAAATTCCTTGCGAGTCTTGCTCAGAAGCGTTTAGCACAACATTGCAGAGAATCACTTGTCTCGGTAACCAAAATTTTCTTGGAGTGGATTCTGGAATAACTTCACTCTTTTTCACTTTTGGCACCCATTGAGTAGTGCTCTTAGTTTTTGGTTTCCAGATTTTTTGATTTTTCACTTTAGGCAACCATTGCTTCTTCACTTGCTTCGCAAAGCCATTCTTCTTTTTCACAGCCACCAAGCCACGATTCACATCATCCTTCATTTTGTAACAATATGGCCTAATATGCCCAGGCTTGTTGCAATAGTGGCAAACATTCTTTTTCTTGTGCTTTACTTCCTTTTGTTTGATGTTTTCAACATTAGTAGAGATATGAGCAAGAATTTTGGGTGTCGACCTTGAAGATGAGGACTCCGTCAAATTTTTCATCGAAGCATCTTCATGAAACGGAGTTTGAAGTCGGACTCTCTTGGAATATACGTTCATTTTCTCAGTCACTATCCCTCGGTTCACATCATCTCTCAACTTGTAGCAATAAGGTTTGATGTGTCCGGGTTTGTTACAGTAGTGACAAACATACTTCTTCTTGGGCTTAGCTTCCTTTAGCTTTGGCTTTTCAATCTTAGTAGAAGAAGAAGTTGACCTTTCTTTCATAGAGACACTTGGAGCCAATTTCTTTAGCTTATTCATGAAGGCGTCCTCATAAGATAGAGTGTTTCTAGGTTTCTTCATGATAGTCTTTGGAGGCTGATATAACTTGGCATTGAAACATTTTGAGGAGCTAGCTTCAGGAATCTCAACCTTGGATTTTGAAGTCATAATTTTCTTTCCCTCTGCAATCTCCTTTCGCTTAGATGTTTCATTTTCGATTTTTCCATCAGTCTCAACTTTGGAATGTTCATCAGAAGAAGCCTTGACAAACTTCATTTGCTTATTCTCAGGAGTTGAGTATATGGAGTTGAATACTTTTTGGAATCCTAGACCATATCGATTTGGATTCACTAAGGAGGTAGCATTATCAAAAACTGAAGAATTTGTGTTCATCTTCTTCAAAAGCTCATCTGTCATGTGCAATTTAGCTTTCAGGTCGAAGCAATCTTTGACACTCATAGCAAGATCTGTCTGAGTCTGTGTCAAAGTCGTTTTTAATTCATCATTCTCAGCATCGGAAGTTTTGAACAAATTTTGAAGCATTTTGACTTCAGCAATTTCCTTTTTCAAGGATGCTTTCAACTTGGAATTTTCAGTATTAGACTTTTCAAATAGCGATCTCAACTCAACTGCTTCCTTGAAGAATTTGTGCTTCTCTTCAAAGAGATCATCAAACTTTTGTTCCAGATTTTTACGAGAAGCTTTCAACTTTAAATTTTCAGAGTTGGACTCTTCAACCAAATTTCTCAACTCAATAGCTTCTTCGGAGAGTTTTTGTTTTGCTTTAGAGAAGTCATCAACGCACTCCTTCAAACATTTTAGAGACACTTCAAGTGTTCCTTTCTCAGTGATTGCTGCTTCATAAAGTTTTTGCAATTCAAAGAGATTCACCTTCACTGCAAGCACTTCATCAGACACTACTTCATTCTGAGACACTATTGGAGTTTGAGACACAACTTCATTTTGTTTCATAACGTTGACAGTCGTCGTGTCCTTCATACTTTCATCAATTTTGTGATCATCATCAAATGATCCTTCCAATATATTGTGATACACATGAAGTGCTCCTTTTTTAGTATTAGATGTTTCAAGCTCCCTTTGGATTGCTATGATGCTTTCTTTCAAGTCCAACATTTTCGTAGACTCAACTTCAGCCTGAGGTGTTTTAGGAGCATTCTCTGTTGATTCTGATTCACACTCAGAATCGGTGTTCGAAGTAGATTCATCATTATAAAGATTTTGAAGCTTTGGAAAAACTTCCTTTAGATTCACAATTTCTTTTGAGTCGACTTTTGCATGAGACGTTATAGGAGTAGCCTCTGTCGATTCCGATTCATACTCAGATTCACGATCTGAAGAATTTCTTCCAGAATATGTTTCACTATTTTTGTCGTCTTCATGCTCTCCCATCTGAGGTTTATGAACTAGAGTAGTGAGAGTGCAACTCTTATATTGGTTGACATGTTTGTGTCCTCCACAAGTTCTCTGGAGAGTATCCCAAGCTTCTTTGGCTGAGGTACAATTTTTGACAAGTCGATACATGTTGAGCTCCAGCCATTCACAGATGAAACGTAAAGCTTTGTTGTTGGCAGTAGACGCTTCAAACTCTTCATTAGACCAATGTCGTTCAAGTTTGAGAATTTTGTTGCCTTTAGCATCAATAGTAAATGGGCGTTCCCAGCCTTCTAACACTGATCTCCATGCACGAGAGTCATGTCCTTTAATTCTAGCTGATACTTTGGCTTTCCAATTCGAATAGTTTTGATGAGTAAGCATGATCGGTTGATGTGCGAACATAGGTGACTCCATTGTAGCGGAAATATGAAGTCAAGTAACGGATCACGTCTTATACGTATGACGTCCCGCTCTGATACCAATTGAAAATACGTCTTCGACGTATGATACCAACTTTTCGCGAAGTTGGAATTAAACAACGAACACCAGCTTCAGTCAAGGTAACAATCACACAAGTTCGTGGAATGAAAGACGGAAGACAAAGGCAAAGTTATGTAATATGTTTTCATTCCATTGAAACAACGAAACTAAACTATTACACTGAGTATGGTAGGCAAAACGATTACAAGAAGTTTCCCGAGTGTCGCAACAACTCCCACTAACTTGCAATCTAGCACACACGTGCCTAGAGCTAAAACTCCTAACTCTAATCTTGGCACAAGGCGCAAACTCTACTACACAAACTCGAAGCTCGAAGCTGTCGGTCACGATTCTAAAAATCAGATTTCGTTCTCTCAAAATCGTCAAAGGTGAAATCGAAATCCATGGGTTTATATAGGCAGCCCGCACGTGTGAGGTGATGACGTGGCACGTTCTGGTTGGTCACATGCTTGGCTGACGTCACTTCTCCATGGATGACATCACTCTTGTAGAACTTGGATTCTTGAATCTTGGAATCTTGAATCTTCGATTCTTGAATCTTCGAATCTTGAATCTTCAATTTCAAAGTCAGAACTTCAATTCAATCTTGACTCCGTCGATCTCAATTCTTCATCTTCAAACTCTCGTGAAAAACTCTAAGTGTTGAAGCCTCGGAATTTCATCGTCTTCATGGTCGTCGATATCATTGAAGTAGAAAGCACTGGAACCATTCTTCATTCCTTGATTTGTGTACTTGGTGAAAGAGATCACGTTGAAAGTACTTATGTGAAAATCGTCGTTGAAGAATGTCAAAGTCGCTGGCACCGTGCCTTGAGGACAAGCGTCGCGGAACTCGTGCCATTGCCAAAACCGGCGACAGGAGTCGCCGATTCCATGACATGCACAATGCCAAAACCGGCGACAGGAGTCGCCGATTCCATGTCACTGCCAATGCCACAAACGGCGACTCCAGTCGCCGTTCCATTGCGTTGTCAAAAACGGCGACGCTGGTCGCCGTTCCAAGGATGCCAAAAGCGGAGACTGGCCATGCACACAAAACCGGAGACTGCTGTCTCCGTTCCACGACTTGTACCAAAAACGGCGACGCCTGTCGCCGTTCCACTGCCATTCCTCTAGTGCCCCAAAATCGGCGACTCCTGTCGCCGTTCCTGTCATGCCATAAGCGGCGACGCTGGTCGCCGTTCCATGCACATTCCATCGTGCCAAAAACCGGAGACTCTAGTCTCCTTTTCCATGCACCTGCAAACCTGAAAATCAACAAAAACACAAGTGCAAAAACGTTGTCGCCAAAACCAACATTTACACGATTCTAAATCAACGAAAACACAACAAGGAACTATAATACACTCAAATACTAACAATTAACGCATCAAATTCAACACATTATTAAAAAAAATCGAATTTTCGAAATTGAAAAAAGCTAGGTTTTGGCACTTACCGGAGCTTGAATCGGCCATTGTGGCTCGTCATTGTGTTCGTTGTTGTCAGCCATGTTTCTCGCCGGAATTGAAGTAGCCGGATTTCTCTTTGATTCTCAAAAAATCGGCGGCGGTTGAGAGGGGGGGACCGAAAATCGTGAGTTGAAAAAAGATGTGGGGACCGATTTTTTGGATTTTTAAATTAGGTTTAATTGTTTTTTGTTTTGTTTTGGAAAAGGTAAGGGTAAAGAAGACAATTCATTTACAATTTGACTAAAATAAATGTAAACTTATGGGAGGGGACAAAATAAATAGGGTTTTTATGGTTGTGTTCAAAAATCGGGAGGACTCTTTATTTTACTGTTTGCTTTTCTTTCTATTTTGTGTGTTAATGAAATTATTTATACTAGAATGTAGTTGAGTGCGTATGATTGTGATCAATTTTTTTTTGTGGAAATACCACTTTCATTCACAAATATAAAACATCTACTCTTTTTAACCCCACATATAAAACTACACCTATTCTATACAAAATGAAAATGAAAAGTCTTATATACCCTTACTTTTTTATTCTCTTTTTTAATAACATAAAAATCAATTAAAATACATTAAACAAACAAAAAGAATTTCTGTGGGGCCCACCCTTACACAAATCAGATTTTTTGAGGTTGGTGGGGATGTAAATGCATGCATGAATGCATATCCCTCTACCACCTCAAACCCTCCATACCTCATAACTCAAACCCATTTCAAAAAAAAAAAAAAATGCTCTCATTTCTCTCTAAATAAAAGAAAGGTCGGTCGGAATCTACGTGAAAAGAGCTGCTTTCGACAGAAAAAAGGTACGTTGCTCGCGACCTTGCCCCCGTCTTTTTTTTTTTTTAATTTTCGGCTGGTTTTTTTGGCCCTCGGTCGAAGCCCTCGGTCGAAAATGTGACCGAGGGGACGACCGAGGGCTACTGGGTTCTTGAGCCCTCGGTCGAGAATTTTGACCGAGGGCCCTCGGTCAACCGGCCAAGTGACCGGGATTTCTCGGCCCTCGGTGACCGGATAGCTCGGCCAAGGGACCGGATAGCCCTCGGCCCTCGGTCACCGAGCGGCCAAGTGCACTTGGTCAAAAGTTGACCAAGTGCAGAAATTTTTTATTTTTTTATTTTAAATTGAATTCTATATTAATTAATGGCTTGTTTTATACGTTTGGATGTGTATTTGGGATTTTCTAATTGAATTCAATTGTTATTTGTAATTGCAATGGATATTTTGAATTTTCTAATTGAATTCAATTGTTATTTGTAATTGTAGATGTCGAATCAACGAATCACGGTACGTTACGGTGGTCGTTGGGATCGAGAGGGCTACGTTGACGGAGTAGATATGTGCCTCTTCTTTCGTAGGGAAGAAATTACACTCGACACTCTCGTGAGCCAGATTCGTGCGGTTTTGCGCCCTCCGCCCAATGTCGAGTATTTGTTGTATTGTTATACCCGAGGCTATGACATGAGGAGCGTGCGAGCTCCTATGCTGTGCGACGAGGATGTGTCCCGCATGTTAGACGAGCAAAGGGCTGAGTGCTTTGTGTTCGTCGTCGAAGTAGAGGGACAACAAGCTGCGCCGGAGGTGAATATCGGAGAAGAAAATCGCCATCGGGGCGTACCGTCGGAGAACGAGAACGAGGCGGTACCGTCAGAGAACGAGAACGAGAACGAGGCGGTACACACTTCCGAGGACGAGGAAGAAGCCCGTCAGTCCGATCTCTTGGCTTCGTTGACCACGGAGTGGACCGAGTGGATTAGGCAGCCGAGCGTGGTTAAAAAGATTATGTCGCGCCGTAATATGTCCTCGAGTTCTACTGCGGGAGGCGGCGAGCAAGCCGAAGCTTTTCAGAATGCACAGAACAATCCACTGCGCAATTGGATCATTCCACTGCCGACGTTTGACCCCGCTGTTCCGTTGCGTTCTGTCGAAACCCAACCTATTTATGGTCAGATGGCAGTCGGAGCCACATTCCGAAAGAAACAGGATCTGAAGGTGATGGTGGGGATGTATCACATGGAGAACAACGTAGAGTGCAAAACTCGTCGCTCGTGCACTGATCGGGTGACGTACGTTTGCAAGCTTGGGAGTGAGAAATGCCCGTTCAAATTGTGTTCCACGGGTTCCGATGACACCTTTTGGAGGATTACGAGGCTGAACTTGAATCACGAGTGCCGTAACAATTTGGGGCGGACTGCGGATCGACAGGTGTCGAGCAGGGTTGCGGCTACTTTCTTTGCACGCCAGTTAGTCGGCAATCGGGAACTGAAGCCGAAAGATATGGTTGATGATTTGAGGAGATTGTACGGAGTTCACATCAACTACAATTTCGCCCTGCGGACGAGGAATATGGCGCTTGAAATAGCGTACGGCGACTATCATGGATCGTATCAGAGGCTCCCGTCATATTTGTACATGCTCAGAGAACTTAATCCCGGGACTATGTATGATATTCAGACGACAGACCAGGGCGTGTTTTGCCACATGTTTGTTGCGCTCGGGCAGTGCATTCGTGCATTTCAGCACAATCTGCGTCCTGTGATAGTAGTCGACGCCACCCATTTGAAAGGGAGAAACACTGGTGTGTTGTTTGTCGCCTGCACAAAAGACGGGAATGAGAATATTTTCCCGCTTGCGTTTGGTATCGGTCTGATAGAGAATGACGAGGAGTGGACGTGGTTTCTCCAGCACCTCAGAGATTGCTACGATACAGACGACGATGATTTGCTCATTGTGTCCGACCAGAATAAGAGCATCGCGAATGCTATTCGCAGTGTCTATCCCCACGCTACCCGAGCGTTGTGCTATCACCACCTCTCGAAGAATCTAGCACGGTACGGCCATCAGCTGGTCGGAGCTGTATACAGTGCTGCTTATTGTTATCGGGTGGATGAGTTTGAAAAACATCTAGCGGATGTGGAGAGACTCAGTGGCAGCGCTTATAGTCGCCTTATTGAAATCGGGGTTGAGACCTGGGCAAGGTCGAAGTGTGCTGCACGACGATACGGTTTCATGACATCGAATGCGGCCGAAGTCTTCAACAATGCTATCAAATGGCCACGTAGATTACCAGTCTGTGCGATGCTCGAGGCGATTCGTGCGATGATTGAGAGATGGTTTGACGAGAAACGAAGGATAGCTAACGAGAGACAGAATGAGCAGCATGAGCTGACCGAGGAGGCATTGGCTAAGTTGTCTAATCAGTATATGTTGAGCCGTTATTTCATTGTTCGGGAGGTCAGTGCGAATACCAAGTACAGAGTTCAGGAGGATGACAGGTCTTATCTTGTGGATCTCGCGAATCGCACGTGTGAATGTCGGGAGTTCGACTTAGACCTAATACCGTGTTGTCATGCTATTGCCGCTATTAGGTATGATATCATTTTACCTTTAAATTTAATTTTAAACTGTTGATTTCACTAACTTGTTTGTTGTTTTTATGTAGACGAGCCGGATTTTCATCGTACGATTTCGTGAGCCCCTATTTCAAGATGAGCAGCCATGTCGAGATGTACGCGACGCCTATTGTGCCGTTGCCACATTATGATGATTGGGTGGTCCCACCGGATGTGGCATCGTACGTAGTTCTTCCTCCAGTAGTGGTTAGCCAGGCTGGACGTCCGAAGACGACTCGTGCCCGTTCCGCTGTTGAGAGCTCTGCACGACGTGATCCGGTTTGTTCCCCTAGAAGTAACATTGTATGTATGTAGTGGCTTAGACCTAATATCGTGTCGTGTGCAGGTGTGTTCGAGATGCAAGGGCGTAGGTCACAGCAGACGCGTGTGCACTGTTTTTATTCCACCTGAGAGTGTTGATTTGAATGGTCCTCCACAAGAAACGGGAACGGAAGAGTCGAGCCGAAGAAGGCAAAAGAAGAAGTGCAGCATCTGCAAAAGCGAGGGTCACACGAGAAGAAAATGTCCAGTGAGTACGGAGTGAGAGGTTGAATGAGAAGAGTTTTTTATTGACTGATTTGCTTTTATTTGAGACTTTCATTGTTCTGAGGTTGATGGTGTTATTTGGATTGATTCGGTGTTATTTAGGTTGATTTGGGTTTATTTGGTGTTGTTTGAGATTGATTTGCAGGTTTAGCTTTGATATTAACTAAATAAATCCCGTCAAATTTTTTTAAAATTATTTATAATATATTAACTTATTTAATTTAATAAAATTTGTAAAAAAAAAAGATAAAAAAAATTAAATTAAGTATATAAAAAATTAAAACAAATTATAAAAATATTTAAATTAAGTATATAAAAAAGATAAAAAAAAAATTAAATTAAGTATATAAAAAATTAAAACAAATTATAAAAAATATTTAAATTAAGTATATAAAAAAGATAAAAAAAAAATTAAATTAAGTATATAAAAAATTAAAACAAATTATAAAAAATATTTAAATTAAGTATATAAAAAAGATAAAAAAAATTAAATTAAGTATATAAAAAAGATAAAAAAAATTAAATTAAGTATATAAAAAATTTAACAAATTATAAAAAATATTTAAATTAAGTATATAAAAAAGATAAAAAAATTAAGTATATAAAAAATTAAAACAAATTATAAAAAATATTTAAATTAAGTATATAAAAAAGATAAAAAAAAATTAAATTAAGTATATAAAAAAGATAAAAAAAATTAAATTAAGTATATAAAAAATTAAACAAATTATAAAAAATATTTAAATTAAGTATATAAAAAAGATAAAAAAATTAAGTATATAAAAAATTAAAACAAATTATAAAAAATATTTAAATTAAGTATATAAAAAAGATAAAAAAAATTAAATTAATTATATAAAAAAGATAAAAAAAAATTAAATTAAGTATATAAAAAAGATAAAAAAAATTAAATTAAGTATATAAAAAAGATTAAAAAAATTAAATTAAGTATATAAAAAATTAAACAAATTATTAAAAATATTTAAATTAAGTATATAAAAAAGATAAAAAAATTAAGTATATAAAAAAATATAATTAAATTAAGTATATAAAAAAGATAAAAAATTTAAGTATATAAAAAAATATAATTAAATTAAGTATATAAAAAAATATAATTAAGTTAAGTATATAAAAAAAATATAATTAAGTTAAGTATATAATTAAATTAAGTATATAAAAAAATATAATTAAATTAAATTTTTTTTTTTGCACTTGGTGGCTGCCCTTGGTGGCGCCACCAAGTGCACTTGGTGGTTGGGAAAAATAAAAGTATTTTTAAATTCGGCACTTGGTCGTTGCACTTGGTCAAAGTGACCAAGTGCACTTGGTGGTGACCAAGTGCAGAGGCCACCAAGTGCACCACCAAGTGCTTTAGAACATAAATTCATTTTAATTGATTTTAAATCTTTTTTTCAATTGTAAGGTTGTTGTGTTCAATTAAACATCAATTTCATAGTCAAAACAATTCAAAAAACATGATCAAACGTTGAATTGGGTGAATTAATTGATTACGCATTCGGATCGTGAACAAATTGGAAACCATGTTGTTAACATTGTAACAATATTACTAGAAAGTTCAAAAAATTGTAAAACTTCTACGTTTCAACTTAATAGTACTAATTTGGCTTTGTTTTCATGTTGATTCGATGTTTATAGGCTTCAAATGATCTTTAATGTTAACGTAACAACTTAGTTATCGCTCGTTGGCCTCAAATTAATATTAAAAAAAAAAATCTTAGGCACTTGTTCGTGCACTTAGTGGGGCACTTGGTGGTGCACTTGGTGGCCTCTGCCCTCAGTCACCACCAAGTGCACTTGGTCAAAGTGACCAAGTGCATCGACCAAGTGCCAAATTTAAAAATACTTTTATTTTTCCCAGCCACCAAGTGCACTTGGTGGCGCCACCAAGGGCAGCCACCAAGTGCAAAAAAAAAAAAATTAATTTAATTATATTTTATTATATACTTAATTTAATTATATTTTTTTATATACTTAATTTAATTATATTTTTTTATATACTTAATTTAATTATATACTTAACTTAATTATATTTTTTTATATACTTAATTTAATTATATTTTTTTATATACTTAATTTAATTATATACTTAACTTAATTATATTTTTTTATATACTTAATTTAATTATATTTTTTTATATACTTAATTTAATTATATACTTAACTTAATTATATTTTTTTATATACTTAATTTAATTATATTTTTTTATATACTTAATTTTTTTTTTTATAAAATCATATATTTGTTTGATTTGATTTATAAAATATTTTTTTTAAAAAAAAATTATATTAAATTAAATAGGTTAATAAAACATAAAATAATTTTAAAAAAATTTGACGGGATTTATTTAGTTAATATCAAAGCCATAACCTGCAAATCAATCAATCCAAACAAACAAACACACCTACAAATCAATCCAAATCAACACACATACAAATCAATCCAAACAAACAAACACACTACGACTCAAACCTACGACTCGAAAGTACGACTCAAACCAAAGATCTTCCGAGCAATATATCTACGATACTTGCGCAAATAATCATCGTCGACCGGTACTTTCAAGTGAGTCAAAGACTTGTTGATGAGACGATCGAGATACATGCACACGTACGGGCCACAATTGGAGCTGTCGTACTGGGTAAATTGTGTCTGCGGGACGACGATCCTAAGAGCAGTTCTCTTGTGGGCTTTTCTGAAAAAGTTCGTGTCTGCATCCCAATATCCCGCTGCGACCAACAGCCGAGGCAACAAGTGGTGCAACGGTCGCAGCATCGGTTCCCGAATATCGAGTGGCACACGGAAAGTGAAAGAGTCGTACAGAGATATACTCCAGTTGGCCAGATCAATACGCACCACGACCCAATGAGCGCCAGTATTGACAACCGTTATTACCTAAAAAAATACAAAAAAAAAAACAAAACGTTATTGATAAATAAAGGAACGTTATTAAATTGGATAATTAAACAATATTAACCCGATAAATAATATTACCTCAGTAGCATGAAACCAACTCGTGTATTCCTCGTCTCCCCTGACCATCCTCAACAAATGGTCCGGTACTTTCCAGTGCTTATATCTCTCTTCGAAGTTTGTTGAATTCGAAAATTTCGAGTTCGACTTCACCGTCCGCCACTCATGTGCCAATTTGTTCTGTTAAAAATATTAAACGTTAGAAAAATGAGAAAAGTGAGATAAATAGTGCATTTGGTATGATAATTGAAACTTACGAAGAACTCGGTATTCAAGAGTATAGTCGTTTTTGGAGATACTCCTTGTCGTACACCCTTCATCAATTTCACCTTCTCCTGCAAGTATCGAATGTACAGATCGATCTCCTGAAAAATAAACATACCACGTAAAATTAAAAATTAAAAATACTATGAATTTGAAAGTAAAATAAATAAATAAATACTATGAATTTGAAAGTAAAATTAAAAATTAACTTACCACGTCTGTGTACCAATAACCCATATCCTCAATAGTGTCGAAATATGCCTGATTCAGATGGCCTTCATTCAACCGGATGCTCTTGTGTTGCCCTGCTTGTCGGAACACCGTAAACCAGCCTCTAATCTTCCGTTCACCGGCCGGGGTGAAATGCGTGACGTACGGGCTCCGAAGAGCTGCCGAGGGCTTTCTCACACGGGGTCCGATGCTACTCTCGGCCACCTCCTCGGGCTCCGCTGCGGCATCATCGGTGCCGAGTTCTTCATCTTCATCGCTGAACGTCTCCTCAAAACAGTGTGCATCTGGCCCGGGAGATGTCTGCGTGAACAAATCTGGTTCCGGTATGAAATAACTCTCCGCATCGATGATAACTCGCGACGTATCACGGTCAGGAACATCCGGGGGGATATAAGGCTGTGTATCACGGGCAGAAATCGGCGGGAAGGAAGTCCTGAAATCAGTAGGAGCCTCCATCGGCTTGAAGAGACTCCCGAAGTCTAGCAAGCCCATCTTCGGAGGAGAACCATAAGTCGGGTCAACTATGGGCTGCATCGGAGAGCGGTAACTGTCGATATCTCCACACGATGCTCTAGCAGGAAAGGTCTCCTCCTCCTCCCGGTGCGACACAGAAGGCTCTGCATGCGAATGACGGCCCGGTACAGACCCGGAGCGATGAGACGTAGCACGTCCGGACCCGGAGCGATGAGACGGAACACGTCCTGAACCCGAATGATGAGACGCAGCACGTCTGGATCCAGAGTGATGAGATGCAGAAGGCTCCACGGGATCGGAAGGACAAGGGCGCATCTTCGAGAATCGTCTGCGACCGAAAAACCCCCGAATCTGCTCCATCAGACTGTCGTGGCCCTCTTTCTGTGCCCTCCTAACACTCTCCAAGAGTCTATCGTTGCTCTCCTGATGTGTCCTCGTGATCCGGGCAGTCAGTCGAGCCATAAATCCCGTGTCGGACTCGTCGTTCAGGATTTTCTTCAACCCTCGATCAATCCGTCGATCGGTACTATCATCAGACCCCTCAGGAGCAGGAGAGCCCTCTCGTCGGGGTCGCTGAGAGGGACGACGCTCTGCCGATGAATTAGGCGTGATGGCATCACGACCCCGTCTACTAGGCCCAGAGTCGCCGGTGATCTTGTCGACCGCCTTGGACACGCGTCCGACCATGCGTTCCATCAAGTTCTTCTTCTTCTTATGTGCCGGTGCCTGTGCATGTGCCTCGTCTGCAGGCAATCCAAGTCTAGGAGGAGGATGGTACGTGACCTCTTCTGCTCTGTCACGCACGAAAATAAAATGCGGAGCAACCGCCTCCTCCTCCGTCGGCTCTAGATACCGATGAACCTCGAGCTGAAAAGAAATCAAAATTATATAGAGTTAATTAATTTAATTATTTGATATAACCATTAATTGAACATTAAAACAAGTTTACCTCTGGGTCCTCGTAGAAATGAGAAAAATCGACGTGAGTAGTAATAGAGTTCCACCCCAGTAGCCGAGGAATCGTCGGACGGTCGGCTCTATGCGCGCACACTCTCCCGAGACTAGGTATAGCCTCGTACGACCATAGCTGATAGACCCAAATGGGACCGTAGATGTGGTAGGCCGGCTTCAGTACTTGACCGGGATGCATCGCAGCTATGGAGAGGTAGTAGGACATGATCTGAAATGTGTGGGAGCCCCAGGGAAACGTCTCCCATCCCTCCTCCTCCTCTACCAAAGTCCAAACCCAATCCTCGATAACGATATCGCCTCGGCATAGGAGCATCAAGTAATACATCAGCACCTTCGCAGCCTTCAGGTAGTCGGCCGGGTCTGACCCCAAGTCCATAGCATTGAATCTCTTGTTAAGGTCGTTCACTTTTACTTTTTGACCAAATCCGAAGTGCCTATGATAGAAAGAGCCGGGAGAAATAATGTGCTGGGCCGAAGTATCAAAGCCGTGATTTCCAAAACGAAGCCCGGTCACCAAAGCATACTCCTGTGCTCTAAAGCAAATTATCTTGCCCCCGAGCGAAAACCAATGCTCGAACGGAGGTATCGTCGGACCCACGATCTCCCGAGCTAACAAGTGGTGCATGGCCGCGTTCGATCGACCTTCTCTTTGAAGGTGCACCAACCTTCCAAAACACGAACGACGGAATCTCCGGTGAGCCTCGTGCGTATCGTCAACGGATCTTAACACCTTCTTTATGTGCTTCAACACGGGGAACCGGTCGTACAAATTCAATTCTTTACTCGTGTAAATGAATTGTGGCCTCCTCCATTGGAACCCATCCTGCAAAAACACAATTAAATTAATAAATATTATACTGTAAATATAAAAAAAAAAAATTAAGTTAAATAAATAAATACTAACATGTTATAGAATAATTAAACAATTATCTACATAGAATAATTAAACAATTATCTACACACTCTAGAATAAATTGTCAAACAATATAAATAATATATTTTTTAATTTACTTGTCAAACAAAGTACTACTAATATCCTTTTTAATTTACTTGTCAAAGTACTAATTTTGTTTAAATTTATTTGTCAAAAAATGTACTAATATCTTAAGTAAGAGCATATATATTAGTATATAGAAATTGCAAGCTTTGTAAATAATGTAAATATAATAAAGAAAAAATCAAAAAAAAAAAAAAAAAAAAAAAATTTCTGCCCTCGGTCGAGCACTCAGTCGATCGACTGAGTGCCCTCGGTGACCGAGGGCCAGAATGACCGGATAGCGGCCCTGGCTCGGTCACTTGCTCGGTGACCAAGGGCCCTCGGCCGGTCATCTTCTTCCCCGCGGCCGAGGGGTCGACCGAGGGCAGAAGATCCGGAAATTTTCCGGCGATTTCTGGCCCATTCAACACCCAATTTCTACTCTAAACACATCAACGAACTCATAGAATAGCAATTTAAGTATGAAATTGAAGACATTATTGAAAAAAATGGAAATTCGAACTTAGGTTTTCGAAATGGAGCGGCCATTGAAGCTCTTCTTCGTGCTCCTCTTCCTGCTCTTCTTCGTGCTCGTCGACGGGGTCGTTTTCCGACATTGGGGCGGCCGGAATTCACGAAAATCGGCGGCGGTGATTTGTGTTGTGGGGACCGACGGGATTTGGGGGGGGGGACCGATTTTTTTTTCTTTTTTTTGTCTTTTAGTTTATTTTTTTAATTGCTTAGTTATGTTTTGAAAAAGGGGAGGGTAAATGTGTATTTTCCTTTACAAAATGTGTAGTTTTAAAAGAGGGGTTAAAATGAGTAGATTTTTTATATTTGTAACCATAAAAATTTTTCTCTTTTTTTTTTTTTCTATTGCTTATCCGCGTGTCTGTAATCTATATCATCACCTTCTAAATGTCGTAGTTCAAATTGTTGACTCACCCCAAGGAGATATGCTATTACAAAATGTTCGATTCGATATTTCCTGATGTATATGGCCTTTTTAGGATTCAGAACAAGATCAATGCAATTGTATTTGTAGCTCAAAAACTCAAAATTGAACTTCACGTACTAAAAATTACAGATTTCAATTTTAATTGATCTTATAAATATTTTTGAAATCTAAAAAATATAACACAATTGAAATCATATAAAATAAAAAAGTTTTACGTGATTTGATTGACTAAGAGATCGATCTAATGCATGAATAGAAAGATGATGGAAAGGTCTTATTATTGTGGAAAAATATCGAAATACCAAATTTATCGTAACTAACAATACTGAAAAATATTAAAATTTTCGATATTATATGATACAGTATCAATAATTTTTGGTATAGTATCGTTATGACAATTTTAATATTTCAGTATTTCGATATAAACTGACATAACGAAAATAATCGTTATAATTCGATTTTCAGTATATATATTTCGGTATATAAAATATGTATAAATCGATGTATCGATAATCACGATATATCGAAAGTTAGATACGGTATCATAATGAATTTTTTCGATGTCATTTTTTTTATATAGTATCAGTATGACAATTTCGGTACAGTAGAATAAACTTATATCTTATTCACTTTCTTAAAGCGATAAAATAAAATTACAACACAGTTATAGAAATTCACCGTAATAAAAAATCAACACATTGCATAACTTAAAAGAATCGCTCAATTCAAGTTTATATAAACCCTGCAATTGGAAATAGATGTCTTGTGATCGTCCAATTAAAAATTCAATAAATTGATCGCATCTTATAGTGCGTGAGCTAATTGGAAATAAACTTCTTGTGATCGTACAATTAAAACTAGAATTGATCACACAGTCACACAATATTGTGTGTGAGCTAGTAAAAAATAACTTTATCAACCAAACTAATAGTCACACATTTTTTATATTTATTGAAAAAGTGTAACTATTAGTTTGGAAGATATGAAAATTTTGGTTGAGAATAACCAAATTTGGTTGAGAATCACGTGAAAAACGATCGATCAAACTTGTAGACTCACACGACAAATTTGAGGAAGATAAATGTAACGACCTTTTTATGTAAAAACAACGTTGTTTTATGATGTGCAATATAATTTTAATTTTGGTAAATTAATCATTTTGCCCCATATGTTCAAATTGTCCAACACATCTATAGACACTATATTTTATGTACATTTCAACATAATGAATCGAACCTCTGTATTGTTAAAAAAAAATTAAAAAATGAGTATTTGATATCGCATTTAAAATAAGATCAGCATTTTCAAATACATTGAAAACTAATGATTCAAGTTTGTATGTAAATGTACAATAAATGTAGTAAGTATAAATGAAATTATAAAAGTATTATTTTATTTCTTGTGTCTTATAATAGTTAAAATATTTTTTTTTTGGCATTCCACTTTATTTAGTTGTTCTAAAAAAAGAAAACAAATATTTTAATATTTTAATTTAAAATACAATTTTAAATTTAGTCTATAAAATTACTTACAATTATTTTAATTGTTAACTTAAAAAATATATTTTCATATTTTAATTTTTGACTAAAAAAATATTTTTTAAAATTTTCGTGTCTAAAAAAGTATTACAACATGTATAAGATATTATCTTATAAGTTTTTCTAAGACTTGGTAATTTTTTTATATCTTATTTAATAAATAGATTGTTAACTATTTGGATAAAATAAGTAGGTAAACTTATAAAATGTAAAATTAATTGATAATTTAAGATTTTATATAAATAAAATTATAAAAAATATATGTTATATACGGACAAAAAATTATATGAATTTTTTTTGGAATTATAATATATTTATATAAAGTACTAATAATTTTAAGAATATTTGAGTTTTTTATTGTTAAAATTATAAGAATTTTTAAGTTATACTACTTGGTACTAACAAATAATGCACTGGTTGACTTTTTGAGAAGTTATACCCATGAATTAAGAAAAAAAATTACTTTTTGACTTTTTAATCAAAACATCATATTTTTAATTTAAGAAGTAAAATAGTTGTGAGTAAAATTTAGAAAGTAAATGGAAAAAATAAAATTTTATTTTAAAATAAAAAAGTAAAATTTTTATTTTCTTTTAAAGAGAGTACATAATTAGTTGAAATATCAAAAAAATGTGTACATAATTAGTTGAGAGAAATGTAATAATAAAAAAAAAGTATACTTTGCTGGTTTTTTTAAAAGTTTATAAGTTATTAAACAATTTTATAAATTGTTTAAAATCTTATAAACTCTGCTTAAACAAATTATCAAATTAGACTAACTAATTACCGTCCATTCCATATAAATTAAAATAATTATGATTATCGTTTGTTTTCATTGTATTAAGAAATGAGAGATTAGATTAGATGGTTGATAGTGGGATTAGTGCAACAAAAATATTGTGCATTATTATTGGACATCCCAAATCGGGATTGAGAGGTGGCCCCACCTAATACGGCACTACAAACGCCGGCCGAACCATCATATATGGAGTATTATATGTATAAGAAAACCTTAATAATATTATTAAATACATGTAATTAATAATATATGTAATTATGCTTACACATGGAGAAGTACACACTACATGTAATTATTGTAAATTTATTATTACTATATATACGTGTATACACAATGACATACATACTACTGTATATTTATAGTGTATAACTCAATAATACATGACATAATTATCTAAGTGTAATACCATAATGGCACAATTAGCTTCTAATGTGTTGCAACACACAAACACTTACATAATAGTTGTTTATGCAAGTCCTTCTCAATACACGCCATTCTTTTTTTCTTTTTTCCCTTTCTAGTGGACTTACCAATTAATTACCTATAAGTAGGCCCCCAAAATTGGACATCATTGTTGTTTGATTGCTGAACTATTTTAGTATTTTTCTTATAGTCTAATATTTGAAGTCTCCTTGTCATTTTCAAAAAATAAAAAATAAAATAATATATATATATATATATATATATATATAATTTTGTTTGGATAATATCAAAGTTAAGTTTTATATGCTTGTGGAAGTGAGGGTGTACTAATTAATTATTCGGTAATGTTATTTGAACAGATTTTGCCCATATACAATGATTAAATTATTAATTAATAATTTAACTGATAAACCTTAAAGACTATAATACTCTTATTCCTTATTTATATTTATAAATTATCTTTAGATCTCTTTAATTTTGCTTCACTTTTTAATAAATACTTAATTATATACAATTTAATACTAACATTAATTAGTTGTAGTGTGTAAAATTAGAGCATCCTCAATGGTAGGTACAATTTTTATATGAAATGAAATTGTACATTGGTAAACCATTGGAAGATGAGATACAAATATGTGAGAGAAAAATTGAGTATCTAAGTTGTGATACTAGGTACAATTCTATTTGTGGGCCCAATTTATCATTTTTCATTTTTTTATTAATTCATTTTCTATGTAAATAAAATGAAAATGTGTATAGTGGTGAGACCTACTAAATTATAAATGTACTTGTATTGTTGGGAGTGTAGGTATAAATTGATAGATATAATAAACTTTTAATGTGGGTGGCATAAATTTGTGCCTAAGGATGGGTATACCATCGGAGATGATCTTAATGTCCGGATTTCAAAAATAATTCAGCCAATATTTTCTTTAATTTTTCTTTCTTTGAAGTTTTTATTAATTTATTTTCTTTTAAATTTTTTCACATTTATTTTTTTATTTTTTGTTTCTGATTTTTTTTTTTCTTTAGCGGCATATCAAGATGTATATAATGTACTACTCCATACTTATTAATTAATTGGTAATTTAAAACATAAATATATTTGTTTTGTTATTTATCCGTACCAAATACTATTTGATTCTTGTTTATTTACCACTTTATTTTGCAATCAGATGGTGAAAAAAAAAGCCCATTGTAACAAAAAAGAATGCATCATTTTGTTACAAAAAAATAATGCATGCATCATTATGTTTGATATTTCTATGAAATATATAATTCATTCCTAATAATATTTGTTTTTGGTTTGATATGTGCCTTATTTCATTTGACCATTTGTAGTTCAGGACTTCTGGGCATTATTATATGTTGCGGTGTATATTTTAAAACCGACGTATCAAATTCAAAACTAATTTAAAATTCATTCTCGAAGTATAGAATAAGTTCACAATTTTTCTTTGTTGTTGTGTAATTTAATTCAATGCATTATTTATAATGTTTGTTAGGCTATCCATGTAAGAGAATTAATGTTGCAATAACTTAACTAATCTAGATCAACTAATCTAGAGGTGTTTTAAAAGTTAAAAATTTGACCAAAAACTTTTTTGGTGTAGAGGTGTTGTTAGCTCAGTTGGTTGAACAATTAAATTGAGAATCAAATGTTCTATGTTTGAATTCAAGATGTTGCAATTGTATCAAAAGTGTTTTACTTCTCTAACTTAATTGTATCTCTATTTCCATTATATTCATCCATCAATTATTTTTTTTTTCCATTCAACCATTATTTGACAATTTGTCCTTACGGAGAAAAAGTCATATAACCATAATCCCCTAAACCAAATTAAATTTAGGTTTTGATCAAACATTTTTCTTGTAGTCCAATTGAAACAAATCACACAAATTAATTATATATATATATATATATATATATATATATATATATATATATATATATATATATAATTGTATTTTTATATTATTCTGGCTACTCTGCTTTTGAATTACTATAATATATATATATATATATACAATCTGAAATGAGATAAAGTTTAATTTAACTAAAATGAAACAATTTGAGTCTAGTTGAATTGAAACGAATTTACTGAGATGTATGAATAACAACAATAAAATTATATTTTTTTTTTATTTAATTTCAAATCGGTTCAATTTAGTTCAACTCGACTTAACTCATTTTAGTTTAATTAAAGCTAAATTCATCTCATTTCAAATTGTTTGCGTAATTAATTGAGTATTCGTGTTTACCTTATCTGATATACTACTATTGCATCATAAATTCCCAATTTTTTTGAAATGCCTCCTCTACTTAATTTCAAATGTCTAGAGTATTAAATTTGATAAGTTATGATTATTTTAGTACAAAACTCGAATACTTACTCTTAATGTAAATTATATTGTTTCTCGATTTGATTCTTACAATAAATATTAATCTGAGCAATTTACCTATATTTGTTTTTAAATTATTAAAATATAATCTCTAAAATTTTTTAAATTAATAAGTTAAAATTTAAATATTACGCAATATATCAAATATATCTTAAATATATACAAATATATTATTAAAATATTTTAAAATTAATATTTATTTTTTCAAACATCATTAATTTTTTTTATCGAATTTAATGAATGAAATTTAGTGTGTATCAATCACTATCAACTTTATTTCACTTTAGAGGGCTGAATAAGCTGTACCACCAACGAGCTGTTCAAGATCTTATTCAGGCGAATTCGGACGGCTTACGGAGGCTAGAGGATGAGGTTGGATTTCGATGGCCACATGGAGGATGGAAGAGTATCTTACGAGCTGCTAGTCGGTGGCGTGAGCATCAGAGGGTCTCTTGTTCTTATCGCGGTCTTCTTGCTGCGCTGGTGTACTCGATATGGCAAGAGAGGAACACGTGTATCCGGGAGGCTTGATCTGTGTCGGCACTATCCATAGTTCGTGACATGATTATCTCGTTACGACTACCGAACTCTCTTCAGGCACGGGCATTGAGGAGAGTGTGACGTATAGCTTGGTAGTTGTTATCTTTGTTATTGTTACGATTATTTACTGGTTTGAATGTTTGGCGAGTTAGCATGTTAGCTCTGGTGGGGCAGTAGAGTTTTTCCCTATGCGCTGTTATATGTTTTTAATAATAAAATTAACTTTTAGCAAAAGAAACTTTATATTACTTTAAATTCATTTCTTTTATATGTACATTATATTCGATTATTTTGGATAATTTTTATAAAAAATACAAAGAAAAAAGAAAAATGTAGTTTATAATTCAAAAACTATTGAAATTGTTAAATTATTTATGTTGATTTTTTTTAATATTTGTAGTTTTTTTATTAATGAAATTGGTAAATTATTTATGTTGGTTTTTTTAATATTTGCAGTTTTTTTTATTTAGTTTTAGTTCAGACCAGTTCGCTACCGTTCAGTTCAAACTCATTTAATTCAGTTCAAAAGAACATTTCTTGATTCTATTTTAAAAAAAACATATAGTTCATATATAAATTATCGTTCACACGGCTACCTACTAATTAAAAGAATACATTATTTTTTGATCAAAAAATAAAATGTGAAAATATATTTTTAAATTAAAAAGTAAATTATTTGTCAGTAATGTTTAAAAATTAAAAGTAGTACAATAGTTGATAAAATAAGAGTTTAATAGTATTGTAAAGTGAAAAAATTTACAATACCTCGCGTAATTTTCCGGTGACGCAGAGTTCGAACCTCGGGTGAGACAAAATTTCATTTAAATATTTTGAAGTTTGTCCTATGGTGAGACCTGTTGATTCTCTCGCAGAGGTGTCTGCTACTTGAGCACAACCCTCGATTTATATTCTACCCAATCGAGAGACTTCCGATAGGGTGGGGAGGAGTTTCTCGCCTCTCCTCTTTATAAAAAAAAAAAATTTAAATGAAAGAGTTCTTATACCTCTAGTTATATCTGTTGGAATTTGAGCTCAATTCCGTCTCTGCAAGAAAATAATACGAAACACGAACGAAAAATAAACGAGAAAAAGAACATAAGAATTATAGTGGTTCACCCGTTAACAAGGGCTACGTCCACTCTCGCCGTTGCAAATCTTTCACTAGAATATCAATAATCGACTCTGAGAAGTTTACAAACGCACACGCGTATTTCAGTATTCTCACGCTTTCGACTATTCTATGACTCTAGTAATTCTCACGATGATGGAGATTATAAAATACGGTATATGAGATGCTACTCCAGGAGGATTACTCCCAGTGGCATCTTAACCGTAGATGCATACACCATACACGTCGGGTGTGGATGATTAAGTGTGTATTTAATATAATAATATTAAAATTACGGTTAAGATGTGCATGGTGTACTCCACCCGGAGTAGCATAGATAAAACCATAAAATACATGATGAGGAATTCTATTTATAAGGGTAAAAATCTAATACCCTAATCATAAAATAGGTAGGAATTCAAATCACAAAACAACACGAAATCAAAACATATCAATAATTAATCGCGTAATTAATTATTACGACCAACTTAACAACAATACTTATATCATGCACCTAGGTGCATGATTTATTGTGCACCTAATTCAAATCTTCATTATAAATATACAAAAACATTATCGAAAATAAATAAATTATCATTAAAAATATTATAAGAAAAATATTAACTTGTAACACTAAAATTATCATTACAAAACTTTTAAAAAAATATTCATTAAGTAACACTAAAATCATCATTATAATTGACACCGAGAGAAATTGGGTACACAATTCTCCTTTTACTCCCGAGTGTAAGTTATAAGTTGCCACTTAACAATTCCGTATATGAGCCTCAATCTTTGACTCGGTCAACTCTCAATTAGCCTACGCGTGAAACCAAGCGAACGTCCGCCGCTTGTCCTTTTTTATTCTTTTCCGTTTTATTTCGTTTCATTTCTTTTCAACTCCGATTTCACTCCACATCCCAACAATTTCAACTAGATACAAACCAAAAGTGTGAACTATTTTGGAATTGAGTTATAGTTATTTCAACTAGAGACAAACCAAAAGTGTGACTACTCATATTTTGGAATTGAATTAGGGAGTACGTATTACATTTGCAATGAATTAGTAAAATTAAATAGCAACACTTATTCTAAGATGAGAAATGAAGTGATGATGAAAGATTTGTTGGTTATTTTTGTACAAAATGTTTAAATCCAAAACATAAAATAAAATAACATCTGGACTAGAACAGTACTACTGATCTTTACAATTTCAGAGTAAAATTAAATAAGTTAACCTTTATCGGGCTTCGATCATAAACTTGTTGCGGGTAGTCGAGGCGCTTTCGCTATCCGCAAGACTAAAACGCCCCGTGTATGCTACGGTTTTGCGACGTTAGTCCTCAAAGATACAACGACTTTCAATCATCTTCTAGTCTGAGGCACACCAGCTAAAAACTCCGGCGAACGAGAAAGAGAGAGAACCGAGCATATGCAAATGCAAGGAACTAATATTGCCTACACAATATTCTAACACTAACATGCTTATGAGCTTAGAGAGAAGAGATTTCAGATGTGGGATATGAAGTATGGAATAAATTGTTATCTCATCTTCTCAACTAAGAGCTCCTATTTATACTCATTAGGGGAGTCTCAAAAGACATAAAAGGCATGCCAAAGGTCATAGCAACTCAAAAGTCACAACCATTATGAGGATTAATTTATATATTTTTATTAAATATATAAATAAAATTCTGATGATTTTTCAAGTCTTTGGGCCGACTATTCAAATTCCGTACAACCCATATTGGGCTGACTATTCAAATTTCGTACAACCCATTTAAGCTAGCCCAACAGCTTAACCCAACTAAAATGTTTCAACTAATTTTACTCAGCCCAAAAGCTGGTAAGTCCAAGCCATAATAACCAACGTGTTATTATTTAACAGGCTCAATACAAATTAAATTTGTACTTATTAAACTCTTATAGGCCCAAGAAAAATCTCGGAGGCCCAAAGTCCAAATCATACTCCAATTAACCGAGAATAATAATTCAAGGTTAATGGACTTACTCAATGTTGAAACAATTCACTACTCCTCATATAACATCACAAGAATATTGATTTTCTCTCCACATTCAATGTGGGATTGTGACTTTTCAAATTCTCAACAAGCAATACAATGACCTTTTATAATGGTTCTCACAAATCCATTATCTCCCACATTCCGATGTGGGATGAGACTTGATTATCTCATTCCTTTTTCACTTGGCTAATTCAACTATTTATTTCTCACTCACCGAAAAATCGGATTTTGACGAAATAAAATAATATAATTAACTACGCAACATCGTAAAAAATTATCAACAAATTAATTCAATTAATATTTAGCCATAAAAAATCAGTCAAATATTGGTCAAACCAAATATTTTATTCCAATTTTTCCAACAAGATTGACCTAAATCGGCTGTGGACGGCAACCCATTAAAATAAGGCCCACTTTGAACGGCCAGCTCTTCATAATATGTGACCTCATTAAAGATTACTAATGTACTATTATTGTTGACAATATCTTTGTCATGTTATTATTATGATTTTCAAATTTCAACACATCATTGTCCTAATGAACTAATATTACAAGTTATTCGATATTTCAATATTTTTATATTTTTGTTCTTTTCTTATTTTATCTGAAGTGAATTTCCTCAAATATTATATTGTTCAAATATTTAATTGGGCGGATCGCTTGAGACTTATCAATTAGGATTGCCTTTGATAATTGATTCAAGTCTCAGAGTATTTTATTTTCAATCCCCGATACTATTACGGGTGTGTATATTTAATATAAGTGACTTTGATTTTCCAAAGGAATTAACCGATTTAATTATTGGGTTAATTACCGGCTAAGTTGGGTCACTATATTTTATATATGACATGCCGTGAATACTTGACGGGAAAGTGTTTCCCGTAAGGGTTGATAATATCCCCGAGATGAGTTCATAAGGAATTATTATGTAAACCTCATGAGTGGATTTGTTCCGCATAATAATTAAGGTTGAATGGTACTATTCTCGGATACAAGAGATGCATAAATTAATTAGCAATAAATTAATTTTATTCATGAATATTTAAATCTTAAATACACAGAATAAATAATACTACCGGAGAAATATTATTTGATATAATATGGTTTAATATTGGGAGTGCAATTAATTTATATAGTTGAAAATAAATTAATTAATATTAATGGGATTAATAGATTTGGGCTTGGGCTCAATTTAATCATTAATATTAGAAGCCCAATATTCCACCTCCTTTAGATCCCCTACGTAGCCTATAAAAGCACTACATGGTCTTCTCTATTCTCATAACTTGAAGATCATAATTCTTCTAGAGAGAGAAAGTAGAGAGAAGGAGATCCATAAGGAGTTCGGAGGATCGTCGCCCACACGACGTTCGAACGAGGTGCAAGGAATACGTAGGAAGATTCAAAGGTCTTCAATTTGATTTCGTTTCTCCGCACAACGAATCAAAGGTAAAATCATAAACTCCCTTGTATGATTTTATGCGAAATAATTGTGATATATACATGAACGCACGATCCAGGAAACGTGTGAACTTCGGGAACGGGGATTCGAGATCCCCGGCAAAGATCAAGACGAACCCTCGGCTGGGAGCCGAGGGGTGGTGGTCGAGCCCTAGGGCTTCGACCGCTGGCAGCGGTCACAAGGGGAGCCTCGGCTGGACGCCAGGGCGAGCGATCGACCTAGCGTCGATCGCTGGGGGCTGCTGCCGCGGATGGTCGCCCCTCCCCGGTCGGTGGTGGCGGTGAGTCGCCGGACTCACCGCCGGGGGCTGCTAGGCTGCTGGAAATCGATATCCCGGGCTATTAAAATTTGCGGAAAATAATAAGGAAAACAAAGAACACGAAAATGCCAATCACCAACTCAACCTCCCGAAATCACCAACAAATTCTCGGTGCTTCCAAAACAATCTTAATGAATAGCCTCGACCCCAAACACATAGCACAAAGACAATCAAGCGAGTTTCAATGCATGTGACCAAACCGAAGCCCCTCACAAAGGTTCACTCTCTTCTTTACACTATAAATGGTTCCACTCAAAGGTGTGCACAAGAGAAGGATAAGAAAGTACTTGTGCACTCGAAGAAACATAAGCATATAGGGAACAAGGACGATCATGTAAGGGAAATGAAAGAGCTTCAAATAATACCATATGCGCCTAAGAACAAAAACTAAACACGTTATTCAATTGTGCTCTCCACAAATCAAGTTCTACCATCTTAAGAATCATGGGTGATCGATAAATAGGGTGTAACGGGGCTAGGCTTAGGGTATTCGGGATAATTTGGGAAAAGTGGACTAATTAAGAAATCACGCGTCACCACAACCAAACCTCCTTTATTTCGCACCACAACCCCCGACAACTCTAATAAAAAATCAAGAACACATCAAAGCCAAAACCAATGTCTAAGCGAGTCGAACTAACTTTATTAAACTACTACACTATTTTTTTTTTTTTTTTTTTTTATGGAGACTTATAACATGTCTCGATTATTACATAAGAAGGCAAACGACAACACTACTCAACACCCTTCATTTATTTTAAGCACACCCCAACAAAATACACCACTCCCTCCTCGACGTTTAGGACAAGAAAGAAAGGCTAAATGTAGGCTCAACGGGGCTATCTAGGGTGTCCCACGACGGGCTCAAGGACAAAAGTAAAGCGGCTCGAATGGCTAACCTAATCGATCAACTCCCAATCATTTTCAAAATCAAGCAAGTTATGATATCAAGTCTCAAACACAACCGAAGCACGGCCTAGTTATCTCTAGTTCATACGGGCGCACATAATATAGAATAAGAAAGAAAAAGAAGCTCAAATAGACAACGAAGTATTACGCACATAGAAGAAAGCTAGATAGGCTCAAAATCTCACAAGGGCAATTGGACAATGAGAAGTCTATATGCATAAAACTCACCATCACATCAAAGTAGCTACACAAGGGGTCTAAGCTATTCACATCCAACATGAAAGCACCAAAGATTTATCCATAAGCGTCGTAAAGTGATTAGGCAAACACATAGACACACAAAGGAAAAAACAAGAACTAAACCCGAGCATGCATCCAAATCAATAAAACTCCCCCCACACTTAGTACGAAACCATGTCCACATGGTTAACCGACACGAGAAATCATGGGAAAATCAATCAATTCAAAAGCATGCTCACACATAACAAAAACAAACAACGAAACACACAAAAAACTCTCACACACACAAAAGAAAAAGAAAAATACACAAACCTAGGCCGTAAGAAGTTACGGCCTATCCTCATGGCTGGGATAATGGGTAATGTGGCCCTCGAAGTACGCCCATAATCTCGTTCTACCGGGAAGCATGGCAGGCGTGCTCCTCGTCATCTATGTAGACATATTTCCATTGCTTCGACAATCCCTTTAGCTCTAATTTTGGTGGAGGTGATTCTTTCTCTTTATCGATTTTGAGTATCTCAATCATCTCCACACTATCTTCAACATGCTCGTTTCGCTTGGCTTGAACACCAAGAAATAAGAATATCGAGCTACTTTTCTGCAAGAACACCATCTCGACCAAAAGATCAATAGCATAAATGTAAAGACAATTTACGATGTAGGCATCAAAAGAATTAATAACTTCATTGTAATCAACCTTAACAGAAGATGTTTTATCCCCACCCAAAGCAAAATTAAATTTGAAAATACCTGGATCATGTGGTTTGGGTGGGTGGTGAGCAAGAAGAACTCTCGACTCCTCAACATAAATAAGATCGACCATCTCAAGTGAGGAACGAGGAAGCTCTAATTTATTATGTACCTGACAACTCGGGGAGGAAGAGGGTGATTTGATCATACATGTACGCTTGGGAACTACATCCTCAACCTCCTTGCCCTCGACTCTTGTGTCATCGATATTTGAGATTTGAGACTCAAGAGAGATATCTAGCATCGATGACTCCTCTTCTTGTAAATGCATTACCTCATGATTGTCGACTACTATATTGATACTCAATGTCTCTTGCTCTAGTTCTTTAGGGAGTGGAATTGAAAACGTGTATGGGTCTTCGTCTTGATGTGACACTTTTGGTGTAATCTCCTCCAACACCATACTCTCAATCTTCTCTTTTTCCACATCTTCCTCCAAATTTAGTTCATTGTCGTACATATGCTCCACTTTGGACTCGGCCTCATTCGGTTCTACTTCATCATCTTCGTAGTCACTTTGGAGATTTTCATCCTCGTGTACCCACTCGCTTTTATTGCATATCTTATCGATCATCTCTCCTATGAGCTTAGACCTTGCTTCCGCTTCGACGCTTTCTGTCAATCTAACTTCATTCGCTTTTATTGCCGCTCCGTTTGATTTCAGGGCTTGTTGAGCCATCTGCATGAAATCCTGGAAAGTGTCCTCCAAAGATGGTTTATATGACGACTCTGGTTGCATCGAATATGGTGAAGGGTGCACCATATTCGGAGGAGGCCATTGTTGTTGCTCTGGGCTTGTAAACATATGAACTCTCTCCCCTAGAGCAATTGAATCATCTTCTGCTTCAACATTTTTGGCCATCCCCGCTTCATTTACTTTCATGAGCTGTTGAGTCGTCTGCATAAAATTTTGAAAAATGTCATCCAAAGATAGTTTATATGGCGTCTCTGGTTGCATTGAATATTGTGGAGGGTACACCATGTTCTGAGGAGGCAATTGTTGTTGAGCCCATTGTTGCTGAGGCGGATCAAAATAATAACTCGGATGAGACTGCCACTCCGGATTGTATGCCTGAGACTGAGAACCAAACTGTGTTGTCGTGTCATATGGGGAAGTGAAATTACGTCTTCAGCGTAGGATACCAATTTTTCGTGAAATTGGTCTTAAACTCTAACGTCAGCAGCTTCAGTCGATCGATCTCACAAAGTGAAGATAAAGTTTATGAAGACAAAGTTTATGTAATATATTTCATTTCATTAAAAACAAAACGAAACTATTACAAGGAGTAAGTTAGGCAAAGTGGTTACAAGAAGTTTCCCGAGTGTCTCAACACTCCCACTTACTAGCAACCTAGCACTAGTGCACCTAGAGTTAAATCTCCTAACTCTAATCTTGGTGTACAGCGCAAACACACTACACAGACTCTCAGCTCTAAGCTGTAGGATGCGATTCTAAAATCAGATTTCGTTCTCTCAAAATCGTCAAGTGATAAAACTGAAATCCATGGGTATATATAGGCAGTCCGCACATGTGAGGTGATGACGTGGCACATTCTCATTCGTCACATGCTTGGCTGATGTCACTTCTCCATGGATGACATCACTTCTGGTACTTGTATTCTTGAATCTTGGAATCTTGAATCTTTGATTCTTGAATCTTCGAATCTTTGAATCTTCAAATTCTTTAAAATCAATTTCATACTTCAATTTGAATTCTTGACTCCATCGATCTCAAATCTTCATCTTCAATTTCTTGTGAAATACACTAAGTGTTGAAGTCTCGGATTTTTCATCGTCTTCATGGTCGTCGAATTCATTGAGGTTGAAATACAAAGACGAACTCAAAGCATGAAGTCACAGTCGCCGTTCGCTGGATCGGGTGCAAGAGTCGCAAGTCGCCGGTTTCATGTCCATGAAGGACAGAGTCGCCAGTCGCAGGTTTCATGTCCATGAAGGACAGAGTCGCCAGTCGCAGGTTTCATGTCCATGAAGGACAGAGTCGCCAGTCGCCTGATCCTAGCCAGTCGCCGAGTCGCCGATTCCTAGCCAGTCGTCCAGTCGCCGGTTCCTAGCCAGTCGCCCAGTCGCCGGTTCTTGGTCATCTGTCTTCCAGTCGCCGGTTTTGAGGCACGATTGCAAAATCGGCGACTCCAGCTATTAGCAACTGGATCTTAACGTCTTTCAATCCTGAAACCAACAACAAAACACAACACGAAATATGTTGTCGCCAAAACCAACATTTACAATCTCCCCCTTTTTGGCACAACTAAAAAAACGAAAACAAAAAGATAGGAGATACTACAATCTCCCCCTCAAACAGATAAACAGGTAAAAATAACTAAGTAAAAGATGGAAAAACATCGAAACCACAGTCAATGAAAAACCATAAAAACTTAGATAAAATATCAAAACCAAAAACAAAGAGTACGAGATAACAGATATGAAAAAAAAAACCATGCATGCATGAGAGTTTAGAGTTTTATGCGTGCAACAAAAGACATGAAAGATAAAAACAGAAAAAAGTTCAAGGTTCAAGAGTTAAGATATAAAATGAAATCACTTCGGGTCGTCTTGTGAGGGAGATGGCTCACGGCCTGGACTCTCGATCACGTCTTCATCGTCATCGTACTGGAACCCATCATCTTCACTAGAGTCCTCTTTTTCTTCAGACTCAGCTTCATCGTCCTCATTCTCGAAAATCTTGTATGGTTCAGCATCAACATCATCTTGAGCATCGAAGTCCAGAATGTTGACATCCTCGTCTCTAAGACCATCAGACGGCATCGCTTTCGACACCTCTGGATTTGAAGTTTCCCCAATTTTGCCTTTTCCTTTTCGAGCAGCCATTATCACATCATCAAAAATTTCATCATCAGTCTTCTCACCACCGTCCTCATCGTCTTCACTTTCAAAATTTTTCTTTACCAGATCGGAGTGAGCTTCCTTGATTGCGTCTTTGACAAGAGAGTAGATAAAGGTATCTTTCAAACTTCCACTTTGGGAGCCAACAGTGACTCCTTCACCCAATCCTCCCCCTTGTTGGATCTGAAGTTGAAGTTCCTTGAAAGCTTCCTTCGACTCGAGCTGTGCGTCGATCATTTTGTTGTAAGCTACAACATGTTCAGCTTGACGCCTCTCAACCTTTTGGACAGAGGCCATAAACTTGTGGACAGCAGCTGAAGGTACGACTGTGCGGTGGCCATGGATCGGATGAAAAAGATTTTTGTGAGGCGGTAACCCAGACGAAGGACCAAAACCACGAGGCACAGTAGACTTCTTCTTTTCACCAGTTTCAGGTTCATCGTCAACATCAATAGTTTCTGTCCTCTGACGCTTCCCTTTTGAAGATTCAGTTGCCACTGCAGCCTTGCGTTTCTTCGGTTGTGTTTTAGGTGAGGGAGGCGGAGTGACAGGTTCAGGTACTTCCGCACGAGGAGTTATGACCTTCCAAGGTAGATCAATGACACGATTTTTTGGATTCAGATAAGTGTTTGTGATTTTCACGGCCCCATTCTTTTTCATTGATTTTTCAGTGGCAGTGATAGGGACAAATCCTTGGTCGTGGAGCATGCCATAGATTAAGCATGGATGCGTAAGTCGAAACCTCCTTTGTTTTGGCAAGTCAAGTTAACGTATGATCGCCTCATCTGTGATTCGTGCAATTTTGCACAAGTCAGCAAAAATTATTCTTCCCAGGTTAACCTGCTCACCGCAGCCAAGACGGAAGATAAGATGCATGAGTTCATTTGAAATCACTGTCTCATCAGGATTTGCAATCCAATTCGACATCCCGAGACGATGGAGTATTCCATAAAAAGCAGAGAGTTTTGAGGGTGGGGGTGCAGCGGATTTAACTTTTCCCTTAGTGAGGAAGGTTCCGATTTTTTGGTCATCAGCTCTGTCTTCAGCAGACGGAGTAACCCAAGTGCCTTTAACATTTGATCTCTGCAGAAAGGTGTTGATAGCTGAGGGACGGAAGTTATACAATCTCTTTCGAAACACAAAAGATCCAAACATGCGGTTTTTCGGATCAGCAAAGACAGGAGACAGGCTAGCATAAAACTTGTAGAGAATTGGAACCGAGTAGCGATAGGTGAGTTGAACAGAATCACGAAGATT